>CM024689.1:19149615-20349615 GCA_014182735.1 Corymbia maculata
TATCAATGGTGTCTCAACTCCTAAAATCGGTGAAACAAATAAACTACGGACTCATAAGACACTAGAGCAGCAGACAAAAAAAGAAGGCAACTCAAATCACCGATCAGTAATGCTTATACATATACCATTTATGAATTCAAAGACGTACATAAGAGTAAGAAAAGAGAAATCAAACGACAAAATGTAAACACTGTCCAGGTAATTTGGTAAAAAGGAAAATAAAATATATTATGATCATGTTTATAAGGCTGAGCCTGAGCCTGATTTTCCCTCCTGGTGGGTGGAATTCGAAACGCCATTTTAAATTTGTCAACACTCAAGTGCTTGCAGAGACTTTGATTATGAGTCGGCACATATGGACGGTGTCGTGGCTTTAACCTTCGGGTCTTGGAGGTACGACTTATACGCGGGAACCTTTGAATGATCTTCCCATTTGTTCTCTAAATTTGTTGACCATGACAATTAAATTCTAATTACAAATCTCTAGTGGTTAAACTGGTTGTGCCATTTGAGTAATCCACTCTTGCTTTTCGTCGATTTGTTCTCACAGTTGCTTGTAGGAGTTGCTTGGGATGAATCATCCGGTTCCGAATTCATCTCAATACCTTTCGATTACACCTCATCATGGTTTTAGGAATGAATTGCAATTCAGTTAAAATAATGTAGTCGGGCATTCACAATTTAATCGGTGCTCATTTTAGTACTCTTGAAATGTGCAGCATGTCACTACTAATCATAAAATCAAATACCTTGAATTTGTTGCCTGATCATTTTTCAAAATATTTTCATTTTTCAAATTTCAAACAAGAAAATCAATCATAAAATACACTATTTTTCAATTCATCTTATAACTTTAAGATCTAATAGTCCCAAAATACTAAATTAGGGCTTGACATACAATTTTTTATTATGATCAATTTTCTTCTCAAGGGTTCCAAAACTATCCAAGTAAATTTAAGTTTTAAAATAGTGATCATAATAATGACTCATCGAGCGTGTTTCACAAGTTAGTTAGAACCCTAGATCCACCTTAACCTCCATGAGCAGAGGTCGGTCCATTGGTGAGCCACATTTTGTAAAGTTCACCTAGAATTCGTTGCCTGATCATTCTTCGAAATATTTTCATTTTTCAAATTTCAAACGAGAAAATCAATTGTAAAATACACTATTTTTCAATTCATCTTATAACTTTAAGATCTAATAGTCCCAAAATACTAAATTAGGGCTTGACAGACATACAATTTTTTATTATGATCAATTTTCTTCTCGAGGGTTCCAAAACTATCCAAATAAATTTAAAAATTTAAAATAGTGATCATAATAATGACTCATCGAGTGTGTTTCACAAGTTAGTTAGAACCCTAGATCCACCTTAAGCTCCATGAGTAGAGGTCGGTCCAATGGTGAAGCACATGTTGTAAAGTTCTGTCTTGTTTTTCTTGATTTCTCCCTCAACTTTTACAGGTCATTTTCATGTAAAGTGACCCCTAAAGTCGTTCGTTGTCTTGTCCAAGAAGTATTTAATCTAGAAAAGTCTAAGTTAGTCGTTGTTTGATGGTCATTCGTGAATGGACCACGGACCCATCTCAAGTTGGAAAACTCCAGTGAAACCTCAATTGAATTAGGACGCATTGACAATCCGATTTAATCTAATCAATTTATCCTCTCTTCATATATCTTGTAACTCATAAATCACAATTTTCTTTAGAAAGGTTTTCTTTTTTGTAACAAAAATATCTAGTGGAGAGGGAGATTACTCCAATGGCAAGAATCGAACCTTAGCAAGATCAGTAAAAAGTGTCCGATCTTTACCAGCTAGGCCAACCTCCACTGGATTGTCTTGAGTTATTTAAGTTCCCGACCATGCGAGTGGTCCTGTTCATGTCCAAAGTGCGTATCACATGTTGAGTGGGTAAGGCTTGGAGCAGCAGAGCAAAGTCACATCGACCTTTCTTCTGGTCTTTTACTCTGCTTCCCTCCGGGAGAGGCAGTTGCACAGCGACTGAACACCGTTCACACGCATGGCGTGATACTCCCGAGCGCTCTTCTGCTTGCAGATGACAACATGCATGACGTTTGGCACTGTTGTCCATGGGACCGTCCTCACCACGTGTAGCGGGGCAAATTGGCTTTCCTCGGACTTACCTTCATGGAAAATTTAGAGGGTTGTTTTAGAACTCCTATACCAAGTTGTTAATTTCAATTTTATTACATGGGCATCGTATTTTTCAGTCATATGTACTTGCTCAAGTCGATGACGTAGTTTTATTCATTCAAGACTATATTTATTTCATAGAAAAATAAATAATTTAAAAAATATTTTCTTAAAAATGATAGCATATATCACTTATAAAATGAATGAATAAAAAATACTTTCATCATCCATAATAATATTCGAGCACAAATCGTTATCCATAATGAAAATATTTTTCATTGATTGACTATTTTGAATGATGCCAACAATCATTTTTGAGAAAATATTTATCAAATCATTCATTTTTTACAAAATAAATGCAACCTCAATAATTGTTGATTTCAATTTTCTTATCGCCTACTAGATATAATGTGATCCTGGTTGTGATTCCCTTGGTCCAAATTATTATCTATAACAGCATAAATGGTCCCGCTAGTCATAAGAGTAGTTTGAGTTTTTTGATACCTCGATGGTGTCTAATTTTTTTTTATGAGACTTGGTTGATGGGCACTAATCAAAGGTAGTCATAAATTGTTAAAAGTATGGAACACATTAGAGGACGCAAAAATATTGCTACAAGGATCGGATGCGAATATGTAATTCAAAGAACACTCGGAGCGTTCTTGTATTTGCTTGGCACTATTGTCCAAGGAAACCTTCCTAGCCACTAGTGCCATTACAACGGAGCGACAACGTCATGCCAACGCTGGCAAAACAAAATCTTTTATAATCTGATATGTCAATAATTTCCACTCTCATTTTCAGGAAAAACAAGAAAGAGTTTTTTTTTTTTTTCATTTTGGAATTGAATTTCCAGGAAATAAATACTTCATATTACCCGCCAATGTTTTTTTCCCCCTCTTTCCAATTTGGAATGGGGTCCTGTATTTAAAATTTATTCCTTGATAACTCATCGGTACATCAATTGGACCCAAACTCCCGCATCCCTCAAAACCAACAAGGGGTAATACATGAATATTTACTTGTTGTCCATTAACTACACCTTTTAATCCTATTTTAGGCCCTAACTTACTCTCCGTGGACAAACCTTACAGAGGAATCCTTAGGTTGTCGAGGCATTGGATTTTCACCAATGTTTGTATTACTCAAGCCGACATCTTGCTTCCGCTTCGTCCGCCCCTGCTTTGACGGGTGCTTCCCTTTAAAGTGGAACACTCCCCACTGATGTACTTTTACGTCTTATAGCTTTGACAGATTGCTTAGCCCGGTTCATCTTCGGCGCAAGGGTGCTTGATCAATAGCTATTATGTAGTCTTTTAGGGGTCAAGATTTGATTCTTATTTTGCTTTCTTTTCCATTTCCTTTTATACCTTTTATGTCCATAATATAAAAGCTATTTCTTGGAAGACCCTTCCTTGTCCTTCCACTTCTCTTTTGTAGTCCTAATTCACGTTGAAACTTCACAACTCCTTTGTAACTCTATAGTTCACATCGAAACTTCACAAAAGTGGTGAAAGAGTCAAAGCTCATTTTCTTCTGTAATTCTCTGATTCACATTGAAACTTCACAAAAGCAACAAGAAAACTAACCTTTTTCTCTTCAATAGCTATTTGGTTCTCATCGAAGTTTGATGAAAGTAGCAAGAAAGTCGAAATGCTATCTAGCATTCTTTGGTTAATCTATCTTGTCAAAAGCACTATAATTAGTTTACAATTTTGGTCATAGTCAATTCTATAACTTTGGAATGCTACAATGAAATCCTTTGATATTTAGGGTTTAGATCAAGTAATAATCTTGGATTGATTATTGGAGGTATCTTCATTTGTTCAATTCAATTTCAGCAGTGAATTGTAAGAAATTTTTACAATCTCTTTTCGTGCATTTACACTAATACGGTGGTTCCTACCAAACAATGAACATGGTAGAATATGAAAATATCTGCTCTATTATTGTGATTCTCTAATAGCAAAATCCCTGAATTTTAATTCCGTTTTATCTAGTTTTATCCTAAGTTGAATGAGCACAACCTTAGGGAATAATTTAATGAACATAACTTTATAGTTATCGACTTTGTCTTCTTCTTTTTTAAAAGATTTTTCCTTTTCATTTCTATACTCTCTCATCTTCTCCAATTAGAATTTCTCACTCTTTTAATTTGTCTAATCAATCCTTTTACTTTTCACAAATTTTAATTAAGTTCTTTTGACACAAAATCTGACTAATTTTAGTTGATGTTGCCATCGCATGATGCAAAGTGTGGTGTAGATAAAATGCGAATCCCCACTGGACATATGTGGAAAAAATATGCAATTGTAGGCAACATGTGTACAATGTGGATGAAATTTAGTCAATATAGACCCTCGCATACATCCATTGGACTTGGGCAGATTGGGTGGTCGAAGGATTTGATTAAAAATTTGTGAAAATTGGAGCATTTAATCAGACAAATAGAAAATATAGAAGTTCAATTGAAAAAAAGCGTAAATATTGAAATGAAGTACGAATTTTTAACTTCGTTTTTTCCCAACCTAGGAAAATAACTACAGAGTCAATAATTAAGATGTTGACCCCGTGGCCCACACACATGGCCTCTCTATATAAACTCCATCTTCACGTCGTCTCCTCCGTCTCTCTCTTCCTTATGAGCTCGATGCAAAGAGCCAATTTTCCTACGTAATTACACAAGCGCACAACAGCAGTAAACAGAACACGAAACGCTGTCACCTTCCTCTTCCTCTTCTTCTTCTTTTACTTCTTGTGTTTTGAAAACAGAGCAAGAGCAGCGGTTTGGCAGACACCGTCATCATCCATGGATGGAGGAGACATATACAGAGCGGGCAACACCCAGCGCGCGACCAGCTCCACTACGTGGAGGAACCATGTGACGACGATGGACGTGTTCTCAAGGTCTTCACGTGACGAGGACGATGAAGAAGCCCTGAGATGGGCTGCTATCGAGAAACTCCCCACCTTCGAGCGTCTCCGGAAAGGGATTCTGACGGCCGGCGGTGGTACTAACGAGATCGACATCCGGAACATGGGTTTTCATGAGAGGAAGGGATTGCTGGAGAGGTTAGTGAGGGTCACTGAGGAGGACAACGAGGGCTTCTTGCTGAAGCTCAGGAGCCGCATTGATAGGTACAATCTCTGTTTGCTCTGTTTCTGGAACCTCTGTTTGTGGGTTTTCTGAGTAAAAAGGAAAATGTTTACTAATTTTGCCACGTTTCTTGGCATGGAGTCTGTTTGGTTCCCAAGAAAAATTTTTACCAAGGAAAATCCTCACCATGTCAGACCATCTCTTGTTACTGAAAATTTTCTCGTCCAGAATGGTGGGAATTGTTCCTTCCAGGCCCATGCATGTTTTGTCTTTTTCCCGAGAAAGTTCTCCCGGTAATCTCAAGATGTAAATTTTTCATTCATTTATTTTAGGTTTGAAAATTTGTGGTTTTGGTGAATCTGGTTGCAGAGTTGGAATTGATATTCCCAAGGTTGAAGTCAGATTTGAGCATTTGAGCGTGGAGGCTGAGGCGCGTGAAGGAAGCAGAGCTTTGCCCACCGTCATTAATTTCTGCACTAATTTTCTAGAGGTAAAGCTAGGGTGCATTTAGTAAACATTCTGTTCTAAAAAATAATTTATATTCAAAATTTATTTTTTATTATTTTGTTATCTTGATGACATTTTGAACATTTGAAGGCGTTTAATAACTGCTATCAATTTTTATTCTGGAATAAAAATATTTTTGGTACGACTCTTAATTTTTTTTTGTTTCTTTCAATTTTATATTTTTCTTTTTTCTTTTATCTTCTTCATCCTCTTTCCTCATGGCTGATGACTAGCTGGGTGAGGCTCGGCCTTACCCAAATTTGGTGAGGCTGAGCCTTGCTGTGGCCAGATGAGCCTTTGGCTAGCTCGTTGGATCTCAACTAGCCGATTGCTGGTCACTGTTGGTAGCAACATTGGCTAGTGACCAGTGGCGGCTGGTGACCGGCTAGGAGGAAGAAGAAGAGAGAAGAAATGGAAAAAAGAGAAACGAAGAAAAGAAAAGAGAAAAAAGAAAAATAGGTTGACTTGATTCTAGAATTGTTTCTAAGAACAAAGAAGAAATTTTTTTTATTATTTTGTTCCAAATCTATTACTAGGAATAAAAAATTTATCAATTAGATTTTTTTTTTTTTTTGGGTGCTACAACTACCTAGTGTGAATTGGACCAAAACAAAAGAAACATGTGGAATATAAAAGCCAAAAGGCACCTCCATTTTTGTTGGGATCCTAATTCAAGTGTAGGACTTGGATCTCATTAATATGGATTTAGACATGTGATTTATGTGGCATTGTCTCTCTCACTTCGATAGCTAGCTTTTGAAGTGTGGTGAGAGCCCAAGACCATATAAATCACACATCAAAGCCCCATACCATATATGTGAGATCCGAGTCTCATCCCTTGCAATTAGGATCATAATAATCTCAGTGCACGCAAAGGGTTGGCTTTTGTACAAGACCTTTTGCTTGTCCCGGGCAAACACTACAACACCGGTGTCACCACCCACGCCGCTTGATTGCAACATGGAGAGATGGTAGATGGTTCATTGTATCAATCGATATTGACCTTAGGAGAACCAGAGCCCAAAATCTGGCTATTGAAGTGGGGGAACCCAATGAAGTATAAACCACACATCCAAATCCTATACTATCGAGTCCCAAAACTTGCAATTAGCATCATATGGATTTTTTGGCTAAAATGATGTTTAGTAAGTTGTTTGGATGTTTTTTTGATAGGTTTCTTTGTTTAACTTTTACTTTTCTTTTTGTTTCTTTCTACCCTCGAAGGGCTTCTTGAATTTTCTGCACATACTTCCTAGTAGAAAGAAGCACTTGACCATCCTTCAAGATGTCAATGGGATCATCAAACCTGGCAGGTGAGCAAATCAAACCAACTCAAAAATCAGTTCTTCAAGCCTCCAAATTAAATTGAACTGAACTTAATTTTATTTCAGAACGTGTGATTTGGATCCATCTCCGAGCTTGGTTTTGTGTTCTACAAATGCGTTACATGTGGTGTAATTAATCAAAGGTCCCAACTAAAAATTGTCACATTCTTGTTGGAAATAAATTTTCAACATGTCGATTGGATTACTGATTCAAATTCAAATTGGAACTAATATATTTCCGCTCTTTCTGCTCTATCAATGAGAACAAAATCAAATTGAACTGAATCTGGATTTGTCTTTTTTCCTTGATCGAAATGGTGGAAAATTAGCTTTACTTTTCTTTTCTGGCAAGTTTCTTCTCATTTGGATGGACAATTTTGCAGGATGACTTTGCTTCTAGATCCACCTAGTTCAGGAAAGACCACACTCTTGTTAGCTTTGGCCGGCAAGCTTGATCCTGAACTAAAGGTTAATACAAGTCACCTTTCATTAAATTAAAGCCCTTCTTTCATGATACATCAAAATAACATCCGATTAAAGCGAAGATTCTTCCTCAGACAACAGGAAGGGTAACTTACAATGGACATGACTTGAATGAGTTTGTGGCCCAAAGAACTGCGGCTTACATAAGTCAACACGATCTTCACATAGGAGAAATGACAGTTAGAGAAACTTTGGCCTTCTCGGCAAGATGTCAGGGAGTTGGATCACGATACGGTTAGCTTATTTGATTTGATACTTTTATATTTTATAAAGTTATATTTGGGTTTGACTTAGACAGTTTTTCTTTTTTTCGAATAAGAAATGCTGATTTTTTTGGCGGCATTTGCAGATATGTTGTCAGAGTTGTCAAGAAGAGAGAAAGCGGCAAATATAATACCAAATCCTGACATTGATATCTTCATGAAGGTAATTAGACAAGGAGAGTTTAGAGTTGCTTTTTGTTTTTCCAATTAAAGAAATGAAATGAATTAAGTAATCCATAAGAAGAAACTGATGAGGAAATAATGGTTTTGAGCCGGACTCCAGAAAGCATTCACCATGTTTTTGAACTCTTAGACCAACGGGTTTGTCTGGGTTTTCTAATGCAATGGGCCTAATTCCATAGGCAACAGCGACAGAAGGTCTGGAGGCTACTGTTGCCATTGATTATATCCTCAAGGTAACTATGAGAAGAATAACCACAAAATCATGCAGGCACTTGACCGGTAGCAGAACTTTAATGCACATGTTTTCTCCACAGATTTTAGGGTTGGAAATATGTGCTGATATGATGGTCGGAGATGAAATGTTGAGGGGTATTTCTGGAGGACAACGGAAGCGTGTGACCACAGGTTAGAACTAGAAGCACATCGAACTTTTAGTAAATGAAAATGTTCAATTCTCTGACCTGTAATTTCTAGGTGAGATGCTGGTTGGGCCTGCTAAGGTATTTTTCATGGATGAGATATCAACTGGGCTTGATAGCTCGACGACATACCAAATTGTCAACTCCCTGAAACAATTTATTCATATTCTCGAGGAAACAACGGTTATCTCTCTCCTCCAGCCAGCTCCGGAGACTTATGATCTGTTCGATGACATCATTCTCCTGTCTGATGGTCAGATCGTGTACCAGGGCCCACGTGAACTCGTCCTAGATTTCTTCGAATCCATGGGATTCAAATGCCCTGGGAGGAAGGGTGTCGCTGATTTCTTGCAGGAAGTATGTAAATATATGAAAATTTTATTTCAGTAACTTTTAGGAGATAAAAGATTTTCTTTGTAGGAAGTGTCTTAAAATAACATACTTTCTACCTTTTGATAGGTAACATCAAGAAAAGATCAACATCAGTATTGGGTACGCAAAGACGAGCCTTACACTTTTGTCACAGTTCGGGAATTTGCAGAGGCATTCCAGTCATTTCATGTGGGAAGAAAACTCGGGGATGAACTTTCCACTCCATTTGATGAGAGCAAGAACCACCCGGCTGCTTTGACTACCAAAAGATTTGGTGTTGGAAAGAAGGATTTGCTGAAAGCTTGCATTTCAAGAGAGTATTTGCTTATGAAAA
Source organism: Corymbia maculata (assembly GCA_014182735.1). Classification (NCBI taxonomy): domain Eukaryota; kingdom Viridiplantae; phylum Streptophyta; class Magnoliopsida; order Myrtales; family Myrtaceae; genus Corymbia; species Corymbia maculata. The sequence continues at coordinate 19,158,754 of CM024689.1, forward strand.
GGAACTCCTTTGTCTACAACTTCAAGATCGCTCAGGTAAATACCAACTTCATGCTCTTTCAGTTCGCTTCAACCATGAATTGTCTGATGTACTTAAAACTGATATGACTCATTTTGTTAGCTCACAATGATGGCGTTTATTTCGATGACACTATTCTTACGGACTAAGATGCATCGGGATACCATAACTGATGGAGGAGTTTACACTGGTGCCTTGTTCTTCACCGTGATTATGATCATGTTCAATGGCATGGCAGAGATTTCCATGACCATAGCCAAGCTCCCAATTTTCTACAAGCAAAGAGACCTCTTTTATCCAGCATGGGCATTTGCTCTTCCAACCTGGATACTAAAAATCCCTATCACATTTGTGGAGGTTGCAGTTTGGGTGTTCTTAACCTACTACGTCATTGGATATGATCCAAATGTTGGAAGGTAAGAAGAACTGTGATTGTTCTTTGGTGGTAAGATGGTAACTCTAATCTTGTTGTCCTGGTTGAGACATTCTTTTGTCTATATTGTGTTACAGGTTGTTCAAGCAATATCTTTTGCTTGTGGCTGTTAATCAGATGGCCTCTGGATTGTTTCGATTGATTGCGGCACTTGGGAGAAACTTGATCATTGCCAACACATTTGGGTTGTCTGCGCTGCTCGCACTCTTTGCATTGGGCGGATTTGTTCTTTCCCGAGGTAGTGCGAATGTTAGAGCTCAACCGCTTTCTTTATTTTGTTTATAGGTTCTTTTCCATAAGTAGTACTAATCCTGATTTCTTTGAATTATAGAGGACATAAACAAATGGTGGATTTGGGGCTATTGGATATCTCCTTTAATGTATGGGCAGAATGCAATAGTCGTCAATGAGCTTTTAGGATCGAATTGGGATAAGGTGAAGTCTTGTAAATGCTTAATGCCAATATTTTGAACTTTTATAGATATAAATCTCTAATTGACCTATTCCTCTTGTGTTATTCCCTATAATAGATTCCCCTAAATTCAAGTACAAACGAACCCTTAGGAATTCAAGTTTTGAAGTCTCGTGGGTTCTTTACTGGAGCATACTGGTATTGGATAGGAGTTGGGGCATTGTTTGGGTTCATCATCCTCTTCAACTTTGGGTTTTCGGTGGCCCTTGCTCTTCTCAACCGTAAATGCATTTTGCTTTTCTTCTTGTTGAATTTTCTATGAACAAGAGCTTGCCTACTCAAGTTTCGTGTGATAATGCAGCCTTTGGCAAATCCCATACAGTAAAATCAGCCGATCCTGAGGACGACAAGGAAGTTAATAGAATGGGAGGATCAATTCAGTTGCATTCTCTAGGCTCTAGTCTCAAAAATGGATCGGGTATAAAGTCTTAGTAGTTGGTTTCTTTTCAATTTCAATCATTTAGTAATAGTTAGGACCTCAAAGGGGTGAACAAAAGGCTTTGGTCTAGCAGGGACTCAAATTACTTCTTTGCCCATCTTTTCCATTGGGTTTTGTAGGGAAGTCATCCAAGTCTACACCTATAGGGCTTGAGACGACTGTTGCTGCCAATAGGAAAAGAGGAATGGTGCTCCCATTCGAGCAACACTCAATTACTTTTGATGAAATAATTTATTCGGTTGATATGCCACAGGTAACTGTGTTAAGTTATGAAAAGTGTAAGGGTAAGTGTTGAAACTCAAATGTTCATCTGAAGTAAAACTACGTGTTTGTTGTTATCTTGGTAGGAAATGAAGAAGCAAGGAGTTCTTGAGGATAAATTGGTGCTCCTGAAAGGTGTAAGTGGTGCATTTAGGCCAGGTGTTCTTACAGCTCTAATGGGTGTTAGCGGTGCTGGTAAAACTACTCTAATGGATGTGTTGGCTGGGAGAAAAACTGGAGGATACATCAAGGGGAACATAACAATTTCTGGGTATCCAAAGAAGCAAGATACATTTGCTCGGATTTCTGGATATTGTGAACAAAACGACATACATTCACCTCATGTTACTGTCTACGAGTCCTTAATTTACTCGGCATGGTTACGTTTGCCTACTGGCATGGACGACCCAACCAGAAAGGTTTGCATCTACTAGCACAATATATTTCTACCAGGATTGCCTTTTTAACTCAAAACAAATTGTGTAAATGCTTGCTGCTTTGTTGGGTATGTAGTCTAATTGAGGATCAGTCTAATTCAAATAATTTCTAATGGACAAAAATGTTGTAGCTGTTTGTTGAGGAAGTCATGGAGCTTATGGAGCTAAATCCGCTGAGACAGGCCTTGGTCGGTTTGCCTGGTGTGGATGGTCTATCCACCGAGCAACGCAAAAGGCTGACCATTGCGGTTGAACTAGTCGCAAACCCCTCCATCATTTTCATGGATGAACCAACCTCAGGGCTTGATGCAAGAGCTGCTGCTATTGTCATGAGAACAGTTAGGAATACAGTAGACACGGGGAGAACAGTTGTGTGCACAATTCACCAACCGAGCATTGATATATTTGAAGTTTTCGATGAGGTGAGTTATGTCAGCACATTCAAAATATGAAAAAACTATTTGCAGTGCACTTAAACTTAGGAGCTATTGCATTTTCACTTGTTCTGCAGCTTTTCTTAATGAAACGAGGGGGCCAGGAGATATATGTCGGCCCTCTGGGTCATCATTCTTCTCATCTGATAGAGTATTTTGAGGTAGAGACTTTCACTTATATAATCTGGCTTTGTATTGTACTTTCCTTATGCTACTTGAATCACCATGGTATCTTCAAAATAAAGGGAATCCAAGGAGTTAGTAAAATCAAAGATGGCTATAATCCAGCAACTTGGATGCTCGAAGTTACAAGCCCAGCACAAGAACTCGCTTTAGGCGTCGATTTTTCTGATCTATACAAAAACTCAAATTTGCATAGGTGGGTTCATTGCATATATTGAGTTCCATCTTTTAGTCTTGCCATTAACCTGGAAAATGTAAATGGGAAAACACATTTTCGTGATTTTCAGGAGAAACAAGGCTTTGATTAAGGAGTTGAGCACACCTCCTCCAAATTCTAAGGACCTTTATTTCCTGACTAAGTATTCTCAGTCAACTTTCACCCAATTAATGGCTTGCTTATGGAAGCAACATTTGTCTTACTGGCGGAATCCGCCGTATACAGCTGTTCGGTTCCTCTTCACCATCTTCATTGCCTTAATGTTTGGGACTATGTTCAGGAACCTCGGCTCTAAAACGTAAGTTCTGCCTAGAATGTCAATATATGCCTCATTCATTCTCGAAGTCGTGTGTTTCTGAATGTTAGGTATGCAGGAACCGGAGTCAAGATTTGATCAATGCGATGGGATCTATGTATGTAGCTGTTATCTTCCTTGGGTTCCAAAATGCTTCTTCTGTGCAACCAGTTGTAGCCGTGGAGAGAACAGTTTTCTATAGAGAGCGAACTGCAGGGATGTATTCGGCCCTTCCATACGCATTAGCGCAGGTAAAATTGCTTCGAAATGATTCCAAGAATGCTTATTCTAAATAGTGTCATGCATGAATCACTATTGGAAAGTTGCTTATGTGATTAATTGTTATTTTGTAGGTTTTGATTGAAGTCCCTTATGTTGTCATGCAAGCTATACTATATGGTGTCATAGTTTACGCTATGATTGGATTTGAATGGACCATTGCGAAATTTTTCTGGTATCTGTTCTTTATGTGCTTTACTTTGTTGTATTTCACATACTTTGGTATGATGGCCATGGGCATGACCCCGAACCCCCACATCGCTGCCATCGTCTCTTTTGCATTCTATGCCATATGGAATCTCTTTTCAGAGTTCATCATACCGAGGCCTGTAAGTTTATAGCAACCCATCGATTTTCATGTTTCTGCTAATTCTGTTTTCAACATCAAGTGTGATGCCTAATTTGCAAACATCTTCACAACTTCCTATTGGACAGAGGATACCTATCTGGTGGAGATGGTACTACTGGGCATGCCCAGTTTCTTGGACTTTATATGGATTGGTGGTCTCTCAGTTTGGTGATTTAAAGAAAAGTCTCAAGGACACCGAGAGCACAGTGGAAGAATACGTGAGAGATAACTTTGGTTACCGACACGATCTTTTGGGTGTGAGTGCTGCCATGATGATAGGATTCTCAGTGCTCTTCGTGTTCGTCTTCGCTATTTCCATCAAGGTGCTCAATTTCCAGAGGCGGTAGACTTCAGCATCTCATCGATCCGCAAAATAAATGTGTTTCTATCAGAAAATGACATCTAATTAAAATAGCAAGCAGATGAACTCTTTTGCTTTTCTAGCAATTGTCTGTATCTTTGCGGTTATATGGATCTTTTCCTGAAGGACTAAACTGTGAATTGGTTGCTGCAACAAACCAACAATCCTAAGACCAGAGACCAGATTTAATAACTGTTCTTAATAACAAAGAACAGGAATGCATATCAAGATCATTTCCCTTTCAAACCACTGATCTCAATGCCAAATTAGTCCTTTTAATCCTTTTAAACCATTTCATTAGACATCAAGCCCCTAAAAAGAGAAATCCAATTAGACACAAACTGAAAATGATAGGATCAGTTTCTTCTTGAATTTGATAATCAATTCATTCTACTGTGCAGTTTTGTCTTTCCTCTTGACACATGCTCTGCAAATGGTTCAAGCATTTTGTATGTATAAAATATAGTGGGCATAGCCATAACTTTTAGCCCGGTGCTCAAGTGACATTTCAAATCCGCTTGATTGAAATTCGCAACAGTTATAAATGAAATTTTACAAATTCTTTGATTGACACATGTCCCTCTTCTTCTTTTTTTTCAGGCCCACACACATCCCTCTTATTCTCTATGATATGATTTTGTCAATTTTTTTTTTAAATTTCTTTTCCCTATCAGACTATAAGTCCTTTTACGCACAGTTTTTTTTTTTTTTAATGTTTATATATAACACTTTTCATCGGCATGCGAAAAAACTCTATACTTTTAAGTTACAAGATAATAGAATTCTGTTTAAAAGAAAATCGATAGCAATACATGTATGTATACGTATGATAAAGAGATCTAAAATAAATGTGATGTATTATATAATATTTGTGGCCCTTCGAATATGCTAATTTTTTAACTGGAAGGTATAATCTCATTAAATCCAATCAAAAGTTTGATAAATACCATAAGGTTACATGTACATAATGGGATCCTTTTTTTTTTTCCCGGTTAGCTAAGTGTATCTTGGACTTTGGAGCTCCCTTACAATGACCTTGGCGGGCCCCTAGTGGACCCACCTAGGTAATACCATAAATCGACAAGTCTTCTATCCAAAGGAGGGTCATTTTTAAATATGAAAGGCAAGTTCTCAAAAAGATCCAGTCAAAAGTTTTATTAAATAAAAAGTAGGCAAGTATGCATATAAACTTGTAATTATTTTAGATTGGACACACTCTAATAAAAGGCAAGATCTCATGAAATCCAATCGATAGCTTCTTTTGGCGTTGTTTAAGATGTACGAACATATCAGTCATTTTGTTTGTACTTAGAGCATAATTTACCATGGAAGGCATGAAGCGAAAGAGTCCAATCGGAATCTATAGTTCGTATTTTTTCAAGAAAATTGTGAACATGCACATGAACCCCAAGGATTTGTTCGGTGGGAAGTCCAAAAAAGTAGACTAAAATACTCAGCATGTCAATATAGCTAAGCATTTTTTATTTAGCGAAAATGAATTATTTGAAATATATTTTATTGAAAATGATCACTAGTTTGTTTAAAATAATTAGTCAATGGAAAATGTTTCATTATCAATAATAATTTTATGCCAAAACATTTTCATGGATGATAAAAATATTTTTCACTAATTCATTTTATAAACAATACAAGGGATTAATTTTTATGAAAACATTTTTCAAAAATTCATTTTTTGTGAAATGATTGATGCAATAATTCTTCATCAAGTAAAAGAAAAATGTTTAATTCTCCGGGTAAGTAGAGGAGAAGTCAAAAAATGAAGAAAACGAAAGTTCTAATTTTGTAACTCTCTTAGTAGAAGGAGAAAGGGAAAGTGTTCTGAATAAATTACCATATTATTTCACTTGGTCGAAGATCCAAGCACATTCAATGAAGCAATGGCATCTAGAAATGTATTATTTTGAAAAGAAGATATTGACAATGAAAAGAGGTTGTCAAAGAGAATTCTCAATGCTCTATTGGATCGCCCCTCGCCTTTCGTAGTCTCTGGCCAATCGCTGGAGGGTAGATGAGATATAGAGGGAAAAAAAAAAAAAGAAAAAAAAGGAAAAAAGAAATTTAAAATATAAAAAAAAAATTGAAAAAATATTAAAAATTAATCAATATTGTCCACATCAACGAATTTTGGCCAAAATTGGCCGATAGACTCAATTGAAAAAAAAGTAAAAAAATTTATGACTCAATTGATAAAATTTTGAAAATTTTAATACTAAATTGGTAAAAGTGCAATGGGTTTAAGACTATTTGGCCAAGATCTACCGTGCATGGTGCTGTTGTCATTCTACCTCGTGAAGGATCAAGTTTCCCATTCGCTATGCCAGATAGAGAACATATAGTCATGCTCGGTGCTCCAAAGGTTTTGTCATCGTACTCTTTTGGACATAAAACTAGGGGCTAGGGATATGAAGTCGGTCAGAAGTTTAACAATATATGTAAAAGACATAGATTTCTTTTATTCATATGGTACTAAAAACTTGTTCCTCTTAGTCCATCTCGAACACTTAATTTTTTGGCTACCAATCCTTCACCTAGCTGTGTTTTCCATCCATAGGAGGGACTACTAGATCAAAACATAAAAGAATACCTTTCCCAAAACGCATGTAAAGTAACTGGCAATCGAGTGTTGTGATGTCTTTGAAATCATTATAAAAGTTTTCATTATAGCAAAGATCAAATTCCCTTACTTTAATATTGAGATTATGTCAATGTTTCATCTGGAGATTGGGGTTTAATGGTCACAACTTTCTCCAATGGATCCATCTTTCTTGCCCAAGAGAAGAGGAGGAAAAGAAAATAAACTTTTGTAGGAGTGGGAAGAATTATCAGACGACTATGCTCTTACTTGGAATATACATTTGCGTTTGCATGGTAAAAGTAAGTGTTACTGTAAAATAATTTTCCATTTTCCCTTCATGATTTGCAGGCTCTTGGTATAGGGAAGGAACTTCCCTAAATAAAGCCCTGGAGATGGAATTGTCAGTAGGCAGTCCTGAAGAACCTCGTGCAGCTGGCTACTTGATCAATGGACGATTCGGAGAATTTGTTCCGTGCTTGAACGGTAGATTATATACTCTCCATCATCTCCTTCATTTTATTTTCTTCCTTTTGTTTGTTCATTGTCAGTATGGGGATAGAAGTATACAAGAGGCAATATGGTTTTTCCAAATATTGCATGTTTTGCTATGCACAATGCTCTAATAGATTGTTCTTGCATGTTACTGAATTTACAGAAACAATGCATCACTTCTTTGTTGATTACAGTAAGACCTATCTCTTATGCTTAGTTAACGTTGGGGGTCAGTTTGGATATGTTTGTCGCCATTGCCAATCATAACATGACCCTAGTCGGAATGGACGGAGCATACACAAGACCCATAGTCGTTCCGTATCTAATGATTGAACCTGGACAGACGATGGGCTTACTAGTGTCCGCAAATCAATCTCCAGCAGGGTATTACATGGCAGCTCAAAGGTTTTCAAGTGAAGACATCATTTAAGATAAATTTCCGCACGCTGTCGCTATCGCCATCATCCAGTATGGTGGGAATTACAGTCTAAAATCGCCACCAAGTTATCCAAATGATACCCTGCCAGTTTATCATGACTACAGCGCCGCTGCTAGTTTCCATCAACAACTGAGAAGTCTAGGGACCGAAGAGCATCCCGTAGATGTCCCTCACAACGTGACGACGAGGATGTTCATATCGGCTTCCATGAACGACGTGTCGTGCCCAGACGACTCCTGTTATTTCAGTGATTACAAAGATGCCACGGTCGTGAACAACATAAGTTGGGTGAACCCATCTGTCGATGTGCTGCAAGCTTATTACAGGAACATCAGTGGAGTATACACCTCAGATTTTCCCCATTTTCCTCCGCTTATGTATAATTTCACAGGAAATGATCCGTCGGCCAGTCTTGTGAGGGCTAATGAAGGGACGGCCATAAAGATTTTGAATTACAATGAGACCGTAGAGATAGTTTTTCAAGGGACTAATCTGGTGGGCTCATCAGCATATCATCGGATGCACACTCATGGATACAGCTTTTACGTCGTAGGGCTAGGGTTGGGAAATTTCAACAACGAGACCGATCCTCTGATGTACAACTTGGTCGATCCGCCTAAAGTCAATACGTTCGGAGTTCCTAAAAGAGGATGGCTTGCAATCAGATTCAGGGCAGACAATCCGGGCACATTTCATCCTCTTTTCTTTTTTTTCTTTTTTTTTCTGCATAATTTAACGCGACACCCGATTTTCAAACTAACTAGAAAAGTTGAGACATTACTTGAGAGGTTTTTCTCCATAGGTCAAATTGTAATTATTTTTTCTCCTTGATGGGAAAAAGAAAAGACAATACTCAAGAAACACATGACGATATACATCGAGAGTTTTGGGAAAATATGGAAAATCATTTTCAACTACTAACATTGTAACTTAGTACGTTGCAGGTGCATGGTATTGGCATTGTCATATAGACTGACATATGACTTGGAAATTGAGTTTCGTTTTTATAGTGAAAAATGGGGGTACGGAAAAGACAAAGTATGAGGCCACCTCCTTCCAACATGCCTCCTTGCACAGCCTCCGAGGACAAACTCTTCGGTGAAACAGAACGGAATTCAAAAAGTGACATTTAATCGCTAAGATTTATTAGGCACCATATGATAAGCCAATGCTCACATGGATTTCCGCTTTCATCAATGCCACGGGTTTATATATGTATATGTCTTAGAACCATCGAATAGAATAAATTGCTGCCTTTTATATTTGGATCTTCCATGTAAAATATTAGTTCAAGTTTAATATTTTCCCAGAAATTCCTCGATTGACTAAGATGATCATAATAGGCCAAGTGTGTCTTACAAATTCATTCAAGTAAAATGCAGAATAGGAAGCAAAAGTGGAGGAGAAATGAGGATGAAAACCTTAATGGGGCAAGACCTAAGAAGTGAACATGAGAAAGTTAAATCGTCTTGTAAAAAAAACTAGAAGTTCAGTATTTATTGATGCACGTAAGTCGTCCCTCTAGATGCCTCAGCTTGGTTAGGGATATTACACTGATGACCATTTTCTACCAAAAGGACTTAAGAAAATGTGCTCATTTTTAATAGTTGCGTCACAATTAAAGTATTGCACGACTAAAACTTAAAAAAGAAACCCAATTTCTTTAGATTGTCTGGAATTTTGTAGGCTATTAAGGAAAATAAATAAAGGAGAAAGTGTAGGTGAGAGTTTCAATCAATTTAGTTTTTCCCAAAGCCCATGTGAGCAATAGATGTGCTGGTACCCACTTTTACCTCATGTTTTTAATTTAACATATGAATTATTGGTCTGCAACAATGTTTTGATCTCCACCTTCGTTTTGATTGAGTGATTCTTGCATATCCAAAATTATTTCACAGATTATACGAAAATAGAGTATAGTTATAAAAGAAGAACTTGATTATACTTTGCCTAATAATTCAGAGCAGGTTTGAACAAAAAGACTAAGAATATTGATGGTACAATACTTGAAGATCAAGGCGAACACAAATGTTAGGGTTGGAAGGGCATTCGCCATCGCGCTTGAGATCAAGTTACTTGAAACTTTGAGGCCCATATAAAAGAAAGCTTGAATCGTGAAAGCCTTGCACAATTTAGTTGAGCCCGCATAAGATTTTTTAAGTACTAGAGTTGGGATAAGAATATAATGACAACATAATCAATTACAAAAAAATATAGAAAACAATCATAGAAGTAAAAAAAGAAAATGTTTTCAATTACTTAAATGAAAATGTGCATCTTATGTACCACTTTCATGCATCCCACGTACCACTTCGTGAGATGCACATACTCTTAAAGTTGGTGGATGGTTGCATCCTAGAAAGCATCGATACTCTCCGTGAGCTTTCATATTATGTCAAACACTCGACATGTGCCCAACACATTCTTACACGCTCCAACATGTTCTGACACACCATTAATGGGTGTTAGAAAATCTGACATATGGTCAACTCTTCCGACATGCTTTGACACGTGAGCAGGAATTCCAATGCGCACGGGTCAATATTAAATTTTTTTAATAAATGAGGGGTCAAAATGTAAATTTGTAAAAAATAAAAAATAATAAAAATTATAAAGACGGAAAGAAGCAAAATATGATTTTTTTCTTATCTTTTGACTCTCATTTTCTGTGACATACAATTCCTCTCAATTTTTTTCTCTTCTCTTTCGACATGGGAGTTTAGAATATGATTGCTTGGTTTTTTTCTTCAAGTTTTATGGATTATTGAAATGGAATGTAGTTGAATTTGTCAAATTGGAATAATGAATGACATTAACAAATGATGGATTAATATTTTTAGTCATAATTCATTTTATGCTTTTTTATTATTTATTTATTTATGAATTTGAGTCTAATTAATTTGATTGAAATAATCATAAAACGATAATTTATCGTGCATATATAAAAATACATACTTAATATACAACACATTGGAATTTTTTAATATTTTTAGAAATGATGAGTCAGCATATCTTGTCATGTCATATTGTAAGTTGCGTGTCAATGTCAGGTGTCATCCCAGTAGGACAAGGCATGCATCTATCTGCACCACATCACAATAATGGTGTCCTTGTAAGACTTTCCAATTGAAATAGGTAAACAACATACCTGCATTACCTTGAGTTTGACCCCTTTACGAATTCACCTAATTGTATAATGGGAAGGATGTGACCCTGTCTTTAGTTGTAAATGGTCTGCCATGGCCTTGGACCCTATGTTTTAACAATTACCACCGTCAATAAGGACATCGTAGACTTTGCCGTTGATAGTACAATGGGCATGGAAAAGACTATTCCATTGGGTGTCCTTTCTTCGTGGGGCAAGCAACAATTGCTCAATGACACAATTGATATGCTCACCCTCTTAGTCATCCACTTCTTGTTCATCCACTTTGTCATCTTCGTATATGTTGTCATCGTGCTTGACAAAATTGGCTATCTTTCGCTGTGGGCAGTCGCTTGAATGGTGGCCTAATTCGTTACACTTGTAACATTTAATTGTTTGTGGCTTAACATACCGGTTCTAAGCATTCTTATTAGTGTCATGGTTGTTTGTAGGGACTGGTTCCTTGGGCACCTTAGTAGTACTCCCTGGAGTTCAGTTCATATTGTTGGTTTGCTAGGTGGAGTATTCTGGAACATCTAGTTGTCTTCCCCTTCCAAATGATCCTCAGGTGGTACAATGGTTAGCTTGATTAATGGGGCTAGTTCTCTCCAATTATATCTCAACCTTTCAGGCCATTTCTTGGGCATCCTCAACAAAGAACAAACGGTATAGTGAAACAAGGTCTTGAATGTTAAGTCGCAAACCATTAATGTACCTAGTAGTCTATTGTGCCTTCAACTTGGCCAAGTTGTTATTGGCGGAAAGTCAGAGAAACTCCTCTGTGTAGGCTTGGACTAATCAACATAGCTGTTTACAATTTTGTAATTGTTGAAATAACAATTGTTCATAATTGGTTGGGAGGAACCGAATCTTCAACATTTCCTTCATTTGATTCCATGTTCAGATGTGAGCTTTTCCTTGTCAACATTGGGTCAGCTGTGTTTGGTCCCACCACAATGAGACATCGTCCTTCAACTTATATGCCACCAATTTTACTCAGTGGTCCTCTTTGATCTCAATGGCATTGAAAAATTTCTCAACTTGCCATTAAAGTCAGAAGGTCAACCTTAAGTTGATATTGCTTGGGGTCTAGTTAGTGACCCTTGTTTTGGTGGCCTCCATGAATAGGCCCATCTTAGAACTCTTCTTCTTCTTCTTTGAAGTCGTCAACATAGGCTTATCACCTCTGTTGGGGATTTGCCCCACGTTCCATAGCTACTTCTAGATCTCGAGTGGCCTGAGTACGTTCGGCCAGAAGATTACTAGGTATGGGGTTGGTAGACAAATGTTGGATGGCGACAAGTAATTCTTGAAACCTACATTCGGTTGGCTCTACAAATTAGTTGAACTCAACTTGTGTAATAGGCTCATTTTCATATCCTTTAGCTACGGGGAGATTGTCATTAAGATTATTAGTCATCATCACTGGAGAACCCAGCTTTGATACTTAATGACACAGATGAATATATTCTTGAAAAATGATTCCAAAAGGTAGTGTTTGTTTTGAATAATGAAGTATAGATAGTAATATCTTAGATGCTTATGTATAGGAAGGTCGCCATTAAGAAAATAATCAAATAATTGAAGTTAAATAATAAAATCAAGGAAAATATATTGATAAAGGGAAATTTTTCAAAACGTGACTAGAAAATTTGCAAAACACGTCCAAAATCTTTGATATCTCGGAAATCAAGGAGACATGTAAATTTGAGATCAAATATTGTAACCCATTTGTAACTTTGAAATCCCACAATCCTCTTTGATTTGTGGGACTGTCCACTATTGTGATGCTCCAATATTTCCATACAAGCATTTCCTCATTGTTTTACATCAAAGTTGGATGGTTGAGTCGCTAGATATCATGATTGTTAATCGCGATTGTCCAATCTTGATGGGGTTAAATTTACATTTTCGTAGATTGGATGAAGAAATCATGTACACCTAGCCACAAGTCTCGGAATGCTCGAGAATCACTTTGAACAGAGCCTTCTTGAGAGTGATATCATGGACCTCGACTATTCGCTTAGTTAGAATTGCGGAAATCCATGATCTTGACACTTTTTGGGAAAAATGGGTTGCATTTACGGAATGCTTTTGGAAATCTTGGATCACAAATATTCCATGAGCATGAGGATTGGGTCAATCAAACGTCCGGTTAAAGCGGAATGGGCCATCATGCACGGAATAATTACCCAATTAGTTTAAACCTATACTAAATATGTATAAAGCCAAGAATTACTCCTAAGCAATTTTGGGTTCTAAAGCTTTGATTTAATCTTAGATATGATTGAGGGCCCGTTTATTCTTCTTCTGACATCTTGATACAAAACAATATGGGGCCGGGAAGCATGTTTCTCATACATATAGGATACATTAATTTTGTGCTTTCAATCCAATACCCTTTCAATCAACTTGGAAACGAGACTTATAATTTGCGCTAACCATTTTTGAACATGCTGATATTTACCGATGCATGCTGTGTCATCGATACCTCAGTCATTACAGCACGAGCAAACTTGTTTTAGTTAATATCAATTATGAAAATCGCCAACTAAAGAAAAACAACCTCCTTGATTGTTGATGTACTTATTATTCTTTCATTATAGGTCATTTTGGCAACAAAAGTGTGTGGCTGTTCCAAGCGATCGAGTTATATATCTATGAGAATGCAAAGGTTTTACAGGTAAATGTTGCAAACATTAGAGAAAGAATTGAAAAGAGCCTTAAGCGTCTCAACACTGACTCCATTGATCTGCAGCAAAGCAAATCCATTGGTATGCTTGGCAATCTCACTCAACAAATGATAGCTATTGATCGACCACTGGAAATTGAATTGGTTCTACTAGAATATGTCTCAAGTTTGAGCCTTGTTGACACTCGAATTTTTGCTTATTTTATTTTAAATGCCTATTTAATTTGCATCTATAAATATATATTAATTCATAGAACAGATAAACAAAATTATATAAAAAAAAATTCAAAAAAGAAGAAGAAAAAAAGCATTTTCGGGTGGGTTGGCTCATTGACCCACTTTTATTTCTTTCCCTAGCCCACCTTCTCCTCTTCCTTTTTCTTTTCTTTTGGCCCAACCCGTCCCCCTCCTTCTCTTTTCCTCGGCCCGGCCTGGTCTCATCTCCTTTTCTCTTCTCCCTCTCCGCACATGAACAGGAGCATGCAAGAGGGGCAGCAGCAGCACAGAGGAATCGATGACGACGTTTCGACCATCCTCGGAGCCGACGTCACCCACGTGACGCCAGCAAGGGAAGATTCCCTTGCTGCGCTGTCACGCGGCCATTGGAGGGGCGGAGAAACGGTTATGCGAGGGATCGACGAGCAGGAGAGGGGGGCAATTTTGCAAGGGATAGAAGAAGAGGGAGCAGCGAAGAAAAACTAGAGAGGAAAGAGAGGAAAAAGAAGAGGGAGACAGGCGGTTTTCCAGGGAGAATCGGAGAAGAGTAACACGGGAAAAACCTGAAAAAAGGGGGGGAAGCAGAGGGAATAGTGTTCTGGTTTTCGGAGGAGGCTTTTCCGGCGAAGCCTGTGCTGGTTTTCGGACAAGAAGAGGAGAGCGAGAGAGGGAGCTGCTGTCGCTGCCGGAGGCTGTCCGTCCGCCGTTGCCCGCCGTGACGCCTCGTTCGAGCCAGGTAGGTTCCGTCTCCGCTTGTTTCTACTTTGCTTTGACGAGGACACGGGCTGGAGCTCGTGCCGACTAGTTCGCATGAGTCCCGGCCCTGTCGATCCTCCATTCACATCCCTACGCATGTTAGAATAGTTCGATAGAAGCTCGGGCTCAGTCTCAGGCCGGTTCAAGTCGAAGAATCCCCATTTTATTCATGCCTACAAGTTGTTTGTAGAAATGCTTAAGAGAGATCCGGAAACCTTCATCATTGAATCCGTCCCCGATGACTTTTTTTTGTAGATTTTTTTCTGAATATGGCTTGATCTCGTGTTTCTACTAGCATTGTAGTTAGTTTCATGTGATTTATGTGCTTTGTTGAGCCGAAAAGAGGCATTTTTGGTTTTCCGGCAAGGGCGTTCTTCCGGGTCGCCAGAGGTCGTCGTCGGCGACGTTTAGCATTAGCCGGATAGAACGGCCGACGCTGGACGACACGGCGATCCCTTTTAGACCGATGAGGACTGCGGCGGCGTCGGCGGTGTCGTGGATAGAGCTCGCGCAGGTTTCCGGCGAACCTCCGGCGCGCCTCAACCTTGCGAAGAAGAAGACCAGAAAATTCCAATAAAAAAAAAAAACGAGAAAAAGAAGAAAAGAAAAAGGGGCCGCGCCGAAAGTTTGAATGAAAGGGGGCTGGGCTGGTTTATTATTTTCTAATGGGCCTAAGATAGGTTTGAGCTGAAATTTTTTAGAATTGGAGATGGGTATTTTTTGATTGATGGGCCATTTATTTCTCTTTTGTTAACGGGCTGTTTAGTTTCTTTGTTAGTGGGCCAATTAAAAAGAAAAAATATTTTCAACCGGGCCGTTCGACCAGCCCATTTTTCTTTTAGCCCAGCCCGGACCAATAGGGTCCGGGTCGGTTTAATAGGGCCGGGTCTCCTGACCCGGTCCGAATCATTTTTAATTAATTAAAAATCTAAAAAATTCAAAAAATTCAAAAAAAAAAATCTTTTAAATCTTTTAAAATTCCGAAAAATCATCAAAAATTAAAAAACGTTTTTCTTTAATTTTCAGAAAGGTTTTAAAAGTTCATTTTAATTTTATTTTAATTTTATTTCTTTTTTAAATATTCAAAAATTCCAAAAAAATTAAAAAAAGATTACAAAAAATTCCAAAAACATTAATAAATGTTTTTTTTTTTAAATTCAGAAAAGTCAAAAAATATGTTTTAAATCCTGAAAAGCTTGTTTTCGTTTAATTTCGGAAAATTCGAAAATATTAAAAATTCAAAAAATTCAAAAAATTCAGAAAAATTCAAAAAAATTCAAAAAATTCAGAAAAATCAGAAAAAAATTGCAAAAATTCAGAAAACCCTTAAAAAGAAGAAGGAAAAGGACCAAATTTGAATAAGCCTTTAGGGCTCTACAATAGGTTTTTTTTTTTTTTAATGCGTTGCCATGTCTTTAGTTGACACAAAATTAAATTAGGTACTGAAAGGGCGTTAGTCGCATGACTAACGTAACTAAGTCCCCGACCTCAGACTCTCTGGTTACGTAAAAAAAAGTGAGACACGCTCCCATGTCTTGCTTGGTTTCTAGTCGACCTTAATAGGCTAGTGGTGACTCATTGTTTGTAGTTTTTACATATATCCCAATATCGCGCGGGGTATGGGCTTGGGAGAGCCCAAGTTAATTAAGAGCCGTCGGCCCGAAATTAACAATACCCCTAAACTTATTATTATTTTCGAAAATTTAATTTTAGGTCGCGACAGCTTGGTGACTCCGCTGGAAACTGGTTCTAAACCTTAGAGGACTTAGGCCTAATTTGCTTGATTGTGTGTTATCTAATATGTTTCTTTGGCAGCGCATTCGAGAAGGTGAGATAAGTCCACTAACCTCGTGTTAAATGTTGGTGCAGGATTGGAGCAATAAGGGGTGGAGTGTTTGTTAACACTTTGTTTTGTAGGGTGGCGAATGTGAATAAGTGTATAGTTAAATTTTTGAAGTGTTGGTTGCTATATAAATTGTTGTGCATGTCTCCCTTACATGGCACTACACTTTAGCACACACAACCTGCTGCCGGACTTGGGCCGCATTAGGATCACTAAGGATGGTGTTGAGATGGATACCACTCCGACTACCATCATGTAATACGAGTTGCCCATCTCAATTCCGAAATTCTTTCGATGTCGAGAGCTTCCACCCTGGCTTGCAAACATGCAGCACGGGTTGACTCTTTGACAAAGCCGGAGTCATGGGAACCCCGACCCAACCGCGATCATGTCGGTTCAATCCGGTAATCCTGTGGCTTCATTTGAGCTATCTAGAATAGAAATCAACCCACAGTCTCATGCGCATGTCTATGTGATTGAAAAAAAAAAATGAAAAAAAAAAAAACCGCCGCCAATGGTAAGAATGATTTCTCCCTTTACTTATTCATATTTTATTGAAATTTTCATTTTTGAAATTTGTGAAGATCAATCGAATGTCCTCAGTGTAGGCTTCTAATTGGGGAAATTGGCAATTACTCTTCATAGGCAAACATTCAGTGTCAATGTCAAAAAATCTCTGATTTGGCCATACACAATAGATAATTTTTGTTAAATTTTCCAATCATGAATTTGAAATTACATCTTGTCAAAAAAAAATTCTTCAAATTCATGATTATATTTTGGGGCACAAAAAAATTTGAATTCACACTTTTAATCAAATTCTTTGCCTCTCACATTTTGAGATTGAAAATTCAAATCACATTTTGTGTATAGATTTTTCAAAATAAAAATAACCTCATTTTTGGCAACATTGAAAGCACAAATCAATCTTTCAAAATTAATGCCACATTTCGCATATGAAACTTTTGGGAATAGAGTGGGCATTCAATTGATAATCGCAGATTGATCTTTCAATGATGTCTCCTCTTACAATCAAATCTTGGCAAAATACCGAAATCCTGTAATAGGAGTTCTGGGGCATGTGTCATCGCCTCGATTTCATTGTAAGAGGCAAGGATAATTTCCTTATTCACATACTGACATCATTTCTTCTTCTTGCAGATGCGTGATGGCCATCGTTCGAATTGTTTTTACTTGACCGTGCCAAGAAGTGGACTTTAAATTTAGGATGAGAATTTTTGTTACTCATAGGAATGTATTGTATTTCCTTGTGTCTTTATTCTTTTTATGGATGATGTTTTCAATTCCAAGTTGATCATAAACCTAAGTGACTCATTTTTTTTTTTTTGGTAAAGAAATTCAAGTTTGTAAACATTCTTTGACTTCGAAGGCAATTCGGAAGTTGGTGTATTCTATTAAATTTCCATGAGTTTCTGAAAGTCAATGTATTGTGTTCCTCTCACGTGTTCGTCCTTTGCAGGGAACCGCAAGAAAGATAACCTGGGATGGTAAAGTTGTGATCGTTCCAATGGAATCAATTTACTCTGAAACTGATTTGTTCATACATTTTCCTGTAGGAGAGAACTAAACAATTTTGACATTGGTATTTGAATTAGATCACAAGCAAATACTCTCACAAGTCTTGATCTTGGAATTCAAAGGAATGAAAGTCCAACTTTGACATTGATTTCTTTGGAAAGTCGCACTCATGAATTCAAACGACACTTCCAACGCATCGCCTTCCATCATGTCCCAAATCTTTGAAGCTATCAGATATATAGCATTAAGGGTCGAAAAGATCATTGGCTAGATTACATTTGATCGGCTTTTTGTGACGAGAGTTCACTGCCTCAGAGACTCATAGCTTGTTTAAGCCTCAAGACAGCATCGTGCCTCATCAAAGAATGGATCTTTTGGGGTGCAATCCAATGTTAACGTCCCTGATGAGAGAAGAATTTTTCTCATTGATTTTTATTTAGAATTTGGACAAAGTCATTGCACGCTAATATACTCGATATAGCTTGCTGGATTTTTGGGCTTTTATCTTGATGATCTTACACATGATTGTTGGGAAAGTTCCCATGGCCGAGAGATGATTAGTGCAATTACAAATCCGGTGTCCTCTTGAATGGTAGTTGCCAACCATAACATCTACTTCTAGAGGGTCAATGTACCTAGACAATTTTCCCAAAGATGGAAATGAATATACTTAGATCAGTTCTATCAACTGAGGAGTGACCATTGAAGAATACGTTACATAGGAGGTTCATGATTCCTCACTCCTTGAAATTGAAAACCAATCCTTGATGAGAACCCGAAGTGCCTCAAGCATGTGTTGAAGCTTTGCTGGTGCCAATCTTCCACATAGGCTAAATGAAGCCAAGTTCTATTCCAGGAAGTTCCTTTATTCGGAGGTTTGATGCCACCATCATTAGACTTTTGACGAGCTTTATCCATTGATGACTCACTTGCTCATGAATTGGCATCACTAATGCATCTAATGGATTTGTGTGTTGCTTCGAACTATGTCATGGGGAAGATTAACCATATGAAGCCACCTTGCTAAGAGACATCGAAGGTCATTCATCGTCAATTGACCACGCCAATCTTAGTTTTGAAAATGCACTGGATGTGCTTCATTTTGTTTCACTTCACAACCAAGAGCCGTTGAACTTTAGTTATCTCAATTTCCAGTCATGAGGACTTGAAGCATTCCCTATTCAGCTTTGTTGTATAGTCAACAAAACAAAATGTTTAAATCTGGTTTTAATCTCCTTCAGCATCAACTTTGTTTGGAGACCATCAATATATCCTTCATGATTTGTGAGGCAAAATGCATCTTTGTCATGTGCTTTTTCGCGAGGAAATGAGGCAAAACCTTCAAATATCAAACCAGTCTGTCGATTGCTTTGCATGATAAGACAAAGGAAAGGAATTGCCAAGTATTCGAAAAGAAGACAGTTTGAGCACTAAGTTTTATAATGTTCGAATAAGGCAACGAGGCATTCTTAAACCTAGTTGATCATGAGCGATGAAAAATTCGAACGAGGCGAAGATTCGCTGATCCAACATGATAGAGCTATGTGTGGCAAAGCTATTCTAACTTCGGTAAATTTGAATGAAACAAAAGCCCATCAAATGAGCATGACAAGGCACAAGATTTCAACATGTGCCAGAGCAAGATATGGTGAAGCTTAATTACATGTCTTAATGTAAAAGACATTGGAGCAGCATTTGACTCTCGGGCAATATCTCATCTTCCTCACCAATGACGCGTGTTGGGGCAAAAATTCATTACAAAAGGATGTATCGTTCCTAAATTGAGCCCTGATTAAGTAGGGAGATGACACAATTCATTTTCTTTTGTCGCAGGGCGATCATCAACACAAGTCACTCAAGGCATAGTAAATCACACCCATGAAGCATGATGAAATGGAGTCAATCAATTCGACACTAAAAATGGGTGTATTGTTCTTGAATCAATCAAATTTGATGTTAGAATGCAAATAACATGTCCCATCTTTTGTAGGAAAATGTGCACATTGACTGTGGGAGCAGTGCCTTCCACCAAAGAAGCACGTTAAAGCCCAACGTCCATTTTGCGTGATAAATGGGGCAAATCATCCAAGAAGTAATACCCTCAAATGTCACAGCATAAATGCTCATACTTGAAAAGCAAAAGCACATGAAGGGTAAATTGTATCGATTCCAATTGCTCATGTTGATGTTGTCTCTAAAATGATCCATTTTTCCTTTGATAGGGAAACATCAAATGCACAAAAAGAAAGATGCCAAAAAATGCAAGTGAAGGGTAATTTAGGGTTGCCAAATATCCAAGAGGACGATGTCGGCACTTGAGTGATAAATACGAGTGAAGGGTAATAGTGTATCGTTTCCAATTTTTCAATCTCTAAGGATTCTTACACTAACACTTTCCTTCATATTTTTTACAGGGTTACTATGTCGCCCCATTGCAGGTAACTACCCTTCTTCTCAAAATCAAAAGAAAAAAAATTGAGAATTTTCATCCAAAAAAAAAAAAATTCCGCATTTTACTTGGAGAAAGTAAAAAGAAAAAGAAAAAAAGAAGAAGATGAAAATTGAAAAAATGAATTTTTCACAAAGTTTCTAAGCATTGTTTTTTATCTCAAAATTGTATGTCCGCTTGATGGATCAATCATTTTGAATCAAAATCCCCCATGGAGACTAATCTATTCAGATGATCTCGACTAAATGAAATTGAGGTGTTTAATCATGCCAAGCAAGAAATGCCTAGGATGATGAAAGACAATCAATTTCCAAACACGTCCTTCAAACACTGTGAGAATTGAGTGAAAAAAAAACCTATGTCGTTTAAGGACAAAGAAGTCATTCGCAATTGGTACATGGATCAAGATGAAAAGAGGCATTTCTTTTCTCTATCTTACACACCACAGATGACCATAGTCAGCCCTTTTGAGCCTTAAATGTGAAAAAGTCAAAAATACCCCTGTCAAGAACCACCCCACAATTGGGGAAATTTGGAGGTTTTTGTTGATATCACATGGTGAAAAGATGAGAAAGACTTCTTTGCTTTCACTTGCATTAATCTTTTTGGTAGTAAT
This sequence comes from Corymbia maculata, assembly GCA_014182735.1. Taxonomy (NCBI): domain Eukaryota; kingdom Viridiplantae; phylum Streptophyta; class Magnoliopsida; order Myrtales; family Myrtaceae; genus Corymbia; species Corymbia maculata. Next base: position 19,179,715 of record CM024689.1, read on the forward strand.
TTTAGGTGAGTTCTTATGAAAGCTTGAAATATCCTAAGGTGAAGAAGAGCATTCATTTCTCTACCCAAACACTGATGCCCATTGCTTAAACCAACTTGAGCCTGATTGTTCATTTCTGAAACCCAAGTGGTGATTATCTCCCCATATTGGGGCAAGGCACATGATTGACCAAGGCCATCGGCATTTTACATGAAAATGTACAAAGCATCTCGAAAGTCCTAAAAGCTCAAAAAGTTCAAAAGAGCAAAACTCCAAATAAAATTAATGGGCATGAAAAAGCAGTGTGCCTGGTAAAAGTAAGGCCAATGCCCATGACAAAAAAATAGAAAAAGAAAAAGAAAAAAGATTTGCATCAGGGGACGAAAAACTCCTATGTTAAAAAAAAAAAGTTGTCAAGTTCAAAATGTTTGTATTGAAAAGAAAATAATTGCAAATGCAAAAAATTGAGAAAAGCAAAGCTCTTATTCGATTAGTCAATGGACTTTCGAGACAATTCAAATTTCAAAAGTCAAGTGCTTTCAAAAAGATTGAGTGATATGACCATGATGCCATGACAATCACCAACTTTCACATCCCTTTTTGTGAAAAATTTTGAGCCGTTTCAAGCCATAACCAAACCAACACTACAACCCTTCCCGAAGTCTCTTCAGATTGGGATGATTCAAGCGAGAATAAGAACTCTCCAAAGAAGCTACCGCTCGAAGAAGTGGGGGCAAGGTTGTCTTATCTCATCTTGAGGTTACTTGACTTGTAAACCCGGCGAAGATGTTGGCAGATAATTATTTCATTTCATGACCAATGATGCATATCCATTGCTAAAGCCACGACCAAACCCGCATTACGGTCCCTTTGAAAGACCTTTTGGATTTGTCAATGTGTACTTATTGCGAATGATTCTCAAATCCTTCGACATTGGAAATGTGAGGTAAATTGAGTGATCAAATCACTTCTCACATGAATGGATGGGATCAAATAACCCTTCTTGAGAGCATGTGATAAGTCCTTTCTAACTAAGGAACTCTTGCTTGGCATGCTTAATAAACCTCTCTCATGAGTAGGATCATTCTGATATAATTTTTCTCTTAAAGGGATTTGATGATTAATGATACCTTCCAAGCTTAATGACAATTTTGTGGTACATGATATCCAAAATGAAAAGCAAAAACAAAAATAAAAAATAAAAAATAAATCAATAAAAAATCAAAATCAAATGTTTTCAATTTGATCAGACTTAGCTTGATTTGCTTATGCAATTAATGCTACAACATTGCCAATGCATTTTTCTGATATTGTCTCTAATGACATTTGCTTAAGTTGAATTTGACAGGTTCACTCAGTGAAACCATGCAATTTTTAAAGGGTTCGTGGATTCTCCTTAAACCACATGGTTCTTGGTTAACCGGAAAACCATGCAATTTCTAAAAGGGTTCGTGTGTTCTCCTTAAACCACATGGTTCATGGTCAACCAGAAAACCATGCGATTTTTAATAGGGTTGGTGGGTCTTCCTTAAAACCACAAGGTTCGTGGGTCTTCCTTAAACCACATGGTTCTTAGTTAACCAGAAAACCATGCAATTTCCATAAGGTTTGTGGGCTTATCCTTAAACCACAATGGTTCGTGGGCTTATCCTTAAACCATACGGTTCGTGGGTCTATCCTTAAACCACATGGTTCGTGGTCAACCTGAAACCATGCAATTTCTAAAAGGTTCATGGGTCCTCCTTAAACCATGCATTCTCGGTCGAAGCTCGTTGTTACACGGTAAGACATCCCTTCAAGTCGAAGCCCGTTGTGACACGGTAAGACTTTACTAACTCGGTCGAAACCCGTTGTTACACGGTAAGACCTCCCATTCAAGTCGAAGCCCGTTGTTACACGGTAAGACTTTACTAACTCGGTCGAAACATGTTGTTACACGGTAAGACCTTCCTCCAATAACCTAGTTGAAACCCGTTATTACACGGTGAGACTTTACTAATTTGGTCGAAACTCATTCGCACAAGTGGAGATCTCAAAAAAAAAAAAATCGAAAAAAAAAAAAAAAAAAAAAAAAAAAAAGGAGAGAAAAAAAAGAGAGAAAAGAACAAAAAATGAATGAGAAAAAAAATAAAAAAAAAATGAATGAAAAAATGAATGAAATAAATTCGTGCCTTCATTACTCATTTGCAAAATTCGGGTGTCACTTAATCTTTGAAATGAACATCTTCGAGCTCCCTTTCAAAGAGGGGCAGCTGTTGACACTCAAATTTTTGCTTATTTTATTTTAAATGCCTATTTAATTTGCATCTATAAATATATATTAATTCATAGAAAAGATAAAAAAATTATATAAAAAAATTCGAAAACAAAAAAAAAAAAAAGCATTTTCGGGTGGGCTGGCTCGGCCAGCCCACTTTTATTTCTTTCTTTCCTAGCCCACCTTCTCCTCTTCCTTTTTCTTTTCTTTTGGCCCAACCCGTCCCCCTCCTTCTCTTTTCCTCGGCCCGGCCCGGTCTCATCTCCTTTTCTCTTCTCTCTCTCCGCACGTGAATAGGAGCATGCAAGAGGGGCAACAGCAGCACAGAGGAATCGATGATGACGTTTCGACCATCCTTGGAGCCGACGTCACCCACATGACGCCAGCAAGGGAAGATTCCCTTGCTGCGCTATCATGCGGCCATTGGAGGGGCGGAGAAACGGTTATGCGAGGGATCGACGAGCAGGAGAGGGGGGCGATTCTGCAAGGGAGAGAAGAAGAGGGAGCAGTGAAGAAAAAATAGAGAGGAAAGAGGGGAAAGAGAGGAAAAAGAAGAGGGAGACAAGCGGTTTTCCAGGGAGAATCGGAGAAGAGTAACATGGGAAAAACCTGAAAAAAGGGGGGGAAGCAGAGGGAATAGTGTTCTGGTTTTCGGAGGAGGCTTTTCCGGCGAAGCCTGTGCTAGTTTTCGGACAAGAAGAGGAGAGCGAGAGAGGGAGCTGCTATCGCTGCCGAAGGCTGTCCGTCCGCCGTTGCCCACTGTGACGCCTCATTCGAGCCAGGTAGGTTCCGTCTCCGCTTGTTTCTGCTTTGCTTTGACAAGGACGCGGGCTGGAGCTTGCACCGACTAGTTCGCGCGAGTCCCGGCCCCGTCGATCCTCCATTCACATCCCTGCGCATGTTAGAATAGTTCGATAGAAGCTCGGGCTCAGTCTCAGGCCGGTTCGAGTCGAAGAATCCCCATTTTATTCATGCCTACAAGCTGTTTGTAGAAATGCCTAAGAGAGATCCGGAAACCTTCATCATTGAATCCGTCCCCGACGACTTTTTTTTGTAGATTTTTGTCTGAATATGGCTTGATCTCGTGTTTCTACTAGCATTGTAGTTAGTTTCATGTGATTTATGTGCTTTGTTGAGCCGAAAAGAGGCATTTTTGGTTTTCCGGCGAGGGCGTTCTTCCGAGTCGCCGGAGGTCGTCGCCGGCGACATCTGGCATCAGCCGGATAGAACGGCCGACGTTGGACAACACGGCGATCCCTTTTAGACCGATGAGGACCTGCGGCAGCGTTGGCAGTGTCGTGGATAGAGCTCGTGCATGTTTCCGGCGAACCTCCGGCGCGCCTCAACCTTGCGAAGAAGAAGACCAGAAAATTCCAATAAAAAAAAACGAGAAAAAGAAGAAAAGAAAAAGGGGCCGGGTCGAAAGTTTGAATGAAAGGGGGCTGGGTTGGTTTATTATTTTCGAATGGGCCTAGGATAGGTTTGAGCTGAAATTTTTTAGAATTGGAGATGGGTATTTTTTGACTGATGGGCCATTTATTTCTCTTTTGTTAACAGGCTGTTTAGTTTCTTTGTTAGTGGGCCAATTAAAAAGAAATTTTTTTTTCAACCGGGCCGTTCGACCAGCCCGTTTTTCTTTTAGCCCAGCTCGGACCAATAGGGTCCAGGTCGGTTTAATAGGGCTGGGTTGGGAGACCCGGCCCGAATCATTTTTTTAATTAATTAAAAATCTAAAAAAAAATTCAAAAAATTCAAAAATTCAAAAAAAAAAAATCTTTAAAATCTTTAAAATTCCAAAAAATCATCAAAAATTAAAAAAAGTTTTTCTTTAATTTTCAGAAAGGTTTTAAAAGTTCATTTTAATTTTATTTTAATTTTATTTCTTTTTTTAAATATTCAAAAATTCCAAAAAAAATTAAAAAAAGATTACAAAAAATTCCAAAAACATTAATAAATGTTTTTTTTAAATTCAGAAAAGTCAAAAAATATTTTTTAAAATTTTAAAAGCTTTTTTTCTTTAATTTCGGAAAATTCGAAAATATTAAAAAAATTCAGAAAAATTCAGAAAAATTCAGAAAAATCAGAAAAAAATTGCAAAAATTCAGAAAACCCTTAAAAAAGAAGAAGGAAAAGGACTAAATTTGAATAAGCCTTTAGGGCTCTACAATAGGTTTTTTTTTTTTTTTAATGTGTTGCCATATCTTTAGTTGACACACAATTAAGTTAGGTACCGAAAGGGCGTTAGTCGTATGACTAACGTAGCTAAGTCCCCGACCTCAGACTCTCTGGTTGCGTAAAAAAAAGCGAGACATGCTCCCATGTCTCGCTTGGTTTCTAGTCGACCTTAATAGGCTAGTGGTGACTCATTGTTTGTAGTTTTTACAAATATCCCAACGTCGTGCGGGGTATGGGCTTGGAAGAGCCCAAGTTAATTAAGGGCCGTCGGCCCGAAATTAACAATACCCCTAAACCTATTATTATTTTCGAAAATTTAATTTTAGGTCGCGACAAGCCTGAAAAGAAAATTTTCCTAATTCAAATGGTTTTCTTATTTTGAATAGATTTAGTTTGTGATTGAAAAGAAAAGTTTCCTAATTCATGTGGGTTTCCTAATTGAATGGTTTTCCTAGTTAGAAAAGGTTTCCTAAAAAGAGGTTTCTTACTTTGGATTTGATTCTTGCCTATATATAAGAAGTTGAGATAGAAAGAGACTAAGCTTTTGAGAGGTATTTTTTTGTAATCCTTGATTTCTATAGTGGATTTTGCTTCTTTTCTCCTTGTGATTTTTTTCCTCGGAAGGGTTTCCACATAAATTCTTGTGTTCTTTTATTCTTCTAAATTCTTATTTCATTATTGTTTCCGCATCTACCCATAACAATATGGTATCATAGCCTTGAGAATTTTCTTGATCTTCTAGTTATGGCTTCAACTATAATAATGAAATTTAATATTGAGAAGTTTGATGGGAAAGGAAGTTTCAACCTATGGCAAGTTCTTATATTGGCTATTTTTATGTAGTAGGTTTTGAAGAAAACTTTATTTGGGAAAGGAAAAAAACTAGAGAGCACGTCATAAGAAACTATCAAGAATTGGATAAAAAAACACTATCTGCTATTCAGTTGTATCTTATGAATGAAGTTTTGCAGGAGGTACTAGAATAGAAAATGACAGCGGGTTTATGGAATATATTGGAGAATTTTTTTTTTTTTGATAAAAATCTTTCACCAATCGGTTGAGGCTCAAGTAGCTACTCTTCACTCTTCGTATGGCTAAAGCTGAAGGTGCAGTTACAAAAATTATGAGAGGTTCACTTCTGTTGATGAAAGGATGAAAAACTGGCATTTTGCATCAACTTCAAGACATCTACAATTAGTGGTTTAGTTGTAGTCTCATTCACTATGACATAATCAAACAATATTAAATTATGGCATAAGAGATTAGGCCATATGAGTGTTAGAGGGATGGAGAAGTAGAGTAAGAGAGGTCTTTTGTATAGTCAGAAAATTGGAAAAATTGATATATTAATAGGCTCAGACTTAAGTTTTCTCTTGGTGATCTCTTGGACGAAAGGTATCAAGTTCCTGTTATGTGCTCTTAACAAATTGGAATCAAAGAGTTGATGGTTTGTTTCAGTGTTTGATGGATAAAGTTAGGCATAATTTCTACATAGTGGACATTGTGGTGTAATTATACAAGCTCGATGGCAAAATGCATATTTTCCGAGTGATGGATATTGTGGTGTAACAATGCAAGCTTGGTAGTAGAAGACGTAATTTCTAAGCAGTGGGCATTATGGTGTAACAATGCAAGCCCGATAACAAACTTCATATCTTGATGTAGAAGAATAACTGAATTTAGGGAGAGCTCACACATAAGGAGAATATTATTTGTTGCTTATGTAAAATTCAAGCCTAGCCATTATAACTTGACTCAAACGTCAAGACAAGATGGAGATTGTTAGAATATGACTCAAGTTTGAGCTCGAAAATGAAAGTTTCCTAATTCAAGTAGGTTTCTTAATTGAATGGTTTTCCTAGTTGGAAAATGTTTCATAAAAAGAGATTTCCAATTTTGGATTTGATTCTTGCCTATATATAAAAAGTTGAGACAGAAAGAGACTAGGCTTTTGAGAGCCACCTTTTATTACCCTTAATTTCTATAGTGGATTTTGCTTCTCCTCTCCCTATGGTTTTTTTCCCAAAAGGGTTTCCACGTAAATTCTTCTGTTTCTTTATTTTTCTTAATTCTTATTTTGTTATTGTTTCTGCATTTGCCCATAATAGATTCTTAATTTGTGAATGCCCTTTCATGCGAGCGGATATGGGATATATCTTGGTTCGTGCCTTTCGCTCTCCGGCTCTGGTCGCGGACATTCATGTTGACCAAATCACCATTATTTTGGAGGGTCTGTTTTTTAATAAAAATTATAAGGAAAACCCATAATAAGCACATATAACTAGACCTGTTAAATGGGTGGGTCGAGTTGGGTTTGGGTTGGGTCATAAATGGTTTGACCCAAATTGACCCATTAACCCGTTTATGACCCATTTAAGTATAGTATAAAAGTTTTGACCCATACCCAATCCAATCCATATCCGACCCATACCCGACCCATTTTGTTAAAACACTTTCTATCTAACTAAACCTAGGAAAACTTATTCTTAAAAAAAGTTTATATTCCTTTAATATTGTTTATCTTTAAAAAAATCAAATTCTTAATAATTTTAATTTTTTAAAAATCAATTTTAAATTTATCTTTATTTTAAAAATTAATCTTTTAATTACCAATGTTTACATAAACGGCATTTCAACCTTGGATTTGAGCATTTGAAATAAATTTCCTTTTGACACTGCCGATGTATATTACAATTGTTCTAAAAGATTATATGATCATATTTTCTCGAAGGCAAGAGGCTTGATGAACAACATGTGCCAAGTAGAAGTGAGGCACTAACTAGAACCAAGTTAGAAATATATGAATGCTATAAAGTTTACAAGATTGATGGAAATAAGCCACACATTGCTTAAGATGAAACTATTTTACACTCCAGCAACAATATAATATGAAATTTACAAGATTGAAGGAAATAAACCACATTGCTTAAGATGAAACTCTTTGACACTCCAAGAACAACATTACATAAACAAACCATTTATTATCCTCACATTACATAGAGATATGCAGGTGCAGCATATTAGCATCTTTTGTCCATTATTGATCTATTTTACAGGCAAGACGGTTGGGCTTGACCTTCCGATCGGATAACATATGAGCGGGTTCACAATTGTACCAGAATATCCCCTAAATGATCATCCAGTCCCAACAGAATTATAGAAACTGTCCAAAATTAGAACACTAGAAAAATCAAACCTTTCACAAGCAAAATGACAGATTCAGAGTTATAGAGGATACCCCTCAGCTAATACCAAAGACAACCATCCTCCAAGCTCCGACTGAAGTCACAAAAAGGGCAAAGACTTCATGAACAGAGTATCATGATTCCAGGATCAAAATACACCTAACTACTACAGGATGACAGGACGACAAAGCAATCCCATGCTTACCATCTCTTCCACCCCCAGGAAACACACTAGAACATGGAAAGAGAAAAAGGGTAATGAGCAAACACCACAAGGAAAAGACCATAAACAAATCACTTTCGTTCATTGAGATTGACTCCATTACTCCCAGCCATGGATATAGAAACACCTAGATAGCAAAACACCAATATCCTCGCACCACCACAACCCCCAGGCCGGTCAGATCGTATCTTTAGGTACAACCCAGTTCACAACTCGTCACATACCACAAACCCGAAACGAGAAAACAGCCGCCAAGAACTTATGAAACATATCAAATTCTGTAGTAGAGTATGTTCATCAACCGTTGAAATTATTCATGCTCCAACAGCTACATATGTGTCTAAGGGATCTGCAGACAAGGCAAGATCTTCTGGAATTAATCAATCCTATAGAGGCATTGACCTCTCAAACTTCTGTCACATTTAGTTATATACTATAATCTCCTTGACGACAAATTACTGTCACATCAGCAGGAAGTAGGACTCCAATTATTGAAGAAACTCATAGCTAAGACATCCTCTTGAACATACCACAGAATTCAACCAAGTGGTATTTAGTAAGAGGAAAGCTCAATCAATGTGGCTGCCAATATTAAAACTTCTAACAAATCTAAGGGGGGATAGAATGAGACTGCACATAGAAAAATAACAATGAAGCTGTGAAGAAAAATTTCCAAACAAAAAATTTGGTGTCTGGAAAATCTACCTCAGTATTGTTCAAAGTGGCAATGAGACCTCTACCAGGAAAATACTCAAAACTCTCGACAGAAATGGAAGGAAGATCCTTCCCCACACAATGATCTACAACAGCCCTGCAACAAACAAAAAAGGCAAGTTCTTTCATAAGTAGAGCAAAAAGTGTAAATCAATATTCAAGAGACAACAAGCACACCACTTCAATCATATTACAAGCAATTTCACATTTCAAACCAGTAAACCCACTATGTATAGCTGTGTAGAACACTATAATAGAGTACTTTTCCCTCTTGAAATGGATGAATAGTCATCTTCCACGGCCTAATTGGAGGATTTAAAGAACGAAAGCTGTTTTCTTATTGGATGTCAAAGAACTTATAACAAAATATTGTTTAAATAGAGTGTGGTAGTGGTCTATTCACTCTCATGCGCAATTAAGTAAATTTTCTCGGAGACCCATGTTAGGAAAACTATTCCCAAAGAAAAGGAACTCCAACATCATAGAGTTTACAACAGAATAGAGAAAAAGCAACCAGGGTGCTGCTCGGTACCTGGGAGTGGACCATGGCCGTATTAATCATGTCACTGGTGTTCTAGTTTATCCCTATGCAATGCCTTTTTCTGCCACCTCTCACAATAACGCAACAATCTTATTATAGGGGATTGATATACATGTCTGATGCACCAAATGGAGCTTTTTCACTCTAGCACATTCTACAATGTTAGAAAATTATGATAGAGCACATAAACGTATCGGTAGATTTACAGATGTTCTCTTGTTACAGCCAACTAGCAATAAAGTAGGTGATGCTCATATGTGTCATATGTGGATGGACTTTTAATTAGACCTTGACTGTCAAACTAGACAATGAATGAATATATTTTCTATCCACTCATGGTACTGAACAGAACCCCGGTTGTCTATATTCTTCTAATTATCTATCGAACACAATTCAAGCTGGACTAGCACTTATAGTGGTTCTTATGGCGAAAAAGGAAGAGTAGCACATTTAGGAAAAGCTAAAGAAGGAGACCGAGATAAGGCCAATGACTCGAAAGGCACACACACCAAGCCATCGTTGAAGAAACAAACACACTGAATTAAGAAAAAAAGGTGAACTTTCTCGAATCAAAGCAATACCCAGGATAGATTGTCCATAGCCTCTGCAATTAAAGCGATGAAGCACCCCCACCTTCGAGTCCTCCATGACCATCGCCAGCGAATCCTTCTCCAAGGGTTTGCTTTTTCACGTCGCGATTACTTGCAAAACCCAATCCGGCAAAATGCGAAATGCCTCCAAATTTCTTCAGCCATCTCTCTCAGCAACCACAAAGCACAAGCTGAACTGAACGACAACGAAGACAAAAACAAGACTCACTTGGCGGTCAATCAAGCCAGCAAGGCGCGGTGGCTGGGGTTGTGCGGGCGCGAGTGGAGGTTCGACGACGGTGGTGGCTGTGCACGACGATGCCACCGTGCGAGCAAGAGGAGGAGCTGCGAGCAGTGGGAGTGAGAATGCCGTGCAATTCGAGAGAGGAGACGTACAATTTGAGAGAGGAGAGGAGAGGGAGAAGAACTGAGGAGCTGGGATCTAATGGGTTTAAACATTGACCCATTAACAACCCATTTATTTTAATTCTTTTAGCCTTAAACCCATTATGGGTGATTGAAAAAAAAAACTCAACCCATTTATGACCCATTTAATATATAAATGGGTCATAAATGGGTACATGACCCATTTTGACAGGCTACATATAACAGGAAAGTAGTCTTTAGATATCAAAATTAGAGGATGAAATGAAACACACGGAACATGGAAGAGAGGGGAAGGGGACTGTGTATGGTGGCGGTGAGGGCTTCAAGCACTAATACTGCCCAAGAAAACGCCGTTGAAGAGAGAAAAGAGCACCTTTTTTCATAAGTTTTCTACTGTCGAAAAGTATTTTGTGAATTATCAAAGTTAGACAACGAACCTAAACAAGCGGAACACAGAAGAGAGTGGGGGAAGGAGGCTGTTTAGGGTGGTGAGAACTTCAAGCACTACTATATTGGCCAAAAGATTTCAAGAAGAAAAGGCCTTTCACCTATTTCCTGATTTACATGAGAGTTGCATCCGTTTATCAATTAGACAACCAAATTATCATACAGAGGAAATTAAAAGGTATCAAAAAGAAAAAAGAAAGCATTTCACCTATTTGCTGATTAAGTCATCCATAGAAATGGGAAGGTAAACAAACCAATTTTCTAGATCAAATACATATTTTGAAACTCTGACGATTAGTGAACAAGGGTCTTATTCCATTTAGAATTATTTTATTTAAGTGGAAGAAGGACATGAGGTCTAATTCACTAACATGCCAGAAGGTTAAGATTCTTGTAATTTACATCTCCTAGTTCTAGGCCAGCAAACAGCTGTCCTTTTGAAAAAAAAAAAACTTACCTTGCAGCTTTAAATTTTAAAACAGTTCAACATCATTTCCGATGGTAAGTGAACCATTAGGGAAATTTAATGATGTCCAAAGGCTGTTTTCATTATGCCCGATGGCTATGATGGTCAATTTACAGGGTATCAAAACAATAATTAGATACCAAATATTAGACAAAATTGAGCGATTCTGATCATGCATTGAAGAACAAAATTCAAGCATAAATTAGAATCATTTGTGGAAAACTGGACCAAAAATATTGATCTCTAGCTATTGTTCATGTTCACATTCGTTAGAACTCCATGAAGGTTTGACAACAATACAACAGTGATAATAGGCGCACTTTACTAATTCAATCATTTTGCATATTGAATCCAAATATAAATTAGAATCATATACAGACCTTAAGAAACTTGTCATCCTAGACTCAATTTGTTTTGTGAAAAATGAAGAATTTGGAAAACATTTTCCTGAAATTAATTATTTAAAAAAATCAGACAATGCATAACACTTTCATTATCAACAATATTTTATATTTTATATTTTAATTGATTAAAAAAATACTTTCATTTAATCATTTTTATAAGCGGTGCCAGTGAGGCGAAAAAGCTCTATTCCCAACTTAAAATCCCTGCTCATGATGATCCCTTCTTAAAAGAACCGACAGAATTTAATTATCAAAGATTTAACAGTTGCATTTTTTCATTAAAATGCACAAGGTGAACAAACTAAATATCTAACTCTTGGGATCATAGCTCCTAAAATCTCAGATATTTTTTTAAAAATTATCTATTAATATTAGAGTGGATTTACAAATTTGATATGCTTTGATTGGAATTTTGTGGTATGTGACGGATCGACGTCAAAATAAAAGCACAGCCTATTATCACCGTGACAATTTGATAAGTTTTTTGGAAGGTACCAAATAAATACACGACATTCCAGTAGTGCAATAATTCTGGCATCTTTAACTCTTGTCGACGATCTATCTTCTAGTTGCTCTATTGCTCTTTACATCTTCAAATATTTTACAGATTACTGCTAGATTTTTTTGTTGAAAAAACTCTAATTTCTCATCCGTCTCGTTCAACGAACTATCTTTTTGATGCATCCTTCTAACCGAACTTTGGTCCCAATGGGAATTCGCTTGTGACGCCAACGAAAAGGTTCGTCGTTTTTAGGGTGATCGAATTCGGTTTCCGTGTACATTGAAGGGTTCCGGCAATAAATTTCCTGCGTGGGCCCACTCCTGTACACACCTGTTTGACTTGGAATGCGAACAACCAATCACTACGCAACAATCACTTCAAGAAAAATATGGGGAGGACGGCGGACCTTCCTTTTGTTTCGGCCCATACTGACGACAGCTCTCCGCCGCGCCGTCGCTGTCGAACAAGTCTGGCTTCGCGTCTCATGTCCGATGAACCCAAGTCCAAAAATCAGACAAGCCCGAAACGAACGCACGATAGAAATAGGAAAAACATGTTGAGAAGGGGATGGTGGGGAAACTTCTGGTTGGTGCGGAAACTACGAGAGTACGCGCCAAGAAGAGCAACATTCATCGCCTGAAGAGACCATACGGAGTCCCGAGCTCAGTGCGAACTAGCAAGACAGCCTCGGATTGTGTGAGTCTCTGTCTGCGTTGCTGTCGTGTTGGTCATTATTCCTGAATGTTCTGCGCTTCTTTCTTTCATTCTTGTTTTCTCTTTTTCTTTTTTTCTTTTGGGCGTTGGCAAAGTTGGTGGACGGACTTACTTTGAATTGCTTGCTCTGTTGTTCTTAATTGCTTCGGCGTGTCTCTGACATCCTCCATTTCAACCACTTGCCGCTTGGTATTGTTTAAGCCATGCTTGTGCTTTATGCTTTGGTTTGTTTGACACGAGAGCTCCTTGTATGTTAAAACACGGTTCTTGCTTGGGGATCATGGATGAGGGAGCTTTGAATTCTGATATATGGGCCAATACTTAGTCCCCACTTGAGGAACACAGCCATTGTATAAGCTTTGCACCACTCCAGAAACCTAGCTATAGAATAAAAAAATGGAAGGATATTCGCATCATTAAGTAATTAGAGAAAAAACCTTGGCATTACACGGATCACCACAATCCATAATTTTAAAGAAAAGGTTCTTATGGCTCGTAATTGTCAACATGATCTCTGCTTTAATTGACGGTTTACATTTTCCACCTGATCTGTTTTATCATGGACCTTACGGTTTCTGGTTCTCCCATGTTAGTTGGGATTGGAAATCTAATCTTGGCATTTCAGGTTGCTCAGGATCTTGATTGCTTGTTCAAGGTCTGGTTTGTAACCAAGTGCTTCTACACAGATCATCAAAAACCGGAAATCATATTCGGTTTTAGAACGTGATGGGGACTGAAGGGCCAAAGCCGCTCACAATAAATGTAACTGGATTCAAGAAATTTAATGTTGTCTCCACAAATCCCACAGAGACTATTGTTAATAATCTGAAAAGTTTTGTCGAGAAGAAAGGGCTACCACCTGGAGTGACTCTGGGGACCTGCGTGGTACTAGAGGTTGCAGGTGACGGTGCACTTCCCATGCTTCTCAAAGTTATGGAATCTGGTGTCTCGAGTAATGGTTCGACATGCGACGCGCAAAATGTGTGGGTTAGTTTCAGACGCTTCTTAACTATTTAATGAGATCAACAAGCAATACATATATCATCACAAGTTAATTGCAGTCCGTACTTGTAATTAGCAAAAGTAGCCTCAAAGGGCTTAGATAATTGCAGTGAAGTAGATCTAGTAACAGTGGCTCTTTCATTAGGATTGACTGAGTGGTGAGTGTGATGATCTTGTCATGTTTCTCTGAATGTGCATGTGGTCTGCAGAAGGTTATTACGGGGAAGACAGGTTAATTTGCTATGCTTGCTTCAATCCAGTAATTCTAAAGTACTGTGTATTTGCAGCTTCACTTGGGTGTAGTTAATAGTGCTGTCAAGTTTGCCATTGAACGGCAGGCGGTTAATGAAGCTACTTTTGGTTGTCCAGATGAGTTAGGATGGCAACCTCAGGTTGAGATCTCTCTTTGCTATTTAGTAACGCTTTGTTCTCATGCTGTTCTTTGTCCTTGAGTTGGTGCTCTTACAATTTCACTTTTGCTTCTTTCAGCAACTTCCAATAGTTCCTGAAGATGGCGAAATTTCTCGAACAAGACAGGTTTGTCATTACCCCCGAGCACTGTAATGTAATTTGCTGATCTTTTGCACATATAACCAGTGCAATCTACAAAGCTACCACTATAGTCTCTAGAAATCACAGAACTCGATTGATCTGTTTAGATGATATTATGACTGCAACAAAGATTTTATTCTTGCTGGATGAGTCATTGCATAGTAATTTGAGGTTAGATTTGCCATGCTACTGTCACCTGATTTACAGGTGGTTTCCACGTCATATCTCTCTTGTTAGTTTGGCCCAAAAAAATTGGGAACAAAAAGAAAGAAACGAAGATTTGTTAGTATTGGAAAAATGAAGCGGTGGTCAAACTCCTTTTTTTTGGCCCAATAAATGGAACGACAATATTGGGCAGATTTTTGAAAGTTCAAGGATTAGTCCGAATAAAAGAAAAAAATTCATTGAGTAAGTTGAACATTGAAAAAAAATTTAAATGATCTCATTACCCTTATGCATCAGTCATCGTTCTACTTGCAGTACATTATTTCTGGAAGTGTGAACTGATTAATTTTCAAATATATAAGAGACATTACAATGTCTCATGGTCGCGACCTGTAAATCCTGTGTTTTTTTTGTTTTTTCGACACTCTTCATGTCATTCTTGAAGACTTCCTTGTCGACGGAAACAATCCTTAAGTTCTTGGAGAAGAAGGGCTATGATGTGAACCTATCGGACAATGCTGGCCGTTTCATCTGCAATTACGTATACTATCACTCTCTTCGGTTTGCGGAACAGAGGGGTGGCAGATCACTCTTCGTGCACGTTCCTCCCTTCTCAAGGATCGATGAAGAGACTCAGATGGATTTCGTAGCCTCCCTCCTGGAAGCTATTGCATCATCATGTTGACGTCGAGATCACGAGGTTTGGCTGCTCGAAATCGTTTGCTACTTCTTGCTGTTTGTGAAAGAATCCGAGTTGTGCTCCTTTACAAGAAACTTTGGTGTTGTTTCATCATGTCTTTCAACTCTTTCGTTCAAATAATCCATGTTGTACCAGACAAAGCCGAGCGACATATCATGATACGTTCTTGATATGCTGAGTTTCTTTAAGATTGCTTTAGTCTAGATTAAAAATTGGATTATACTTTTTCCTATTTGGATTTCGTACTTTAGTTGGGTGTAGGCATCTAATTTTGATTGGGATTTTGATCAAATTTTGATCGAAAATGATCTTTGTTAAACTTTTGATCAAGAGGTACAAGTGGCTGGTGCTCCACGAGAAATTTCCAACCACACCCAATTTGATCACATGAGACAACCGAATTGCTGGATATTGCGACTTGTAACTACCACTGTTTGGTCTTGATGGGGTTGGAAAAAACATTATTGTCAAAGATTAGTTGATGAAATATGTAAATTTGGTTGTGAGCTCTCCACCTCTCCGAGAACCAAATGGTGAAGCTCTTTTATGGAATAAATTGCAAGATGGACAAATATTTTTTCATCATTTTTTCCATTGAACAACATCATCATCGCCTAAAACATCATGCACTTTATTATATTTCAAAAGCTTACATGGGAATTTGCAAGTGGCAATCCTTTGCATCCTCTTAAGATGCGGTCAGAAGCATCTTTTAAAGTGAGAGATTTCGTGCACTCTAAACAAAGATCTCCATCATTTGCCGGTAAAATAGAGAGTGAGAATCATTTTTGAAAAGGAGAAGATCCTTTAAGTTGAGAATCATATTGTGCCACTACATGTCGTGATAGACATGCTCAAATAAGTTTTACTTAAACCTTGAGGGAACTTGAATCCCAGTCGGAGCAAGCCCAAGATTAACTGCTTATATTTTCCACCTCTTTATGATATCTCTCGATTCGACAGTAAAAGTTGGGCAAAAAGTTGGCTATTGTTGAGGTGGGTAAGGAGTGGCCCCTCGATTCACGTCACGAGCTTTTTTTTTTGGACTTGAGAATTGCATCAATCGAACTTTGGATAAAAGAGAAAGATCAAAGTTGGGTAAAAAGTCAAAGAAAAACGCACAATTTAGATTTAATAGATAAATTGAACGATGGCTCTTAGGCGAGTCAATTTGCGACTGTCACGTAGTCACAATGATGGCCCGACGCTGCATCAGTGCAAAGGTAGCATGGACCTAGCTCGACCTTAGGCTTTGACGCTCTTTTTAATTTTCTTTGAATTTGTAATTATTGTTTTGTCATAGTTTAAACTCTGTCGCTCTAGGCACGCCCAAATCTTCTTAAAAAAAATGAAAATTCACGTGTGCAACTCATAACAAATGTCAAAATGATTTCGAAATCATGAAACCTTGTTGTTTACTGCCGAAGTAGAAATAAAGTTTTTGTTAGAAAATTGGTCAATATTTTGTCAAAATTAATTTAAAAAATAGCCATATTTTCTTAGAAAATACGTAATGTTCAAATTAGCATAGCTATTATCTGAATTGTTGAAGTGTTGCTATTATGCTACCGATATTAAATATGAAATCTTAGAAGAATTCATGTATGTCATCATTCTAATTGTGGTGCTAAAGAATTTGACTACCTCTCTTTGAAAGAATACTTGCTACTTTTATTGTCATGCAATTGTCACGGGTTGGTTAATTAAACATTCCCTTACTTGGGCCGGTTAATTAAGTAGTTCTTTACCAATGCGGTCTTATAAATTTCTTCCAAAGTCAGCTTTACTTACTCATATTCATATGGCTGGTGGAGAGAGAAACATTAGAAAAAGTTCTAAAAATTCTATTACTAGTGAGATATCTAAATGAGAGGAGCAAAGCCCTATATATATATAAATACAAGCCTAACAATAACCATAGATCTCCTTACAATCTAACAGTGGAAGTTCTATTTCCCATTTACCAAATACCCGAATTTATTACAAGAGTTTATATTTACAATATTGCCTGCTCCTAAGAGAGTTCTAAAATCCATGAGAAAACCTTAGGACTTAGAAGTTTCGAGGTCCATTCATTTTTCATGGATCATTCACAATCTTTCATATAGAAAATCTCTCAGCCATGCCATTGGGTTTTAAATCTAACAGATTTGTTGTAAACATATCACTTGAGTTAAGAGTTTGAAGTAGGAATTTGTGATTTGTGATTTATGATGTCATGATACATGATAACGCTAGGGATTCATGGAATGATAAGTGATGTTACACGTTTGTTATTTGAATTCGGCAGCAAATTGCTGCTTGTTTTTCTCTAAGCATCTATCAAACCGATGCCTTTTGTGTCATATGCTAGGTGTCGTTAGTTGCGATCCACCGAACGACAAGTTTCATATATAATCACAAGTTTAAGCCGTAACCAGAAATTCTGATTCTATTTTGCCATATGGGAAGCGAAGAGAACCTTTGCTAGCGTTCAAGGGACGCAAGATGTTCACGTCTGGATGAAGCTTGGGTATGTGCATCTGCATCGCCGGTCCTTGTCGCAGGGTCCATTTTGTATTATTGTATGGTCAGGTGCAGTGACACCCGGCTTCTATAGCACATCGCACCCAAGTTCATTCTATCGTAAGTTCTGGACAAGTGTTGAGAAAATTTGTTCACAAAATTCTAAATTTATTGCTCTTTTACTAGTTCAATTATAAACTTTTTAATCGTATCAATTAAATTTTAAATATTTTCACGTTTTGTCAATTGAATTCACTTGGTCAATTTTGATTTGGAATTGCTAATATTGACGGAGATCATCCTACGTTGACATTAATAGAATAATTTTTAATATTTTTTAAAAAATTTGGTATTTTTTTTTTTCCTTTATTTTTCCTTTTCTCTTGTTTTCATTTTGTCTTTTTCCTTTTTTCTCTTTGCCAGCCATCACTGAGCCTAGGCTGACGAGGGTCGCCCAAAAATCATGCGGTGCCACGCGGTGGCGACAATCACTTAGAAAAATATATAAACAACGACGTCCTTTCTTCTTGTTTTGGCCAATTACGACGACGACTCCACCGCCGTCACTGTCCGACAGTCTGGGCCTTTTGTGTCCGGTCGGACGTTCCCAGGTCCCAAAATCAGACAAAGCCCCAAAAAGGAAACCGAGGAGGAAAACATTCGTGAGTTGCCTGAAAGAGGAAACGTTGTGGAGTCCCGAGGTCATATCGAATTAGCGACAGCTTCAGATCGTGTGAGTCTCCGCCGGTGTTGTTGCTCTCGTGCTAGTCACCTTTCTTGGATGTTCCGCGTTTCTTCCTTTGAATCATTATTAAACATGTACTTTCTTTGCTTTTGGGAATTAAGGGGTCAAGGGAAAGGGCTTCTTCAGCTTGCTGAATAGTCTGGCCTGCCACCCAGAATTGGACTCCAAATTGACGGGTTAGTGTGAACTTATCATGATTATCTTAGGTTTCATGCTTTGGTGGGTCTTTGAGATTTTTTGATGATATATGTTGTGTTGAAGGGATATCTATATGATCTGATCAATTGTGCATGGTAAAAAATCCTGACTATATCATAAAGGTATAATTGGACTTCTGCTCCTATGTCTATGTTTTCGGATCGTTTTGTGTTCTTTTCCGATTCTTTTTCGGGGTGATGGCGAAGGGGGTTCGACTTCCTTTGAACTGTGCTTGATCTGAGGTTCTTCATTACTTCGAGGTGTCTCCAACATCCTGCATTTCAACAAATTGCCACTTGGTATTGAGTTGGCCGTGTTTGTGTTTGTTTGACATGAGATCATGGAAGAGTGACCCATATTGGCCAACGATCCTGATTTCTGGGTCTTACAATCTCCCCCTTGAAATTGCTTCTTGGGTAGCATAAAGTCCAGTTGTACTCACAAGTCCCAAAATACTAGAAAAGAAATTATAGTATAAGCTATACTGAGAGGATGTTCACATCATTTAGTAATTAGAGAAAACACCTTGGTGTTACACGGATGACCACGATCCATAAATTTAGAGAAAAAGGTTCTTATGGCTCGTAACTTTCCACATGATCTCTGCTTTGATTTGACGGTTTGCATTGTCCATTTGATGCGTTTGATCATGCAGCTTATGGTTTCTGGTTCTTCTTGTGTTATATTTGCAAGCGAACCAAGAAAAATCTAATAGGATGCATATCACAGATTTTGATTTAAAGTTTTGGCATGATGCGTTGAGGTATATATTCTGGGAAACAGCAGAAGGCATGACGCTGGCGTAATTGAGTAGAGCTGTGCAAACAGAAAAGGGCATTTGGTAGATGATCTGCTGAAATTGCATACAGAAGGAATGTTCTATAATACCTTGATCATACTCATTCTGGTCCATTGTACTCCGTCACGTGTTTGTCCTCTGCTTTTGCAAGAGACTAGATGCTCTTGGCCGATATCAAGGATTGTGTGATAGTGTGGTGTGTGAGTGGTTTATATGAATGCTTGTCAGAAATTGTATCACATTAAAAGAATGACTGGAGGTCACTATCAGATCTGTTTCATCATCCTGAATTCGTAGTCATTTATAGATTAATGTCATAAAAAGAAGCAATTAGTCTATCTGAGCCCCCAGTTGCTCTCATATCTGTTTCATCATCTTGAATGGTTTTGATTTGTTATTTGAACACAATTTACCTGATAAACATAACAAATTATACGCATTGCTTACTGTTTGGCACCATAATGAGCATACTCATCTCTGAATTCACCCGATGAAATAGCACCAGTTGAACTCTTTGATCCTTTATTGGTCTTTGGTCTGCCCTGACCAATATGATCGTGATTCAGTCACCTATTTGCACAAAAATTAGCGTTCTGTAAAATCTGACGACTGTTTTACTGATAGGAAATGTAATCTTGGCATTTCAGGTTGCTCGGGGTCTTAATTGGTCGTTCAAGGTCTAGTTTGTAACCAAGTGCTTCTACACAGAACGAGATGGGGTCTGAAGGGCCAAAGCCTGTCACAATAAATGTAACCGGATTCAAGAAATTTCGAGGTGTCCCCGAAAATCCCACAGAGACTATTGTTAAAAATCTGAAAAGTTTTGTCGAGAAGAAAGGGCTGCCGCCTGGAGTGACCGTTGGGACCTGCACCGCACTAGAGGTTTCAGGTGATGGTGCACTTGCCATGCTTCTCAAAGTTATGGAACCTGGCATCTCGAGTAACGGTTCTACATGCGACGAACGAGTTGTGTGGGTTAGTTTTGGACGTTCCTTAACTATTTAATCAGATCGACGATCAATACGTACATCATGACAAGTTAACTGCAGTCGGTACTTGTAAATAGCAAAAATAGTCTCAAAGGGCTTATATAATTGCAGCTAAAGTACTGTGTATTTGCAGCTTCACTTGGGTGTACATGGTGGTGCTTCTAAGTTTTCCATTGAGCGGCAGGCAGTTAACGAAGCCACCTTTTGTTGTCCAGACGAGAGAGGATGGCGACCTTGGGTTGAGATCTCTCTTTTTGCTTTGTATTATGGCTTTGTTCTGATGCTGTTCTTTGTCCTTGAGTTGGTGTGCTCTTACAGTTTCGCTTTTGCTTCTTTCAGCAACTTCCAATAGTTCCTGAAGATGGCAAAATTTCTCGAACAAGAAAGGTTCGTGATTACCCCTGAGCAATGTAATGGAATTTGCTGATCTTCTTGCACATATAATCGGTGTAATCTAAACTCTAAAGAGTTACCACTCTAGTCTCTAAAAATGACGACACTCACCTGATCTATTTGATGCAATTATGACTGCAACAAAGATTTTATTCCTTCTGGTTTGAGTCATTGCTTTGTAATCTCTGCAATCATGACATGAGTGATCCTGAAACTTCTCTTCAATGTTTGATGTGGTCATGGACTTACTTTTATTCTATCTAATCCTGGACTGTCGAAAATGTACCGATGTAGTCATTTCCTTGAAAATTCTAAAATTGTTAATTTATGTGATCATAGTTTTTGTTGATTCGATGTTAAATTTGCCATGGTAGCATCACATGGTTTACATGTGGCTTCTACGTCGTATCTCTGTTATTAGTTTGGCCCGTAATGTCGTCTCGTGTTTGCGACATGTAAATCCTTTATTTCTTTGACCTTCTCTTCATGTCATTCTTGAAGACTTCCTTCTCCACGGAAGCGATCCTCAAGTTCTTGGAGAAGAAGGGCTATGGCGTGACCCTATCGAACGATGCCGGCCGCTTCGTCTGCAATTACGTCTACTATCACTCTCTCCGGCTTGCGGAACAGAGGGGCGGCAGATCTCTCTTTGTGCACGTTCCTCCCTTCTCAAGGATCGATCAGGAGACTCAGATGAACTTCGTAGCCTCCCTCTTGGAAGCTATTGCATCGTCGTACTGACAGGTCGAGATCACGAGGTTGGTCCGTTCGAAAGCGTTTGCTGCTTCTTGCTAGCTGCGAAAGAATCCATGTTGCTGCACTATACCAGTACACTTGTGATCATCATCTTCTTTCAACTTTTTCATTCGAATAATCGGGATTGTACTGGACGAAGCCAAGCTGACATATATGATATGTTCCTGATTTGCGAGTTTCTTTAAGATTGCTTCAGTCTAGATTAAAAATTTGATTATACTGTTGCCCATTTGGATTTCATATTTTTGGTAGGTGTAGGCACATAATATTGATCGGGATTTTGAACATAAGCGATCCTTGTCAAAATTTCGATTGAGAGGTACAATTGGGTGGTGCTTCACGAGAACTTTCCGACCACACCCAATCTGACCAAAATGGGACTGCTGAGTCGGTGGATTTTTATCAAAAAGTCCATCTTGATCCGGGTGCGACGTTTCCCTTAGTGAGTCATCCAAATCTGTGG
Organism: Corymbia maculata; assembly: GCA_014182735.1. NCBI lineage: Eukaryota > Viridiplantae > Streptophyta > Magnoliopsida > Myrtales > Myrtaceae > Corymbia > Corymbia maculata. The sequence goes on from CM024689.1 coordinate 19,201,566, forward strand.
TTGGAAATGGCCCATCTGTAGAGAGATACGTCCCGATCATGGTGTATCCGGAGCATGAAACACTGGGACTTTCATTTCCTTGAGTAGCATCGTTGAAGTCGTATTACATGATGTGGCCGACCATCGATTTTTTGACAAAAGCAACGAGAATGTGGTAAATGTGATCAAGCAATCTCTATCCGAAGTTTTGGTTCATTAATATCCACTTAAAAGGAGATCAGCTAGAAGGTCGAGGGGAATTTGATAGTTGGTTGCCAAAAGAGACTAGGAGTACAATTTGTGGAGGCAATGTCTGATTTTGACGTTGAAAGTTCGGCATCATAGATCAATTGACCTAGCGTTTTCTTACCCGTGCAGCTTTAGGAATTTCTTTCAAAGTCAGCTTCACTCGCTCATGATTATAAGAATAGTAAAGTGAGAAATTCTAGATAAACAAGTTCTAGATATTCACGGCCCTTTCGCGAATGGAAAACTTCCAGGCCGTGATATTAGGTGATCAACCAAGTAATGATTCTGATGTTGTAGGAAGCTTCCTCACAGACCCCGCGACGTGAGATGCGCTGGAAATTGCACCCCTTTTGACGTCACAGGTGCTCGACCTTTACTTTATGCATTTGACTTCAAAATATCACCCACCAATCCCGAAAGGCTTTACCAGCGCCTTCAACTTTTGAACTGGTACGTGCTAAATCTCGAACTTAGAAACTATATTTGAAATTTAATTTAAGCTTTATTTATTTCGTAAAAGAATGATATAAATTTTTTTTCTTAATAATGATCACTTAGACCGTTTAAAATTATTAGTCAATAAAAAATATTTTAATTTTGAGAACAATTTCTATCTAAATATTTTCATGGATAATGAAAATATTTTTCAAATCATTTATTTTTTCGTTAAACAAATGCACCCTTTTTACATGGTTACTAACTTTCCCATCAAGGGAAAAAAAAATCATCTATCATGTTTATGGTAATGGTTAGTAATCAGTTTATAAGTGTGAGAATTAGTGGGCAATTTATAAGTGTGAAGATCCTAACATTGGGCCTTGAGTTGGAGTAGCAACAACATGTATCTCCCATGTGACTAGGTCCAAACTTATTAGAAATCTAAGCTTTAATACTAGTGTTAGGTGGTCTTAGGCCTTTTTAATCCTAAAAGTTAGTTTAAAATGTGAGATTTTCCCACACATTTATAAATTGACCACTGACTTCTTTCACAACCAAAGTAGGAAAACTCTTAACATACTTTTCACAAGAAAAATAAACCTTCTACTTGCCTTGTGAGATTTTAGTAAGTAGTTACTTCTCCGCTCCATTAGAAAATCATTATTTTTTAGATACTTTTCTTCACGACAGTAATCATATAAGAAGGAAGTAATTATGTGAGTAATTTCGTTAGTGTTGTTAGAAGCTTCAAGAGTAGGTGTTAATACACCACTAACGTACGGAAATCGCTACCGTCGCTATAACTTGTAAATTACCAAAAGTTTGCTCCTTTTAATGGTCATAAGCAACCGCGCCCGGGCGGTGGCGTTTACAAGAAGTCAGAAATTCGTTATCACGAGATATTTGAATAATTATATCACGAAAAGAAAATCATAAAAATTAACCCCCCTAAAAAATTAAAAATTGCAAAAATATATGTGGAAAGATATTGATATATAGATAATTGCACTCTATATGAGGTGCCTCCTCCACCTTTTCGAACGACACCTTCCTCTTCTTCCTTGACTCAGTCACCTGCCATTGGCAGCATCGTGCTCGCCTTTGGGATGGTCACTCGGATGAGGGAATACTTCAACACTTGGCTTACCGTCACGCAGTTCAGCGACTCTCCATCCGCAAAGGCCAAGATCGTCTTGCTGCATTGATGACCTCAAAGATGAGGTCCTTGTCCATGGGGGATGACTTTGGCCGATCACCGTAAGGGTTGCCATAGAGTTACATGATGAGAGGGATTCCCGTGCAAATGTCGAGCCACCGTGTTAGGTTGATGCCGGCAAGGGACTCGAGGATGCCCAACCTGCCGGAGGTTTAGTTGCTGCCGACGATGCTAGGGAGCTGAATTTCTTCCTCCATGACCATTGAAAGTTAGTGGTTTTTTATTAAGAAAAAAATGGGATAAATATTAGGGGTGATCGGGTCCAGGGTGGGTAGGGTCCAGACCTGGATCCTGTATCCGACCCTATTATAACCGGTTTCTCTTTTTTGGACCCTGTATTCTACCCTATTTTTATTGGACCCTGTTTTGGACGCAATCCTGTTTTTCATTTAAACCTGTTTTACAACCGTTCAATATTCTATATGACTTCGAATTTTACATTAATTAGCGAAAAAACAACAACGTAATTCTCCTAATATTATAAGACAATGCAAAAATCCAAAGAATGCATAAGCATTAGCAATAAATATGGATTTAATATTAGTCTCATTCCCACAAATACTTCTAATATGACTTAATGTGATTACTTATGTGTATGCGACGGAGTTCTTATTGTTCTTGAGTTGAATTGAGAATTAATGCTACAATAATTAGTAGCATTTGTCCTACGATTATAGTAACAGTTGAAAGTGGGACTAGTAAAAAAGAAAAATAATTCATGAGAATAGTTCTTTTAACAATTCTTTCAAAACAATTTTCTCTTAACTTTATTTAGAGAGAATCTTTCCTTTTTTAACATTTCTTCGAAGCTAGAGATTCAAAAGCATTATACAAAGAAACGATTCTTTTTTTGTTTTAATATGGTAAAAATCGGTTCCAAAACCAGTCTGGTTCTGGGTGGGTCTTTGCTTGGACCCTGTTCCCAGACCGGTTTCAACCGGTTCCCAAAAACTAGAACTTGTACCCGGACCGGTTTAATCGGGAACTGGTTCCCGACCCTGTTTTTCGGGTGGTTCGGTCCGGGTTTTAGGTAAACCCGGTCCGGTTGCACACCCCTAATAAATATACTGGAAGTTCTAAAACTTGTTAGGAAAGCACAATTATGTCCTAAAACTTATCAATAAGTGCAATCAAGTTCTAAAATTTATTATAAAAGTGCAATCGAATCCTAAAACTTTCCAAATGTGAAACTAATGAAAAGACTTGTTTGGACCAATTTGACAAGTTTTAGAATTTGATTTCACTTTTTGAAAATTTTAGGATTTGATTGCATTTTCATGATAAGTTTTAACACTTAATTACATATTTTGAAAGTTTTAGGACTTAATTACACTTATTTTGATAAGTTTTAAAAATTTTAATGCACTTATTTCTAAAATAATAATAAAAACTGGGGTAACTTTGGGTCTAAACCTAATTATGTAAGTCCATTCAAAAAAATACCCTCTGCCCGATTGGATATATAATCAAAGAAGTACTATGCGCCCTTTTTCTTATCAGTTTCTACCAATTTAACAAGATCTATTTATTTAAATACTATTTTCAGTAGTTATTTTGAAAGAAAAAGAAAAAGAACTGGGTATTTTTTTTTCCAACTTTTAATTTGTTCGCAGCTATACTCAAACTAAACTATAAAGTGCTAACAATTTATAGCTGCAATATATTCGCTTGATTAGATAATTTATTTTTTGGTTCATAGTTTTTTATTAACAATTTCATATTATACTTAATATATTGAACTTAGGTTTTTGTAATTTACATTTGCTCTGGTAGTAGATAAATAATTTATATCCAGGTTTTTCATTTAAAATTAGTGTCTATGCATGATTTCGCATATTGATTACCAAAAAATGAAATCAATACCTTCTTTGTGGGAAAAAGACATCAAAAGCATAATAATTTTCATATTGGGCTCATTTTAGTATCAAAGCTGTGCCAAATTACTTAAATGCCATATTAGTGTAAAAATGTTCACTTAAGTGCTTAATTGGGCAAATTATCTTACGTAGGTTTTCAAATTAATTTTTAATTATAACATGGCTTTTTAAAAAAAATTCTAAGTTTGTGGTGGATAACCTTTGATTGACGTGGCAAAAAAAAAAGGATCAAAACAACGTTACTTTGAAACCCCAAATTCTGATAAGGGAAATGCTCTTCCGAGAAGCTCTGAGTAGTGGATGGATTCAAGAAAAGATGAGTAGAGGAGAGCTTCAAGCTTAGGACATAACAAAGTGAGGATGGATCGGATTGGATCGGATCGGATCGGATGGGCTTAAGTGAGGTCAAGATGATGCCGAGCCTAACAACGCAATGTAGGGAATTATGCTTAATTTGGGCAAATCGCCAAATAATTGCTGGGATTGGGACATAGAATCACCAGGGGTCTGGTCAGAATCTTGCAAAATTGCAAAGAAATTGAAGGCGATAGAGATGGCACGCTGGGGGCGTTAATGAAAACTAACCAGCATCTTCCTTCACCGAGAGAGAGCTGTCTCCTCGGCAATTACTCTCTTTCTTTTTCTCTGTTTTGCCGATTCCTCTCTTGCTCCTGGCTCAAGCTCAACCTTCCTTTTTGTTTTTTCTCTGGCCTTGCACTCCCTGGCTTTCACAAATTTGCAGCTTCCTCTCTCTCCAGATAAATTTTTTTTTTTTCCCACTTTTTAAATTTGAAATGGACCCGCTTCTCATGCTCCTACTCTCCATTGTAGGATTAACCCTGAAATTCTGGCCCGAATTGCCAAGTCCTAAATTAGGGTTGAAGAAGAGGGGACTTGGTCGATTTGGCCGAATTAGGATTTTAAATTGGGGCAAACCATGCTGAACGACATCTCTTGGGCATATATGTTAAGTCAGGTTCGAAAAAATAATAATAGATTGTCATGTATGATTTCTATAGTTCCAAATCGGACTATTAATTAAGTGATCGATTTTTTTTTTTTTAAAGTAACACTTCAATGATCTTAAAAAATAGTTTTGACACCAAACAAGTACATGAAAAATTGAAGTGCATGAGCTACAAGATTTTGATTAAGTACAGGAAAAAAGTCACAAAAAATCCTAAATTACGTCTAATGTAATATATTTACCATGAATTATTTTTGTGACATAAAAACTTCACAATATGCCCACTCTAATACATTTGCTCAAAACTTTTTTTTGTGACATAAAAACCCCTAAAAGTTATACCTATGTAATATATTTACCCTTTGTCAATGTAATGTCAGATGATTTTTCAGTTAAAATAATATCGTTTTTATCTCATTTAAATTATGTGAATACTATGTCAACATTGTTTGCTTTTTGGCATCCATAAAGATAGAGTTTCAATGGTGTTTATTGATGGAATCTCGATAGAGGGATAAATATGTCACAAAGTATAAATTTGAGATTTTTGGCTTCCGATGTTCATCTAAATTCGCACGCATCATACAACAACCATAGATAGAATAGCGAACTTTGTAATTGAAACATGGGTATAACACTAGTGCCGAAACGATCGAAACTGTGTGATTTGGAAAAATTAGCTCGTGCCCTGAAGCCCCAACAAGAAAAAATGAAGTAATTTGGACAAAATATCATTTCACGTAAAATTAGCAATTTGAAAATATTTTTATTTATTATCGTTTAAAATAAGTTAACTCACAATGATTTCATATCTAGGTATTTCCGTGGATGGTGAAAGAAACTAACAAAAAATCATTTTTCTAAAGCGACAAACACGACCAAAATTGGAAAACTCACCTAATCTTTTGTTCCTTCCTTCCTTCTCTCTCTCTCTCCTCAGATTTTGCTCTCTCTCTCTGCGCCTTCGAAGACCGTTCCCTCAGATTTTGTTCTTGTTTTTCCATTTTAACTGATTCCTGTAGACATCAGCCGTCATTTTTCAGACTAAAAACTCAGTTAAACAACCAGTGATGCCAAAAACAACCAGTGATGCATGCCAAAAACAACCAGTGATGCCAAGCAAGAGATGGCTTCACCTTGTAAGAACAATCACAACCTTCACCCCAAGACGCGTACCCCTTCACGCGCAAGCTCCTCAAAGTCCACCTCGTGATTATGTTTACTTCGCGAACCGTGCGCTTGATGATTTGATTAAATCGGGAGATGTCGGCTCTGCCCTCAATATGTTCGACGAAATGCCAGCTCGTAATGTTGTCACTTATAATTTGCTCATTTCTGGGCAGGGCCGATATGGGTTCGCAGAGGACGCTCTTAGTTTGTACAGTACCATGGTTTCACAGGGAGTTGAAGAAAGTGCACAGACCTTTTCGACCGTACTGAGTGTTTGCACGAACGGGAGTTTTTACAGAGAAGGGACGCAAGTTCATTGCAGGGTTGTTTTGCTTGGATTGAGTTCGAATATGTACATAGGCAGTGCCCTTGCTGGTCTTTACCTGGATATGGGTCTCGTCGATGTCGCTTTGGTGATTATCCGAGAATTGCCCGAGCGAAGCTTGGCTACGTGGAACTTGATTTTACGTGGATTTTGTGATGTGGGTCGACCAGATTTGTTGTTTGGATTGTTTGGTGAGATGAAAGTTGATGGCTTGGAGCCAAATGGGCTTAGCTTCTGTTATATGATTAATGGGTGTGCTAAGGAGAAGCTTGCAGATGAAGGCAAGCAACTGCATTGTCAGGTGATCAAGGCTGGATGGGCAGAGTCTCAAATTTTTGTTGCAAATTCTTTGGTGGACTGCTACTCCAGTTGTTGGTGTCTAAATGATGCAAAGAAGTCATTTATTTCTGTTCCAGTTGAGGATGTGATTTCTTGGAATTCCATTGTTTCAGTCTGTGCGGGGCATGGGTTATTGCTCGATTCTCTTGAATTGTTCTCCAGGATGCAATTCTGGGGGCAGAGACCTTCTGTCAGATCAATTGTTGCGTTCTTGAATTTATCCAGTGAAACACGGAATATTGATCTTGGAAAGCAAATTCACTGCCTAGTCATAAAATTGGGTTTTGATCAGGGGAGTGTTTATGCTCAATCTGCTCTTATTGACATGTATGGAAAATGTGGTGAAATTGAGTGCTCAATTTCAGCATTTGAGAGTCTTACTGAGAAATGTATGGGTTGCTGCAATTCACTAATGACGTCTCTACTGCAATGTGGCATGGTAGAAGATGTGGTTGAGTTATTTGGTTTTATGGTTGATGAGGGGGTTGGTTTTGATGAAGTCTCTCTCTCTACAATGCTCAAAGCAATATCGATGTCTGCTCGTGGAAGCTTAACGAGCTCTGATTTGGTTCGTGGTTGTGCAATAAAATCGGGTTATGAATCAGAGACTGCAGTTTCTTGTTCTTTAATTGATGCATATTCAAGATGGGGTTGCATAGATCTTTCCCAGGAGGTTTTTGAGAAAATGGCTTCACCAAATGTCACGTGCTTCACATCGATCATCAGTGCATATGCCCGCAATGGAATGGGAAGAGAAGGCCTTGAAATGCTTGATGCTATGACTAAAAGGGATCTAAAACCTGATGAGGTGACCTTGTTGGCTGCCCTATCAGGGTGCAGTCACTCAGGGCTGGTTGAAGAAGGAAGATTCCTTTTCTATAATATGACATTCCATCATGGGATCAAGCTGAACAGGAAGCATTATTCGTGCATGATTGATCTCTTAGGGCGTGCAGGGCTGCTTTCTGAAGCTGAAGAACTGCTGAAACAGGCACCAGACAAAGCTGATTGTGCAATGTGGAGCTCATTGTTGAGAAGTTGTAGGGTCCATGGGAATGAAATGGTGGGGAGAAGGGCAGAAGAGAAGTTGATAGAGTTTGAATTGGGAGATCCTGCTGTTACGCTCCAAGTATCAAACTTCTATGGTGAAATTGGGGAATATCAGACATCAGTGCAAATAAGAGAAATTTCCACGGAGAAGAAGATAACAAGGCAGATTGGTCATAGTTTAATAGAGGTCAAGACTTGTAGCCAACATTAGGATCATGTACTGGTTGCACCATATGTGGAAGTCTACATCTACTTGATTAGTTTGCTAAGGCAAGTATGCTTTTGCTTGAAGCCTTGACTATGCATGGGACAGTAGTTATATTGGCCATTGGCCTTTCGGTTCCGACTGAATTGACTGACGTCTCTTTTTATTTCCAGGTATTTGTTGTCATAAGTCATTCCATCTGTTCTTGCTTTATCTTCTTTTTCCTTTGTGGTGGGAGCAGCATGGAGAGGGCCCATCTGATTTCAGTGACCTCTTACACAATGTACATGTTTGTGAAGAAATTCATGCACTGTTTGAAACACAGAGAGCCTTGAATATGATTTCTCCATCTGGCAGATTTGATAAATAAATATATTTTGGTGCACAGTGGATTCAATATTTTATTGCTCTCTATTTTGGGGGGTGGAGGAGTAGACTTAAATATCCATAAGCTTTTTGACTTATGTTTCTGTCTGCTGGTTGAAGAAGAGTAAAGCAAGGACCAGAGAATTTCCCTTGTACTTTAAGTGTGGAAATGCTCCCCTACCCCTTCATCTACTTCCAAGCCAAGCCAATGCCCCCTATTAGAAAACTAATAATCTGCTATTATTAATTTAAAGTGCATGGCTTCACTGCATTTTATGCAAACCAGTCATCTTGGGAGCAGTTAAGACTGGAAAAAAAACTATGGATAAATTATTTATTTTGTTTCTTAGTTTTTGATAGTCGTTCATGCAGCAGCAGACAAGATTGAGTTCGGGAAGTTTAGCATTCTTGAAGAGTTTGAGAGTTTGCATGTTGAAGAGGAAAATGAAGTTGAAGATCCAGATATTCCATCATGGTCAGGCCAACGTGATGGCAAGGTCCTGGTGAACGTGGATAGCTTCGGGACAGCTGGAGATGGAATATCTGATGATACTCAGGTGCATATACATATTGTTTTCTGGTATTTAGGCTCTAAGTTTCAAGAGGCTCGCTATGAAAATGTGTTGCATGTTTTTCTAATGCTTGTTCGAGAAACTGAATAAATCATCAACCAGTAGGAATAACTGAAATTAGAACGAGTGAGAGAAATGTCCAATAATATGACATGCAGCATGTCTGGCAGACTTGTCACTACCTTATCTATATTTACCATCCAAAATTATCAGTTTTTTCAGTCCAATTGCTTATTGGTACAGGCCTTCCTAAAGGCATGGAATGTAGCCTGCGCAACGCCAAAAGCTGTTTTCTTGGTACCCCCAGGACGCCGTTATCTAGTCAATGCCACTCGATTCAAAGGACCATGTTCAGATAAGTTAGTCATACAGGTATCCATTCCCTCCAGCATACAAGGATTATGTATGGATTCTTGTATATCTTCCAAGTGCTATCTTTAAATGTCCCATTACCCTTGCAATCTTCTGTATTATTCTTGTCGTTCTTAATGTGATAAACTCCACCTGGATTTTCTTTGACTAAGCATGAACCTATTGGAGTTGCAGATAGACGGGACAATAGTGGCACCTGATGAGCCCAGTAATTGGGATCCAAATTCTCCCCATATTTGGCTCGATTTTTACAAGCTAAATGGAGTTCTTTTCCAAGGCAATGGTGTTATTGATGGATCAGGCAGTAAATGGTGGGCTGCATCTTGCAAAAAGAACAAAACAAATGTATTAATTTCTTCCCTATACTTGATATGATTTTTGTCCTAGTTTTTCATGATACTAACTTCAGTCTTTAATTTGTGTTAACAGCCTTGCCGAGGGGCACCGACGGTAAGGATCTTTTTCTATCATCGTAGGCTTGTAGTGCCTATATAGAAAAAAAATTCATGGCATGAGATTTGTTATTGCCAGCCATACGAGCAGTTAATATGACACGAGAAGTTTTTGCAGGCCCTGACAATTGATTCTAGCTCATCCATAAAGGTAAAGGGACTCACAATTCAGAACAGCCAACAGATGCATTTTGTGATTTCCCGCTCTGATTCAGTTCGGGTATCTGAAGTGCTAATCTCGGCTCCAGGAGATAGTCCAAACACTGATGGAATCCATATCACTGAATCCACTAATGTTGTCCTCCAAGATTGCAAAATAGGAACAGGTGAATAAAATCATTTTTCTGCTCAGTTCTCAATGTGTAAATGACGAAAAATCGATGCTTATGTTATTTTGATTAACAAGGCATAATGGTTATTCAAAGAAATATCGTAATGGTAGATACACTTAAGCATTGATAGTGATTTTCAGGAAAATAAAGTATGGTGCTTCTTGTGTGTTTTTAGGAGATGATTGCATCTCCATTGTCAATGCTAGCTCCAACATTAAAATGAAGAGAATGTACTGTGGACCAGGACATGGAATAAGGTACAGTATTAACTTTCTTCTTTAGATGAATACATCTAGTGCCCTCAACCTACTCACAAGAGAACATTTTTGGAAAACAAGAAAATGGAAGCCTTTATCATCTGAATTTGAGTCTTGATATTTTTTCTTCTACTTTATCATCTGTGATTCTCTTAAATAGCATTGGAAGCCTTGGGAAGAACAACTCAACCGGCATTGTCACAAAAGTGGTCCTAGACACAGCATTCCTTAGAGAGACCACCAACGGACTGAGAATAAAAACTTGGCAGGTAATACTCTGAAGCATAGATAGGTTTACTGACTTATGTCAACGTCAGGCATTCATGATTGCGTTTCTGAGCCAGCTCCTTCAAACAAACTAAAAATTTGATTGTGGGCCTTACTCATACATCATAACAAGGACACTTGGTCAAATTAATTTAGACAGCGACTCTCACACTTCTGCTGGTTTTCTTTATAGGGCGGATCTGGATATGTCCGTGCAGTCCGGTTTGATAATGTGAGGATGGAAGATGTTGCGAATCCAATCATTATTGATCAGTTCTATTGTGACTCACCAACTGTATGTCAAAATCAGGTAAAGCTCCCAAGTGGTCGTCTCTGTCTTCTCTTTTGTGGTCACACAACAGGAATCCTCTTACCTTGCCAAAACTGACTTTTCGTTCTTGCCATATCCTGACCATTGAAGACGTCAGCTGTGAATATAAGCCAAATAATGTACCGGAACATCACCGGGACCACGAAGAGCGAGAAGGCAATGAAATTCGCTTGCAGCGACACCGTTCCATGCAGCAACATCGTCCTCAGCAATATCAACCTGGAAAGCAAGGATGGGACTGTGGAGACATACTGCCACTCTGCTGAAGGGTTCGGCTACGGTATTGTGCATCCCTCGGCCGACTGCCTCAGCTCACAAGATAAGGACTTAATTTCTATTGACTGGGCTCAGGAAGCTGCGACTGTCTGGCCTATCGGGGAGCATATTGTTCACACTGAGCTCTGACCGTTCTTCAAGCATGTCTTCTGGAAAAAAAAAAAAAAAAGAACTGTCTTACATAGTTACATCAATACTAAAAATTGGTAGTAGAGTGGTAGTATTAACTATTGAGAGGGTTGTTAGAGAAGGTTTGAGGCGCCCAAGTAAATTTTCAAGGGAAAGGGAGGGTAATGTAAATTCAATGCTTAAACTGCAGTACAATTTATTCAAGAAGATATCCAATTTATGATTGGGTAATACATATTCAATAAGATGGAAAAGTATTACTGTGAATGAGATATTACAAGATCTTAATACTACTAACGCCTTGGTTTTCCCTATGTTTTCCCTTTAAAATTGCCGTCAAATTCTAGCAGACATTAGTATAGTTGCGATGCCCTTTATTTACTATTTAGGAAAATTTCATTCTCCATTCGATGAGCTTTAAGGTTGCAAGAAGAAATTACTTGTAAGGTACTATTGTCAAGTCTTGAAATTGGTAGTAAGTGTGTGGGGTCGGCAAAAGCGTAGGCTGTCGAGTGAGGATCAATTCATACCCACCGCAGCAATAACGAAAGATAAAGCAAAAAATATATTACATGTCATGAGACACCCATGAACATACCTCTTATTAAGGCGTCTTATTAAGGCCACTGGAAATTGCAGAAATAGTGACTAGCAAATATATGTTCATAAGCTGAACTAATAACGATGCATGAGATACTTCTTCGATCCGTTGATTCATTCCAATACTTTTTTACCCATCATTAGAAAATAGCGCCTTTATATTTTTTCCATTTGGCTCCTCTACCATTTTATTATCAATCCAGCGTACACCTTACAATATCGTACCTAAAATGCCAAAAGATTCTCCTCAAATTTCACTTTGTATTCAATCTAGCAGATTAATTATGGTTTCCATGGGGTAAAGTTATCAAAAATAATTCCTAAACCTATTGCAATTATGCTAATTCATTCGTAAACCTTTTAATTTAGTCAATTTAGTGCTAAATTTTTGATAATTTACTGGTGTAGTTCATCCGGTCAATTTTAGTTGGAAATTGCTAACGTGAACAACTTTTGTAATTTTTAAATTTTGTTTGATTTTTTTAATGTAAAATTATTTATTTATTCTTTTCTTTTATTACGGCTGGCAAGGGCCTAATGACCCTTGTCGGTCACTAGGCGAGGGCAACTCTTGCCAAGCCCTTTTTGGCCATTGCCTAAGACTGACCACTAGTGAAAAGGAAAGAAAAAAAAATAGAAAAAAGGAATAAAAGAAGGAAGAGAAATTTTAAAAAATTGTCTACGTTAGTGCCGGTCACATCACATAAGATGGCCAACGCTTGCTAGGATGTCACATCAATGTTTTTCCCATCAAACTTGGCCTAAATGACTACATTGTCAAATTTTCAAATATAATTGAAAAATTTATGACTCATTGGCACGAATGCAATATGTTTATAACAATTTGCTAATTTTCCCAATGACAATTAATATAGGGACACCAAGGTTAAAAGCTTAATTAAGTCGAAAAGGTGCCTGGAACTAATTACGAGAACATTAGATTTCAGCATCACTTCTAGTGAGGCATAACCCTCTCAAGATCATATCAACTAAAAGTGATCTTTTGTGAATCCATTGCTTCCATCCCAAGTGACTTATCTTCAACCGAATGAGAAAGTGGGCTTGACATTGATTTGCCATGACAAAGCTTAGGAGATTAGTCGGCATCAATCATCAAGGGCGAGTTGGTCGGCTGAACCATTATGCGTTTAGCTTATGGAAAAGCAATGCTAATTTGCATTTAGTATAAATTATCTCCTTGAAGCTTTTATTCTAATAATTAGGCACTGGTGGAATAACATGACTACTTAGAGGCTCATGGAATACCTTAAGGTTCGATTTTTTCTAATTCCTGATGATATATAGCTCCTGTGGTATTGTTTCGAGGTAACTGTTTGCTTCAATCTACTGTTCATGTCTACATACGCACGTTTCCGATCACAACTCTGAAGTGAAAAGTGGAACAAGCCTTGGATTACAGGCCAAGCAAAAGAAAAGAAAAGGTATGTGAAAGGAAGAAGGGGATCCGACCTTTCCTTTTTAGGAAAAGAAGAAAGTATGACGACTTGATAACTGTAGTTTTTCAAAGGCAATCCGTGAGTACAGAGGTTTTAAGATGGTGTTTTGTTTAGTCTTGAGTTTGTGAAACGAAATTAAGGGCAAAATCTCAGAGCACATTTTGTTTTTGCAGGTAATGATGCACAAATTGGGCATCTTATCGTGTAGCCGATTCATGCACTTGACGACGCACAGTTTTCGTGAGCTCTCCTAGGCTGGGTCAGACCTTTTTGTGGACTGAGCCGAGCTGCACACCACAATAAAATGACCTTAGGAGGGCCTTCAATGCTTATGTCAATGCTTAAGTCAGATAAATCAGGGATGGCAAAAGGAGAGAACTTTGAGAAGATTTGCTCAGAGAAGACAGCCAAAGAAACAGAAAACGCCTGCGGACTCCCCAAGTGCGGTTTTGAGGAGTCTTTGTGGGCAATGCGCTCAGTGGGCCTTTGGGAGCGCAATAAAGGCATCATATCATCCGACAGGGTATGGAGCTGGGCTAACCAGATCGTAGCATGCATGGCCGCCTGGCCGAGCTGAAAACATATTTTGTCGTTTGTTTTTGAAAGTTATACCATACCACGATGTATACGAATTTTAAGTATGCATAAAAGCTTCATTTGTTCTTTGAAAAATGAATAATTTAACAAGGTATGATGATATTTTGCGTTTGGGGATGCCAGCACATGTGAAAAGAACCTAGGCCCAAGTGCTAGGGACTTGGGCACAGCCTTTGTAGATCCAGGCTTGGGTTCTGAGGTCTAGAGCCCGAGTGTCAGGCAATGCAGGCATGGCCTTTGTGGACCCACGCCCATGTGTTGGGGACCTAGACACTGGCTCTAGGATCCTAGGCTTGTTTCTCGATAGACCTGGGCAAGAGCATCAAGGATTTGAACCTAGGCACAAGGACTTGGACATGGCATTGGGGTCACGGGCCTAGCCTTGATGTACTTGGGCTTAGGTGTTGCGGACTTGATCCTGGACATCGGTAAACTAGAAACTAGTGTTAAAGTTCTCATGTCTAAGATATTTGGTTATATTTTGGAAAATGATTTTCGATTATTTAAAGAGGAAATCGTGTTCTTATATCCATTTATCAAGAATATATTTTTTGTTAATTCATTTTTCTAAGCAATCCAAAAATTGGAAAATGAGGAAAATGTTTTTGGCAAAATAAATGGAGCCAAAATGGTTGTCAAAAATAAAAATATTTTCCTTTGACTAATTATTTCAAAATATACAAGTGTTCATTTTAAGAAAATTATTTTTCAAATTATTCATTATTTGTGAAACAAAGGGAGCCAAAGAGAATGCATTATAATGGTTGTTGGAGCTAAGAGAATATTTGTATTTAGGGTTACTACCACGAAAACCTGTCAAACCAATACAATTGTGGCAAATTTACTCAAAACAATTTTTTATTACAAAAAACTCCAAACTGGTATACTTGTGATAAATTTACTTCAAATCAATTTTCTAATCACCAAAAATCCTAAACTAATATACTTATGATAAATTTACCCTATGTTGGTTTCTATTAGATTGATTAATACCACAAAAACCTGTCCATTTAAAATAAACAAATGATAAAACCCTAAATTAGTGCACTAGTCAACAGTTATATATCATCCAACTCAGTAATTTGACGGTAAAATTTACGGAAACTAATGATGGGTAAATTTAGGTTTGTTTGTGATACTAATCCTTGTAGTTATGCACACTGTGTGGCACTCATTTTGGATGTGTGATTACTAGCGTAGCGAAGATAGGCACCAAGCGCAATGGAAACATTGATAATACAAAAGTCGTACACTTGTGCTCTACTTCCTTTCCCACACA
The DNA here is from genome assembly GCA_014182735.1 of Corymbia maculata. Taxonomy (NCBI): domain Eukaryota; kingdom Viridiplantae; phylum Streptophyta; class Magnoliopsida; order Myrtales; family Myrtaceae; genus Corymbia; species Corymbia maculata. Next base: position 19,216,668 of record CM024689.1, read on the forward strand.
TCATACTCTAGGTTGGTCTAAAAATGTTAAATTTTGTGTGATGTTGTGTAGAATATTTGGCCATTCATTTTTTGAAATGAAAGAAGATGGAATCCTAATTTATTATGCAAATTAATGTCCCACCTTGGATGGCTTTCTTGTGTAATCTAAAACTGTCTCGTTGCACCTTGCTTCACGTCATTAAACTATACAACGTTGCAAACGTGGAAGTTATAAAATCTAGCAATTAAATTAACATGAAATCACTAGAGAAATACACAGGACTAATAAAGAGTCCAAATGACATATGCTGTTTAGTCTAAGTGTTGAAACCTATTCGGAGAGAGCCAGTTACAAATTACTCATGAATAAATCAGAAAACTATAGAGTTATGATTGCCTACTAGCTTAACTGTTTCTCAGTTTTAAATTATGTTTGAACCGATAGTGTTTATGAAAAAAGCAACTCAATTTGGCTGTAGAAGTCATTGCAAAAAATTCACCGTGTTCTCAACTCCTCCCTGCATTCCATAAAAGAGCTCCACGGTGGCTTTCTCGGAAAATGTAACTCTTCTTTTCTCTTGAGCGGCTCGTTCGTAAAAAGCTGCTATGCTTAGGGATAAACACAATTCTAGAGTATAACTAGGAATCAAAGAACCGGATTGGGAAGTCCAGTTCAATTCCTGATTCTATGGAGGGATGAGTAGCTTCTCGGTTTCACTTTTTTAGGAACCACCAATTCCCAGTTCCTATAGGAACCAAAATTGGAACCCGGGAATTGGGAACCCGAACCCAAAAATAGCCAAATCCCTAATTTGGCTTCATTCTTCCCCTCCACCTTTGTCATTACTTCCATTCTTTTTGTTCCCCAATATGCATGCATCATGTACAAAAACATTGTTATCGTTTTCTATTTATAGTCGTTTCCTTTTCTTTCATTCAAAACCTAGAGAGAAGTAGTGACTAAAACTCACTAAGAAGGTTGATGTGTTTGAAGTCATCATGGATATTAAATGTGTTGACTCTAGGTGATGGTTCATCGATATGTAAATTATTCCCTTATGCAGTAAAAGGAGAATCTCTACTCATGCATTTGATATTGAACTTCCAAAATTTTTGTCCAACAATCTTTGACACTAATGACCTTTTCAACAGTTTAAAGTAAAAGAGGATATTGATTTTAATGCTATTACCTATGTTACCATGTAATTATATGAGAATTAGTGTACAATCCATAAAATAAAGAAAAGATTAAAAAAAAGAAAAGAAAAAACCATACAAATTTTAAAAAAATTCAAAATATTATTATAATATCAAGGTTAGTGCCAGTTATGCTATATAGGACGGTTGACGTCTATGTCTACATTTACTAGTCAAAATTAGTAGGATGGACTCAATTGACAAAATGTCAAAAGGTTTTATGACTCAATGGAAATGTTTAAGAGTAAATTGGTAAGAGTATAATAGATTTAAGTAGGTGTGTGCAAAGGAATCAGGAATCACCCGGATTGCTTGGAACTAGATTAGACTGGATTGGAACCAGCGGTTTCCAAGGAAACTGGTGGGTACTAGTTTGGATCCCCGTTCCAATTATGGAATTGCCCATCCAAATCGGACTAGTAATATATAGATGCATATTTAATTTTTTAGAAATATTTCGACGAAAAAAAATTTAAGAAAAATTTTCCTAATCTAAAACTCGACTGGTCATCTCATCTCATCTCACTCTCACCTTATTTGAGTTGTTTCTCTATCTCTCACTCTCGACCTAGACTCTCAACTTTCAATATAAACCAAAATTTTTTTACTGATCTTGCGATTAAGAAAAGGGAAGTTCTTTGTTCTTTGTTTTACTTTGGCTCACTCGAAAACATTACCACTAAGTGTGTGAAGCTTGGTGAGAGCAATTCTATAAACCCAATCGGGAATTGGACCAAATTAGTGGCCTGATTCCTAGGTGGATCCATGAAACCAATAGACGGTTCCCGGTTTCAAAGTGGGATCGTCCACTCGGACCATGTCCACCCCTAGATTTAAGACCTTGTTTGGTAATTTTCTCAAAATTCATCGTTAATGTCGTAACATTGTTCCATACTAGATAACATATCACATGCATTGTAGATCTCTTTCTCTATGTATATACAAGTATTGCTATTGATTTTCTCTTATGTAGAATTCTATTGTCTCGCAACCCAAAATCATGGGATTTTTCAGCATGCCAATTAATTCAAAGAAGTGTATAAACCAAAAAGAATTTAAAGTCCGCTAGGTGAAAGAAATCAAAAATAATTGACGAAATCATATCATAGAGAATATGAGAGGTGTGTGGCTCCAAAAAGAAGAGGGACACGTGTCAATCAAAGACTAACAAAATTTCATTTCAAGTGTTGTGATTAGATTTTATCAAGAAGCGGGTGTGGACATGTCGGGTCAAGCACTAAGCTAAAAATTATCACCATACGAAAATTTCTGGGCCTAAGTGGAGGCCCAAGAATAAATATGCTTGAACCATCTGTTGACCATGAACACTGAAGAAGGAAAAAATTGCTTAGGACTTTTCGTTTGCTGCAACAACCAATTCACAGTTTAATCCTTCTTCAGGAAAAGATCCATACGATTGAAAAAATGTAGGCAGTTGCTAGAAGAGAAAAATAGTTCATCTCTACTTGCTATTGCAATTAGATGTCATTTTCATACAGAAACATGCTTGTTTTGCGGATTGGTGTTGGTGTGACGCTAAAGTCTACCGCCTTTGGAAATTGAGCACCTTGATGGAAATGGCAAAAATGAACGCGAAGAGCACCGTGAATCCTACCATCACAGCGGCGATCACGGCCAGGAAATCGTGTCGGTAACCAAAGTAATCTCGCACGTATTCTTCCACAATGCCCCCGGTGTCCTCGAGCCTATTCTTTAGATCGCCGAATTGAGAGACCACCAATCCATACAAAGTCCAAGAAACCGGGCATACCCAGTAGTACCATCTCCACCAGATAGGTATCCTCTGTTAATTAGGAAGTCATGAGGATGCTCACAAATCAGGCATAATCACTTGATGTTGTAAACAGAGTGAGGAGAAACGTGAAAGTTGATGAGTTGCTATATGACTTACAGTCCTCGGCACGATGAACCCCGAAAAGAGGTTCCATATGGCGTAGAATGCAGAAGAAACAATGGAAGCGATGTGGTGGTTCGGGGTTATGCCCACAGCCATCATACCATAGTATGTGAAATACAGCAATGTGAAGCACATGAAGAACAGATACCAGAAAAATTTCGCAACGGTCCATTCGAATCCAATCATTGCGTAAACTATGATACCATATGATATAGCTTGCACGAGAATATAAGGGACTTCAATCAAAACCTACGAAATAAAAATTTATTGCATAAGCATCTTTCCAATGTTGATTCATGCATAACACTATTTAGAATAAATGTACTCAGAATAATTTTGCAGCAATTTTACCTGTGCTAATGCATATGGCAGGGCCGAGTACATACCTGCAGCTCGCTCTCTATAGAAAACCGTTCTCTCGACTGCTACAACTGGTTGCACAGAAGCCGCATTTTGGATCCCAAGGAAGACAACGGCTGCATACATAGATCCCATTGCATTGATCAAATCTTGACTTCGGTTCCTGTGAAACTAACATTCAAAATCATGCAACTTCGAGAATAAATGAGGCAGAAATTGACATTCTAGGCAGAACTTACGTTTTAGAGCCAAGGTCCCAAAACATAGTCCCAAACATTAAGGCAATGAAGATGGTGAAGAGGAACCGAACAGCCGTATATGGCGGATTCCGCCAATAAGACCAATGTTGCTTCCATAAGCAAGCCATTAATTGGGTGAAAGTTGATTGAGAATACTTAGTCGGGAAATAGAGGTCCTTATAATTTGGAGGAGGTATGCTCAGCTCTTCAATCAAAGCCTTGTTTCTCCTGAAAATCACAAAAATGTGTTTCCCCGTTGACATTTTACAGGTTGATGGCAAGACTAAAAGATGGAGCTAGATATATACGATGAACTCACCCGTACAAATCTGAGTTTCTATATAGATCAGAAAAGTCGACATTTAAAGCAAGTTCTTGTGCTGGGCTTGTTACTTCGAGCATCCAAGTTGCTGGATTGTAGCCAACTTTGATTTTATTAACTCCTTGGATTCCCTTCATTTTGAAGATACCATGGTGTTTCAAGTAGCCAAAGAAAAGTACAATTGAAGCCCGGTTATCTGAGTGAAACAGTTTGTACCTCAAAATACTCTATCAGATGAGAAGAATGACGACCCAGAGGACCAACATATGTCTCCTGCCCCCCACGTTTCAATAAGAAAAGCTGTAGAACAAGTACAAATGCAATAGCTTCTAAGTTTGAGTATGCTGCAAATAGATTTTTTGCATTTTGAATGTGTTGACATAACTCACCTCATCGAAAGCTTCAAATATATCAATGCTTGGTTGGTGAATTGTGCATACGACTGTTCTTCCCGTGTCCACTGTATTCCTAACTGTTCTCATGACAATAGCAGCAGCTCTTGCATCAAGCCCTGAGGTTGGTTCGTCCATGAAAATGATGGAGGGGTTTGTGACTAGTTCAACCGCAACGGTCAGCCTTTTGCGTTGCTCAGTGGATAGACCATTTACACCAGGCAGACCGACCAAGGCCTGTCTCAGCAGATTTAGCTCCACAAGCTCCATGACTTCCTCAACAAACAGCTACAACATTTTTGTCCATTAGAAATTATTTGAATTAGACTGATCCTCAATTAGACTACAAAACTAACAAATCAGCAAGCACTTCACAATTTGTTATGAGTTAAGTAGGCAATCCTGGTAGAAATATATTGTGGTAGTAGATGCAAACCTTTCTGGTTTGGTCATCCACGCTAGGAAGCAAACGTAGCCATGCCGAGTAAATTAAGGACTCATAGATAGTAACATGAGGTGAATGGATGTCATTTTGTTCACAATATCCGGAAATCCGAGCAAATGTATCTTGATTCTTTGGATACCCAGAAATTGTTATGTTCCCCTTGATGTATCCTCCGGTTTTTCTCCCAGCCAACACATCCATCAGAGTAGTTTTACCAGCACCGCTAACGCCCATTAAAGCTGTAAGAACACCTGGCCTAAAAGCACCACTTACACCTTTCAAGAGCACTAATTTATCTTGGAGAATACCTTGATTCTTCATTTCCTGCCAGGATAACAACACTTAGTTATACTTCGGATGAATATTTGAGTTTTAACATTTATCTTCAAATTTTTCGTAAGTTAACACAGTTACCTGTGGCATATCAACTGAGTAAGTTATTTTATCAAAAGTAATTGAGTGTGGCTCAAATGGGAGCACCATTCCTTTTTTCCTAGTGGTAGCAATGGCCGTCTCGGGCCGTGTTGGTGTAGACTCGGATGACCTCCCTACAAGACCAAATAGAAAAGATAGGCAAAGAAGTGACTTGAGTTCCTGATGGACCAAAACTTTTTGTTCACGCTTTTGAGATCTTAACTAGTGCTAGATGATAGAAAATGAAAAGAAACCAAATACTAGGACTTCATACCTGATCCATCTGTGAGGCTAGAGCCTTGAGGTTGCAACTGAATGGATCTTACCACTCTATTAGTGTCCTCGTTGCCCTCAGGATCAACTGATTTTACTATATGGGATTTGCCAAAGGCTGCATTATCACATTAGGCTTGAGTAGGCAAGCTCTTGTCGACAGAAACTTCAGCGAGAAGAAAAGCAAAAGGCACTTACGGTTGAGAAGAGCAAGAGCCACCGAAAACCCAAAGTTGAAGAGGAAGACGAACCCAAACAATGCCACAACTCCTATCCAATACCAGTACGCTTCAGTAAAGAACCCACGAGACTTCAAAACTTGAACTCCTAGGGGCTCGTTTGTGCTTGAGTTTGGGGGAATCTATTATAGGGAATGATACAAGTGGAATCGGTCAATTAGAGATTTGTATCTATGAAAGGTCAAAATATTGGCATTAAGCATTTACAGGACTTTTACCTTATCCCAATTCGATCCTAAGAACTCGTTGACACCTATCGCGTTCTGGCCATACATTAATGGAGATATCCAATAGCCCCAAATCCACCATTTCTTTACGTCCTCTACAATTCAAAGAAATCAGGATTAGTACTAATGAAAAAAGGAGTTACAAACAAAATAAAGAAATAGGTCGAATTCTAGCATTCATAATACCTCGGGAAAGAACAACTCCGCCCAATGCAAAGAGTGTGAGCAGCGCAAATGACCCAAATGTGTTGGCAACGATCAAGTTTCTCCCGAGTGCTGCTATCAATCGAAACAATCCAGAGGCCATCTGATTGACGGCCACAAGCAAAAGATATTGCTTGAACAACCTATAACATAACATAGATAGTAGAATGTCTCAACCAGGACAGAGATTAGAGTTTCCAGCTTTCCACCAAAGAATAACCACGGTTGTCCTTACCTTCCAACATTTGGATCATATCCAATGACATAGTAGGTGATGAAAACCCAAACTGCAACCTCCACAAATGTGATAGGGATTTTTAGAATCCATTTTGGAAGAGCATATGCCCATGCTGGATAGAAGAGAAGGTCTCTTTGCTTGTAGAAAATTGGGAGCTTGGCTATGGTCATCGAAAGCTCTGCCATTCCATTGAACATGATCGTAATCACAGTGAAGAACAAGGTACCAATGTAAACTCCTCCATCAGTTACGTTATCTCGATGCATCTTAGTCCGTAAGAATAGGGTCATCGAAATAAACGCCATAATTGTGAGCTAACAAAACAAATCATATCAGTTTAAGTACATCAGACAATTCATGGTTGAAGCGAACTAAAAGAGAGCATGAAGTTGGTATTTACCTGAGTGATCTTGAAGATGTAGACAAATGAGTTCCTTTTCATAAGCAAGTACTCTCTTGAAATGCAAGCTTTCAGCAAATCCCTCATTCCAACACCATATCTTTTGGTAGTCAAAGCAGCTGGGTGGTTCTTGCTCTCATCAAATGGAGTGGAAAGTTCATCCCCAAGTTTTCTTCCCTCATGAAATGACTGGAATGCCTCCGCAAATTCCTGAACTGTGACAAATGTGTAAGGCACGTCTTTGTGTACCCAATACTGATGCTGATCTTTTCTTGATGTTACCTATTGAAAGGTAGAAAATCACGTTAAGAGACTTCCTACAGAGAATATAAAAAGTTGCTGAAATAAATTTTTTATATTTTTACATACTTCCTGCAAGAAATCAGCAACTCCCTTCCTCCCAGGGCATTTGAATCCCATGGATTTGAAGAAATCTAGGATGAGTTCACGTGGACCCTCGTACACGATTTGACCATTAGATAGGAGAATGATGTCATCGAACAAATCATAAGTCTCCGGAGCTGGCTGGAGGAGAGAGATAACCGCCGTTCCATAAAAAATGTGAATAAATTGTTTTAGGGAGTTGACGATTTGGAATGTTGTTGAGCTGTCGAGCCCAGTTGATATCTCATCCATGAAAAATACCTCGGCAGGCCCAACCAGCATCTCACCTTGAAATTACAGATTAGAGAATTGAACATTTTCGTTTACTAAAAGTTTGATATGCTTTTAGTTCTAACCTGTGGTCACACGCTTCCGTTGTCCTCCAGAAATACCCCTCAACATTTCATCTCCGACCATTGTATCGGCACATAGTTCCAGCCCTAAAATCTGTGGAGAAAACATGTGCATTAAAGTTCCGCTACCTGTCAAGTGCCTGCATGATTATGCAATGATTCTTGTCACGGTTACCTTGAGGATATAATCAGTGACAACATTAGCCTCCTGACCTTCCGTGGCTGCTGCCTATGGAATTAGACCCAATGCATTAGAACCAGTCACCCCCGTTGGTCTAAGAATTAAAAAACATAGTAACTACTTGCTGGAGTTCGGGTCAAAACCATTACTTCCTCATCAGTTTCTTCTTACAGATTACTTAATTAATTTCCCTTTCTTTAAATGGAAAAACGAAAACCAACTCTAAGCTCTCCTTGTTTAATTACCTTCATGAAGATATCAATATCAGGATCTGGTTTTATATTTGCTGCTTTCTCTCTTCTTGACAACTCTGACAACATATCTGCAGATGCCGCCAAAAGAATCAGCATTTCTTATTCGAAAATGAAAAAATTGTCTAAGTCAAACTCAAATATGGATCATAAAATATAGAGGTATCAAATCAAATTCGCTAACCATATCGTGATCCAACTCCCTGACATCTGGCAGAGAAGGCCAAAGTTTCTCTAACTGTCATTTCTCCTATGTGAAGATCGTGTTGACTTATGTAAGCTGCAGTTCTTTGGGGCACAAACTCATTCAAGTCATGTCCATTGTAAGTTACCCTTCCTGTTGTCTGAGGAGCAATCTTTGTTGTAAGTGGATGATATTTTGATGTATCAAGAAAGAAGGCCTTAAATTTAATGAAAGGTAACTCGTAAAAACCTTTAGTTCAGGATCAAGCTTGCCGGCCAAAGCTAACAGGAGTGTGGTCTTTCCTGAACTTGGCGGACCCAGAAGCAAAGTCATCCTGCAAAATTGTCCATCCAAATGGGAAGAAACTTGCCAGAAAAGAAAACTAAAGCTAATTTTCCATCATTTTGATCAAGGAAAAAAGATGAGTTTAGTTAGATTTTGTTCTCATTGAAAGAGTGAAATGTTTTCATTCCTAATCAAATTTGAATCAAATCGACATGTTGACAACTTCTTTCCAACAAGATTGACAATTTCTAGTTGGGACCTTTGATTAATTACAAGACATGTAATGCATTTATAGAACACAGCACCAAGCTCGGAGATGAAACCAAATCATATGGGCTGAGGTAAAATTAAGTTCAGTTTGGTTCAATTTGGAGGCTCGAAGAACTGACTTTTGAGTTGGTTTGATTTACTCACCTGCCAGGTTTGATGATCCCATTGACATCTTGAAGGATGGTCAAGTGCTTCTTTCTATTAGGAAGTATATGCAGAAAATTCAAGAAGCCCTTCAGGGGTAGAAAGAAACAAAAAGAAAAGTAAATGTTAAACATAGAAACAAATCAGAAGATCCATCCAATTTACTGAATATCATTCTAGTCAGAAAATGAATATGATCCTAATTGCATGTTATGGGACTCAATAGTATGGGACTTCGATGTGTGGTTTAAATTTCATTGGGTTCCCCCATCTCAATAGCTAGCTTTTGGGCTCTAGTTCTCCTAAAGTCCATATTGATTGATACAAGAGCCATCCACCATCTCTCCCAGTTGCAATCAAGTGGCGTGAGTGGTGACACCGGTCTTGCATAGTTTGCCCAGGACTAGCAAAAGGGCTATTAGAAAAGCCAACCCTATGTGTGCGGTGAGATTTTGGAGCATTGTTGATTGTTGTGATCCTAATTGTAAGGGATGGGATTCAGAACTCACACGTATGATATGGGGCTTTGATGTGTGGTGATGCATTTGGTTTGACTTTGAGGGAATGTTTTTAAGAATTCAAAAACTTTGAGGTTAAAGGGTTTTTCGAAATACAAATAGTATTTAGTAAAGTTATATATAAAAATTATGTTGGAAAACAAGTTGTAAAAACTATATTTTTTAAAGTATTTTTGCTAATTTTTTTTACCAAAAATCTTAAATGATTTGCCAACAGAACTTAACCGTTGCCACCGAAGGTAGCAATGGCTTGCTAGCTGCTTGTTCTTAGCAATGGTTGATAGTCAATAGTCGAGATAAAGTTAGGGTTTTTGAGAATATTTATGGAGTTATGAAAATTAAGCAAAGGCAAAATTGAAAGAAAAAGAAAAAAAAGATTATTTGCATCCAGAAATGCAGCATTCCAAGGTACCCTGGATTTACCTTGGGTTAAAGCCCTTTAGAAAGTTTTGGAGATCAAGTACTCAAAAGTTTTTGCCAAATGACATCTGTATTTACTTGAGGAGTTTTGGAATCCCAAAGGACTTTGTAAATACTGAACCAAACCTGCCCGTGTTTTATATGATTTTGGGCTCCCTCCACACTTCAATAGCCTGCTATAGAGGCGAGAGAGCCAATGCCATATAAATCACGTATTGAAATCCATATTCACGGAGATCCAAGTCCACACTTGAATAGCTAGCTAGCTTACCTCTACAATGTTGGTGCAGAAATTAATGACGGTGGGCAAAGATCTGCTTCTATCTTGGGACTTTGCCTCCACGTTCAAATGCTCAAATCTGACTTCAACTGTTGGAATATCGATTCCAACTCTGCAACCAGATTCATCAAAACCACTATTTCTCAAACCCAAAATAAATAATTCAATAAAACTTGCATCTCGAGATTACTGAGAAAACTTTCTCGGGAAAAAGACAAAACATGCATGAGTCATGATGAAGGAACAATTCCCACCATTCTGGACGAGAAAATTTTCACTGACAAGAGGTGGTCTGACAAGGTAAGGATTTTCCTTGGCAAAGATTTTTCTCGGGAACCAGACAGACTCCTTGCCAAGAAACGAGGCAAATCCGGTAAACATTTTCTCTTTTCTCGGTTCCAGAAACAGAGCAAACAGAGACTGTACCTATCAATGCGGTTCCTGAGCTTAAGCAGGAAGCCCTCGTTGTCCTCCTCAGTGACCCTCACTAACCTGTCAAGCAACCTCTTCCTCTCCTGAAAACCCAGGTTCCGGATGTCGATCTCATTAGCACCGCCGCCGGCCGTGAGAATCCCTTTCTGGAGACGCTCGAAGGTGGGGAGTTCCTCGAGAGCAGCCCATCTGAGAGCTTCCTCATCGTCCTCGTCGCGCGAAGACCTCGAGAACACATCCGCCGTTGCCACGCGGCTCCTCCACAAGCTGGAGCTGGTTGCGCGCAGGCTGTTGCCCGCACTGTATATATCTCCTCCATCCATGGATGATGTTGGTGTCTGCTATAGCGTTGCTCTTGCTCTGTTTTCAATACACAAGAAGTAGAAGAAGAAGAAGAAGAAGAAGAAGCAGAAGGAGAAGGAGAAGGAGAAGGAGAAGGAGAAGGAGAAGGAGAGGGAGGTTACAGCATTTCGTGTTCTGTCTGTTTACTGCAAATTTGTGCTTGTGTAGCTTTGTATGAAAAGTTGCTCTTTAAATCGAGCTCATAAGAGAGAGAGAGAGAGAGACGTGAGGAGTTGACTCTATAATTATTTTCGTGAGGAAATGTATGTCGTCGTCATGCTACATGTCAATAGAACCAAACGTCATGGATTCTGTCATCTGCAAATACAAGAGCACCAGGAATTTAATTCGTGACTACCTTTGGTTAGTGTCCATCAAACGAGAATTACAAAAGGTGTTTAGACACCAATAATAAAATAATGTGGAAATTAATAGGGTCTTGCAAATCAATCAATTCGAAAAAACTAGAGAAATTCGATAAATGACATAAGAGATTTATGGGATATGATCCGAGTGTCGACACCTGCTTCACAACAGCATATAATACACTATAATCGCTCGCTCCTCACATCTAAATTAAGCATTAATCCCCATGTTTACAAATAAACAATTTAATTAAATGTAAAATTCACGGCACAACCAGGTACGGTCGAAAACCAAGAACGCCGTGCGTCTTTGCCTTATTTTAAGAACACAAGGACAAAGAAGTCCCTCTCGTTTCGTGTGCAATGATATGAAGGAAAGGGTCCTTGTTTCGTCAAACCCTTAAAGATAATCCAGCAACAAGTTTCCTCATTTTTCAAATCGTAACAGAAGCCCCCTGTTCTTGGTTTTCCATGTGCGGTGAAACTTGGATGTTTATCCAACTCAGCAATGATGAATCTCAACATTTATAATTTATATGCCCATTAAGAGATTCATTGAATTTCTTTTCTACCGTTTAACAAATCGATCTATGTTCCATATATGGGCTCAAGCTCAAGACATAATTAATAATTATTCTTATAACTAGTGGAACCATTCATGCTGTTATAATAAATAATTTGGACCAAAGGAAGCTCAACAAAGATCATATCATATCCCATTAGCAATAAGAAAATTAAAATTGACACTTCCTTAGGCAGCATTCATTTTGCGGAAGATGAATGATTTGGAAAATATTTTCCCAAGAATGATCGCTTATATTGTTTGAAATAGTCGGTCAGTGAAAAATATTTTTATTATCGACAACAATTTATAAAAAAAAAAATCATTCATTTTGCAAGCGATGTAGACGATCGTTTCTAGTAAAATATTTTTCAACTCATTCATTTTCCACGATACAAATGGAGCCTTACATAAATAAAATGGCATCATCAACTTGAGCGTATACAAATTAACAACTCAGTATAGGAGTTCTAAAATAACCCTCTTAATTTTCCATAAAGCAAATACTGGGAAGCCAATTTGCCTCGCTACACAAGCAAATTAGCTAGAAGCACGAGGGGCCAGGCAGGTTTTGTGGACAATAGTGCCAAACGTCATGCATGTCGTCATCTTCAAATACAAGAAGCACACGGAAATTCTTGCCGTGCATTTTGATCAAGAACAGGAATACTCGTATGACCTGGGATTTAAATAATTCCTTCACAACTTGACGCGAGTTTGCTTAGCTAGTAAGGATCAGACACTTTGTACTGATCATGCTTAGGTTCGGTTCTCACCGCTTGCGGTCTCCCATCAATAAGTGAAATGCGAGTTCACCACAAGTGCCTACGACATGCACTTATCTCGAAACAGAGTTATTCTCCCTTCCACCTAAAATTTTTGTTACCAAAATAATAAAAAAAAAAAAGAATTGAAAATATAATAATGGTTTCTATGAGGCCTGCAAAGATATGGTAAATTAATTAGGTTTAATCGGCCCGTTGCTGCGTCCTAATTCAATTAGGGTTTGAATTAGATTTTCAACTCAAGATGGCTTATGGTCCATTCACAAATAGCCTATTAGACAAACTTAAGACTTTCAGATTTAGGGAGGCCTTGGCCAAGACAATAAAAGACTTTGGGGGTCAACATACGTGAAAATGACTTGCAATTTTGGGGGAGATATCAAGAAAATCAACACGAAACTTCACAAAATACAGTTCGTCATAAATGAATTTGGCACCAAGTGCCCTTGGCTTAGCCTCAACCCATTGAGCATAAAATGGATCTGGGGTTTTACTTAAGATGTGACCCAAATATGATAAGTTGTTCACTAAAATATGATTTAAGAACTTATAGTTAGTTGGATGGTTTTGGAACTCTCGCGAAGAAAATTGATCATATCAAAAGTCATTTGTCAAACCCTAATATCATATTTTGGGACGATTGGATCTTAAAGTAAAAAGTTGATTTGAATATTTTCATGGTAGTGCATTTTGCGGTCGATTTTCTCATTTGAAATCTGAAAATCACATACATTTCGAATAAATAATTGTGGCAATGAATTCAGGGTGGCTGATTTTGTAATTAGTGGTGACATAGTGCATGATTCAAGAGTGCTATGATGAGTCCAGATTGCGATTCATTCCAGAGACTATCATGTGGGGGTAGTCGAAAGTTGTTGAGATAGATTTGGAATGGGAAAATTATTAAAACAATTTTAAACTTATTACAAATTTTCTAATTTAGTTCTAAATCTTTTTTTTTTTTGCCAATTTAGTCCTAAATATTTTGCAATTATGCAGTTCAGTCCATCCAGCCAACTTTAATTGGCCAGTGCTAACGCGAACTCCAAGCGGCACCGATGTTTCAATGTTTTAATATATTTTATTTTTTCAAAATTTTTATTAATTTTTATTCTTTTTTTTTTTCCTCTTTCTCTCTTTTTTCTTCTTCCTCCTTCCTCTTTCCTTTGGCCGCTGGTGACCAGCCAAAGGTTGGGCCGACGAGGGACCTCGTTGTTGAGAAAACATTCCCTTAAGATGTTTTGAAGATTGACAAAGCTTATTTGATAAAATTAGATTAGTTTCTAATAATAAAGTATTTTTCACGTGGAAAGTTTGATGGAGTGGCATTAGATCTTATCCATGAGAACCATGGTCGAAGCAGAATTATTTCCTTTCATATTTATTATGACTAACGGCTAGAAAGGAATGGATAATCCTATACAACAGCTAGTGAATATTGATTGGATTTCTTTCCTTATATAAGATGTTCCAAAAGGAAAGTTTTTCATGAAAATCTCTTGAGATATTTTATGAATTTAGGACATCAATTAGAGGCAATTTGTTTCTAAATCAATAAACTCAACTTATGGAAACTCGAATTGTTGTATGGGCAATAGTATTTAAGGGAAGCTTTATTCTTGGCAACTTAAAAGCAATAAGATCTTCTTGAAGATCTAGGTCAATAGGTAAATTGGTTGGAAAATTCTATGGAGATTATGTTCAATGGTCAGCTTGGATAGAAGGAGAGTATATAAGGAGGTCTTGATGTGGAAGAGGGTATGCGAACGTGAAGAAAATGCAACAAAAACAAAAGCTTACAATTCCAAAGTTTCGAAGAGTATTCTTGATCAAATACATTCATCTCGATATGCTATAGTGTGTAATTACTTAGAGGTTGACGGTGTATTAGGAGTCAATCTTACAAGCTTGAGTTTTGTTCTTTAGATTTTGTAATCTTTGATTGATTCAAATAATGGAATCTAGCTAATAGACTATTACTACGAAAGAGTGGCTGTAGGCTTATCTAAGCCGAGCTACTACAAATATTTGTGTGCAATTTTCTATCTCTACTCTCTTTATAGAACACTTGCACACCAATAAAATTTAAGCATTGCATAGTCTATTTCCATAAGTTGTTTTGCTGCAATATTGGTTTTAAATTTCTTTATATTTCGCAATATCATCTAGTCAGCCCCTCTAGGTGATCTATCTAGCCCTAACAAATGGTATAAGAGCTAGGTTGCTCATTATTTTTGAAGTGCTTATAACTTTCAAGCTAACGATCTACTGTGATAGTGTGTAATTACTTAGAGGTTGACGGTGTATTAGGAGTCAATCTTACAAGCTTGAGTTTTGTTCTTTAGATTTTGTAATCTTTGATTGGTTCAAATAATGGAATCCAGCTAATAGATTACTATGGGAGAGTGGTTGTAGGCTTATCTAAGCCAAGCTACTACAAATATTTGTGTGCTCTACTCTCTTTATAGAACACTTGTACACCAATAAGATTTGAGCACTGCATAGTCTATTTCCATAAGTTGTTTTGCTACAATATTGGTTTTAAATTTCTTGATATTTTGCAATATCATCTAGTCACCCCCTCTAGATGATCTATCTAGCCCTAACAAATGGTATTAGAGCTAGGTTGCTTATTATTTTTGAAGTGCTTGTAACTTTCAAGCTAACGATCTACTATGGCTGGCAAATATTACTCCACGACTCATGGAAGGATAGAGTGATACAAGGCCTCCATATTTTGATGGAAGGGACTACAACATCTGGAAGAACAAGATGAAACCATTCATTAGATCCAAAGATCCTTTGGAGTGGGACGTAATACAAAGAGGAATAAGACCTTTAGCAGTTTCATCATCAAAAGATAGAGATAGCAAGAAACTAGAAGATGAAACTATTACAGATACTGACAACTTCAAAAGAGAGCATTAGATGCTAAAGTTGTTTATTCCTTATATTCCGCATTATCTCCCACTGAATATAATTAAATTTCTTCATGTGAAATAGTTAAGGAAATTCAGGACAGGTTACATGTAACATATGAAGGAACTGATTGAGTCAAGGAGATGGAGATAAATATTCTTCTCCAACAATATGAAGCCTATAAAATGAAGCCAGAAGAATCAATAAACTGATATGTTTAGTAGATTCATAGATATTGTCAATGGTCTAGCATATCAAGGTCAACTTGTGTCAGATCCAATGAAAGTGAACAAAATACTTCGAGGACTATCAAAAGAATAGAACAACATCAAGACATCAATTTGAGAAACTCAATGGATCTCACCATTCTCGGCAGATGAGCTCATTGGAACTCTTCAGTCTTATGAAGAAGAGTGTCTAAATGACGAAAGCGACGCAAAAGGTAAGAAAACTATAACATCAAAATCTAGTTTTGACTATGATGACTTAGATTCTAAAGACAATGAAGAAGACGGTGAGGAGATAGCTCTTATGATTAAGAAATTTCGAAAGATGGGCAGAAAAGGAAGGAAATTTAAAGAAAAGAAATCCTACAAATCGTCTGAGTAGAAGAAAAATATTGGTAAAAGAGAAGAAAACAAAGATGTGATATGCTTTGAATGCAAAAAGAAAGGACACATAAAGTCAAATTGTCCTCTCTCGAAGAAAAAAGAAGAATAAGTACAAAAAGATGAGGAAAGTGCTAAAGGCTGAAACTTGGAGCAACATTGAATGTGAGGAAAGTGATGAAGAGCATGCTAACATTTGTCTAATGTCAACATCTGATTCTGAGGATGAAATTAAGGTAAATAATCTCGACATTCCTAATGAAGTAGCTTCTTATATTGATGAATTATGTGCTGATTATAAGGCTGAACTTGGTAGTATTTCCAAATTAAAAAAGAAAAATCTAAGATTAAGGCAACATGATTCTCTTCAAAAGGAAAGGATTGATTCTCTTGAG
The DNA here is from genome assembly GCA_014182735.1 of Corymbia maculata. NCBI lineage: Eukaryota > Viridiplantae > Streptophyta > Magnoliopsida > Myrtales > Myrtaceae > Corymbia > Corymbia maculata. Next base: position 19,233,195 of record CM024689.1, read on the forward strand.
GAAAATCTTCTAAAATCCCAAGAAAATCATGATTCTATTTTAAAGGAAAGAAATCTTTTGAAAAAGGAAATTTTAAATATTACTCAAGGATTTTTTGTTGGTTCAAAAACTTTGGAACATATTTTGTCAATTCAAACTCCCTATTATAATAAATTGGGACTTGGATGCAAAAAGAAGAAGATCTTCTAAATAATTTTCCAAAATGGAAGGATAAATAGCATAGGAAGAACAAACCTTCCAAAACAAATTACAAAACTCATTTTAGAAAACAGTTTGTAAAGCCTGTTGGCTGAAACCATCTCAAATGTTCTATCTATGGAAGTCTTGACCATTTTTAAAATGATTGTTCAAAAGGATGGAAGCCAATTTGGAGAAACTTTCTAAGCATGACCGATCCTTCTAATAGAAAATGACCCAAATAAGTTTGGGTACCAAAGAAAGCTTGAATTCTCTTTGAAAATTGCAAGTACCAAAGAAAAAGAGGAACATGTGGTTTTTGGATAGTAGTTGTTCAAGGTATATGATAGGTTACCCAAGTAAATTCATTGATCTTACAAGATTTAATGGTGGAAATGTATCCATTAGGGGAAATAGCGAGGGAAGAATCATTGGCAAATGAACTGTTGAAATAGGAAGTCTGACTATTAAAGATGTATATCTAATCAAAGGTCTAAACTATAATTTGATCAGCATTAGTCAACTATGTGATGTTTGATACAAGATCTGTTTTCAAGAAGACAAGTGCTACAGAACAATTAAAGATCTAAAGCAAACTTTTACTAAAGAAGGCGAGGAAATATATATCTATAGGATACAAACTCTGACAATGTATGATGTCTCATCTCTATCGAGGATGAATAAGATTTTTGGCATAGAAAGCTTGGATGCATTAGTACAAAGCAAATTTTCTTTAAAAAAAAAAAAATACTAGTAAGAGGCTTACTAGACTTAAAATTTGAGAAGTCTAAAGTATGCTTGGTATGCACACTTGGAAAACAAGAAAGAAGTTCTTTCAAGTCAAAAAATTATGTTAGTATTAATCATGCTTTGTAGCTTCTTCATATTGACATTTTCAGACCAATGACAACACAAAGTCTTGGGGGTAAAAGTTATTGTTTAGTCATTGTTGATGACTTCACTAGGTATACTTGGGTATTTTTTTCTTGCATATAAACATGAAGGCTTTGCTCATTTTTCAAAGCTTACAAAACTTGTTTAAAATGAAAAGGGTTATACAATTTGTTTTATTAGAACAGATCATGAGGGTGATTTTGAAATTAATTTTTTTTAGATTATTGTCAACAAAATAGTTTTTAACATTAGTTTTCAACTCCCTATACACCTAAGAAAAATGGTGTAGTAGAGAGGAAAAACAGGTTCTTGCAAGAAATGGCAAAAACCATTCTTATTGAAAGCAAAATTACATCTTTTTTTTGGGCTAAAGTTGTTTCAATAGCTTGTTATATCATTAATCGTGTTTATCTCGGACCTTCACTTAATCAAGCCCCCTATAAGCTTTTCATAGGTAGAAAACCAAACATTTCATATTTCAAAGTTTTTGGTTGTAAATGCTTTATATTGAAAAATACTAAAGATTGACCTGGCAAATTTGATGAGAGATCGGATAAAGGAATTTTCTCAGGATATTTGACTGGTAGCAAGGTGTACAGAGTTTATAACAAAAACTCACACACAGTGAAAGAATCAATTAATGTGAAGTTCATTGAAAGTTATTCAGTACTTATAGAAGATTCTGATCATGTTCAGTAAATACTTACTCTATTGCCTGAAGAGTCTCTAAAGAGAGAAGAAGAGAAACATTCGATGGAAGAACACTAGGAGTATCACAACTTTCGTATAGTGCTTACTTTGGTGCCTATTTTTTTTGCTTATTTAAGTGTTACAAGTTTGAAAAAATGTTCACTTGAGTGCCCTTTCGATTTGTTTGCCAAAAAAGTTAATGTGGGTGAGGCTGTTAGGTCCTCACCGACCGTTGGCGAGGTTACAACGACCCTCGCCAACTCGCAACCTCGCCAACTCTGGGCGATGGGTTGTGAGGGCCACCTAGAGTTGGTGAGGGCTATCGAGTCCTCGCCAATGGTCGGTAAGGACTCGATGGTCTCATCCACGGCAACTACAGTGAGGGCTAAGCAGCCCTCCCTCAGATTTGACCGCAAAGGCCCTAGGCAAGGTTGCAACGGCCTCACTTAAGGCCATCGTGGTTGATAGCAAGGTGTGGCTTGCCCAATCTGGGCGAGGGTCCAGCGGCCAGCGACGGTTAATAGTGGCCCTCGTTGACCCTAGAAAAAAGAGAGCAAAAAAAAAAAAAAAAAATAAGTAAAAAATTAAAATATATTACAATATTGTCCATCTGCGGCCACATCAGCTTTTCTAGTGGGCAAATTGGAAATGGCATTCCAGTGAACATTTTTTCAAATTTGTGCCATTTAAGTGAGCTCAAAAAAGTTTTGACATCAAAGTGAGTGTCGTACGAAAGTTGTGGCACTCTTAGTGTTCTTCTGTGTAAAAATTCAAACTTGGCGGATGTACCTAAAAAAAATTGATCTACAAAGTTTGAGGACAAGTATAATAAAAACTAGAAGTATAAGTCCAATCATCTAAAAGATCTCATCATGGAAGACATTGATGACAAAGTCAGAATTAGATCTTGAACAAACGATAGAGTCAACACTTTGGGGCTTATCTCAAAAGTTGAACTAAAAGTACTAAGGAAGCCTTATTAGATGATCGCTTGATTCAGGTAATGTAGAAAGAAATTCTTTAGTTCAGAAAAAATGAAGTATGGGAATTGGTTTCCAAACCAAAGATCATCTAGTAATTGGAACTAAATGGGTCTATAGGAATAAATTGGATGATCAAGGAAGAGACACTGGAAACAAGGCAAGGCTGATTGCTCAAGGGTACTTACAAGAGTAAGGAATTGACTATGATGAAACCTACACATCAATAGCAAGGTTAGAAGCTATCAGACTTTTACTCGCTTACTTGTTTTTGTGATTTTAAACTTTTCTAGATGGACATGAAAAGTGCTTTTTTGAATGGGTACATTAAAGAAAATGTATTAGTAGAACAACCACCGGGCTTTGAAGAATCAAGAAAGTCTGATCATGTTTATAGATTGTAGAAACCTCTGTATAGTCTGAAAAAAGCTTGTCGAGCTTGGTATGTAAGCTTAGGTAATTTCCTTGTTCAAAATGGTTTTGACAAAAGGTAATGTTGATACTACTTTACTTACAAAAAGACAAGGTAAGGATATTTTATTAATTCAAATTTATGTTGATGATATCATTTTTGGTTCTCCTAACAAGAATCTTTGCAAAAGTTTTAAAACTTATATGGGATGAGTTTGAGATGAGCATAATGATGGGACAATTGAATTTCTTTCTTGGATTGCAAATCAAACAAACAAATGAAGGAGCTTTCATTTTCCAAGAAAAGTATGCAAAAGAGCTTGTGAAGGAATTTCACATGGAAAATTCGAAGAAAATGAAATACCCATGGTTTTTTTTCGAAACCTAACAAAGATGAAAATTGAGTAAAGATTGATCAAAAGCTATACATGAGTATGATTGGTTCTTTGGTATATTTAATAGCATCAAAACTTGATATCCTTTTCAATTTTTGTATGTATGATATATTTCAATTAGATCCTAATGAGTCGCATTTATTAGTAGTAAAGATAATTATAAAATATGTTAATATTAACCCATCTTTAGGATTTTGGTATCCTAAGAGATCAAAGTTTGTATTGTCTGGTTATTTTGATGCAGATTATGCAAGATGCAGGGTTGATAGAGAGAGTACATCAAGAACTTATTAGATGATAGGCAATATGTTGATATCATGGTACTCCAAAAAGTAATTAACAATAGCCTTGTCAACTACTGAAGCAAAGTACGTTGCATTGGGAAGCTATTGCACTAAGATTTTATGGATGAAACAATAGTTGATTAGCTAGAAATTGCTTCTTATATTACGTCGGTTTAGTTTGCTTTAAAGAAACTTTTTTGCTCTTTCTTTCTTCTTTCACTTCTACTAGAGCAAAACCCAGAAATATCTTTCATTCTCACTGCGAAATTTCTCCTGAAGTCTCTCTCTACAAAATACTTCCATCTTCTTCAAAGAGTTTTAATCTTTTCCACTTTCGACCACAATGGCACCAAGATTCAGACTTATACCCTCAGCTTCTTGAAGATAGAATAAAATTGTAGGAAGGCAATCAAGGGATAGAGGAAGTCCTGGACATTTGGAGATTTTTGCTTCTTCGGATAGTGTTAAAGTAATGGTTAGCGAAATTTCTTCTCAATATCTTCAACCGAAATAAACAATTAGGTCTCATAGAAGTTTGGGTGGAAATGAGGAGGTTATAAAGTCTCTATTGGCAAAACATGGATTCAAAAGTGAAGAAGCCTTGGAAGCTATGTTTATAGACCCTATTATGAGTGTTTTTCCTTTAAATGTTAGTGATTCTAGTGCGATTAATGCCCGAACTAGGAAAGGAAAGGAAAGGGTGGCTGAAACGTTTGCATGAAGAAGAAGACCTAATTATGAGAAGCATAAAAAGGGCGATAATGATGAGAAACTGTTTGCGAACTTTAAAAGAAGAGGCATTGTGTATTTGTTTAAAAGAAGTTGTGTTAGAAAGATTATCATATCTTCGGAACATTTGAAGCATTTAAATTATTTGATGAATAGAGATGTTATAAGTCAAAAAAAATGGATTTTGATTTCTTTGAATCATCTAGAATTAATATAAATGAGTGTTTTGAGAAGATGAGGATGATTGGTTTCTACACCAAAGATTTTCCAACATATCTTGCCCTCACTATCTAATTTTATTCAACTATTTCATTTTATTCTACTGATGTGATTGAGTTTACTATTGGTGATAAATCATATTTGCTGGAAGCTTGGGATTTGGCAAAAATTATGTGGTAAGACATTCGGATTTTGAATATATGGATATATATACTCATGTTGTTTATAGAATTCTTTATGGAATTCCTAATTTCACTAAAGAGAATAAATCTCATGTGTCTCATAACATAATTCCTTTGAGGCAAATAGTCATTCACAAGATCATTATCAACTGTTTGAAACCAAAATGATCTTTAAAGACTAATGTTTCTAAGTATAAAGCTAAACTTATTTGGACAATTCTGAATGAGAAAAGATTCTTTCTTGCAAATCTAGTAATTATTCACATGTATAAAACTGTCATAAAGAACAAATGACAGTTGCCTTATGGTTTCTTAATCAATAAAAATCTTTTATGATATGAATATTGACATCCCAGATAGGCTAAAAATTGTTTAGTTGCCTATGATGGATGTGGGTGAGAAACTGATGAGATAGATGTGTTATAGATTTTTCGATAAAGGATGGAAAGATAGCAAATGATGGATTATGAAGATTGATGTCTAAGACAAAATTCTAGAGATTGTTTCACCTCTTACAAAAAGAATGAGAACTTTTGCTCGTGAGGATGGACCACAAAATTTGTTGGAAAGATTGACCGCAAAGTTTACAAAAGAACTACGTGAAAAGGAGGTTGAATTGTCTGATGAAGATCTAGACGACTGGATCAATGCTTACTAACCCTGTGACAAGGATGATGAGGAAATAGAAGAAGAAGCTGAAGAGGATCAATAGCAAACAGGTGTTGGGATATAATCTGGAGAGCATGATAAAGAAAAATTTGTTGACATTGAAATAGGAAGATCTGTTATTGGAGAGTCTATTGTACCAACTGATGCTCTTGCTAATATTAATTTTAATTAGGAAGAAAAGGATGCTAAGGTAACAGTTAGTTTAATACAAGGCATTGATGAAGTAGCATATATTCTTTCTCAAGTTTTGGCAGAAATTCGGGGGAGAAAGAAGGACAAGCACTTCCAAAACACACCGTTGATCTACTTGAGAAAGAAGAAAATCCAGAAGAAACTCTGCTCACATTTCAGCAGATATTACTGAAATTATTGGTGATAAACTTGGTGATGTTTTAAATGTCCTTACTAGTGCTTCTATGAAACAAAATGTTTCAAGGGCTATAGGTGTTGAAAAAGACCAATCTAACACTAATATGCCAAATATTGTTATGGAGAAACATCCTATCTTAGACATTCTTGCTGGAGATTTTACATGCTATACCTTCTGGTGAACAAATTTCAACTGATATCATTTTTGATACTGAAGATAATTAGAATGTACAGGTTTTATCGACTTAAGAAGTTCAGAGATAAGGGAAGCATGGTACTGAGGAACAAAGAAGAGAGGAAGTCAAGATAGTTGTTATTGATGTTGAGGATCACATTAATTTCAAAGATATAAAATATTTAAGGTGGCTTATTGGAACTCAGTTCAGAAATTTTTAGCTTTCTATCGAAGAAGGATGAAAAAGATGGAGAAAATTATGGCACAAATGCCACATTGTGCTTTGGTGATGATGCCTTTAGCAGAAGCTTGTCCTATTCAACCATCAATTTCTTTACCTCCAAACCCTGATGGACCATCTAATTCTCAATCTATTCTAAACCAAGATCAACTTTTCAAGAAAATCCTAATTCAAATCAACCATTTTCCTAAAAATACTATTCTTATCAGTTCTTTATTTTTACTAATGGACTATTTTTCATTGGATTTTTTAGTATGGTTTATAATGCTTGATGAACCTTGGTTTGGGTTGTTTTTTTTAGTACATAGGGATGTTAACTACCATGGTTAGCTTATATGTTTTTGGACACTATGGTTTGAATATTATGATCTAACTACTTTTTAGATGTTAACAAAAATGGGGAGAATTCAAGGAGCCTGGTAGAACTCGTCGTATATAGGTCTATATTATGATAACACAATTTTTTGCAGGTTTTAAAGACTTTGAGCATAGAATTTGAAGGGAATGGTTATAAAACTTTCTCATCCTTTATCCTTTAAATTTAGGGCATTAGTTCTGTAAGAAGTTCATTTAAATTCTTTCGACTCGATATTCTTATAGTTAGATTGAACTTATCTCAAAATTTGGCTATGCTAGACCTATTCATTCTCATATATCTTTTTATTGTGATAAGTTATGCTCAGTAAGTTTTGTCATCATTAAAAAAATGAGAGATTGGTGAGAAAACCTTCCCTTAAGAGGTTTTAAAGATTGACAAAACTTATCCATTAAAATTAGATCCGTTTCTAATGATAAAGTATTTTTCAGGTGGAAAGTCTGATGGAGTAACATTAGATCTTATCTATTAGAACCATGGTTGAAGTAGAATAATTTCCTTCCATATTTATTATGACCAATGGCTAGAAAGGAATGGATAATTTCGTACGATGGCTAGTAAATATTGACTAAATTTATTTCCTTATATGAGACGTTCCAAAAAGGAAAAATTTTCATGAAAATATATTGAGATATTTGATGGATTTAGGACATTAATTATAGGCAATTTGTCTCCAAATCAATGTACTTGACTTATGGAAATCCGAATTGTTGTATAGGCACAATATTCAAGGGAAGCTTTAATCTTGGCAACTCAGAAGCAATCGGATCTTCTTGAAGATCCAAGTCAATAGGTAAATTGGCTGGAAAATTCTCCAAAGATTATGTTTGATAGTCCACCTAGATAGAAGCAGAGTATATAAAGAGGTCTCGATGTGGAAGAGGGTATGCAAACATGAAGAAAATGAAACAAGAACAAAAGCTTACAATTCCAAAGTTTTGAAGAGTACTCTTAATCAACTACATTCGTCTTAGTGTGTTACAGTGTGTAACTGCTTAGAGGTTAAAAGTGTGTGAGGAGTTTATCTCACAAGCTTGAGTTTTGTTCTTTAGATCTTGTAACCTATGATTAGTTCAAATAGTTGAATTCACGCAATAGGCTATTACTGTGAGAGAGTATATGTATGCTTATTTAAGCTGAACCACTATAGAAATCCATGTGCAAATTTCTATCTCTACTTTCTTTATTTTGTAATAAAACACTTGCACACTAGTAAAATCTAAGCATTGCACAGTCTATTTCCAAAAGTTTTGCTGCAATATTTTAAATTTCTTTATATTTTGCAATATCACCTACTCACCCTCTCTAGGTGATCATTCTAACCCTAATACTCACCAGCGTCAAGGAAGCCTAGCCATAGTTGGGTAGCCTCACCCAGGTTTCTTGCTAGGCTAATGAGGGTTGAACCTCATCGGCCATGGAGACGAGCCTCGACCTTGCTAGAGGTTGCCTTCAAGCAAGGGGCCACAAGGTTGAAGGCAACCTCTAGCGAGGGTTGCCAACGGATGGGTAAGGCTTGCCCTCGTCGAATTTGGCAAAGGAGAGTCATGCCGACCATGGGTGGACAGAGACAAAAGGAAGCATGGTGCTACAATTGATTTTTGGGGAGGTGGATAATGATTTGCCCATGACCAACGAAGCTTGCCCTTGCCAGATTCAACAAGGACAAGCCTCACCTAGCCGTTGGTAGCCTTTGATAGAGACCACATGAGGTCGCGGCCTTTAACCTCATGGCCTTCAATAGGGGTAGGCCTCACCCCCATGGTTGGCAAGGCTTAACCCTCGCTAGATTCGACAACGGCCTGTGGGCAATTTGGGCGAGGCTGCCTAGCCATAATCAGGCTTCCCCGAGGCTAGCAAGGTCTTTTGATGGCCCTGCCTCTAGCTAGTCGCTAGTGGCCAAAGGGGGGAGGGAGATAAAGAGGGAGGAAAAAATTCAAAAAAATAAAATATTATTAAAATATTGCCACATCAAGGCTGACTTGCATGACTAGTGCCGATCAACCAAAATTGGTTAGATGGATTTAATTGGCACAATTACAAAATGTTTAGAACTGAATTGGCAAAAAAAATAAATATTTAGAACTAAATTAGAAAAATTACAATAGGTTTAGGACTATTTTGGTAATTTTCCGATTCCCAACCAAATGATTTGTCCCAAAGGGCTCCTACATGCAATTGTGAGAGTAAATCCAAGAGTGTATTGCTCAAATGGTACAACCAGTTTAACCACTACAGATTCTTGATTAGATTTTGATTACTAGCGTGGCAAAGATAGGCACCGAGGGTGAAGATAACACTAACGATACAAAGGTTGTACCCTTGTGCTCTACCTCCTTTCCCGTACATTACACTCTAGGTTGGTCTAAAAAAGCTCTTTAAATTTCATGTGATGTGTAGAATATTTGGCTATTCATTTTTTTAAATGAAAGAAGATGAAGAAGATGGAATCCTAATTTTATTAAGCAAACTAAGTGTCCCACCTTCAATGGCTTTCTTGTATGATCTGAAATGTATTGTTGCACCCCACTTCATGTCATTAAACTATAAAATGTTGCAAAATTGACATGGAAGTTATCAAATCTTGCAATTAACCATTGCAAAATCACCATACAAATACATAGGACCAATAAAGAATCAAAGAGATTTTACGTGGTTTAGTTCGAGTGTTGGAACCTATTTCATGAGCAGAGTTAATAGCAAATTATCCACTAATAAATTGGAGAACTACAGAGTTACAGCTGCTTACTAACTCATTTCCCAACCTTAAATTATATTGGGAAAAGTGTTAGAAATACATTAGTGTTAATTTAGTCATAAACCTTTTAATAGTATCAATTTAGTACTAAACCTTTTGTTATGATGTCAATTTAGTCATTTTGACTAATTTTGGTCGGATATTGCCAACATAGATGCCGGCTAGCTTACGTGGTATTGTGACTTTTTTTTATAATATTTTAATAATTTTTAAATTTTTAAATTTTTTTCTAATTTTTTTCTCGATTTTTTCCCCTCTCCTTCCCTTCTTCTACCTTAAACATTGATCAAGTAGGCTGGCTTCGCTTGGTTGTGGCAAGGGTTAATCTCACCAAATTGGCTTGGGTAAGGTCAACCATCGCCTTTGCGAGGAAAGCCTAAGCGAGGCTAGCCCTCGTCCTTGCCCAAGCGACGCTCAACGATGGTCGGCCTCTCTAGGATGGATCTGGCAAGGCCAACCTAGCTTGGGTGAGGGCTGATCTTATTAGATTTGGCAAGGGGAGCCCTTAGCAGGGTTGCCTTTGCCTGAGCAAGGGTCGGCCTTGCCTAAGTCAGATCTAGCGATGTATACCCTCACCGAGGCTCAGCCTTGCCATGGCTAGGCCCACCCTGCCATGGTTGGTAGGCAGTCATGGGAAAAAGGAAGGAGATAAAAGAAAGAAAGAAAGAAAGAAAGAAAGAAAAAGAAAAAGAAAAAGAAAAAAAGAAAAAATGTAAAATATTATTAAAATTTGTCTATGTCAATACCAACCAGTGGTATTGTGTAAGCCGACTAATGTTTAGCAATATTTAGCCAAAATTAGCTGGAAGAAGTGAATTGGTACTTAATCAAAATATTTAAGACTAAATTGGTAGTAATTTAAAAAATTATGACTAAATTAGTATCATTAAGATATTTAAGACTAAATTACTCATAATGGAATAAGTTTAGGACTTTATTGATACTTTTCCAATTGTATTCGAACCCATGGTGGTTGCGAAGAAAGCAACTCAATTTGGTGTAGAAGTCATAGCACAAAATTCACTGGGTTCACAACTCCCCCATGCATTCAATAAAAGAGCTCCATCGGTGGAATCCACTTTTTCTTTTCTCTCACACGGCTCCTTCATAAAAAGTTGCCGTGCGGCCAAAAGGTGAATTCCTATAAAGAAGGAAAGTCAAACCTCCACTAATCCCTTTTTTTATTCGGTCAAATATCTTTATGGACGAGACCAAATGACAAACTTGGATAGTAATCTCCAACAATCCACCCTTTAAGATACAATTGAAGGGAATTCTAATCCAATCTAAATTCATTGGATTCCAATCGTCATAGATTCGGTTTAACAGATTAATCTACATCCTCCAATTGGATTAAGTATTGCATACTAGTTCAAATTTTAGATAAAACTTGACACATAATTTAACAATTCTTTATCTTTGCTCGAATTAAAAATTCATGGACCATATTACACATTGAGCTAGAGTTTAAGGACCAAATTGAATAAACTAAAAGTTCAGAGACTAAATTAGACATTGAGTTAAGGTACACATTTTCCCTATGGAAAACAATGTTGCTTGTCAAGAAATAGGGATTAGGATAGTTAAGATTAAGATGCACAATGGAGTGGTGAGAGCATTTGCAGACATAAATATGTATTGCAGTTAAAAGAGAACCTTTTCCCATTGAGCGCCTATGGAAAACAATGTTGCTTGTCAGGAAATAGGGATTAGGATAGTTAAGATCAAGATGCACGATGGAGTGGTGAGAGCGTTTGCAGACATAAGGATGTATTGCTGTTAAAAGAGAACCTTTTCCCACTAAGTGCCTATGGAAAACAATGTTGCTTGTCAAGAAATAGGGATTAGGATAGTTAATATTAAGATGCATGATGGAGTGGTGAGAGCGTTTGCTGACATAAGGCATGTATTGCAGGTAAAAGAGAACCTTTTCCCATTGAGTGCTTTTGATGTGCTGGTGTACCAGATTTCCACTGAAGATGAAGTTCTAAAGGTCACTCTAACTGTGCTCACTCGAATAGGGGAGAAGATACAGTCGGGTTATATCTCCTCTAGCGAATGAGTATGATTGGCTCATTTGCTAGATTCTTTAAGATTTCAGGTCACGACATAACATAGTTATGGCATATAAGACTTGGCATACGAGTGAGAGGGACATGATATTCTAAGTTATAGGGGTCTATCAAGAGGTCAGCGGACTAATAAGACAGACATGTGTAAAAATGCATATAGGTAGATATAGTCCCCGTCTCGTTCTTCATTGTTTCTCCCTTGTTCTTTACGTGTTAATTATTGTAACGTGAAGCCTTCTACTGATGTAACTTGATCCACGACCTCATTCAACTATTATACCTTAACAACACAACAAATATTCATTTAGCAGTCTTTAAAGTTGCTTCTGGGTCGATCGTCACTTGATTATGCATGATGCTACCCACTCAAGGACCTTATTTCTTCAGCACATATTACATACATATATATTCGTCCATGCACAAGTACGTAAATATGATTGCGTAAAGCATAAGCTGAGGAGAACATGGTGCTTCATCAGTTATTTGATTATGTGTTTGTTTTAAACGCTGCAGTAGGCCTGGGCAGTGCACAAATCTTTGGGGACGCCGTCCTGGGTGAAGTAACAAAGCAACCCATAATGATCGGACACTTAGAACTTCAATGGATTCTCGGGATCTACTAATTCTCGTGGGATTTCGATTGTTCCGTTGTGGAATGTGAACAAGCCTAGAGTACCTGGGCGGTTGCTTCTCCTTTAGCACCACTTGATGCATCGGAGAATGAATCCTTCCATTGCTACATGCCTGTTCAAAAGCAGTTGAAACATTTTCCATTGCTTTTAGAAACAGCTGCAACCAAGCTATGTTTGATCCACACAGAGAACAAGAAAATCAGGCAAAGGTAGTATAAGTTGAGCTTGACATGAATCCGAATGGACCGTCAAGATTAGTTTCAATTGATAGTTTAAGATTAACTAAGGGTGCAAATGATGACCATTTCGTTCCTAGGAATAATTTATGTTTAGAAATGACCTGTTTTTTATTTTGCTCCCGGGAATAATTTTTTAGCATTTGAAGACATTTGGTAATTGCCCAAAATTTCTATTTCTGGGATAAAAACACAATTGATAGAAACTTAAATTCTATTGTGACTTATAATTTTTTTAATTTTTAGTACTTTTATTATATTTTTCTTCTTTTTTTTCTTTGTTTTTCCTTTTCTTTTTTTCATTTCTTCCTTCTTCAAGTTTCAACCTACCGTTGGCCTCGGGATGATTGGTGACCTTGCAAGAGGGTTGTTGGCCCCTAGTGAAGCCGAGATTTGGCGAGGCTAAGCTCACCCAACTGCCAACAAGGCTTGACTTTGCTGGGCCACTGCAAGCTCGGCTTTGCTTGGCCAATCTCGCGGTGGCTCAGTGAACTCAAGCCTTGCTGGGGGTTGGGTGAGGTTCGATCTCACCGGAGCAATCAATTGGACATTGAAGAAGAAGAAGAAAAGGAAAAGGAAGAAAAAATGGGAATTGATTCTAGAGATGTTCCTTGGAACAATGATTCAACTTTTTTTTTACTTCTTGATTATGTTCCAATTCTATTTATGGGAATAAAAATTTACCAAACAAAATTTTATTCCAAATCTATTCTTGAGAGCAAAAAAAATTGAATCAATTACTATTGGGCACATTACCATGTGCACTCTAATTCAACTATTTTGCATTTGTAAATTGCAACTTCTTTTTGGGCATAATGATTAATTAAACCTAGGCAGCAAACCTAAGGTTTGAACCATAGACAAGCATATTGATCACCTACCAAGAATGCATTGCTTGCCATGATAAAAAAAATGACGATGATGAGGGTTCCAATCGCCACCCTTCGTCTTGACCTCTAGACCCTCAACTTGATTCTGGGGATGCATGGTCATGAAGCGCTTATCCGTGTGCATGGAGCAGCCACGATTTGTGTCGTTCATCTCCAGAGCCCTATATTTCATGAGCCGAAGGAGATAATCGGTGGACGCAACATGTGAATCGAGCACTGGCCTTATCACCATATGCTCAAGCTCTAATTGTTAGAGGATACCTATAATTCTTTAATGCAGAAATTTGGAAGCCAGTGATTTTTGATCTTCATGATTTTCACAAATAGATAATAACGTACCTTTATCCATAGCATTATCCTTGGATATAATCGTTGTGGAAAACCGAAGAATTCGAATCAAATGAAGAAATCCGATTTCTCTCCCTTAACCCACTATTTTTTAATGTATTCTATCGGTGGAGGAAAAATACTGCATTCTTTCAGTTATTGTTGTTCATATAGATGAAGAAATGATTGGATTTTATTTATACATTTCATCAATAGGTGTTTTCCATTAAAGCGCCTTTTAACTTCCATAATAGTCGCATCTCCTCAAAAAAGCAGTAACTTCCCTTGAGGATTATATATTTTCGTTTATTAGAGTTGTAACTTCTCGTAACCAATATTTATTTTATAGCATTTCAATAATTATTAAACCATATAATTAATGATATCATGCAAGCCACAATAATTCTTATATTTTCCCACTTGGCTCATATGATTTTCCTTTCATGGTTTAATAAAGACTATAATGTGCACAATAACATTATGCTATAAATTTTCATTAAATTGGCAATCACATAATAATTACAATTAAGTAAAGAAAACTAATGCGAGTCATAACGGTTGTATGTGATTAATTGACATAGTCCCTTCTATGTATTACAACTATAGCACTCTATTTAACATAATCCATAAATGAAAAGTGCAGTAATAGTCCAACTATAATGTCTTTTTAAAGACTATCCTATTTAACATTCATCTATTTCCATAATATATATTAAATAGAAAATAAGAAATATCAGAAACTCATAAATGAACTCAAAGTGTCAAATATATAAATTTAATAAATCATAATACAAACATTAATGATGTCCAATAATACCCATCTTTTCAACATGTTCATTAAATGTTTTGGGCGGTAGTCATTTTGTTAAAGAATTTGCTATCATAAGATTTGTGCTAATGTGCTCAATTGATGCTATTTATTTCTGAACTTCTTATTTAATAGACAAGTATTTGACTTTCTTATGTTTAGCACCCTTAAAATAATTGTCGTTCTTAGAGAAGAAAACTACTATAAAGTTATCACAATAAATTTTTAGTGACTGGCAATACTGTTGATAATCATAAGCTTTGAAATAAAATTCCGCAACCATAATCCATGAATAGTGGCCTCGAAGCATACCATAAATTCAACCTCCGTAATGGATGCAGCAATAATCAACTACTTTGCACTCTTCCATAAAATTGCCCCTCCAACCAGAAGAAATAAGTAACCAAATGTTGATTTTCTTGTATCAACACATATGGCTAAGTTTGAATCTAAATATCCAATCACCTTGAGATAATTGGATCTTTTATAAGTGAACATATGATTCTTTATTCCTTGCAAGTATCTGAGAACTTTTTTGTAGCTTTCCAATGATCTATCTTAGGATATCTTTGATACTTGCCCAACATTTTGATAGCAAAATTGATGTTTGATTTGATACAAGTTTGTGCATACATTAAACTCCTCACAACAGATGTATAAGGAATATTTTTCATTTGTTCTTATTCCAATTCACTTTTGGACATTGCATAATGCTAAATTTGTCACATTTATGAATTGAAACTATTTATGCTGAACATTTACTCATATTGAATATCTCTAAAATTTTCTCAATATAGGTTTTCTAACACAACCCTAATAATCGTTGTGATCTATTATAGAATATTTTTATTCCTATCACATATGTTGCCTCTCCCATATCCTTCATTTTGAAATTCTTAGAGAGAAACTTATTGGTTTCATGTAACAAATCAAGATCATTAGTAGAAAACAAAATGTCATCAACATATATAATTAGAAAAATAAACTTGCTCCCATTGACCTTCATATATATACACTGATCAACGGTGTTTTCCTTAAATTTAAATGAAGTTATGGAATCGTTAAACTTAAGATACCATTGTTGGGAAATTTGTTTACATCCATATATTGACTTCTTTAATTTACATGCCATGTGTTTTTTTTCCTTTAATTGAAAAGCTTTCAGGTTGGTCCATATAAACCTCTTCTTCTAAATTCCCATTAAGAAATGCAGTTTTTACATCCATTTGGCGTAACTCTAAGTTATAATTAGCCACCAAAATCATAATAATTTTAAGTGAGTCCTTTTTAGAGATTAGTGAAAATGTCTTTTTATAGTTTATGCATTCTTTTTGCGTAAAACTTGTACAACAAGTTTGGCCTTATGTTGTTCAATATTGCATTTTGAGTCGCGCTTGGTTTTAAAGACTCATTTACACTTGACCTTCTTACATCCTTTAAGCAATTCAACAAGATCCCAAACTTGATTTTGATGCATAGATTTTAACTTTTCTTACATGGCATTAAACAATTTATTAGAATCTTCACATTCCATGGCTTGGGAAAATGAATCTAGATCATTTTCAATTCCTAAGCCAATTTCTGACTCTTGTAGATAAATCATATAGTTATCAGAAATAGTTGACCTCGTTCATCTTTGAGATTTTCTTAATGATATTTCTAGTGACTTAACTATTGTAAGTTCAATATCGACATATTTATTTTGGAGTTTTTGTTCATTAATTTGTTGTTTTTTATTATTGTTAAATTGAACTATAATATCAGAAGTAACAACTTTAGAAGTTTTGGGTATATGAACTTCTATCCTTATTTCTTGAATGCAAGCATCATGTACTATTTTACTCCCATTGATGTTACCATTCTCAATGAACCTATTATTTCCAAATTCAACAATTCATGTACTATGATTATGATAGTAAAATTTATATCCTTTAGATTTCTCAACATAACCAATGAAATAATCATTGGTCGTTCTTGAATTCAATTTTCTTTCATGTGGATTATAAAATTCTTGCTTCTGTTGGACAACCCAAAACATGTAGGTGTCGTAAACTAGATCTCCTTCCTGTCCACAGTTCAAAGGGAGTCTTTGGAATTGCTTTACTAGGAACACTGTTTAATAAATACATAGAAGTCTTTAAAGCATACATCCACAAAGGCAAGTGTAAAGATGAATGACTCATCATATTCTTAACCATTTTCATTAAAGTACGATTATGCCTTTCTGCTACACTATTTTGTTATGGTGTACCTAGGATTGTGTATTGAGCATAAATGTCATGTCTTTCAAGGAATTTAGCAAATGGACCTAGATATTGTCCCGATTCATCATATTTTCCATAATATTCATCCCCTCTATCCGACCTTACTATTTTCACATTTTTATCTAATTGCCTCTCAACCTCTTTAATATATACTTCAAGTGCATTCACTGATTAAGAATTATCATACAATTGATAAATATAACCATAACGTGAAAAATCAACAATAAATGTGATGAAATAACTTTCCTTACTAAAAGATGGAATATCGAAAGGACCACACATATCAATATGTATAATTTCAAGAAGTTCCGTGTTTCTTGTGGCACATTTCTTAGTGTGTTTTGTTTTTTTACCTTTAATACAATTAATACACACTTTAAGGTCAGTAAAGTCTAAGTTCAGATGAATTTCATTTTTCACTAAACTTTGCATTCTTTCCTTGGATATATGATCTAAATGTTTATGCTATAAGTAATCAGAATTCTCATTCACCAAACTTCGTTTAGTGCCAATATTACAATAAAATCCCGTTACATCAAGTTTTGGTGACGTATGAACCCCTAGAGTGCCAAAACTTGGCATGGATTTTAAAAATTATTAATTATAAAATATTAAATAACTTAAATGTCAAAAGTTATAAAATGTACACTTAAGTACCAAAATTAGATCAAAATGGATTAGTTAAGTGTCAATAATAAAAAATTCCAGGCAAATTGCCATGTATTCATCCCCTCCCCCTTTTTTTCCGGCAACTTCATTTCGTTTAAGTGATCCATTTTGACGGAGCATCCTTTTTTTTTTTTTTTTAAATAAAAATTCAAAAACTTCATTTAGCATTTTTTTTTTTAAAAATAAATGGCAATTTTAACAAAAAAAATTGCCAAGTCAAACTAAATTTTTTTTATAAAATCAATTTTATTTAAAAAAAAAAAAAAGAGGAGAGGAAGGGGATCCAGTAAGGGCTGTGTAGCCACAACCCTCGTTGCCACTACTATCGCCGCCACCCCACTATCACCAGGAAGGGTCAGCAATGGTGGGTGAGGGTCGACTAGGATCATCAGGCTTTGGCCAATGGCCGGCAACCCCAGTCGGCCTGCGGGGCCTTGTCCGAGATCTAGGGCGAAGGTCGTGACCCTCGCCCCAAATCGGGCGAGGGTTGTTGCCCTAGGCCAACCTGGGTTGTTGGCCACTAACTAGGGCCCAACGACCCTAGCCGACCCTCGCCCACCGTCGTCGGCTCTTCCCGGCAATGGTGGGGCGACAATGGCGGCGGTGGCGAGGGCTGCTCAGCCCTTGTCGATCACCCTTTCCCCTCTTTTTTTTTTTATTTTAAATAATCAATTTTATAATAATATATATATTTTAAATTTTTTTATATTATTTAATTAATAATTTTTAAAATCCGTATCAGCGCAAAACGACGTTGTTTTGGCTGATTTTTCACTGACTTAGTTTTTGACGAGCCATGTAAGCAAGAAAATTAAAAAAAATTGCCACGTAAGATTTCTAGGAGGGTTTCGATGACTTGATACTGAAGTGATCCATTTGTTTAAAAAATAGCATTTAAGTGTATTTTTTGTAACATTTGGCATTTAAGTGTCCCATCATATCAAGTTTTGGCACTCAAGCTATACTTATGCCAAGTTTTGGCAAAGAAACTAAGTTGCGAGAAAATATAGGTACATAAAGGGTACAAAACAAATCCAAATAATGTCTAGTATCTAAGATCAAATGATAAGTGCCAATGCTTTCAACTAGAGCTTTGTTTCTATTCCTTGTAATCACATAACTTTTATTTGGCTTTATAGTTTGGATCGTAAGAAATCCTTGTATCGTATTTGACACATGAGTGATGGCATCGGAATTAATCCGCCAAGTATTATGAGGAACTTTAGTAGAGTTTGATTCAAAACATACCAAAGCACAAGACTTACCTTTCCTTTTGAACCAAGCTTTACATTTCAAACAATCTTTCTTCAAGTGTCCAATTTTGTTGCAAAAATGACACTTAACAAGATTGTGTACCTTCTTGTGGATTTTGGAAGCCTTTGAAGAGTCATTCAGGACGTGTAATCTTTTCTTCTTGCTCCTCCACCTTTCCTTTTGGAATTCTTTTAAGCTTCTTGATTACTTGAGAGATGAACATAATGAGCATTATGATTCTTTATCCTTGTTTCCTCTTGAACAAGCATACTGGTCAATTCATTCACATTTCACTTATTCTTTGTAGTGTTGTAATTCATTGAAATGACCCATATTGCTCATGAGGTAGATAATTAAGTATAAACTGTATTAAAAAGTACTCATTCACGCTTATTCCTAAAGTCCTTAACTTTGCTACTAAATTCATCATCTCAAATATATGCTTATACATGATACGTGAACCATCATATTTCATGATGGTCAGTGTGCTTATCAATGTATTGGCAAGTGACTTATTAGCAGTTTGAGAATGCTCTTCCACAAATTTCATAAATTCCTTAGCATTGTTAGTCTTGGGAAGAGATGTCTTTAAGTTGTTTGCAATTGTCATTTGCATGAGCATTAAGTTTAGTCTGTTTAATCTTTTCCAAGTTTTATGGAAATACTTTTCATTATCGCTACTTTCATCAGTAATACCAGTCGGTTTCTCAACTTGAAAGTGCTAAATCAAGATCTAGGAAAACTAAGTGAAACTAGACTTGTTTACACCAATCAAGAAAATTCATCCCATTGAATAAGAGAATAGATGAAGCATGTGAATGATGTGAAACAGCTATGGATATTGCAAATATGCAAGAAAATACTCATACATTAATGCCTTGAAAATATCACCTAATCAAATTCAAGCTAAACAATACATGTACATCATAATTCTCATTTTGGCGATCCTATAATATGCAAATATATATATAAACCATAATGATGCTACTAATTTTTATTTGGTAATTGAAAATATATATCTCATTAAAATTTATTTGCTATATTTGGATATACAAACAAATTTAATTATACAAACAATTTTAACAAGTCATATTAATTATCAACTATCATGCTCATGAATTATAAGAAAATAATTAACTTTTGGGTTAATCCCTAAATTCTTATAATAAATGAACTTCAATATACCCATAACACCAATAATGATATGTAATATATCAATTTCATAGATAGCATTAATTAATCATGGGTAATTGAATAAAAGAATTTACAATATCAAAAATTCAAAAGGTTTCAAGGTTTGGCCACTTTGATGACTAACAAACCATTCATAATATGAATTTTTAATATTGTAAAATACAAACATTTACCAAACTCTCTTTCTCTCGCAAAAGGTCAAGAGTTCGAATCACAGTTTCATCATAGGGTGACTTACTTGGTTGCATGTGTGTGGTGGCTAGCACGTGCGGCTCCCAGGGTTTACTCTCCTAGCTGTCGGCGGGGTGCGGGGTTTCCTGGGTCATAAAAAAAAAAAACATTTACCAAATTGCACACAAAAAAAAAACCGTAATTAAAGCATAAGAGCAAAATTGTAAAATCATAATTCCACAAGGGCAGAACCATAAATATAAAATCCAAGGGAAAAATGGTAAATAATCGGCAAGGGTAGAATCATAATTATAAATAAATAGGGGTAGAATAGTAAATAAATAGCGTAGGGACAAAACTGTAATTTTGAAGTGGCAAGGGGCATAACCATAAATAACCATTGAAGATGAGGGTAGAATTGTAACTAGGCATGAAGGGTAACATGCACGGAGAGCAACAAGTGCATGCCTTTACTATTGTGCAGGCGAGTGCAATGCATGTGCCTTTATCACTATGTGGGCGCATGCATTGCACGTGTGGGCAGTTGCCCCTCTACACGCGCTAAAGGCCTATCACACAGGCACATGGAATCCACGCGCCTACAACAACAGTCCACGCATGGTCTCCACAGGCCTTCTTCCTCTTGCCGATTTTGGTCCCCCCCCCCCCATCCCCTTTTTCTCGCCTTGTTTCTGCCAAATTCCTCCATTTTTGTCCTTTCCTCCATGAAAACTTTCCATCATTGGATTTCCTAAATAGAACCTTCCGAAAACATTTCAACAACAACAACAAATAGTATGAATTCGATGAATCATCATATATAAATCATAATATTTCAATAAATGGAAAAATCATGAGATCATAAACATCGCTTTGATACCAACTGTTAGAGGATACATATAATTCTTTAATGCGAAAATTCAGAAACCAATGATCTTTGATTTTCATAATTTTCATAATAAATGAGAGCATACTTTTATCCATAATGTTACCCTTGAATATAATTATTGTGGAAAACCGAAGAACTCAAACCAAATGAAAAAATCCGATTTCTCTCTCTTAACCCACTATTCTTTAATGTATTCTATCGATGGAGGAGATAATACTGCGTTCTTTTCAGTTATTGTTGTTCATATAAGTGGAGAGAGAATTTGACTCTATTTATACATTCTATCAACAAGTGTCTTCCATCAAAACACATTTTAACTTCCATAAAAGCACACCTCTTAAAAAAGGTAGTAACTTTCCTTAAAGATTATACCCTTTCGTTTTATTATAGTCATAACTTCTCATAACCAATATTTATTTTATAACATTTCAATAATTATTAAACCATATAATAAATAATATCATATGGGCCACAATAATTCTTACACAAACACATTCTTCAAGAAGGTGAGTGCATAACCACTAGGAACCAATAAAGCAAATGAACATTTTCATAACAAAAATCAGCCAAAACAGGCAAAATTTGGATCAGGGAAGCACGGAAATAGTCTTTCAAGAATTGCTACATGTACCAGAATTGCTGATTACCCGTCGGCCACAAGAGGTTCGTGAAACTTTGGACACCTTCGAGTGTTATCGCATCATCAATGCCCAAGCTCTCATACAAAGGAACGGAGGGATGTTGCCCGACATAGCCAAAAAAGGGTTTCTCAGAGTTGTTTCTCAACTTAATTTCAGTAGGTAAATCAAACAGTGCCTGAAGTTCATAAAATTTTAGTTGTGAGCTTGTGAAGTGAAATCCGAGTACGCTGCAACGAAGCAGCAGTACTCTTCTAGTGCAAAGACGACGTGTTTTGACGTGGAGATCCACAGATCCATTCCGGGGTTGAGATTGTCCAGGGAATATTCAAAACAGGAAGCTCAGGCAATGACTCAGATTGGGAACCCATGATTTTCGTTTGGACAAGGGTTTGCTTTTTCCCTGGGTTTATTGTTGATTTATAAGGTCCCCCTCTTGCGGAGGTATGAACATCATGTTTTAACAAACTATAGTACGAGGAAGGGATTGGAATGAAAATACTTGTCGCGATCTCTCCGGATTACTTTGGAGGGTTATGAGCACGAATATTCTTACGTGTGAAAACTTCCGTAGCTTTGCGATGGAGTTCCGTAACATGTTCCAAAGGAAACGCCAGATTTGCAATATTTTTTATCCACCGAGAATTTTCAACGGTATAAAGTAAAAGAGGATATTGATTTTAACGTTATTACCAATGTTATCACGTAATTATATGAGAATTAGTGTTTGATCCCTAAAGTAAAGAAAAGAAAAAATAAAAAAATTATTAAAAAATTCAAAATATTATAAAAATTTCTAAGTCAGCACTAGTCATGCCATGTAGGACGGTTGACATCTTCATTTGCGTTTTTTGGGCCAAAATTAGTAAGATGGATTCAACTGATAAAATGTGAAAAGGCTTAGGATTCAATTGAAAAGTTTAAGATTAAATTAGTAAAAATGCAACAAGTTTAAAACTTCTTTTGGTAATTTTCTTAGAATTCATCTCTAATGCCATAACATTGTTCCAAAGGGAAAAATACCAAAAAAGTCATAAACCTATTACATTAGTACTAATTCAATTTTAAACTTTTCAATTGGACCAGTTAAGTCCTAAACATTTTTACATTAGTACCAATTTAGTCCTTTCGATCAATTTAGATTGTAAATTGCTAATGTGGAGGCTGATCGGTTGATGTGGTGCGGCCGATGCTAATGTGGCGTTGACGTTGACATTTTTGATAATATTTTAATTTTTTTAAAATTTTTTAAATAATTTTTTTTTTTTTTTTTTTCCTTCCCTTTCTCTTCCTCTTCTCTTTTTGGTGGCCATCTCCAGCCATCGGCCATAGCCATGGTTGGCAAGGGAAGGCCTTGCCTAGGTGAGCATCGGCCATCCAGCTGTGGCCAAGCAAAGTCCTCTTCACCAAATTTGGCAAGGTCAAGCAAGGCCAACCCTTGCCCAAGTTGGCATGGCCTTGTTGGGCCTTGGTGGGGCAAGGGCAAGGCTTGACGAGCCGCGCCTAGGTGACACCAAGGCTCGGCAAGCCTCGCCTTGGCCTAGGCGATGGTTGGCCATGTGTTGAGGAGGCCAAGCCAAATTGCCAGGCCAAATTGTCGCTTTGGCCTAAGCGAGGCTTGCTGGGCCTCACCGTCGCCCAAGTGGGGCTCAACAAGCCTCACCCTCACCCAAGCGAGGCCCAACAAGGTGTGGTGAGGCTACTCTGGCCTAAGCGAGGTTGGGCTTTGCCCAAGCTTACCAAATTTGGTGAGGGGGGCCTCACTTGGCTGCACATGGACGGAAGGCGCTTGCCCCTAGCTAGGTGAGGCCGACCCTTGCCCATAGTTGTGGCCGATGGCCGGCAATGGCCACTAGTAAGAGAAAGAGGAAGGGAAAAAATAAAGAAAAAAATATGTAAAAAAATTGAAAAAATATGAAAATATTATGTCCACGTTAATGTCACATTAGTGTTCACCACACCACATCAGCAATTTCCAACCTAAATTAGCCAGATGACTAAATTGATACCAATGTGAAAAAGGTTTAGAACTTAATTGGTCAAATTGAAAAGTTTAGGATTGAATTGGTATCATTGTAATAGATTTATAACTTTTTTGGTACTTTTCTCTTGTTCCAAAAGTAAAAGATAGATATGCACTATATTTTATCCACCGAGACCTTTTCAACGTTTTAAAGTAAGAAGGATGTTCATTTTAACATCATACCTATGTTACAATGTAATTATGTGAGAATTAGTGTCCAATCCCTAAATTAAAGAAAAGAAAAGAGAAAAGAAAAACCAAAAAAATTGTAAAAAAAATCAAAAAATTATTAAAATATTCGTATCAATGCCAGTTGTGCCACGTAAGATGGTTGGCTTTTATGTTTGTGTTTTTGGTTAAAATTGATCAAATTGACTCAAGTAGCAAAATATGAAAATATTAAACATTCAATTGAAAGATTTAATTGGCAAAAGTTCAATAAATTTATGATTTTTTTGTAATTTTCCTAGAATTCATTGTTACTGCCTTAACAATGTTCCAAAAGTAAACGCCAGATACAGGATATTTTTTATCCAACAAGGCCTTTTCAACCTTATAAAGTAAGAAGGATATTCATTTTAACATTATTACCTATGTTACCACATAATTTTATAAGAATTAGTGTCTGATCCCTAAAGTGCTTCCAAAATGAACAACTTGCCATGATAGAGTAGATAAGTAATTACAAAGTACTCCCCATATTAGGTGCAGTGAATTTTACCATGAGGATATTTTACATTTGACGGAATATTATTCCGTGAATTGTTGGATATAAATTGGAAGATCTTAGAATGTTTGATTTGTGAGCAATTTCTTAACAATTTAAATTTTTTGGATAGGTTGACAAGTCAATTCAATCTAATGAAATGAAATGGACTCATCAAATATATTTCTCTGATGTACATCGATTGAGTCACTTATATGTAGTACCTGACGAAAAAGAAATGGCTAAGTCTCTTTATCATGCTAATAAACGACGATAAATCAATCATTTTGCCAATTTATATCACCTGAAAATTCAAGGTTTACATCCCTTTCATCCTCTGATACCAAACAATTGAAAAGAAAAAGTGGATTAGACACTACGCGTTGTGATATTCATTTACGTAGCTATTATGAAGAAAACTGGCTTTTCATTTTCTGCTTACATTGGTCATTGCTTTGATGACCTCTACATCAGTAAATTCGTCAGACGAGGTTCCGTGAGTCTATTCGACCCATCAGCTGTCGCCCTTCATGCATGACTAAGCTACAACCGACGGGGTTCTCTAAGACTTAATCCTAGATATTATTTGAAAAAAATGGATAACAATACATTTTAGAAGAAGAGAAATGGCTACAAAGATACAATTTATGTCATGAGTAATTATTTTGCCGATGGGTGATAACTTTCATGGCATGTGTAAACAAGCCACGAAATTCAAGTATGGCTCACATTTAATTAACTTTGGTAACATTTAATTGTAGAAGTCTAGTGTTTCGTGCCTAGAAATACTTCCTTCGTGCTATTACATTTTGATAAGCGTCCGTTAGTGCAAGCCGCTATTGGTAAAAAAATGACAGACTTTTTTCAAGTAATTTATTAATACTTTATATGAAACTACTCACTTTTTCTTTTTTTTTTTTTTGTTATAGTTTGCGAATTAGTAATTTTTACAATGGCTTACCAACTTTTATTTGTGACTTACCAGCATTTTGAATTTACTTACTAATATAGGAAATTACCAACCTAATTACAGTGATTCACCAATTTTTATGACAAGGCCTTACCCGGTGCCCAGTTCACAAGACTAGTAAAGTACATCATAGACCTCTAGGTAATTGCAATTTTATGCTCATGCCCTTGGATTAATAAAAATGGTTAATTCCACAAAAAAACCCCAAACCAATACTGAGAAATTTATCCCAGACTGATTTTTTGACTACAAAAATCCAAACCAATACATCTGTGACAAATTTATATTTTGTTAGTTTTTATTAAATTTTATCGTTAAATTGCAAGTTGGATGATATATGGCAATTGACGAGTATACTAATTTAAAGTTTTACTCTACATTTGTCATAAGTATATCAATTTGATATTATTTTGTGATATTAATCCAATTTAATGAAGGGTAAATTTATCATAAATGTACTAGTTTGGAGTTTTTAGTGATCAAAAAATTAGTTTGGAGTAAATTTATCATAAGTGTATCACTTTGGATTTATCTTTTTTGTGGCATTAACCCGAATAAAAACATATAATGTAAGACTATATTGTATGCTAATAGACAGACAAATGGGTAATTTAATTCAGTCAACTTCACTATCTATTGTAGATTCTAACTTTTTATTAATCTCTCTCGTATCTCTTTAGATGCTCATTTGGTTCAATTGTAGCTGAATTATAACTATGCTATGTCGTAACTGTTTTATGAAGTGTTGTAATATTTTTATGTTTGGTAATACATTTTATAGTTGCAATACCTCATAACTGTGTAGATAACTTCTCCAAAGCTGTTATAGCTTTGCAAGTACTACAATTCTAGGTACTTGCCAATTACCTTATGAAATTTAAAACACCCATTTCCATAGCTAACACCGTTGCAAGGTTCAAGTGCATTTCCAACAACCCAAATCACTCGTTTAATTCCTGTAATATTTTATAATGCTTGCATCTGTTGTCTTTTGCTAATATATATGAAGAGAGAAAAATCACGCATGAGAAGTTGTGAAGGAATATTTTTCTACATTTTAGTATGGGGTCAGTGTGGATAGATTTGAATTTATTTTGGATAAATGAACTAGTGGAACCGTATAAGGTGGAAGTTGGCGCATGCTGGAACCAATTATCCTGCCATCAATACTAGATAACATGTCACGTGCATTTTAGATCTCTTTCTCTATGTACATACATGTATTGCTATCAATTTTAT
Organism: Corymbia maculata; assembly: GCA_014182735.1. Lineage (NCBI taxonomy): Eukaryota > Viridiplantae > Streptophyta > Magnoliopsida > Myrtales > Myrtaceae > Corymbia > Corymbia maculata. Next base: position 19,259,726 of record CM024689.1, read on the forward strand.
CTTACGTAAAATTCTACTATCTCGTAACTCAAAAAGGTGGAAATTTTGTGCATGCCAATTAATTTAAAGAAGTGTATAAACATAAAAGAAAGAACCTATGGGTAAAAGAACTTAAAGTCTGTTAGGGAAAAGAAATTAAAAATAATTGACGAAATCATATAATAGAGAATGTAAGGATACGTGTGACTCTAAAAAGAAGAGGGACAAATGTCAATCAAAGAATAACAAACTTTCATTTCAAGTGTCGTGAGTAGATTGGATCAGTAGGTGGGTCTGGACATGTCAGGTCAAGCACTGGGCTAAAAGTTATCGCAATGCCCGCTATTATATAATTATACAAAATATTTTGGGCCCAAGTGGAGGCCCAAGAGTAAATATGCTCGAACCATCTGCAGATCTTGTACACAGAAGAAAGGAAAAATTTGCATTGGACTTATTCGTTTGTTGCAGCAACCAATTCACGGTTTAATCCTTCTCCAGAAAAAGATCCATATAATTGAAAAGATACGTACAGTTGCTAGAAAAAGCAAAAGAGTTCATCTACTGCTATCGTAATTAGTGTCATTTTCTAACAGATACATGCTTGTTTTGCAGATCGATGCGAAACTAAAGTCTACCGTCTCTGGAAATTGAGCACCTTGATGGAAATGGCAAAAATGAGTGCGAAGAGAACTGTGAATCCTATCATCCCAGCAGTGATCACACCCAAGAAATCGTGTCGGTAACCAAAGTAATCTTTTATATAGTCTTCCACAGTGCTGTCAATGTCCTCGAGCTTGTTCTTTAAATCGCCGAACTGAGAGACCACCAATCCATACAAAGTCCAAGAAACCGGGCACGCCCAGTAGTACCATCTCCACCAGATAGGTATCCTCTGTTAAATAGGAAGTCATAAGGATATATACAAATCAGGCATAATCACTCGATGCTGAAAACAAAACCAGCAGAAACGTGAAAAATTGATGGGTTGCTATAGAACTTACAGTCCTCGGCACGATGAACCCGGAAAAGAGGTTCCATATGGCATAGAATGCAGAAGAGACGATGGAAGCGATGTGGTGGTTCGGGGTCATGCCCACAGCCATCATACCATAGTATGTGAAATACAGCAATGTGAAACACATGAAGAACAAATACCAGAAAAATTTTGCAACGGTCCATTCGAATCCAATCATTGCATAAACTATGACACCATATGATATAGCTTGCACGAGAACATAAGGGACTTCAATCAGAACCTGCGAAATAAAAATTAATCACATAAGCAACTTTACAATGTTGATGCATGCATTACACTATTTAGAATAATTGTACTCGGAATCATTTCGAAGCAATTTTACCTGTGCTAATGCGTATGGAAGGGCCGAATACATCCCTGCAGCTCGCTCTCTATAGAAAACCGTTCTCTCCACTGCTACAACTGGTTGCACAGAAGCCGCATTTTGGACCCCAAGGAAGATAACAGCCGCATACATAGATCCCATCGCATTGATCAAGTCTTGACTCTGGGTCCTGCAAACCTACTACTCAGAGATGCACAACTTCGAGAATGAATGAGGCAGATATCGACATTTTAGGCAGAACTTACATTTTAGAGCCGAGGTCCCAGAACATAGTCCCAAACATTAAGGCAATGAAGATAGTGAAGAGGAACCGAACAGCTGTATATGGCGGATTCCGCCAGTAGGACCAATGTTGCTTCCATAAGCAAGCCATTAATTGGGTGAAAGTTGGCTGAGAATACTTAGTTGGGAAATAGAGGTCCTTAGAATTTGGAGGAGGGATACTCAACTCTTCAATCAAAGCCTTGTTTCTCCTAAAAATCACAAAAATGTGTTTTCGCATTGACATTTTCTGGATTAATGGCAAGACTAATAGATGGAACTCGATATATGTGATGAACCTACCTGTGCAAATCTGAGTTCTTATATAGATTAGAAAATTCAACACCCAAAGCGAGTTCTTGTGCTGGGCTTGTAACTTCAAGCATCCAAGTTGCTGGATTATAGCCATCTTTGATTTTACTAACTCCTTGGATTCCCTTCATTTTGAAGATACCATAGTGATTCAAGTAGTGAAAGAAAAGTGCATTCAAAGCCAAATTATATCAGTGAAATAGTCTGTACCTCAAAATACTCTATCAGATGTGAAGAATGACGACCTAGAGGACCGACATATATCTCCTGCCCCCCACGTTTCATTAAGAAAAGCTGCAGAACAAGTAAAAATGCAATAGGTTATAAGTTTGAGTGCACTGCAAATGGATTTTTTCTGTTTTGAATGTATTGAAATAACTCGCCTCATCGAAAGCTTCAAATATATCAATACTCGGTTGGTGAATTGTGCATACGACCGTTCTTCCCGTGTCCACTGTATTCCTAACTGTTCTCATGACAATAGCAGCAGCTCTTGCATCAAGCCCTGAGGTTGGTTCGTCCATGAAAATGATGGAGGGGTTTGCGACTAGTTCAACAGCAATGGTTAGCCTTTTCCGTTGCTCAGTGGATAGACCATCCACGCCAGGCAAGCCGACCAAGGCCTGTCTTAGCGGATTTAACTCCACGAGCTCCATGACTTCCTCAACAAACAGCTACAACATTTTTGTTCATTAGAAATTATTTAAATTAGACCGATCCTCAATTAGACTATATAAACAAAGCAGCAAGAATTTTCACAATTTGTTTTGAGTTAAAAAGGCAATCCTGGTAGAGATATATTGTGGTAGTAGATGCAAACCTTTCTAGTTTGGTCGTCCACACCAGGAGGCAAACGCAACCATGCTGAGTAAATTAAGGACTCGTAGACAGTAACATGAGGTGAATGGATGTCGTTTTGTTCACAATACCCGGAAATCCGAGCAAATGTGTCTTGCTTCTTTGGATAACCAGAAATTGTTATGTTCCCCTTGATGTATCCTCCCGTTTTTCTCCCAGCCAACACATCCATTAGAGTAGTTTTACCAGCACCACTAACGCCCATTAGAGCCGTAAGAACTCCTGGCCTAAAAGCACCACTTACACCATTCAAGAGAACCAATTTATCCTCGAGAACACCTTGCGTCTTCATTTCCTACGAACATAACAAGAAACACTTGGTTATATTTCAGATGAGCATTTGAGCTTTAACACTTATCTTTGAAGTTTTCGTAACTTAACACAGTTACCTGTGGCATATCAACTGAATAAGTTATTTCATTGAAAGTAATTGAGTGCTGCTCGAATGGGAGCACCATTCCTCTTTTCCTGTTGGTAGCAACGGCCGTCTCGAGCCCTGTAGGTGTTGACTCAGAAGACCTCCCTACAAGACCCAATAGAAAAGATAGACAAAGAAGTACATGAGTCCTTGATGAACCAAAGCCTTTTGTTCACCCCTTTGAGGTCTTAACTACTGCTAAATGATCGAAATAAAAAAGAAACCAACTACTAGGACTTTATACCTGATCCATTTCTGAGACTAGGGCCTTGAGATTGCAACTGAATTGATCCTCCCGTTCTATTAACCTCCTCGTTGCCCTCAGGATCAGCCGATTTTACTGTCTGGGATTTGCCGAAGGCTGCATTATCACACGAAGCTTGAGTAAGCAAGCTCTTGTTGACAAAACCTTCAACAAGAGGAAAAGCAAAATACACTTACGGTTGAGAAGAGCAAGAGCCATTGAAAACCCAAAGTTGAAGAGAAAGACGAACCCAAACAATGCCCCAACTCCTATCCAATACCAATATGCTTCGGTAAAGAACCCGCGAGACTTCAAAACTTGAATTCCTAAGGGTTCATTTGTACTTGAATTTGGGGGAATCTATTATAGGGAATAACACAAGAGGAATAGGTCAATTAGAGATTTATATTTATATAAGGTCAAAATATTGGCATTAAGCATTTGCAAGGCTTCACCTTATCCCAATTCGATCCTAAAAGCTCATTGACGACTATCGCATTCTGCCCATACATTAAAGGTGATATCCAATAGCCCCAAATCCACCATTTCTTTATGTCCTCTACAATTCAAAGAAATCAGGATTAGTATTATTTATGAAAAAGGAGCTACAAACAAAATAAAGAGGTTGAACTCTAGCATTCGTAATACCTCGGGAAAGCACAACTCCGCCCAATGCAAAGAGTGTGAGCAGCGCAAATGACCCGAATGTGTTGGCAACTATCATGTTTCTCCCAAGTGCGGCAATCAATCGAAACAATGCAGAGGCCATCTGATTAACGGCGACAAGCAAAAGATACTGCTTGAACAACCTATAACACAATATAGACAAATGAGATTATAGTTTCCATCTTACCACCAAAGAATAATCGTAGTTCTTACCTTCCAACATTTGGATCATATCCAATGACGTAGTAGGTGATGAACACCCAAACTGCAACCTCCACAAATGTGATAGGGATTTTTAGAATCCAGGTTGGAAGAGCATATGTCCATGCCGGATAGAAGAGGAGGTCTCTTTGCTTGTAAAAAATTGGGAGCTTGGCTATGGTCATGGAAAGCTCCGCCATTCCATTGAACATGATCATAATCACGGTGAAGAACAAGGCACCAATGTAAACTCCTCCATCAGTTATGGTATCCCGATGCATCTCGGTCCGTAAGAATAGGGTCATCGAAATAAATGCCATAATTGTGAGCTAACAAAGCAAGTCGCGTCAGTTTACGTACATCAGACAATTCATGGTTGAAGCGGACTGAAAGAGCATGTAGTTAGTATTTACCTGAGTGATCTTGAAGATGTAGACAAATGAGTTCCTTTTCATGAGCAAGTACTCTCTTGAAATGCAAGCTTTTAGCAAATCCTTCATTCCAACACCATATCTTTTGGTAGTCAAAGCAGCTGGGTGGTTCCTGGTCCCATCAAATGGAGTGGAAAGTTCATCCCCGAGTTTTCTTCCCTGATGAAACGACTGAAATGCCTCCGCAAATTCATGAACCGTGACAAAAGTGTAAGGCACATCTTCGCGTACCCAATACTGATACTGATCCTTTCTTGATGTTACCTATCGAAAGGTAGAAAGTACGTCATTTCAAGACACTTCCTACAGAGGACATCTCTCATCTCCTAAAAGTTGCTGAGATAAAGTTTTCATATTTTTACGTACTTCCTGCAAGAAATCAGCAACACCCTTCCTCTCAGGGCATTTGAATCCCATGAATTCGAAGAAATCTAGGACGAGTTCACGTGGGCCCTGGTACACGATTTGACCATCAGATAGGAGAATGATGTCATCAAACAGATCGTAAGTCTCTGGAGCTGGTTGGAGCAAAGAGACAACTGTCGTTCCATCAAGAATGTGATTAAATTGTTTCAGGGAGTTGACAATTTGGTATGTTGTCGAGCTATCGAGCCCAGTTGATATCTCATCCATGAAAAATACCGCAGCAGGCCCAACCAGCATCTCACCTAGAAATTACAAGTCAGAGAATTGAACATTTCCATTAACTAAAAGTTTGATATGCTCCTAGTTCTAACCTGTGGTCACACGCTTCCGTTGTCCTCCAGAAATACCCCTCAACATTTCATCTCCAACCATCGTATCAGCACATATTTCCAGCCCTAAAATCTGTGGAGAAAACATGTGCGTTAAAGTTTGGCTACCTGTCAAGTGCCTGCATGATTTTGTGGTGATTCTTGTGATAGTTACCTTGAGGATATAATCAGTGATAACATTAGCCTCCTGACCTTCTGTTGCTGCTGCCTATGGAATTAGACCCATTGCATTAGAAAAACCAGACACCCCCATTAGTCTAAGAATTCAAACACATAGTAACTGCTTGCTGTAGTCCGACTCAAAACCATCACTTCCTCATCTCTTCTTTTGGATTACTTAATTCATTTCCTTTCTTTATTTGGAAAAACGAAAAACAACTCTAAGCTCTCCTTGTTTAATTACCTTCATGAAGATATCAATATCAGGATCTGGTTTTATATTTGCCGCTTTCTCTCTTCTTGACAACTCTGACAACATATCTGCAGATGCCGCCAAAAGAATCAGCATTTCTTATTCGAAAAAGAAAAATTTTCTAAGTCAAACTCAATTATGGCATTATAAAATATACAAATATCAAATCAAATGTGCTGACCGTATCGTGATCCAACTCCCTGACATCTTGCAGAGAAGGCCAAAGTTTCCCTAACTGTCATTTCTCCTATGTGAAGATCGTGTTGACTTATGTATGCCGCGGTTCTTTGGGGCACAAACTCATTCAAGTCATGTCCATTGTAAGTTACCCTTCCTGTCGTCTGAGGAACAATCTTCGCTCTTTTAGTATAATTGGATGATATTTTGATGTATCATGAAAGAAGGGCTTAAATTTAATGAAAGGTGACTTGCATTAACCTTCAGTTCAGGATCAAGCTTGCCGGCCAAAGCTAACAAGAGTGTGGTCTTTCCTGAACTAGGTGGACCCAGAAGCAAAGTCATCCTGCAAGATTGTCCATCCATATGAGAAGAAACTTGCCAAAAAAGAAAAGTAAAGCTAATTTCCCACCATTTCTATCAAGGAAAAAAGACGAATCCAAATTCAGTTCTATTTGATTTTGTTCCCATTGGAAAAGAGGAAATATATCAGTTTCAATTCGAGTTCGAATCAGTAATCCAATCAACATGTTGAAAAGTTGTTTCCAACAAGAACGTGACAATTTGTAGTTTGGACCTTTGATTAATTTTACGACATGCAATGCATTTATAGAACACAGCACCAAGGTCAGAGAAGGAACCAAACCACACGAGCTGAAATAAAATTAAGTTCAGTTCAGTTCAGTTCAATTTGGATGCTTGAATAACTGATTTTTGAGTTGGTTTGATTTGCTCACCGGCCAGGTTTGATGATCCCACTGACATCTTGGAGGATGGCGAAGTGCTTCTTTCCACTAGGAAGTATGTGCAGAAAATTCAAGAAGCCCTTCGGGGGTAGAAAGAAACAAGAAGAAAAGGTTAAACAAAGAAACCAATCAGAAGCATCCAACCAATTTACTGAACATCATTTTAGTCAGAAAATCAACATGATCCTAATTGCAAGTTATGGGACTCAATAGCGTGGGGCTTAGAGGTGTGATTTATATTGCACTAGGTTCCTCCACCTCAATAACTAGCTCCTAGGCTCTAGTTTTTCTAAAGTCAATATCAATTAATACAAGAGCCACCCGCAGTCTCCCCAATTGCAATCAAGCAGCGTGGTTGATGACACCGTTATTGTAGTGTTTGCCCGGGACTAGCAAAGGGCCAGTACAATAGCCAACTCTATGTGCGTGCCGAGATTACGGAGTATTATTGATTGTTATGATCCTAATTGCAAGGGATGGACTGCACCTCATATATATGGTATGGAGCTATGATGTGTGGTTTGTATGGTCTTGAGCTCTCTACGCTTCAAAGCTATCGAGATAAGCGAGCTAATGCCGTATAAATCACATATCGAGGTTCATATTTATGAGGATCCAAGTCCTACACTTGAACTAGGATACTAACAAAAACGGAGCTGCCTATATGGCTTTTATATTCCACATATTAAGGTCGTTGCTAGATTTACCTCTAGAATATTAGTGCAGAAATTAATGACGCTGGGCAAAGCTCTGCTTCCTTCGTGAGCCTCTGCCTCCACGTTCAAATGCTCAAATCTGACTTCAATTGTAGGAATATCAATTCCAACTCTGCAACCAGATTCACCAAAACCACAACTATTTAAACCTAAAATATAAATAAATTAATAAATAAATAAATTACATCTTGAGAATACCCGGAAAACTTTCTCGGGAAAAAGACAAACATGCATGAGTCATCAAGGAATAATTCCCACCATTCTGGACGAGAAAATTTTCACCGACAAGAGGTGGTCTGACAAGGTAAGGATTTTCCTTGGTAAAGAATTTTCTCGGGAACCAAACAGACTTCATGCCAAGAAACCTCACAAGCAGAGGCTCCAAAAACAGAGCAAACAGAGACTGTACCTATCAATGCGGTTCCTGAGCTTCAGCAAGAACCCCTCGTTGTCCTCCTCAGTGACCCTCACTAACCTCTCCAGCAATCCCTTCCTCTCATGAAAACCCATGTTCCGGATGTCGATCTCGTTAGTACCATCGCCGGCCGTCAAAATTCCTTTCCGGAGACGGTCGAAGGTGGGGAGTTTCTCGAGAGCAGCCCACCTGAGAGCTTCTTCATCGTCCTCATCACGCGAAGACCTTGAGAACACATCAGTCGTCATAGCATAGTTCCTCCGCATGCCGGAGCTGGTGGCGCGCAGGCTGTTGCCCGCTCTGTAAATATCTCCTCCTTCCATGGATGATTATGGCGTCTGCTGAAGCTTTGCTTTTGCTCTGTTTTGAAGACACAAGAAGAAGAAGAAGAAGAAGAAGAAGAAGAAAAAGAGGAGGTAGGTGACAGCGTCTTGTCTTCTGTTTAATGCTGATGCGTGCTTGTTTAATTACATATGAAAATTGGCTCTTCGCATCGAGCTCATAACTGCGAGAAAGACGGAGGAGACGAGACGTGAGGATGAAGTTTATATAGAGAGATCGTCCGTGTGTTAGGCCCTACGGGGGCGACATCTGGAATTGTTGACTCTGTGGATATTTTCCTGGTTTGGGAAAAAAAAAGGGAAGTTAAAAATTCGTTCTTCATTTCGATATTTACGCTTTTTTTTCAATTAAACTTCAATATTTTATATTTGTCTAATTAAATCGTTTAATTTTCACAAATTTTCTATTCAAATACTTGGACCGCCCAATCTGCCCAGGTCCAATGCACGTGACCCTTGGACGACTTCATAGCTCAAAATGCATAAAAATTTTCCACGGTAGACGTCCATGTGAGAGTCCATATTGGCTAAAATTCATCCCCATCATAGTCGTGTTGCCTACAGTTGTTAAATTTTTTCACATACATCCATGTGGGGATTTGCATCTTATCTGCATCACAGTTTGCATCATCCGATGGTCACATAAACTGAAATTAGTCGGATATAGTGTCAAAGGCACTTTGATAAGACAACTTAAAAGTACGAGAATTCAATTAGATAAATTGTAAGAGTATAGAAATGAAAAGCAAAATCTTTCTTCTTTTTAAAGGACAAAATAAATTGATTGGGGTTTTGGGGATAACAATAAGGTTATCCTTGTTAAATTGTCCCCTAAGACTATGTTTGGTTAACTCAAGATAAGACTAGATAAGATGGAATTGAAATTATGGGATTTAATATTATTTTATCATTGCTAATATAGCGGATATTTTCATATTCTACCCCCTTCATTTTACATAAATGCACACAAATGGAACCTCCACAATCAATCCAAGATTATTACATGATCTAAACCTTAAATATCAAAGGAGCTCATCATAGCATTCTAGAGTTATAGAATCCATCATGACAATAAATGTAAACTAATTTCAATGCTATCAATGAGATAGATTAACCAAAGAATGCCATATCTAGTAAAAGAGAAAAAGCATGACTTTTCACATCTAGAATTTTGAAATATATAGTGTTTCCCCTTTCTTGCCACTTTCATCAAACTTCAATGTGGACCAGATAGCTACGGAAGAAAAAAAGTTTTGATTTTCTTGCTACTTTTGTGAATTTTCAATGTAAATTAGAGAGTTACGAAAAAAATGAGCTTTGACTCTTTTGCTATTTTTGTAAAACTTTAATGTGAACTAGAGAGTTACAAAGGAGTCATGGAGTTTTAACATGAGTTAGAGATACAGAAGAGAAGGAGAAGGAGAAGGAGAAGGTAGGGTCTTCCAAGAAATAGCTTTATACTATGGACATAAAAAGGTATAAAAGGAAATGGAAAAGAAAGCGAAATAAGAAACATATTGACCATCCAATTGGTGTAACAATGGGTTATCAAGGAAGGAAGCAATTTTGATTACGAGGACCTCAGTTCCAAAATGGAAAGAGGGAAAAAAAAAACATTGGCAGGTAAGATAAAATATTTGTTTCCTGGAAATTCAATTCCAAAATGAAAAATAAAAACTCATTCTTACTTTTCCTGAAAATGAGATTAAAAATGATTGACTTTTCAGATTATAAAAGTATTTGGTTCTGCCAGCTTTGGCATGACGTCGAATCGCTGTAATGGCACTTGTGCTTAGGAAGGTTTCTTTGAACAATAGAGCCAAACGTCATGCATATCGTCATCTGCAAATACGAGTACACTTGGGAAGATTCTTCGAATTAAGCATCCGATCCCTGTAGCAAATATCATCTTTTCGTCCTCTTACGTGTTCAACGCTTTTAACAATCGTGACTATCTTTGATTAGTGCCCATCAACCGGTATTGCAAAAGGTTTTAGACGCCTACAATGGGGTGCATCCACGTGTCGAAAAGCTTAAGCTATTCTGGGATCATTTATGCTATTATAGAAAATAATTTGGACCAAGGGGAGCATAATAGGGATCATATTATAACAATAGTTACTCAAACAATGTTGATTTTGCGAAAAATAAATAATATGATTTTTTTTTAAATATCACTTATATTACTTAAAATAAGTAAGTCAATGAAAAATGGATAACAATTTATGTATAAATATTTTCGTAAATAATAAAAATATTTTTTATTCATTCATTTTATAAATGACATTGATAATTATTTTTAAGAAAATATTTTTCAAATCATTCATTTTTTATGAATAAGGACGAATATTATGATGAATAAAATGACATCATTGACTTGAGACTGAAAAATAGGATGCCTATGTAATAAAATTGAAATTAACAACTTGGTATAGGAGTTCTGAAATAACCCTCTTAAATTTTCCATGAAGGCAATCCTGGTAAAGCCAGTTTGCCTTGCTATCAAAGCAAACTAGCGAGGGATAGCACACATGGCGAGGAAGGTTCCACGCACAATAGCGCCAAACGTCATGCATGTCGTCATCTGCAAGTACAAGAGCGGTCGGGAGTATCATGCCATGCATGTGAATAGGCGTTCAGTGGCTGTGCAAATGCATCCCCGAGAAGGAAGCAGAATAAAATACCAGAAGAAAAGTCTTGATCTGACTTTTGCTGCTCCCACCCTTTCCCCACTCAACATGTCAAACGCAATTTGGACAAGAACAGGAACACTCGTATGACCAGGGGTCTAAATACGACTCAAGCCGACGGGCGATTGGCTCAGCCGGTAAGGATAGGGTACTTTGTACCGATCGTGCTTAGGTTTGGTTCTTGCCGCTTGCAATTAATAAGCAAAGTGCAAGTTCACTATAACTACTTGAAGTAGGCCCGTGACATGCGCTTATCTTGAAACGGAGTAATTCTCCCTTCCGCCTAAACTTTTTCTTACATAAAGAAACAATCGACTTAAAAGATAATCATGATTTATGAGTTACAGGGCATGCAAAGATATGGTAAACTGGTTAGGTTTAATTGGGTTGTCAAGGCGTTCTAATTCAATTAGGGTTTCAACGGGGTTTTCGGCTCATGATGGGTTTATGGTCCAGACAACCAATTAGACGGTGGTAGACTAAAGACTTTTCAGATTTAGGGAGTCTTTGGACAAGACAACAGTAGACTTTTTCAATCTGTGCGAAAATGACTACTAAAATCCTGGGGAAGAAATCAACAAAATCAACGCGGAATTTTAAAAAAGAATGTTCAGTCATAAATGAATTTGGCACAACCTAACACATAAAACACGTCTACAGAGTTGTTCACTAAAGTATTATCACTATTTTAAAAACTCAAATTTACTTGGATAGTTTTGGAACCCTCATAAAGAAAATTGATCATAATAAAAAGTTGTTTGTCAAACCCTTTAGTATTTTGGGACCATTAGATCTTAAAGTTATAAGATGATTTCACGAGTTCATGATCCGTGCATTTACGATTGATTTTCTTGTTTGAAATTTGAAAACCGCAAAACTTTCGAAGCAATGATTAGGTAACAAATTCAAGGTGGTTGATTTTATAATTAGTGGTGACATTATGCACATTTCAAGAGCACTATGATGAGCACTGATTAAATTAAGGATGTCTGACAGCATTATTTAGCACAAATTGTGTTTTTTTCCCAAAAACCCGGATGCGGCGTAATCCAAAGGTATTGAGACAGGTCCGGAACCAGATGATTCATCCCAAGCGGCTCCTACATGCAACTGTGAGAATAAATCGACAAAAAGCAAGAGTGTATTACTTACATTGCACAGCCATTTAACCACTAGAGAATTTTTATTAGAATTTAATTCTCATGGTCAACAAATTTAGAGAACAAATGGGGGGATAATTCAAAAATTCCCGCACATAAGTCATGACTTCATGACCTAAGATTAAAGCCATGACGCCATCCATATTTACCAACTCATAATCAAGTACCTGCAACCTGTCGAGAGTTGACAAATTTGAAAGGCTTTCCAATTTCCACCCACCGAGAGGAAAAACCAGGCTCAGGCTCAGCCTTAGGACATAATCGTAATATATTTTAATTTTTTCCTTTTACTGAATTACCTATACTGTGTTTAAATTTTGACATTTGATTTCGCTTCTCTTACTCTTATATACATCTTTCATTCATAAGCATTATTTGCATAACAATAACCTATCAGTGATTTGATTTGCCTTCTTTGTCTCTTTGCTACTGTAGGGTCTTGTGAGTCTATTTGTATCGCTGATTTTAGGAATTGCAGCCTCAACCTTCGTTGCCTTTGAGGTCTCCAAAGTTTCCACCTAAGGCTCCACCTCATTATTGACACCATGATTCATTTGATATGCCAATAGTATCTCAAGACAACTCTATCAAAGCATAGGAATCTTAGCAAAGATCATATCTCTATTGACTAGAAAACTGAGTGATTTAGGATCAATGCATCACAACTAACAGCCTTTCACACCATACACATAACCTAGAAATATGCATTTTTTCGCTCTCAGCTCAAACCTACCATCACTTGCATAAGCATACATGAGATGTTCAAATACTTGTAATTCAAAGTCTTCCACATGATAGCAAATAATAGAGATCAATTAACAAGGTAGAAAGTCTAGTTCATTACTTTAGTCCAAAATTCCTCACCTAGTCCAGCATTTGAAAACATGCACCAAGCTCGCTCAAGTTGAATTTTTGTTCTTTCATTCTGCGACACCATTTGGCTATGGTGTACTGGGCACTCTGTAATGTCTCATAATCCCCCTCCCCCTCTCTTTAGCAGAACTCGATAAGATCTTTACCATATAACTCCATGTCCTTATCAGTTCCATGTCGATTGATTTGTTTACTTGCCTACTTCTTAATCAATGCCTTAAACTTCTTTAACTAATTGAACTTCAAGAAGTATACTTATACCTTCCTCAAATTGTCGTTAATAAATTTTAGCATATATTGGGCACCTCCTTTTGAAGGAACCGAAGATGGGCCCCAAACGTCGAATGAATGTATTCAAACAGTTGCTTGGTCAAATAAGTAGTTGTACTTAATTTAATCTAGTGTTGCTTCCCATAGATGCAATGTTTACACAAATCCAGCTTTCCTATCTTCGACCTTCATTAGTTATGCATTAAAAAATAAATGTGCATGAGTTTGAAAAAGGAAAATCATCCAATTTATTCAATGAGAAATGGATTTTAGATAATATATGAGCAAATTGAGAAAATGACACTCACAGTGCCATATTTTTTGTAAGGGCGCTCAGTACAATGTTAAAACTTTTCAAGTTATAACTAGAGTGACACTTTTGTATAAAAAAAAAGAAAAAAGATGATCATTTAGTGTCATTGTCAATTGTATGGTCAGAATTTGATGTGACAATTTTTTAATATTATACTCCCAATCTGACTTGCAAATAAAGCGAAGTCTGCATGAGTTACATAAAGTGACATCGTCTAACACATATTTGCCACAAATTATCGAACTGGGGCATCTGACACATGGAAATTGGAGGGCACTTGACCTAAAACGATGTCGGCACTTGGGTATTGCCTCTTCCGAGGGGGTTTGGAGTGATTCATGAAGGGCGAGACCATTTCCAACCAAGAAGACTATCACCACTACCAGCCTATGCATGCCTACCGCAACAGAATCGACTCATCTCCTTCAAAGCAGCCACTTATGCCCCTGAGCTCATGCTGAGACAATGGAAGTACATTTGAATTGCAAGAGACCGGGCATTTCATAGATGCATGGTCAACCCCAAATAGAGATCATAGCTCAAACAGTGCAGCCTCTATTTGTACAAGCAAGAAGACGCCCATTTCGTCCCTCGGTTTGACGATGTGCGATATTGGAAAGGAACAGAGCGAGAATACGAACATGAACTTGGGGCTTATGGGTGGAGAGCGCCGGATGTCGGGGTATCTGAGGCCAATGCATTGGATAACGAGTTCCAGAGGGTCATTGATGGGTTCAACAGCGTCGGATGCGCCGTTGGCCAAGGCTCTGTGTACGGGGGATTGCAAATGCGAGTTCTCCGAGAATGGCAGCGGTGTGTGAGGCGTCTTCTCCCGGTTGCAGTATTGTCACCTCCTAGGAAGCACATACACTCTTTAGGAGCTTCTGTGTTGGTGTTAAACACCCCGATACATGTCCAATATGCTCCGACACACGGTCAACATGTGTCAAGCATCCGACACATGATCAATTCTCTCGACACGCTAGCAACATACGAGTTCTTGACATGCAAGTTTGGAATCTTGACACGTGATTCTGACATATATGGGTCAATTTTAAAATGATTTCAATAAATTATAGGTCAAAATGTAAATATATAAATATAATTTTAAAAAATAAAAATAAAGAAGAAGAAAAAACCTTAGTCTTTTTTCGACTGTTGAATGTTAAATTTAATGGTGGAATATGGATTGATTTCTTTTCTAAGTTTTATGGATTATTAGAATAAATGTAGTTGCATTTGTCAAATTGAAACAATGAATGATATTACAAATGATTGATTGATGTTTTTAGTATAAATTCATTTCAGGCTCTTTATTATTATTTATTTATTTGTGAATTTGAATCAAATTAATTTAATTGAAATAATTTTAAAAATGATAATTGATCGTGTATATAAATATATATTTAATATAAAATGTGTTTCAATGTGTCGGAAATTCTCTATTTTTTTAGAAATTACGTATATTGGTGGGTCGTGTCAGAATCGGTCGGTGCTACTTAGGTCATCACTACTAGCGGTAAGTGCTCCGATGAATATGAAGGGTAAATTCACAGATTGAGGGGAGAGAAAGAGAGTTATTTTATTTGTTCCTTTCTTGTTCGGCATTTTAAAAAAGAAGAAGAAGAGAAGACAATCGGTAAGTTAATTGACCATCTGCCAGGTCATTTTATCAGCTGTCCACATTAGACATCATTTTTTTAATATAAAAAACGCAACATAAGAATTAGAATATCATTAAAAAATGCCACGTAGGATGAATTGTTAGAATTTGTAGCCAAAGACATTTAACTAATCGTTTTTCCACTGATGTAGCAGTTAAGTAATCAGTCAAAAAGTTATGATACTGAAATAGAGAGAATTGCCAAAAAAGTCATAAACCTATTGCACCAATTCAGTCCTAAACCTTTTTTTTTTACTGATTTAGTCCTAAACCTTTTGTGATTGTGCCAATTTAATCCATCTGGCCAAATTTGGCTGGCTGAAGTTGATGTGGACATTGGCCGGCACCGGCAATATATTTTAATTATATTTTTATTATTTTTCAAATTTTTTATTATTTTTTAAAAAATTTCTATTTTTTCCTTTTCTTTTTTGTCTCTTCCTCCCTTGCCTCTCCCCCCGCCGGCGGAAGTGGCTGGCTAGCTTTGACGAGGTTTGCCGGCTACTGTGCGAGGGCCGCGAAGCCCTCGCCGGCAACCAATGAGGGTCGTGGCCCCCGTCAAACTGGCCACCCTCGCTGGTGGCCTCACCCAGACCAAGGCGAGGCTTGTGGGTTGTGGTGAGGCGGCTTCACCAAGATCTAGGCGAGGCTAGCCTCGCCATGGCCCGGCCGTGGGCAAAGGCGGCCTCGCCGCGGCGGCAAGGCAATGGTGACCTTTGCCTAGGCCCACCATGGCCTCACCGGTCGCAGCGAGGCTGCCTTCGCCCGTAGCCAGGCCATGGCGAGGTTGGCCTCGCCTAGATCTGGGCGTAGCCGCCTTGCTGCGGCCCCCAGGCTTCCCTTAGGTCTGGGCGAGGCCGCCAGCGAGGGTCGCAACCCCCAACAACCTCCCCCAAATTTGGGCGAGGCGGCTTCGCCCAGATCTAGGTGAGGCTAGCCTCACCGTGGCCCCTAGGCCTCCCCCCAGATTTGGGCAAGGCCATTGGCGAGGGTCGTTGGGGTCGCGACCCTCGCCAGCGGCCTGGCCGTGGCCCCCAAGCTTCTCCCAAGTCTGGGCAAGGTAACCGATGAGGGCTTTGTGGCCCTCATGTAGTGGCTGGCAACCTCGTTGGAGTTGGCTTGCCATTGCCGGCCGGGGGTGGCAAGGGAGGAAGAGACAAAAAAGAAAAGGAAAAAAATAGAAAAATTTTAAAAATAATAAAAATTCAGAAAATAATAAAAATATTATTAAAATATTATCACCAGCACTAGCCGGCATCCAAGTCAGCTCCGGTCGGCCAAATTTGGCCGAATGGATTAAATTGACAAAATCACAAAAGGTTTATGACTAAATCGGTAAAAAAAGAAGGTTTAGGACTAAATTAGCATAAGCGCAATAGGTTTAGGACTTTTTTGGCAATTCTCACTCCTGAAATGAGCGCCATACAAAAATTATAACATTTCTTATGTCATTTTCCTGATGAAGCTGGTAAAACAAACATACTTTACTAATCCATGATGAAAGGCGAGAAATGGCCGAATGCATCTAAAAGATTTTTCCTTACCAAAACATGTTATCAAAATGTAGAAATCCTAAATGTAAATGCTGGAAAAATTACAAAAATTATATGATAACGGTACGAAATATCCCAAACTTCGCACACGGAAACCACGTCAAGTAAGTCAACATCAACTTTCTGTGTAACCTACAATGCAGAAGTTAGAACGACTGCACGACTGCAGGCATAAGTAAACGCTACCGAAAAAATGCGAACAACGATGAAGTGAAATGTAACCGAAAATTGATCCGAAACCCTCCGACTGAACTCGAACTTGATGAACTTGATTAATTCGTTGACTCGATGCTCGATGTCTTTCGTTACCCATGCATGCTAAGGCCGTATAAGAACAGACCCTACGTGATGAACATCTACTCTCGGAACAGAGAGTGGTCTAGCCAACCAAGTTCGATTTGTCAGGCGTACAGATCAAATATATTTAGATGCGCACAGACTAGGGGATTTTAACATGTGACGAAATAAGGGAGAACCGGAAACCGACTCAAGGAGGCACAGATTGTTCCTCGGGGAATCAAGAGCGTCAAGTTCGTCGAAGGCGACCGAGGTGCCAGGAGGGGAAGAGAAATAGCAGTATGCTTGCCAAACGTGACGGCGAGAGTTACCATTCGCACACGGCAATTCCTGATTTTCCTATTACGAGTTTAAAGTGGGAATGGGTTGAGCAACGAATTCCAGTATGCCCCCCCACTTCACAGTCAAAGCATTAAGGGCTCTACCGCTTATGTTTTCCTCACGTTGTCTATAACTCTATAGCTGATTTCTTGAATTAGTCTTTCACGTTTTATATGCCGGTGAGGGGATCATCCATATTATAATTAGATTTAGGGTGTCATTTTTTCTTTTTTTTTGATCAGTTAGAATTTTGATTGTTTTGTGGAAAATGAATGATTTTAAAATTTTTTATTTAAAAAAAATCGCTTGCAATGCTTACAAAAAGTGAATAAACGAAAAATACCTTATCGTCAATGAAAATGTTTAGATATAAATTGTTGTAAATAATAAAAATAACTTGTATTGACTTATTATTTTTAAACAATACAAGCTATAATTTTTCTAATTAGTCAATGAATAATATTTTATTATCAATAATAATTTATGCCTAAATATTTTTGTGGACAATAAAAAAAAATTTGTTGTTTTTTTATAAATAATATAAATAATCATTTTTAGAAATATATATTTTCAAAAATATTTATTTTTCGCAAAACTATAGCTTTAAAAGAAATTAATTTCCCATGGCCCTTTACACAGCATACCCTAAACTCAGTCCTTGGCCGCAATAATACTGAACGCTTAATGAATCGTAGGTTGCATTTGATGAAGACTTTTTCAAGAGCTCTTTCCGAGTTTGGTCTGACTTTTTTAACTTTTCATGATCTTTAAGATAAATTATGGTTCGTACAATTTGGAAAGTAGCAATGAGTTTTGAAAGAGCGCCGCTTCTAGTCCAATGGGGAGTCGTTCTTTGAATTTAATTGTGCCAGAAGCAATAGAGCTGCGTCTACAATGTCGATAAATGCCATCAACATATTATTCGAAAATTATTAGCAATGCATTCAAGTAGAACTTTGCTGACTCACCAGCTAAAGATTGAAGCTGGAGTTTATAACTACCATAAATTGTCACGTTCCGAACCTTGAGTATGCGACAACCACTTCCTTGGTCAAATGGAGGCGACGTCCTAGGATGCGTTGCCAACCATTCTCTTTTTCTTTTTTTATATTCTTTCATTATGCGCAAGTGGAAACGAACTAACACCCAGTCAATCAATCAAACACGATAGAGATAGAAGGATGAACAAACATCATAGTAGCAAACCAACTCATTTATTTAATTACTAGATTAACCCATAAATGAACATTTATATTTACAAGCCCGCTAGTGGGTAAGTTCCTTTTTCCAAACCATCAAAAAGAAGCTAGTGCTGGGTTAATCTACTCTTTCAAAAACTCAAGTTTGGTATGTCCATTAGGGACTATCATAATACAATGACCCATCTGACCGAAGCTAACGTACAGACCCCAGGAGTGCCACAACTTGGCACGAAGAGACACTTAAGTGCCATAAGTTACAATCGATACGCTTAAGTGCCAAAATCAGAGCAAAATGGGTCACTTAAGTGTCAACGCGAGAAAATCCGGCCAAACTGTCACATGTCCATTTTCCGGCGACTTCATTTGCTGACGGAGCATTTTTTTCAAAATAAAAAATCCATGTGGCAATTTTAATAAAAAAAAATTGTCTACGTCAGATTTTAAAAAATTTAAAATTGATTTTATTAAAAAAAAACCGAGAAGAAAGGGATCGGTGAGGGCTGTGCAGCCCCCACCGTCGCCATCGTCGTCGCTGCCCCACCCTCGTCGGGCCTTCGCCGGTGGGGAGGGTCGGCCGAGGTCGTCGGGCCTCGGCTAGTGGCCGGCGACCCCAGCTTACCTGCGGCGAGGGCCCGCAGGCCGATCAGGGCCTGGCGACCCTGGCCAACCCTCCCCACCATCGCCAGGCCTTCACGGCGAGGGTGGGGCGGTGACGGTGGTGCAGCCCTCATCGATCCCCTTCTTTCTATTATTTTTATTTTTAATATTATTTAATATTATTTAATTAATAAATTTTTATAAATCCACATAAGCCAAAACGACGTCATTTTGGCTTATTTTTCATCGATTTAGTGTTTCCGACAAGCCATGTAGGCAAAAAAATTAATAAAAGAATGCCACATAGGATTTCTTGTAAGGTTTCGACCACTTGGCACTAGGGGTGAGCGGTTCCAAGTTCTTTATAGGTTCCGCTTGGAACGGAACCTGGAACCTACCCTCGAGTATAGGTTTCTCATTTTTTGGAACTTGGAACCTACCCGTCGAAATCTGGAACTTAGAACCTACCCTCTCACAGGTTCTGGTTCTAGTTCTAGGGTCCAACAAGTTATTTTTTCTTTTTCTTTTCATTTAAGTGGAACCGATTCTAGTTCCGAAAAAAGAGGAACCGGGAATCGGAACCTCCCTCCCTAGAACCGGGAACCGTGATCATCCCTTCCAACATAGTATTTATAATGATAAAAATCACAAAAAATACATTCATCCGTGTAAACTAATGCATTGGCCTGCTTTGTCATCTTAAGCGTGTAAGCGTTTTACTCTCAAATTAGCATGGTGCACGTAAAGGAATTTGGGGAAGAGTGGTGGATGGATTGGAGGCCAGCGAGTTTAGGCCAACCAGTACTCATCCACCATGATCACAAGTTAGAATCTAAGCATTAAGAATGCAGTTAATTGCAGGATTAGCACTGCCTGTGGCAATACGATGGAAGTGGCCTTCTGAAGCTGTATTGACATAATTGATTTAGCTGAAACTGCTAATTTTCAGTTCAAAATCAGAAATGCACGACTTTGAAACTCATTGAAAGGTTTATAGACTTCAAAATGAGTATAAAATGGCAGAAGAAGATAATCTTTACCTTCTTCTGTGTAAGGATTTCACCAGCCAGGCTTTTGAGAAGCCATTCGCGATCATGTAGAAGACCTGCTCAAGGTTCACAAAGCAGGACACTATCTTATTTTAGTTAAGTTCCATTGTTCTTCCAAACACTACCTGAAGCTTAAAACTTCACAAAAAAGACAGTGCACCGAAATTGACTAGGCATAATGGAAGGCTACATGATCATTAAATCCCAAAGGGTCAAGCATTTGCAGCTTGCTTTAAGAAAAATAAGACAAAATCCAGAGAAAACTAAAATTATTGGAAACCGGAAAGCGACCCACCTCTGAAAACAGATTTTAAGTTTTTCAAGTTTATTTCCCATAATCACTTGCCCTATAAAATAATTATATATAAACTTCAAATTCAAAGTAGCTTCCCTTTTGGCCTACTGGAAAACTGTAGTAGCTTTAGAGTAGCTACTTTGTGGGGGTTAGGACACTAGGAGTGCCATAACTTTCGTACGGCACTCACTTTGGTGCTAATTTTTTTTTTTCGCTCACTTGAGTGCCACATCGGAGTAAAATTGTTCAGTTAAGTGCCACTTCCGGCCAAAAATCGTTCGTTAAGTGCCAAAATGCATACGTAGAATTTTTTAATGATTTTTTTTTTTTTTTTTAATAAATTTCGATGCCGACATGGACTTTTCAGGCAAAATGACGCCGTTTCTACTCTTTTTAAAAAAAATTCGATTTTTTTTTTTTTTTTTTGTTTTTTTTAGGGCCGGCAAGGGCCACTGGTGACCCTCACCGGCCTTAAAGAAAAAAAAAAAAAAATTCAAAAAAAAAAAAAAATTCAAAAAAATCAAAAAAATTAATAAATATATTAAAATATATTAAAATATTGTTCACCGGCGCCACATTAGCTTTTCCGGCGGCCAAGTCAGCTTTTCCGGTGGCCACGTTAGAATTGGCACTCAAGTGAACGTTTTTTAAAACTTGTGGCACTCAAGTGAGCGAAAAAAAGTTTTGGCACCAAAGTGAGCGCCGTATGAAAGTTATGGCACTCCTAGTGTACTTATCCCCTACTTTGTGGTTATAAATAAACTTCAATGTTCAAAGTAGCTAGAGTGTGATTAGGAGAGAATTGTTCATGTGTGACTGTAGCATCATTCATGTTGCCATGTAAGTATGGGCATCTTAACAGTAGTTTCTAATAAAAGAAACGTCCTGCAGAGATACGCCAACTTTTGTAGGATCAAAGAATTTAGATAGTAATGCGACTGGTTAGCAATATGTATAAACAAGAGTAGAAACAAAAGATCACTAGTATTGCTAAGAGTGTCAATTTCAAGGGCGACGAGTGGTAGGGAGCCACGAGCATCCAAATTAACACAAGCGGCGGGTGGCGAGGAGCTAGGATCGTCGACGGCGACAACAAACGAGTGGTGGGCAGTGAGGAGTCATGAGCGTCAACTTCAAGGGCAACGAGCGGGCAGGGAGGATCCATGAGCGTCGAGGGCAATGATCGACGAGCAGCGGGGTGTTAAATAGTCATTCTGAGGGCAAACTCCCAGACATTTCCTTATCTCATCCTGTAGAAGATTTCATCCATCCCAATAAATAATCTATGTTTGGATAAAGAGGAAAAGATACAAGTTGTCTAAGACACTAAGGTTCAAATCCTTCAGGCTTCATATTTCTATCAGTCTTCAAGTGACGGAGTGTTAAAATAGAAGTATAAATTGCATGTCGTCTAACAACTTAAACTTTTACAATAAACGGTTGCCCACTCAACTTTAATGCAAGTAATACAAAATATCAAGCAAAATACAAATAAATCTTCGATTATAAACCCCATCAAGCATCTAACATTACACAAGCAAATAATCACTCCACATTACCATGCACGCCTTTCCATGAAAATGCATAGATGTTAACAGAGAAGGCTAATATGTTCTGAACTCAGTGGACACATAGGACACCGATGCCATCTTGGAAGAAAGATGTATCGACACTTCACAAACCAAGTTTTCTAGAAGACTGACAACAAAGTAGTGGCAAGCTAGCAATACTATACGCACAAACCTACCCCTTCCCCGACATTCAGACGCGATATGCAGCACAAAGTCATCTGCTTCTAATCCATCATCGATTGCCATTCTAAATGCAACGTTCAATCACTCTCCAAAGAGCTAAAGTAGCGGAGAACCAATTGGAGCAAAATGACAGTTTCCCACTTCGAGATGCTCTTCATACCAAATTTATCTCTATCTATATATGGTTTGGCCCAAAGAAGAGCGGAAAGTGCGGAGAGGGACGATTTAATAAGGGGAGCTCAGAGTGTTAATCGCCATGCTAGCGATTCGACAGCAACTCAATTTCAAGAAAGGTGGGAAAGATCCGGCGGACGAGCGAGCCGGGGGAAGCTAGGGTTTTGGTGGGTTGGGTGAGGGGAGGAGGGGAACCTGACCTGGTAGATGACGATGACGATGAGGGCTACAGCGGAGAAGAAGGAGACCAGCCATGAGCAGCCAAGAGCGTTGACAGTGAGTGGCGAGCAGGATCCATTCCAAATCCTTTTCCTAATCTACCACTAGTTGCATCAAAGATTCGCACGCGGACCCTCTTCATGCAACAACGAAGAGAAAATTTACCAGAAAAGGAATCTAGGTGAAGATGAAGACGACCAAATAAAGATGGCATAGAAGGAAGAACCCCTTGTTTGCCTTAGTCAGCTACAACCAAAAATGGAAAAGAAAGACCCCAATCTATTAACCCCTCGTGGGAACAAATCAGCGGGCAGCAAGAAGGGGTCACAGTCGCCGGAGGGAGATTTTCGCCAAGTTGCATCGCGTGTCGGGGAGAGAGGGAAGAGAGGAACTGAGAATTGAGAAGTGGGGGCAAAAATTAGGGTTAGAAGATTTTTTGGGAAGGAGGGTAGCTGGAGTGGATCGGTTCCAGTTCACGGTTTCGAAAAATGAGGAATCAGGAACCATAACTGGACTCCCTAAAACCGGGAACCGAAGGTTCTCCGATTCCCGATTCTACCCGGGAACCATGCTCGCCCCTACTTGGCACTGAAATGATCCATTTTTTTAAAAAAGTGACACTTAAGTGTACCGTTTGTAAGTTATAGCTGTGGCACTCCCACTGTACTTATGCCAACCGAAGCTCTATCAGGTTGTAGTTGGAAGGTTACAGATCAGCTACTGGTGGGATAGGGTCAAGATCCACCACGGCTCCATTTGGAGAGTCCAACTCCATAGGATCCCAGTCTGCATCCTCAGGGCCCCTATTGGGTGGCCCATCAAAACTGCACATAGGGCCGAATAAGAGCTCGCCCTCCCTGATATACCAAGCTAAGAATCAATGGGGAACCCACAGCCTTGGTCCTTCATTCACTCAGATGGTGGAAACATACTTCTTGTAAAGTTGCGTCCGACTTGGAAAGCGGTGGGTCATCACAATGGTCTCCTAGTCCTTGGAGACCCCAAATCGCATTAGAGGGT
This sequence comes from Corymbia maculata, assembly GCA_014182735.1. Classification (NCBI taxonomy): domain Eukaryota; kingdom Viridiplantae; phylum Streptophyta; class Magnoliopsida; order Myrtales; family Myrtaceae; genus Corymbia; species Corymbia maculata. Next base: position 19,283,472 of record CM024689.1, read on the forward strand.
GCGCTATCCTAAGGACCTAAAGTGATTTAATACAACAATGAGATATAATCTCAACGAGGTCTCTCCCTAAGCCTCGATTAGAACATTAACTCATCTTGGGATACCTATCATAAGAACAACCCCTAATGCAGATCAATATCAACAATACTAACTGCCTTAGTCAAAAGTATAATCTATTCAACAACCCCATGAATAATATTGAGAATCAATCGATTCACAGGAAACTTTACTTGGTTATGCCATACTTTGCACGATAACACACATGCAATTACAATTACTGCATACTACATCTTAGCAATGCATTAAATCGATCACATTTGAGTCGTATCGTAGGTGATCTCATTTGGCCATTGCCACACTTTGCACGGTATCAACTCAAGCATACCACAAATAGTGGAACCGACACATGCATAATCAGAACCAATGATGCCATGTTTATCATGTACTCTTGCATTCATGCATGTTCCGATTATTAATGCACTTTAGGGCCACAACCGAACTCCCGTCAGTGTCTACTTGCATAGCCAGGCATCGCCTCACCCCATCAAGTGAGGTTATGTTCGGAACTCCTACTCAGATAGCATTCCCGAATGAGCATAGGCCCAGCCTCTACCGTGACTCACATTTGGACTCCCGCCGCGATTTTCGACAAGTCGGACTTTGTCCCCCTATTTCCTGTCGGGGTGACGGGTTCAATTGAGTGACCACACAAGCATACCACCACAACCCATTTTAATCTTGAATATTAGCCGATGCAAACGAGGCACATGCTCACAGAATCAATCACTGCATATTTTTCATGTAGAAATTGTAGGAAAATAATTACACGTGATCACGTTTTATTCCAAAACTTGTCCAACTTCCATGCCTTATAAATAAAACATGCCCTTTTCATTTTCATGGCAACATTTGACATATGCATACGCTCGACACTTCAAGGTTTTCCTTTTATATGTCCATGTGACTTTACTGCAATGTCAATGCATTTAAACATTCGATAACGCAAATCATACAATCAATTCATCATTAGCACAAACAACTAATCAACGCGCCTTAACAATTATGGATACATAGAATTATTACTACAATTCAATTATGCATGAATTGTACTATTCATAATTAAATTAAAAATAAATTATTATTAAAATAAATAATCATTTATAAATTAATATATATTAAATAAATTCCGAATTTCAATAATAAATAAATTATTTAAAAAAGGAAATAACTATTTTTAATAAAATAATGCTAATCAAGATTATCTTTATAATCCTTGATTACCCTAATTAATCACAATTAATTACTAAGCAAGATTAATAATTTAATCAAAGCTAACAATGCTTAACTAACCTAACCATGCTTCAACCATAGTTAATTAACCCAACCATAATCCAACTGTAGTTAATTAACCCAACCTTGGTTAATTAACCTAACCATAATTCAACCTTGATTAATTAACCCACCCTCAGTAATTAACCTAACCTTGGTCATCTTTCTAATCAGCCCTCTCAACCTTAGTTAGCCATAATTAAACCCCTAACTAAGATTAACCATAACTAAACTACTCCTAAACAAGTTTAACAAACTAATTGAAGGATTAGAGCATAAATTCACCATTAGTTAGGCCGGAGACACAGGCGCGGCGGCGATGGCAAGGGCTATGCACAGGGACCTCGAATACGTTGACAAAAGGTGGCCCCAGGGTGGAAATAGTTGCTGCAAGTGCCGGTTCCTCCTGTTTTGCAGAAAACTGAACCAAACTAGGGGGTTTGACTACTAGCCAGACTGACCGGCAATTCAGCGAGTTGCTGGCCGACATCTGACGAGCTATTGGTCGGTGTCCAGTGACTCTAGACGCTGAGGGGGAGGTGTTGGTGGCTGGTCCGAGTGGCGACGAAAACAGCTGCGGTTAGGCATTTCCAGTCGGTGCAACAACTGGAAACAGGGGCGGATAGGGAGCATAATTGGTTTGGACGGCCGGCAAGCTGTCCGATGACTAGGATCCGTGAACAGCGGTGACTAAGGGTAATGGACAAAGGCTCGTGGTCGTTGATGCAAGTGGCTCAGGTAGCAACAAAGTTAAATGGACAATGGAAATGGAAGAAAGGAAGGAAAGGAAGAAGAAGAAGGCCGGCATCCAACGAGCTGTTAGTTGGTGTCCAGCGACTCTAGACGCTGAGGGGGAGGTGTTGGTGGTTGGTCTGAGTGGCAGTAAAGCGAAAATAGCTGCAGTTAGGCATTTCCAGCCGATGTAGCAACTGGAAACAGGGGCGGATAGGGAGCATCATTGGTTTGGACAGTCGGCAAGCTGTCCGATGACTAGGATCCGTGAACGGCGGTGACTAAGGGTAATGGACAGAGGCTCCTGGTTGTTGATGCAAGTGGCTCAGGCGGCAACAAAGTTAAACGGACAATGGAAATGGAAGAAAGGAAGGAAAGGAAGAAGAAGAAGAAGAAGAAGAAGAAGAAGAAGAAGAAGAAGAAGAAGAAGAAGAAGAAGAAAGAGATGGGAGGGGTGGTCGGCTAGCAAGGGGGAGGAAGAAAAGATGAAGCTCTTCAATACCCGTCAATTCCCCATGCAAAAGGCCATCATGAACCAAGACTTTCTCTTCCTCTTTTGTCTTCTATTTTTTAATGCAAATAGGGGCATTTTAGTATTTTCCACCTTAGGCATCATTACCAAATTGCCCATGGGTTGAAGATGAAGAGTGAGCCTAAGAAACGGGCTAGGAATGGGCTCAGGAATTTGTTGCACTCGAATTGGGCTAAAAATGGATAATGGGCTAGAATTGGTTAAGTGGGCTAATTGGGCTCAATGGGCCCACATGGCTGACTTGGGTCCCCCATTTGTGGTTGTCTCCCCTTTGGCATGAGGCCCACTTGGGTCTTGCTTAGCCCACTTCCTTGTAGGCTCAACTTTCCAGCTCATTAATTCCTTTTTTTTCCAACAATTCGGGCTTATCGATAATTTTGAAAGTTATAGAAACATTGTCCAAAGGTTTGCCTCTGACGTCCCTGAAAGTTCAACGTCTAATATCAGATTAACATACATAGTCAATTTCGATCGAATGCAGTTTTAGTATGTCTCAGACTAATAGATGGCTCCGAGGATTTACATGTAATCGACTCGTACTTGACTCAGCATCAAACCACGTTCAAGTTTTCTCGACTTGTGGGCATCCTCGACTATCATGAAGTTGCAAATAATCGATTCTTATTTCAAAGTACATGATTACTGATAATTAACTTAGGGCCGCTCGCAGTCTCAACAATAATAAACGGATTCACCCATTGTCCCATTATACCCTATCCACGAATCAACTTCTAGTCACTCTTTGAATCGGCCTATATAATCACAAGATTGTCCTTATGCATGCCTCATGACTCTTTGGTGGTCATGGTTCCCTTGATGAGAGCAACTTAATATATATTCAAAGAACAAGCGGATGAGAGCAGCCTCTAGAATTTCAATTTTTTTTTTTATATTTCTCTATGCCTTCTAGAATTTGTGCTGCATGGAGTTAATGTTGTTGAGTTATAATCCAATGAAGAACTTCTTGCAAGGGAAATAATCTACTTAAATTGCTACTTTTAGTGTGATAACAGGTGACTATGCAGATCTAGGAATTGTTGGAAGGTGCTGATCTTGATCTGTTCTGATTTGGATTTTGTGATTATAATGTGTTTCTATTATGCTTGGCCTATTGGTGTATGTTTTGCTTCAAAATTTAATTGCTATATGTTTAAATCTATATTTTCTAATCATAGATACGAACATTGCTCGTTTCCATAGTCTGCTCGGTGCTTTCAACACATATGTGATACCCTCAATCAAGTCACAGAAAAGAGGGTTCTCTTTCTCAAAACATTTTGCAGAGGTTTGACCATTGTATTTGCACCATTGAATTAAAGTCATACCACCGAATCAACAAGAGTATAACTGCATCTATATCATACTTTTGGCAATTTTTAGGTTCCAGCTAGTCGGAGAAGTGAAGCTGCAAAATTTGCTCAGTTATGGAATGAAGTAATATGAATTTTCCGTGAAGAATATCACATAAGTGAGGAAAGAAACCTTACTAGAAAACTGTCACATAGTCAATGCTATCTAATTTTGTTTGCAGCTGGATTTTATGATCCAGGAATTGTTGGAAAGTGCTGATCTTGATTTGTTCTGACTTGGATTTTGTGATCGCAATGTGTGTTTCTATTGTGCATGGCCTATTGGTGGATGTTTTGCTTCAAAATTTAATTGCTAGACATTTAAATTCTAAGTTGAGGGTATTTTGTAACTATAGAAAATTTTGGAGTGATGGTGTTGTGGATTCTAGTATGGAGAAGTACTTCTTGGAAGTGCAAGTGTTGTGATAAGCTCGTGCAGGCATTTCTCTAGGTAAATGTTGTGAAATTTTTGTTTAATTAAAGATAAAAAAATAAAATCTATTAGAACCTGGAACCGACCCTAAAATCTATAACAAGGTAGGTTTCATGTTCTAGGTAAAATCTATAAAAAATTTGAAATCGCTCACCTTCTACTCGTCGTGCGAAGACCTCGAGAACACGTCCACCGTCGTCACGCGGTTCCTCCTCAAGCTGGAGCTGGTCGCACGCAGGCTGTGGCCCGCAGTGTGTGTATCTCCTCCATCCAGGGATCTCGATGATGTCTGCTAAAGCGTTGCCCCTACTTTGTTTTCAAAACACAGGAAATAAAAGAAGAAGAAGAGGTAGGTGACAGCGTCTCGTGTGCCGATGCGTGCTTGTGTAATTTTTTATGAAAAGTCGCTCTTTGAAACGAGCTCATAAGTGAGAGAGAGAGAGAGAGAGAGAGAGAGAGAGAGAGAGAGAAGAGAGAGAGGTGAAAATGGAATTGACTATAAATATTTTCCTGAGGAAATGCGTGTCGTCGTTATGCTACATGTCAATAGAACCAAACGTAATGCATGTCGTCACCTGCAAATACAAGAAAACCTGAAATTTAATTCGTGACTACCGTTAATTAGTGTCCATCAATCAAGTATCACAAAAGGTGTCTAGACACTTACAATAAAATAATGTGGACATTGATAAGGTCTTGCAAATCAATCAATCCACAAACACTAGAAAATTTTAATAAAAAACAAGACAGATTTACGGGATTCGGTTCGAGTGTTGATACATGCTCTATGGCAGCATATAATTTACTATAATCAGTCACATTCCACACCTAGATTAAGCCTCAATCCACAGTATTTACAAAGAAACTACTCAATTGAACGTAAAATTCACGGCCCAACAACTTCATACGGTCGAAAACCAAGGACGTTGTGTGTCTCTGCCTTATTTTAAGCACTCAAGGACACAGAAGTCCCTCTCGTTTCGTGTGCAATGATATGAAAAAAAGGGTCCTTCTTTCGTCAGACCTTAAAGATAATCCAGCAACAAGTTTCCTTATTTTTCAAATCGTAACAGATACCCCCTGTTCTTGGTTTTCTAGGTGCGGTGAAACTTGGATGTTTATCCAACCCAGCAATGATGAATCTCAACATTTATAATTTATATGTCCATTAAGAGATTCATTGGATTTCTTTTCTACCATTTAACAAATCGATCTATGTTCCATATATGGGCTCAAGCTCAATACATAATTTAATAATTATTCTTATAACTAGTGGAACTGTTCATGCTGTTATAGAAAATACTTTGGACCAAAGGAAGCTCAACAAAGATCATATCACATCCCATTAGCAATAAGAAAATTCAAATTGACACTTCATTAGGTAATATTTATTTTACGGAAGATGAATGATTTAGAAAATATATTCCTAAAAATAATTGCTTGTATCGCTTGATTGGTCAATGAAATATATTTTCATTATCGATAAAAATTTATAAATAAAAAAAATCATTCATTTTGCAAGCGATATAGACTATTGTTTTTAGGAAAATATTTTTTAAATAATTTATTTTCTGTGATACAAATGGAGTCTTGAATAAATAAAATGGCATCATCAACTTGAGTGTGTACAATATGACTGAAACATAGGATGCCTATGTAATAAAATTGAAATTAACAACTCAGTATAGGAGTTCTAAAATAACCCTCTTAATTTTCCAGAAAACAAGTACCGGAAAGCCAATTTGCCTGCTAGACAAGCAAATAAGCTAGAAGCGCACGGGATCAGGCAGGTTCCGTGGACAATAGTGCCAAACATCATGCATGTCGTCATCTGCAAATACAAGAAGCACTCGGAAATTCACGCCATGCATTTTGGACAAGAACAGGAATACTCGTAAGACCAGAGATTTAAACGAGTCCTACACAAGTTGACGGGAGTTTGCTCAGGTTCGGTTCTCACCGCTTGCGGTCTCCCATCAATAAGCGAAATGCGAGCCCACCGAAAGTGCTTAAAGTAGGCCGGCGTGTGCGCTTATCTAGAAACGGAGTAATTCTCCCTTCCGCCTAAAATTTTTGTTAAAAAAACAAACAAACAAACAAACGACTCAACAAGATAATTATTGTTTATGAGTTAAGAGGCATGCCAAGATATGGTAATTTTTTTAGGTTTAATCAGGCTATTGCTGCATCCTAATTCAATTAGGGTTTGAATGAGATTTTCAACTCAAGATGGGATAATGGTCCATTCACAAATAACCTATTAGACAGTGGCAAACTTAAGACTTTTAGATTTAGGGAGTCCTTGGGCAAGACAACAAAAGACTTAGAGGGTCAATATACGTGAAAATGACTTGTAAAATCTTGGGGGAGATATCAAGAAAATCGACACAAAACTTCACAACATACAGTTCGTCATAAATGAATTTGGCACCAAATACCCTTGGGTTGACCATAGAGCTTAAGATGGATGCGGGGTTTTACCTAAAACGTGACTCAAATCCGATAAAGTCTTTCACTAAAGTATGATTTAAGAATGGCAAAAGTACAGCCCAAGTGCCAAAACTTGACACGAGAAGATACTTAAATGCCAAAAGTTATGAAAAGCACACTTACGTGCCGCTTTTTTTGAAAATTGAATCACTTAAGTGCTAACTCCCGGCGAATGTTGTCGGAAATCCGACGTTACTTATTTTAATAATATAACTTGCTTACATGATTCGCCGGAAGCTGAGTCAGCAAGAACTCAATCAAAATGACACTGTTTTTGTGCTGACGTGGCATTTAAAAAATGTATTAATTAAATAATATTAAATAACTTTAATATATATTATTATAAAATTGATTAATTTTATATAAAAAAAAAGGAGGAATGGGAGGGTTCGGGCGAGGGCTATGTAGCCCTCGCTCTCGTCGCTGTCACCACCCTACCATCGCTTGGAAGGGTTGATGATAGTGGGTGAGGGTTGGCCAAGGTCGCCGGGCCCTAGCTAGTGAGTGGCCAATGACTTTGGCTGACCTGTAACGAGGGCCCACAAGCCCTCATCGCAGGTCGGCTTGGCAAGGGTCACTAGATCTGGGGGAGGGTCGCAACCCTCGCTCCAGATCTGGGTGAGGGTCCGTAAGCCCTCACCGTAGGTCAACTGGGGTCGCTGGCCACTGGCCAAGGCCCGACGACCCCAACCAACCCTCTCCCCATCGTCGCCGACTCTTCCTAGCAATGGTGGGGTAGCGAGGCCTACATAGCCCCTGCCCGAACCCTCCCCTTCCTTTTTTTTTTTTAAAAATAAAATCAATTTTTTTAAAATTTTTTTTCTAATATAATATGGACAATTTTTTTTGAAATTTGCACGTGGATATTTTATTTTGAAAAAAATTGCTTTGTTAGCAAATAAAATCGCCGGAAAATAACACAGGGCAGTTTGGCCGCATTTTTTCGCTATTGGCATTTAATTGATCATTTTTGCTTCGATTTTGGTACTTAAGTATACATTTCCGAACTTTTGGCACTTAAATGTCGCCCCGTAAAAAGTATTGACACTCTAGGGGTCCGTACATCAATTAAGAACTTATAATTACTTGGATGGTTTAAGAACCCTCAAAAATGAAATTGATCATAATCAAAGATGGTTGTCAAACCCTAATTTCATATTTTGGGACTATTAGATCTTAAAATTATAAGATAGTTTGACGATTTTTATGATAGTGCATTTTGAGGCCGATTTTCTCATTTGAAATCTGATAACCACATACATTTTGAATAAATAACTGTGGCAACGGATTCAGGGTGGCTGATTTTATTATGAGTGGTGACATATTGCTCGATTGAAGGGTACTGTGAAGAGCACCTACTGAATTATGGATGCCCAACCGCATTATTTAGTCCAGATTGCGATTCATTCTAGAGACGGTGATGTGGTGTAATCGAAAGTTATTGAGATAGATAGATTTGGAACCGGACGATTCCTCCCAAAGGGCTCCTACATGCAACTGTGAGAATAAATCCAAGATTGTATTACTCAAATGGTACAACCATTTTAACCACTAGAGATTCTTAATTATATTTTGATTACTAGGGTGGCGAAGATAGGCACCAAGGGCGATGGTAACACTGATAATACAAAGGTCGTACACTTGTGCTCTACCTCCGTTCCCGCACATTACACTCTAGGTTGGTCTAAAAAAGTTCTTTAAATTTCGTGTGATGTTGTGTAGAATATTTGGCTATTCATTTTTTGAAATGAAAGAAGATGAAGAAGATGGAATCCTAATTTATTGCCCAAACTGAGGCCCCATTTAGTTTAGCATTTAGAATGGGCTTTTGGGCTCTAAAAGGGTTTGGCTAAATGTAAAGGTGTTTGGTTCTGGTTTTTTTTTAGGGTTTTGGCCAAATGCAATTACATCTCCAAAGGACTCTAAGCCTAAAATAGGTCTGGACATCTTTTGGAAAGCAGCATTCTCGGAATGCAAGTCCCATTCACTGTTCATCTTCTCCGAAAAAGCCAAATGGAGGTCAACAACCGCCGGCCAAAGGGTTGCCCACATTAGCAACCGTTGAATGAGGGGTCTATGACCTTGGTGATTGATGCCTGGAGGTTACAACCACTCGATGACTACCACTTGAGGTTGCATGATCTCAAGCGACTATCGAGCATATTTGAAAAATGTTTAGGATATAATATTGAAAATTTTATAACTGAATTGGCTACATACAATAAGTGTAGGACTTTTTGGACAATTATCACATAGTTCTCGTCTTGCTGAAGATGTGTTAGCAATCATCACAAGTTCGTCAGGTAATAATTGGGTGGTTGACTGTGGATGTTTTATCTTGTGACTTCTCATGGGCATTGTTTTACTACAAAACCCTATTCATGATTCAACCTTGTGTTCCAGATCTCATTTCTAAACTGGACCCAAAGAAATATGTTAAATATTCCAAAAGTGATGGACACCCCGTCCATTACAACAAAGACCCTTATGGTCATTGTTTTTGAGATTCTTTTTATCAGTGTTCCTCGTGCACCAGATCTCTTGATGAGGTAGACATGACAGTAAAGCCAAAGTGAAAAATCTGTAATGGCAAGGATGATTTATACCAAAGGCATTTGAACGGAGATTCCTCTATTGATACTCTTGGTGAGAATGACAAGTTCTAGTTTATGGTTTCTTATGCCCCAACTCCACCATCTTCATATACATCATCACCACCACCATCACCTCCAGCCTCACCACCCTTGCCTCCTTATATAAAAAACCAGCTATTTCCCAATTTTATAAACCTATCCTTAAATGGGCAAAAAAAAACTCATACCTATTCACACTCTCAAGTGAAATTCCATCAAAACACAAACCCTTCTATCTCCATGTTTCGCAAAGTAGATTTTCCCCCTCTCAGAGAAAGCTCTCAACTTTCTTTTCTAGCCATGGAAGAATTCACTGATTTCCAAAGGAGATACCTTCATGTTCCAAAGATTCCTGCTCCCATTGATGTGGATAACATGGAAGGCAAAAAAGAAGTCCCATCGCCGAAACTGTTTTGAATTGGCAAGTAGAAACTCTTTTGGCACACAATAATGCCTTCAAGATGATCAACTCTAGGATCGTTGATGTACAACAAGATCTTAAGAGATATGATGATTCCACCAAAAAAATGCTTGTAGACTTCCAAAAAAGACTTCATTTTCTAGAATCGGGACAACATCTGGGATATTATCATCTTGAGAGTCCAAAGGTTGAAATAGAAAAGCTCAAAAAGCAAATTAGTCTTCTTGAAAAAGGAAAATTTAAGCTTGCTGATTCATTCTCTGTCTTGCCGAGAATTGAGTACTCTCTTCCACCAACACAAAACTCTCTAGTTTTTGTGACCCTTGTAGAAACCTCTACTAGATAGGATAGAAGGCATTTGGTTAAAATGCGAAACCGTATCCGAGAAATGGAAAGATTAAAGAAAGAAAGGGCAAAGGAAAAAATCATTACAAAACCCTCCAAGCTTGCCAAGGAGGAACTTGACCAGCAGATGGTGGTGTCAAACCAATTGGAATCATTTTTAAAAGACCTGAGTAATCAAGAAGGTAAGCAAGCTATCAATCACTCTTAGACTTCCCCAATTCCTATCCTTCCGATCGATACAACATTACACTCAGACTCGAAATCTCTTTCATCCTCCTCCTCTTTCTTGATTCCTGTTGTTGAATCTTTTCCCCTTATAATTGTCACCTCATCAATATTTATGGTCGACCCACCAAAACAGGAAATCAAATCAAATCCTTATGAACCAGAGGTTATTCAACTGAATAACCCATCTCAAATTCTCACTTCCTCTTCTAAAATGTTGTTTACTATCGACGATATTCCTTATTTAAAATGGCCAAATAGATTTGAAGAGTTCCACTCCTAGTTGAAAACTTGAGTCTCACTGTTGAAAGTCGGTATTATATTCTCCTTGAATTTGTTACGAGGTTTACTAGTAGTCTTAAGCATTGGTGAGAAATAACTTCAAATGCCAATCAAATGCATTTTCTACTTTTGATAGACTTTTCCCAAGCTATTGAAATTATCTATCATTTTTTCATAGGAAAACCCGATCTTCCATGAGCCTATCATTCTAGATTTGCTCAATAATCTCCTGGGGGTATTCCAAACTTGGTCATTCTCACATTATGTCAATCTTATACTTTTCTTGCTGGGGAGAATAATGTGTTAAAATTTACATGTTGATTTCTGATTGTGCCTTTGGCTTGGAACGAAAGTCAATAAGCACATTTTCTTACCTACAATGTGTTTGGTTTCAAAGGAAAAAACAGCCCTTGAAGGGCTTGAACATGAGGTTTGCATGCTATGGGATAGCATACTTGTTGCGAGCCGACCTGGTTTTACCTAGTTCTAAGCATAGGTCTCCTTGTTGGTATCAGAGCCATGGTTTCATTCATAACTTGATTTGTTCCATGCACTTAGATGGTGAATGCAGTGCTGAGAAGGTTCTCTCTCAACTATGAGTGATATAAATACTACTCTAGTTACTCTCAGTGTTCCAGTCACCCTTTCTCCATCCTCATCTTTTAGATTAACATGCATGATGGAGTGGTGAGAGCATTTGTTGACATAAGGCATGTATTGTAGTTAAAAGAGCACCTTTTCCTATTAAGTGCTTTTGATGTGCTTCTGCACTAGATTTCCACTAAAGATGAAGTTCTAAAGGTCTCTCTAAGGCTGTGTTTAGTGATTTGGATAAAATTCTGAATATGATAAAATTTATCATATCCTACATTTGGTGCCTATTTAAAACAAGATAAAGTTAGATATAAGGGGATATGAGCCGGATAAAATTATCTCATGGGGAATGTGGAATAAATGTGGATAGGATTTCTAATTTTATAATAGAAAAGTTATTTTTCTCAAAAACAAACTTCTTATATTAACATATCTAAAATTATATTTCAATATCAATGATATTTAAATTCTAATATAAAAATTCAAAATAACATAACAATTTGGTTTTTTAATTTAATCTTATTTTTATTTATATATTTGAATATAATTCTATCTTACAATACAAATTCAATATAAAGATATATATTAAATATATTTAGGTGTTTTGATATTTTAGGTATATTAGTACAATTATCTATTTAAGAAAATTTCATTGGAGAATGATGAAAGGGGAAGAAATTAATTAAAAAAGAGAGTAAAATAAAATAAAAATAAAGTAGATAAGAGTGTCACTAGAGATTTTTACCATCTCCATTTGTAAAAGTTTTTGTTCAATTATATTAATATTCTATTTATACCAAACAATATATGTGATATGATATGAATATATCCAATTTTATCACTACAATCATCAAACAATTGATAGAATGTTAAAAAATCTCATGAATTTCATATTTTATCATATCCATATCTATCTTAGTTAGAAATCTGGATGACCAAACATAGCCTAGATGTGCTTACTTTGATGGGGGAGATAATAGAGTCAAGTTATATCTCCTCTAGCGAATGACCATGATTGGCTCATTTGCTAGATTCTTTAAGATTTCAGGTCATGACCTAACATGGTGATGACATTAGACTCAGGCACATTTGTGAGAGGAACATGATGTTCCAAGTCGAAGGGGTCTATCAAGAGGTCAGTGGACTAATAAGCTGGACATGTGTAAAAATGCATATAGGTCGATATAGTCCTTGTCTCGTTCTTCATGGTTTTCTACTTCTTGTTCTTTACGAGTTAATTAGTGTAGCGTGAAGCCTTCTACTGATGTAACTTGATCCACGACCTCATTCAACTATTATACCTTTACAAGACAACAAAGATTCATTTAGCAGTCTTTAAAGATGCTTTTGGGTCGATCATCATTTGTTTATATATGATGCTACACACTCAAGTACCTTATTTCTTCAGCACATGTTACATTCATATATATTCGTATATACCTTGCATAAGTACGTAAATATGTTTGCGTAAAGCATAAGCTGAGGAGAACACGGTGCTTTATGAGTTAACTGATCTTTTGTTTGTTTTAAACGCCGCAGTAGGCCTGGGCAATGCACACATCTTCGGGGACACTGTCCTGGGTGAAGTAACAGAGCAACCCATGATGATCGAATGCTTTGAACTTCAATGGATTCTCAAGATCTGTTCATTCTCAGGGGATTTTGATTGTTCCGCTGTCAAATGTGAACAAGCCCAGCGAGTACCTGGGCGATTGCTTCTCCTTCAGCACCACTTGATGCAACGGAGAATGAATCTTTCCATTGCTCCATGCCTGTTCAAAAGCAGTTGAAACATTTTCCATTGCTTTTAGGAACAGCTACGAGCCAGCTATGTTTGATCCACGTAGAGAACAAGAAAATGAGGCAAAGGTAATATAAAGTCGAACTTGAGATGAATTCGAATGCCTTCACCAAATTTAAGTATGGCTCACGTTCAATTAACTTTGGTAATAATCATTTGTAGGACTCTGGTGTTTCGTGCCTAAAAATACTAATTTTCCTTCGTGCTGGTACATTTCATAAAGTGTCTGTAAGGACAAGCGGCTGTTGGCAAAATAATGACGGTGACTTTTTCATTTAATTTATTAATACTTTTATGAAACTACTCACTTTTTTTTGTTATATTTTGTGAATTAACAATTTTTACACTAACTTATCAACTTTTATTTATATAACTTACCAACATATCGAATTTACTGACTATTACCAAATTACCAACCTAAATTATAGTGATTCATCAATTTTTATTAAATTAAATGACCCACTAGTTTTGGGTATCCACTCTCATTGAATTAGTCATCAAATTCTAATTCTTTTTTCACTAATACTCGTCGAAATTTTTAACTTCTCCAAAGACTTGGTAAATTGAATGGGTTGATAAACAAGACAAATAAAAGTTGGTAAATTTTATGAACGTCAATAAATTTAACTTGTTTATGACAGAGGCAAGCAAAAATTGGTGCACAAAATTGAAAGTAAAACTATATATATAAAGCAAATAAACATTATGTAAGCAATGAGAGCTGGTAACTTAAAACTATTTGGTAATTCAATCAGAAAACAAAAGTTAGTGAATCACTCAAAAAGAGTTGGTATGAACACATAAAAGTAGATAAATTAAGGTGTCGTTAATAAAGACAAATAAAAGTTTATAAAAAAATAAGAAACATTGATAAATTGTAAAGAAGAGTTAGATCTAAAAGTGCCGATAATTTACTAATGAGATACTGAAAAATCATGTGATTGGTGAGCTTTTTTCAATATTTTTTTCTTATATTTATCATACCCTTATAAAAGTCTACCGATACGGACAAAAAAGTCCTTTTTTTTTTTAATGGTATGAATCATCTTAGTTAAATGTCACTAGCATTACTTTGTTGTTGGTGTTGAGGAAATTTAATTGATAATGAAGATAGAACAGTAATTTTTTTTTTTTTTTGATGCATTGGTGCGTGAGGATAGATCATTGTTCTTGAGGTAGTATTTGCTTCTACTATAATTGTTATTGGGTTTAGAATAAATATACCTTTAGGATATACACCAATGTCATAGAGAAAAAAGTTTGACAATTACTTAATTTCTCTCTTAGAAGTTCACTTTGAATGTGTTATCAAATTTATGTGTATGAAAAGAGAAGAGAGTTACAAAAAAGTTGTTATTTTGAACATTTTGTAGAGCAAAGTATGATTTTGTGTATTAATAGACAATTGATCAATGCATCTCTTGAGAATAAATACCTTATGCTCACCATCACCACTTTTTATATTTAAGATTCCCCTCTTTTCATAATAACAAACTATTTCAACGATCCCCTACATAGTTTGTTAAATAGTTATTATCTATACTAATTTACATAAATTTATACATACAAGAAGGCATATGTTAAGATTCGAATTTTAATTAGTGTAAACAATTTCATTAACTATATCAGTGTTAAATAAAACTTTGAACCATAATTCAAATTATTAATCAAATTATCACATATAATTTTATATATATTCAATTAGAAATTTCCTATGCTTTAACACTTTAATAGCCTTATACTACTTCCTGCGTTCAAGAACATTTATAAAAGTTCATTCAACTTTCGTTAGAAGCGACACCACTTCCTAATACATTACCTTAGCATTACCTTACTAAAACACCAAACTTTATTCAAAGTGTTTTTTTATACTTATCCTCTCACTTTCCATTAGTATTAACCTTGTACCCCTTCGACCAAACAAAAAATTGTGCCCTAGTACTTGATCGCTATTAAGATACAGTAACTTCTTTTTACCCATTGAACTTTAAAAATTTCGTTAGAAATTATAACGTTAGGTTCAATTGGTCTAAGATCCATTCCTTTGGTCGTATTTTCTAAGTAAACCCTCTCGAGAGTTCCTTTGTAAATGGATCAACCAAGTTATTATTCGTCAAAACAAATTACTAGAATTGTTTCATTAGTAATTAATTGTTGAATATATTCATGTCGTAAGCCAATATCTAGATTTTCCATCATATGTTTTAGGATATGCCTTTAATATTGTTGCCTCACTATCACAATGTAAAGATATAGTTATGGCCACATTTATTTAGGCTCTTTACTAGGCGTCGATAGTGATATAAATTCAGCATCCTTTGTTGAATGAGTTATACATGTCTGTTTCTTTGATTCCCATGAGACTGCGTCACTTGCCAAATTGAAACTCATCTAGATGTTGACTTGTTATCAGCTAATTATCCAACTAGCATCTAAATGTCACTTTAGTACTATTTGTTGTGTTTCATAGAATAGACCATAATGTATCATATTCTCTAGGTAACTAAGAATTTTACTTATAACCTTTCAATGCACATTATTAGGATTACTAGCAAATCTAGACAATTTACACACAATAAAAGCTATATCTAGTCTAGTGCACTACATAGCATATATCAAACTTCCAATTGCACCAATATATTCTAATTATGCTAAAAGTTATTAAGGATTTTCTATCAATCTAATTGACACATTTATGTTAAATTTGACTCTTCAGTTCCCAAACGCTAATATTTCAAATAATTTTCTCCACATAGTAGCCTTAAAGCATATATTGGATCACTTTGATATTTAAAATTGTATGCACTTCTCCCAAATATTCCATTTTAAACTAAGAAAATAGATACTTTATAGTTTCATCTATGCCATACATATTTGTACCAATAATTAGCATATCATCTACCTATAACGAGATTATAACATCATATTTTTTGGTAAATTTTGAATAAATGCACATATCATGTAACATCCTGAATTTCGACCCATTCCGGGATAGATGAAATGGTTAATTTATCAATGCACTGTTAGTTACGCTTACTCTGAGTTGGGCCCCTCACGAGTTAACTAACTGTTCGGCAAGGCAATTAAGGATCGGTACGCGTATGATTAGTGAATTTAATCGGGGATAGGCCGCTCGACCATAAGGATCAAAGAGGAATAATACTACATTGTTGCAGGCCAATTAGCGAACGGAAATAAATCGAGTCGGCAAAAATACGAGATCGGATTGCGGGTGATTCCGCACGACTTCGATATTAATTGCGGATGACATTAAACCGATTTCCTTTTGGCCCCATGTACTCGGTGTGAGTAATTAACCTCGTGATTACATGACAACCGAGAATTGCCCTGATTCGAATACACGATCGTGGATTGAAAAGCTATCAACCACGGGTCAAACGCGCGAGAACCCCTAAACGCCGCCCGAAAGTTAGGTCGTACTAAAGTCGCGATTGATTGATTTTAACCACGAATTTCAATCCGGTATCGGGTACCGAATTTTTAGGGATGTCGAGACTAAAATATTGGACGTGTCTCATTGATTCTCGAATTTTTCGGTAAGTCCGGAATTATTGGAAAAGGATTTAACGTGCCGAGTTTTGAAGCCAATTATTTGGAAAATTTGTGCTTCAAGGGCAAAAAGACCAAAATGCCCTTTCTAGAAGCTTATTTGAATTTTTGTCTTGTTCTCTTTTCTTTTTCTTTTTCTTTTTCCTTTCTTTCCCCCCCCCCTTCTTATCCGCACGTTCTCTCTCTCTCTCCCCTTTTTCTCTCTCCTCCCCTCACGTTTCTCTCTCCGTCGGCAGCCCCACTTGCCCATCTTTTTCCCCCCTTTTGTCGACAGCCCTCCCCACTTGCCCCATCTTATCTTATCCTTTCCCCCCCCTTTTGACCGGTCTTCTCTCTCTCTCTCTCTCTCTCTCTCTCACGCGCAGCTTGTGCAGCACGTTCAGCCCCAGCAGCTGCTTCTTCTTCTTCCTTCCTTTTCTTCTTCTTCTTCTTCTTCGACCGACGTCCTGGGCTTGCTGCTGCTGTTGTCACCCATCACCGACCGCCACTGCAGCTTCGCCATCACCCTTGCGAGTCGCCGTCCGCCGGCGAGCCGCCATCCGCCGGCCTTGAGCCGAACCAGCCCGCCCAGCTTCTGCCCTTCTTTCTTCCTCTTCTGTCTGCGGGAGCTGCTGTCCTGCTCCGGTTATGGTCGCGACGCCGCTGCTGTCTCCGGCCGCCCTGCCCAGACGCCGGAGTTGCCGGACCGCCGCCGCAAGCCACCGCCCTTCGCCTGACCACCCCGAGCCCTGCTGCTGTCCGTCGCTCTCTCTCTTTCTCCCTTTCGCGTCGGCCGGCCCGACCGCCCGACGCCGGAGCGGCGAGTTGCTGCCTCGCCGTCACTCGGCCACCATCGTCCCTCCGCCCTAGTCGCCCCCGGAGGCCAGCCGACCGACCGGCCAGCCTTCGCCACCCACGAGCCAGCTGCACCACCCCTCTCCTCTCTTCTCTGTCCGAGTGCTGCCGCTGCCTTGTTCCAGTTCGGTCGCCGGTCACCTGGACGCCGGAGCAGCGAGCTGCTGCCTCGCCGTCGCTCGGCCAGCCAAGCCCAGCCACCCCGACCCGTGCCCCCCGAAACCAGTTGCACCACCTCTCCTTTCTCTCTCCAGCTCCGTCCGAGGTCGCCGGAGCCGTTGCACGGTCGCCGGAGCTGAGCCGCTGGCCCGTCCGAGTTGCCGGGCCGCCCACCGTCGCCCCATGCCGCCACGCCCGCCCGCCTGGTCCCTTTGTTTCTCGCCTTGTCGCCGCATGGACAGCCGCCCTCGGACGAGACCCGGTTCGGCCGCCTCGCCCCGACGCGCCGGAAGTTCCCGGGCGTTCCCTCGCCGCCGCCGTCGTGCTCGTGTCGTCGGAATCGCTAAACCGTGAGTCGATTTCCTAATCCTTATTTAGGAATTAATCTTGCTTAGGAGTAGTTTAATTAGTTTAATTATGGATTAGTGCTTTGAACGATGATTATTAGTGTTTTAATATTATTGATTAAGTTTGCTTAGTGTTAATCATGGTTAGTAGTAATAAATATTATTATTATTATTTTCGGAATAAATAATAATTATTTATTATTTTCGGAATTATTAATTAAATTAATTTATAATTTCGAATTATTAATAGTAATATTGTTATTACTATTCATTGCTGAAAATTAATTATTTTTGGAGAAAATAATTAATTGTGATTATTTATTGGAAATGGTTTTTATTCGTGATTATTTATTGGAAATGGTTTTAATTGAGTAATTTTGGGGGAAAATTACTATGGTCTATTTTTCCAAAGTCAATAGTATTTATATACTATTTTATTAAAGGACATTGGTTTATTAAAGAAGGATTTTACTAAATGGAATTATTTGGGTTGGATAATTAATTATGGGATTGAAAAATAATTATAAGTATTTTGTGGGACTTGAATTATTTTATCGGAACAATCAACTATAGTATTATATGCTTCTTAAATGAGTATCTTTAAGTATAATTATATTTTATACTTATTTGAGATAATTGAATATTGTTGGAAATAGTTGATTGGCGTCGTTTTGAGGACACGTATTTATTTATTATTAAATATACGTGATTATTTGGAAAAGTGTGCAAGTATCGTGATGTCGATTGGTCATCCGAAATGACAAGAGTTGAAGTTGTTCCCAAGAGTTAGGGAATGTACTTGATTGAATGCTGATTGGAAATTGAATTTTGGAAATTGTCAAGTGAGATCGCATGACATATTGCGTGGGTTATACGAAATGGCATGTCGCATGAGCATGAGTAATATTTCATTCACGACGAGCAAAGATATAAATGGATTGCTTGATGATGTGTTGGATGAACACATTAAATGAGGGAACCCGGCGTTGCCGGAAGACCGCCAATCCCTATGGGGTTGTGCCGTGGCGGTGGGTCGCCCGACTTCGGTCGGATGCCCGACGAGGAGGGGTTCTATGTGGGATCGCGGTATGGGGGCGGGTCCCGGGCCTCTCGTCGCAGCGGGACTGCGGTAGTGGGCGAGTCTTGTGCTCCTTCGGGAATGCCGTCTTGGGAGTGAGCCCTTGACGTCGCCGTGCCTCGAGGTAAAGAGGACGAAGCTGGTTTAGCAGAACCGCCAACCATAAGGTTGTGCCGTGGCCCAGGAGGAGGGGTCGTAATAATCGGAGCATGTGTGGGTGTGAGACATGAGAAAGTCGTGTGAGATGCTCTGATTATTTGCATACTCTTAATGTCGTGATGATTGAATTGACAGTTTCTGCAGGTTGCGTGTGCCAAGGCCGGGTAGGGTCGCTTGTGTTTGCATCCGCTATCGAACTGTCGCCCGATAATGTTGCTTGAGGTGTGGTATCTCGTGTTGTTTGCCGGAACTAGGTTGCATGGTTAGATTGCTCCCAAGGCGAGCGAAGTTCCTAACCGGGGCTTAGGACTTTGACTTGCTGAGTTTATCTCAACCCGTCGTGGTTAACATTTTTCAGGTCCATAGGATGGAGGATCGACGCGTGTTACGGCTCGTGGCCGTCTTTGAAGGGAGTAGATTAACCCTGGCCTGTTAGTTTCATTGGCTCGATAGGAAGATGCCCGTGGTAAGGGCTTGTACTTGTAAACTTCCTAGGGTTAATCAGTTAGTTAATAAAGTGATACTTTTGATGTGTTCTTGTTGGGTTTTCCTGCTATCCCTGTTTTTGTAATTGACCGGGGATTGTGTTTCGCTTCCGCATGCGTTTAATCAAAAGATAAAAATAACGGTCGGCGACGGATCCTGGGGAGTCGCAAATCAAATGACCGCAAGAGAACAGGGGTTGCCGCGTGCTCGAGGGTCGGGGCGTGACATATCAACATTATTATGCTTAAATTGATATGATAATCTCATTGAATTAAATTTTCATGCCATTATTTTGGTGCTTTCTTTGTTTATGCTCATGTTGTCATTCTCAACAAAATGCACCTTATTTACAACGTCCTTCACATAATTAGCCTCATGATCCCAATGACATTCCTCAATTCGAATTTTTTTATTGAATTATTAACAATTAAGTTCCCACTGAGGAGAAGTTATTTAAGATCATCATTCCAAGTTGCAAGCAATTTTGAAATAATTGTGATAACTTAAAGAGGTTCAGAAATTTCAATCATAAGGTATTTGCATTTGGTAACACATTTTTGAAGTTCATCCACTTGCTTAGAATCATGGCAAATTCAAAATATTTAGAGCAATAAATCTATCATACCTTGTTTGTCAGTATTGCATTTGGTATCCAAGACATTCCAAATGTCTCTAGACAATATGATAGAGCATTGAGAATTCTCTTCGATACCTCTTTTCACCGTCAATATCTTCTTTTTAAAATAATACATTTCTAGGTGCCATTGCTTCATTGAATGTTCTTGGATCTTCATCCAAGTGAAATAATATGGTAATTTATTCACAACACTTTCCCTATCCCCTTCTACCATGAGAGTTACAAAATTAGAACCAAAATCTTTCCTTTTCTTCATTCTTTGACTCCTCCTCAACTCACATATAGAATTTAAAAAATTTCTTTTACTTGATGAAGAATGTATTGCATCAATTGTTTCGCGAAAAATGAATATTTGAAAAATATTCCTTATATCATTTATAAAATGAATTAGCGAAAAATATTTCTATCATCCATGAAAATGTTTAGAAATAAAAATTTTATTGATAATAAACATTCTTTAGCGACTAATTATTTTAAGCAATACTAGTGATATTTTTAAGAAATATTTTTCAAATAATTCATTTTTCACTAAATAAAAAATGCTTAGCTATACTGACTTGTCAGGTATTTTAGTCTCCTTTTTTGGACTTCCCACCGAACAACTCCATGGGGTTCACATGCATGTGAGAATGATACGTTTCGATTGGACTCTTTTGCTTCATGCCTTCCATGGTCAATTATGCTCTAAGTGCAAACAAAGTGATTGATATGTTTGTACATCTTAAACGATGGCAAAAGAAGCTTTTGATTGGATTTCCTAAGATCTTGCCTTCTGTTAGAGTGTGTCCAATCTAAAATAATTATGAGTTTACATGCGTATTTGCATACTTTTTATTTAATAAAGCTTTTGATTGGATCTTTTGAGATCTTGCCTTTCATATTTAAAAACGACCTTCTGGATAGGGGACTCATGGATTTATGGTATTCCCTAGGTGGGCTCGCTAGGGGCGTGCCAAGTCCGTGTAAAGGAACTCCAAAGTCCAGGAATACGCTTGGCTAACAAACAAAACAGACCCCTTTATATACATGTAACTTTATGGTAATTATCAAACTTTTGATTGGATTTAATGAAATTATACCCTCAGTTAAAAATTTAGCATATTCGAAGGGCCACTGATATTATATAATTCATCACATTCATTTCATATCTCTTTGTCGTATGTACATACATGTATTGCTATCGATTTTCTCTTATGCAAAATTCTACTATCTCATGACTCAAAAAAATGGAGTTTTTTCGCATGCTAATGAAAAGTGTTATGTATAAGCATTAAAAAAAACCTGTGCGTAAAAGGACAAGAAGATTGATAGGGAAAAGAAATAAAAAACAATTGACGAAATCATATCATTGAGAGTAAGAGGGATGTGTGTGGCCTGAAAAAAAGAAGGGGGACGTGTCAATCGAAGAATTAGTAAAATTTCAATAAGCAGATTTGGACATGTCAGGTTAAGCACTGGGCTAAAAGTTATTGCCATGCCCACTATATTGTATATATACAAAAAAATTTGGCCCTGAGTGGAGGCCCATGAATAAATATGCTTGAACCGTTCGCAGAGCATGTGTCCAGAGGAAAGACAAAATTGCACAGTAGAATGAATTGATTATCAAATTCAAGAAGAAACTGATCCTATCATTTTCAGTTTGTGTCTAATTGGATTTCTCTTTTTAAGGGCTTGATGTCTAATGAAATGGTTTAAAAGGATTAAGAGGACTAATTTGGCATTGAGATCAGTGGTTTGAAAGGGAAATGATCTGGATATGCATCCCTGTTCTTAGTTGTTAAGACCAGTTATTAAATCTGGTCTCTGGTCTTAGGATTGTTGGTTTGTTGCAGCAACCAATTCACAGTTTAGTCCTTCAGGAAAAGATCCATATAACCGAAAAGATACAGACAATTGCTAGAAAAGCAAAAGAGTTCATCTGCTTGCTATTTTAATTAGATGTCATTTTCTGATAGAAACACATTTATTTTGCGGATCGATGAGATGCTGAAGTCTACCGCCTCTGGAAATTGAGCACCTTGATGGAAATAGCGAAGACGAACACGAAGAGCACTGAGAATCCTATCATCATGGCAGCAGTCACACCCAAAAGATCGTGTCGGTAACCAAAGTAATCTCTCAAGTATTCTTGCACCGTGCTCTCAGTGTCCTTGAGACTGTTCTTTAAATCACCAAACTGAGAGACCACCAATCCATATAAAGTCCAAGAAACTGGGCATGCCCAGTAGTACCATCTCCACCAGATAGGTATCCTCTGTCAAATAGGAAGTTGTGAAGATGTTTGCAAATTAGGCATCACACTTGATGTTGAAAATAGAATTAGCAGAAACATGAAAATCGATGGGTTGCTATAAACTTACAGGCCTCGGTATGATGAACCCTGAAAAGAGATTCCACATGGCATAGAATGCAAAAGAGACGATGGCAGCGATGTGGGGGTTCGGGGTCATGCCCATGGCCATCATACCAAAGTATGTGAAATACAACAAAGTGAAGCACATAAAGAACAGATACCAGAAAAATTTCGCAATGGTCCATTCAAATCCAATCATAGCGTAAACTATGACACCATATAGTATAGCTTGCATGACAACATAAGGGACTTCAATCAAAACCTACAAAATAAAAATTAATCACATAAGCAACTTTCCAATAGTGATTCATGCATGACACTATTTAGAATAAGCATTCTTGGAATCATTTCGAAGCAATTTTACCTGCGCTAATGCGTATGGAAGGGCCGAATACATCCCTGCAGCTCGCTCTCTATAGAAAACCGTTCTCTCCACGGCTACAACTGGTTGCACAGAAGAAGCATTTTGGAACCCAAGGAAGATAACGGCTACATACATAGATCCCATCGCATTGATCAAATCTTGACTCCGGTTCCTGCAAACCTAACATTCAGAAACACACAACTTCGAGAATGAATGAGGCATATATTGACATTCTAGGCAGAACTTACGTTTTAGAGCCGAGGTCCCAGAACATAGTCCCAAACATTAAGGCAATGAAGATGGTGAAGAGGAACCGAACAGCTGTATACGGCGGATTCCGCCAGTAAGACAAAAGTTGCTTCCATAAGCAAGCCATTAATTGGGTGATAGTTGACTGAGAATACTTAGTCAGGAAATAAAGGTCCTTAGAATTTGGAGGTGGTGTGCTCAACTCCTTAATCAAAGCCTTGTTTCTCCTGAAAATCACGAGAATGTGTTTTCCCATTTACATTTTCCAGGTTAATGGCAAGACTAAAAGATGGAACTCAATATATGCAATGAACCCACCTATGCAAATTTGAGTTTTTGTATAGATCAGAAAAATTGACACCTAAAGCGAGTTCTTGTGCAGGGCTTGTAACTTCGAGCATCCAAGTTGCTGGATTATAGCCATCTTTGATTTTACTAACTCCTTGGATTCCCTTTATTTTGAAGATACCATGGTGATTCAAGTAGCATAAGGAAAGTACAATACAAAGCCAGATTATATAAATGAAAAAGTCTACCTCAAAATACTCTATCAGATGAGAAGAATGATGACCCAGAGGGCCGACATATATCTCCTGGCCCCCTCGTTTCATTAAGAAAAGCTGCAGAACAAGTGAAAATGCAATAGCTCCTAAGTTTGAGTGCACCGCAAGTAGTTTTTTCATATTTTGAATGTGCTGACATAACTCACCTCATCGAAAACTTCAAATATATCAATGCTCGGTTGGTGAATTGTGCACACAACTGTTCTCCCCGTGTCTACTGTATTCCTAACTGTTCTCATGACAATAGCAGCAGCTCTTGCATCAAGTCCTGAGGTTGGTTCATCCATGAAAATGATGGAGGGGTTTGCGACTAGTTCAACTGCAATGGTCAGCCTTTTGCGTTGCTCGGTGGATAGACCATCCATACCAGGCAAACCGACCAAGGCCTGTCTCAGCGGATTTAGCTCCATAAGCTCCATGACTTCCTCAACAAACAGCTACAACATTTTTGTCCATTAGAAATTATATGAATTAGACTGATCCTCAATTAGACTACATACCCAACAAAGCAGCAAGCATTTACACAATTTGTTTTGAGTCAAAAAAGGTAATCCTGGTAGAAATATATTGTGCTAGTAGATGCAAACCTTTCTGGTTGGGTCGTCCATGCCAGTAGGCAAACGTAACCATGCTGAGTAAATTAAGGACTCGTAGACAGTAACATGAGGTGAATGTATGTCGTTTTGTTCACAATATCCAGAAATCCGAGCAAATGTATCTTGCTTCTTTGGATACCCGGAAATTGTTATGCTCCCCTTGATGTGTCCTCCAGTTTTTCTCCCAGCCAACACATCCATTAGAGTAGTTTTACCAGCACCGCTAACGCCCATTAGAGCTGTAAGAACACCTGGCCTAAATGCACCACTTACACCTTTCAGGAGCACCAATTTATCCTCGAGAACACCTTGCTTCTTCATTTCCTACCAAGATAACAACAAACACGTAGTTTTACTTCAGATGAACATTTGAGTTTCAACACTTACCCTTAAACTTTTCGTAACTTAACACAGTTACCTGTGGCATATCAACCGAATAAATTATTTCATCAAAAGTAATTGAGTGTTGCTCGAATGGGAGCACCATTCCTCTTTTCCTATTGGCAGCAACAGTCGTCTCAAGCCCTATAGGTGTAGACTTGGATGACCTCCCTACAAAACCCAATGGAAAAGATAGGCAAAGAAGTAATTTGAGTCCCTGCTAGACCAAAGCCTTTTGTTCACCCCTTTGAGGTCCTAACTATTACTAAATGATTGAAATTGAAAAGAAACCAACTACTAGGACTTTATACCCGATCCATTTTTGAGACTAGAGCCTAGAGAATGCAACTGAATTGATCCTCCCATTCTATGAACTTCCTCGTTGTCCTCAGGATCAGCTGATTTTACTGTATGGGATTTGCCAAAGGCTGCATTATCACACGAAACTTGAGTAGGCAAGCTCTTGTTCATAGAAAATTCAACAAGAAGAAAAGCAAAATGCACTTACGGTTGAGAAGAGCAAGGGCCACCGAAAACCCAAAGTTGAAGAGGATGATGAACCCAAACAATGCCCCAACTCCTATCCAATACCAGTATGCTCCAGTAAAGAACCCACGAGACTTCAAAACTTGAATTCCTAAGGGTTCGTTTGTACTTGAATTTAGGGGAATCTATTATAGGGAATAACACGAGGAATAGGTCAATTAGAGATTTATATCTATAAAAGTTCAAAATATTGGCATTAAGCATTTACAAGACTTTACCTTATCCCAATTCGATCCTAAAAGCTCATTGACGACTATTGCATTCTGCCCATACATTAAAGGAGATATCCAATAGCCCCAAATCCACCATTTGTTTATGTCCTCTACAATTCAAAGAAATCAGGATTAGTACTACTTATGAAAAAGAACCTATAAACAAAATAAAGAAAGCGGTTGAACTCTAACATTCGCACTACCTCGGGAAAGAACAAATCCGCCCAATGCAAAGAGTGTGAGCAGTGCAGACAACCCAAATGTGTTGGCAACGATCAAGTTTCTCCCAACTGCCGCAATCAATCGAAACAATCCAGAGGCCATCTGATTAATAGCCACAAGCAAAAGATATTGCTTGAACAACCTGTAACACAATATAGACAAAAGATTGTCTCAACCAGGACAACAAGATTAGAGTTACCATCTTACCACCAAAGAACAATCACAGTTCTTCTTACCTTCCAACATTTGGATCATATCCAATGACGTAGTAGGTTAAGAACACCCAAACTGCAACCTCCACAAATGTGATAGGGATTTTTAGTATCCAGGTTGGAAGAGCAAATGCCCATGGTGGATAAAAGAGGAGGTCTCTTTGCTTGTAGAAAATTGGGAGCTTGGCTATGGTCATGGAAATCTCCGCCATGCCATTGAACATGATCATAATCACGGTGAAGAACAAGGCACCAATGTAAACTCCTCCATCAGTTATGGTATCCCGATGCATCTTAATCCGTAAGAATAGTGTCATCGAAATAAACGCCATAATTGTGAGCTAACAAAATGAGTCGTATCAGTTTTAAGTGCATCAGACAATTCATGGTTGAAGCGAACTGAAAGAGCATGAAGTTGGTATTTACCTGAGCGATCTTGAAGTTGTAGACAAAGGAGTTCCTTTTCATAAGCAAATACTCTCTTGAAATGCAAGCTTTCAGCAAATCCTTCTTTCCAACACCAAATCTTTTGGTAGTCAAAGCAGCCGGGTGGTTCTTGCTCTCATCAAATGGAGTGGAAAGTTCATCCCCGAGTTTTCTTCCCACATGAAATGACTGGAATGCCTCTGCAAATTCCCGGACTGTGACAAAAGTGTAAGGCTCGTCTTTGCGTACCCAATACTGATGTTGATCTTTTCTTGATGTTACCTATCAAAAGGTAGAAAGTACGTTATTTTAAGACACTTCCTACAAAGAAAATCTTTTATCTCCTAAAAGTTGCTGAAATAAAATTTTCATATATTTACGTACTTCCTGCAAGAAATCAGCGACTGCCTTCCTCCCAGGGCATTTGAATCCCATGGATTCGAAGAAATCTAGGACGAGTTCACGTGGGCCCTGGTACACGATCTGACCATCAGACAGGAGAATGATGTTATCGAACAGATCATAAGTCTCTGGAGCTGGCTGGAGGAGAGAGATAACCATTGTTTCCTCGAGAATATGAATAAATTGTTTCAGGGAGTTGACAATTTGGTATGTCGTCGAGCTATCAAGCCCAGTTGATATCTCATCCATGAAAAATACCTCAGCAGGCCCAACCAGCATCTCACCTAGAAATTACAGGTTAGACAATTGAACATTTTCATTTACTAAAAGTTTGATGTGCTTCTAGTTCTAACCTGTGGTCACACGCTTCCGTTGTCCTCCAGAAATACCCCTCAACATTTCATCTCCGACCATCATATCAGCACATATTTCCAGCCCTAAAATCTGTGGAGAAAACATGTGCATTAAAGTTCTGCTACCGGTCAAGTGCCTGCATGATTTTGTGCTATTCTTCTAATAGTTACCTTGAGAATATAATCAATGGCAACAGTAGCCTCCTGACCTTCTGTCGCTGCTGCCTACGGAATTAGGCCCATTGCATTAGAAAAACTAGACAACCCCGTTTGGTCTAAGAACTCAAAAACATGGTGAATGCTTTCTGAGTCCGGCTCAAAACCATTATTTCCTCATCAGTTTCTTCTTATGGATTACTTAATTCATTTTATTTCTTTAATTGGGAAAACAAAAAGCAACTCTAAGCTCTCCTTGTCTAATTACCTTCATGAAGATATCGATGTCAGGATTTGGTTTTATATTTGCTGCTTTCTCTCTTCTTGACAATTCTGACAACATATCTGCAAATGCCGCCAAAAAAATCAGCATTTCTTATTTGAAAAAAAGAAAAATTATCTAAGTCAAACTCAAATATAACTTTATAAAATATAAAAGTATCAAATCAAATAAGCTAACCGTATCGTGATCCAACTCCCTGACATCTTGCCGAGAAGGCCAAAGTTTCTCTAACTGTCATTTCTCCTATGTGAAGATCGTGTTGACTTATGTAAGCCGCAGTTCTTTGGGCCACAAACTCATTCAAGTCATGTCCATTGTAAGTTACCCTTCCTGTTGTCTGAGGAAGAATCTTCGCGTTAATCGGATGTTATTTTGATGTATCATGAAAGAAGGGCTTTAATTTAATGAAAGGTGACTTGTATTAACCTTTAGTTCAGGATCAAGCTTGCCGGCCAAAGCTAACAAGAGTGTGGTCTTTCCTGAACTAGGTGGACCCAGAAGCAAAGTCATCCTGCAAAATTGTCCATCCAAATGAGAAGAAACTTGCCAAAAAAGAAAAATAAAGCTAATTTTCCACCATTTCGATCAAGGGAAAAAGACAAATCCAGATTCCAATTTGAATTTGAATCAGTAATCAATCGACATGTTGAAAACTTCTTTCCAACAAGAATGTGACAATTTCTAGTTGGGACCTTTGATTAATTACACCACATGTAATGCATTTGTAGAACACAGAACCAAGCTCAGAGATGGATCCAAATCACACGTGCTGAAATAAAATTAAGTTCAATTCAATTTAATTTGGAGGCTTGAAGAACTGATTTTTGAGTTGGTTTGATTTGCTCACCTGCCAGGTTTGATGATCCCACTGACATCTTGAAGGATGGTCAAGTGCTTCTTTCTACTAGGAAGTATGTGCAGAAAATTCAAGAAGCCCTTCGAGGGTAGAAAGAAACAAAAAGAAAAGTAAAAGTTAAACAAAGAAACCAATCAGAACATCCAAACAATTTACTAAACATCATTTTAGCCAAAAAAATCAATATGATGCTAATTGCAAGTTATGGGACTCGATAGTATGGGATTTGGATGTGTGGTTTATATTTCATTGGGTTCCCCCCTTCAATAGCTAGCTTTTGGGCTCTGGTTCTCCTAAGGTCAATATCGATTGATACAAGAGCCATCCACCATCTCTCCATGTTGCAATATCGATTGATACAAGAGCCATCCACCATCTCTCCATGTTGCAATATCGATTGATACAAGAGCCATCCACCATCTCTCCATGTTGCAATCAAGCGGCGTGGGTGGTGACATCGGTGTTGTAGTGTTTGCTTGGGACAAGCAAAAGGGCTTGTACAAAAGCCAACCCTTTGTGTGCACTGAGATTATGGAGCATAGTTGATTGTTATGATTCTAATTGCAAGGGATGGACTCGGATCTCACATAAATGATATGGGGTTTGATGTGTGGTTTATATGGTCTTGGGCTCTCACCACACTTTTTTTTTTTTTGGTCAATTGTTCTCTTCACACTTCAAAAGCTAGCTATCGAAGTGAGAGAAACAGTGCCATATATCTAAGTTCATATTAATGAGATCCAAGTCCTACACTTGAATTAGGATCCCAACAAAAATGGAGCTGCCTTTTGGCTTTTATATTCCACATGTTTGGTCCAATTCACAAATTTAGGTAGTTGCAGTACCCAATTCTATTCTTTTATTCCCAAAAAAAAAAACATAAATTGAATTGATAAATTCTTTATTCCCAATAATAGATTTGGGACAACATCAAAAAATAGAAAAAAGTTTCTTCTTTGTTCTGGAAACAACTCCGGAATCAAGTCAATCTATTTTTCTTTTTTCTCTTTTCTTTTCTTCATTTCTCTTTTCTTTTCCTTCTCTCTTCTTCTTCCTCCTAGCCAGTCATCGACTACCATTGATCGCTAGCCAATGCTGCTACCAACAATGGCCAGCAATCGGTTGGGCGAGGTCCAACGAGCTAGCCAAAGGCTTGCCTGGCCACCGCAAGACTCGGCCTCACCCAGCTAGTCAATGGCCATGAGGAAAGAGGAGGAAGATGATAAAAGAAAAAAGAAAAAAGAAAAATATAAAATTGAAAGAAACAAAAAAAAAAAAATTAAGAGTCATACCAAAAGTATTTTTACTCCAAGAATAAAAATTGATGACAATTATCATACGCCTTCAAATGCTCAAAATGTTGTCAAGATAACAAAATAAAAAAGAATGAATTTTGAGTAGAAATTGTTTTCGATAACAGAATGTTTACTAAATGCACCCTAACTTTACCTCTAGAAAATTAGTGCAGAAATTAATTACGGTGGGCAAAGCTCTGCTTCCTTCATGCGCCTCAGCCTCCACGCTCAAATGCTCAAATCTGACTTCGACCTTAGGAATATCGATTCCAACTCTGCAACCAGATTCACCAAAACCACAAATTTTCAAACCTAAAATAAATAAATGAAAAATTTACATCTTGAGATTACCGGGAGAACTTTCTCGGGAAAAAGACAAAACATGCATGGGCCTGGAAGGAACGATTCCCACCATTCTGGACGAGAAAATTTTCAGTAACAAGAGATGGTCTGACATGGTGAGGATTTTCCTTGGTAAATTTTTTTCTTGGGAACCAAACAGACTCCATGCCAAGAAACGTGGCAAAATTAGTAAACATTTTCCTTTTTACTCAGAAAACCCACAAACAGAGGTTCCAGAAACAGAGCAAACAGAGATTGTACCTATCAATGCGGCTCCTGAGCTTCAGCAAGAAGCCCTCGTTGTCCTCCTCAGTGACCCTCACTAACCTCTCCAGCAATCCCTTCCTCTCATGAAAACCCATGTTCCGGATGTCGATCTCGTTAGTACCACCGCCGGCCGTCACAATCCCTTTCCGGAGACGCTCAAAGGTGGGGAGTTTCTCGATAGCAGCCCATCTCAGGGCTTCTTCGTCATCCTCGTCACGCGAAGACCTTGAGAACACGTCCATCGTCGTCACATGGTTCCTCCACCTAGTGGAGCTGGTCGCGTGCTGGGTGTTGCCTGCTCTGTATATGTCTGCTCCATCCATGGATGATGGCGTTGTCTGCCAAACCGCTGCTTTTGTTCTGTTTTCAAAACACAAGAAGTAAAAGAAGAAGAAGAGGAAGAGGAAGGTGACAGCGTTTCGTGTTCTGTTTACTACTGTTGTGCCTTAGTGTAATTACGTAGGAAAATTGACTCTTTGCATCGAGCTCATAAGTAAGAGAGAGACGGAGGAGACGACGTGAAGATGGAGTTTATATAGAGAGGCCATGCGTGTGGCCCTCGGACGACATCTTAGCGTGCTTAAATTTGTCCGACGCTGGCATCCATTTGAGGGTCTATATTGACTAAATCCATCCACATTATACACATGTTTCCTACAATTGCATATTTTTTCCACATATGTCCAGTGGGGATTCGCGTTTTATCTACACCACACTTTGCATCATGCGATGGCAACGTCAACTAAAATTAGTCAGATTTTATGTCAAAGGAACTTAATTAAAATTTATGAAAAGTAAAAGCATTGATTAGACAAATTAAAAGAACGAGAAAATCTAATTGGAGAAGATGAGAGAGTATAGAAATGAAAAGGAAAAATCTTTTATAAAAAAAAAAAAACAAAAACAAAGCTGATGACTACAAAGTTATGTTCGTTAAATTATTCCTTAAGGTTGTGTTCATTCAACTCAGGATAAAACTAGATAAAATGGAATTAAAATTCAGGAATTTTACTATTAGAGAATCGTAATAATAGAACAAATATTTTCATATTCTACCATGTTCAATGTTTGGTAGGAACTACCATGTTAGTGTAAATGCACGAAAAGATACTATAAGAATTTCTCACGATTCACTGCTGAAATTGAATTGCACAAATGAAGATACCTCCAATAATCAATCCAACATTATTATTCAATCTGAACCTTAAATATCAAAGGATTTCATTATAGCATTCTAGAGTTATAGAATCGATTATGACCAAAAAATGTAAACTAATTATAGTGCTGTTGACATGATAGATTAACCAGAGAATGCTAGATAGCGTTTCGACTTTCTTGCCGCTTTCATCAAACTTCGATGAGAACCAAATAGCTATTGAAGAAAAAAAGCTCATTTTTTTTTGTTGCTTTTGTGAAGTTTCAATGTAAATCAAAGAATTATGGAAGAAAATGAGCTTTGACTCTTTCACCACTTTTGTGAAGTTTCGATGTGAACCAAAGAGTTACAAAAGAGTCATGAAGTTTCAACGTGAATTAGGGTTACAAAAGAGAAGTGGAAGGATGAGGAAGGGTCTTCCAAGAAATAACTTTTATATTATGGACATAAAAGGTATAAAAGGAAATGGAAAAGAAAGCAAAATAAGAATCAAATCTTGACCCCTAAAAGACTGCATAATAGCTATTGATCAAGCACCCTTGCGCCGAAGATGAACCGGGCTAAGTGATCTACCAAAGCTATAAGATGTAAAAATACATTGGTAGGGGAGCGTTCCGCTTTAAAGGGAAGCACCTGTCAAAGCAGGGGTGGACGAAGCGGAAGCAAGACGTTGGCTTGAGTAATACAAACATTGGTGAAAATCCAATAGCCCGATAACCTAAGGGTTCCTTTGTAAGGTTTGTCCACGGAGAGTAAGTTAGGGCCTAAAATAGGATCAAAAGGTGTAGTTAATGGACAACAAGTAAATATTCATGTATTACCCCTTGTTGGTTATGAGGGATGGAGGAGGTGAGGTCCAATTGATGTAACGATGAGTTATCAAGGAATAAATTTTAATTACGAGGACCCCAATTCCAAAATGGAAAGCGGAAAAAAAAACATTGGTGGGTAATATGAAGTATTTGTTTCCTGGAAATTCAATTCCAAAATGAAAAAAAATGAAAAAAAGAAAAAACTCTTCATTATTTTTTCCTGAAAATGAGAGTGGGAATTATTGACATATCAGATGATAAAAGATTTTGTTTTGCCAGCGTTGGCATGACTTTGTCGCTCCGTTGTAATGGCACTAGTGGCTAGGAAGGTTTCCTTGGACAATAGTGCCAGGCAGATACAAGAACACTTCGAGTGTTCTTTGAATTACATATTCGCATCCGATCCCTGTAGCAATATTTTTGCGTCCTCTAATGTGTTCCACGCTTTTAACAATTCGTGACTACCTTTGATTAGTGCCCATCAACCAAGTCTCATAAAAGAAAATTTAGACACTATCAAGACATCAAAAAGCTCAAGGTACTCTTATGACTAGCAGAACCATTTATACTGCTATAGATAATAATTTGGACCAAGGGGAGCACAACAAGGATCACATTATATCTGGTTGGCAATAAGAAAATTGAAATCAACAATTAGTGAGGTTGCATTTATTTTGTAAAAAAATGAATGATTTGATAAATATTTTCTTAAAAATAATTGCTTGCATCGTTCGAAATAGTCAATCAATGGAAAATATTTTCATTATGGATAACGATTTCTGCTCGAATATTATCATGGATGATGAAAGTATTTTTTATTCATTCATTTTATAAATGATATATGCTATCATCTTTAAGAATTTTTCAAATTATTTATTTTTCTGTGAAATAAATGAAGTCTTGAATGAATAAAATTACGTCATCGACTTGAGCGAGTACATATGACTGAAAAATAGGATGCCCATGTAATAAAATTGAAATTAACGACTTGGTATAGGAGTTCTAAAACAACCCTCTTAAATTTTCCATAAAGGTAAATCCTAGGAAAGCCAATTTGCTCCGCTACGCGAGGTGAGGACGGTTCCATGGACAACAGTGTCAAACGTCATGCGTGTTGTCATCTCCAAGCAGAAGAGCGCTCGGAAGTCTCACGCCATGCATGTGAACGGTGTTCAGTCGCTGTGCAACTGCCTCTCCCAGA
Organism: Corymbia maculata; assembly: GCA_014182735.1. Classification (NCBI taxonomy): domain Eukaryota; kingdom Viridiplantae; phylum Streptophyta; class Magnoliopsida; order Myrtales; family Myrtaceae; genus Corymbia; species Corymbia maculata. Next base: position 19,317,158 of record CM024689.1, read on the forward strand.
GGGAAGCGGAGTAAAAGACTAGAAGAAAGGTCGATTTGACTTTGCTCTGCTGTAGCCTTACCCACTCAACATGTGATACGCATTTTGGACATGAACAGGACCACTCGCATGGTCGGGAACTTAAATAACTCAAGACAGTCCGGTGGAGGTTGGCCTAGCTGGTAAAGATCGGACACTTTTTACTGATCATGTTAAGGTTTGATTCTCGCCATTGGAGTAATCTCCCTCTCTCCTAATTTTTTTGTTACAGAAAAGAAAACTTTTATAAAGAAAATTGTGATTTATGAGTTACAGGATATACAAAGAGATGATAAATTGATTAGGTTAAATCAGGCTGTCAGTGCGTCCTAATTCAATTGGGGTTTCAATGGGGTTTTCCAACTTGAGATGGGTTCATGATCCATTCACCGATGACCTATCAAACAATGACAAACTTAGACTTTTCTGGATTTAGTACTTCTTAACAAGACAACAAAAGACTTTAGGAGTCAATCTACATGAAAATGACTTGTAAAAGTTGAGGGAGAAATCAAGAAAAAAACAGCAGAACTTTACAAAATGCGGTTCGCCATTGGGCCGGCCTCTACTCATGGAGCTTAAGGTGGATCCAGGGTCTACCTAACTTGAGAAACACGCCCGATGAGTCGCTATTATGATCACTATTTTAAAAACTTAAATTTATTTGGATAGTTTTGGAACAACGTGTGGTTCCCTGGAGTGCCAAAACTTAGCATGGGACGGGAGGATACTTAAATGTCAAAAGTTCATAAATGTACACTTAAGTGCTAAAATTGGAGCAAAAAGGATAAGTTAAGTGCCAATGGCGAAAAAATCTGGCTAAACTACCACGCTTCATTTTCCGGCGATTTTATTTGCTAATGGAGCATTTTTTTCAAAATAAAATATCCACGTGACAATTTTAAGAAAAAAAAATTGTCCAATTCATACTAGAAAAAAAAAATTAAAATGAGAAGGGGAGGATTCGGGCGAGGGTTGTACAGCCCTCACTATCACTGTCCCACCATCGCCAGGAAGGGCCAGTGATGGTGGGGCGGGGACAGCGATGGCGACAAAGACTGCACAGCCCTCACCCAATCCTCCCCTTCCTCCTCCTCTTTTTTTCTAAAATTAATCAATTTTATAATAATAAATTTTTAAGTTATTTAATATTATTTAATTAGTACATTTTTTAAATGCCACGTCAGCACAGAAACTACATCGTTTTGGTTGAGTTTTTACTAACTTAGCTTTCGATGAGCCACCTAAGCGATTGGCACGTAAGCAATTTATATTACTAAAATAAGTCACGTCAGATTTCCGATAGCCTTCACCGAAGTTGGCACTTAAGTGATCCAATTTTCAAAAAATATAGCTCTTAAGTGAATATTTTATAACTTTTGGCACTTAAGTGTCTCCTTATGCCAAGTTTTGATACTTGGGCTGTACTTTTTCCGTTTTGGAACTCTCGGGAAGAAAATTGATCATAATAAAAAAATTGTATGTCAAGCCCTAATTTAGTATTTTGGGACTATTAGATCTTAAAGTTATAAGATGAATTGAAAAATAGTATATTTTACGATTGATTTTCTTGTTTAAAATTTGAAAAATGAAAATATTTCGAAGAATGATCGGACAATGAATTCGAGGTATTTGATTTTATGACTAGTGGTGACATACTGCACATTTCAAGAGTACTAAAATGAGCACCGATTAAATTGTGGATGCCCAACTACATTATTTAAATTGAATAGCAATTCATTCCTAAAACCATGATGAGGTATAATCGAAAGGTATTGAGATGAATTCGGAACCAGATGATTCATCCCAAGCAACTCCTACATGCAATTGTGAGAACAAATCGATGAAAAGCAAGAATGGATTACTCAAATGGCACAATCAGTTTAACCTTTAGAGATTTGTAATTAGAATTCAATTGTCATGGTCAACAAATTTAGAGAACAAATGGAAAGATTATTCAAAGGTTCCCGCGTGCTGGCTTATAATCAAAGTCTCTACAAACACTTGAGTGTTGACAAATTTAAATTGGCTTTTCGAATTCCACCCACCAGGAGGGAAAACCAGGCTCAGGCTCAAGCTCAGCCTTAGGACATGATCATTATATATTTTATTTTCCCTTTTATCGAATTACCTAGACAGTGTTCGCATTTTGTCGTTTGATTTCTCCTCTTACTCTTATGTACGTCTTTGAATTCATAAACGGTATATGTATAAGCTTTATTGATCGGTGATTTGAGTTGCCTTCTTTTTTTGTCTACTACTCTAGTGTCTTATGTGTCATGTCCCGACTCTCGAGCTCGCAGCAATCCCATTTCACTTGAGGTCTAACTGTATGGCGTCCCAAGCACTATCGTCGACCAATTCATATTATCTGATAGTTAAGCACATGCAAAAACGAATAACTCCCAAAGCAGAAACAACAAGGATAGCAAGCAACAACAGCAGATGAAAGACAAACACTATTTTATTTATCTAAAAGTTAGTCTGTACACCAGCAAATATATACACACCTTCCTGTAGGCGATACACTAAGGTCTACTCAAAAAGGGATCGGTCTAGCTAACCTATTACTGCACAAGTGGAGGAGGGGCTCACCAAAAAGGGGGATAGGCCACAGTTGCCTACTCTCTGTCCTCCGAAGGGTTGGTCTCTCCGATCGTTGGGTCTAAAAGCTCGCCATCAAGGGGATCCATGTCCATAGAATCCCAAACCTCATTTGCCGGCCCCACAAGAGGGACCGGTCCGTCGAAACCTCGAAGAGGACCATATAGGATACCTCCCATCTTAATGAATCACATCTTAAAGACATGGGGTGCATAATGGTCTCTCGACCCTTCCTCCACCTAGACTGTGGTAACGTGGTGCTCGTACACAAAATTGCGACCCAAGGTTGGCCATGTAGTAATGGTGGTACTCATGTCCACTGGGACGCCAAAGCATACCGGGTACTGTGTCATCTAGAGCTTGAAAAAAGTTAACCATGACGTGTTGAGATAAACTCAACCAATTAAAGTCCTAAGCTCCGGTTAGGAATTTCACTCGCCTCAAGAGTCTAACATACAATATAATCCATCAGTCATCACAATTCAGAGAGAAATGAAAGCAGAAGACAATTTAATAAACATACACAACCATAGGCAATCCTACCTAGCCTTAGCACACGTAACCTGCAAAAACTGTCAACTATCTCACAGTAACAATGGAATACATGCAAATAATCATAACATTGCACAAATGTTCTCATATCTCAATGCCCACATGTGCTCCAATTATTACGACCCTTAAGACCACGGCACAACCTTATGGTTGGCAATCAACTAGTTGTAGACCAAGCATCGTTCTCTTCCTTGAGGCATGGCGACATCATGGGCTATTCTCTATTGACGGCATTCTCAAAGGAGCATAAAGCCCACCCACTATCGCAGCCCCACATCTAATCATTGTCAGGTAACTCAATGGTCACGACACAACCCCCAAGGATTGGCAGTCATCTAGCTATACTAGGCTATTAATTTTAATTGACCATGCAACACACCATCAATCAATTCATTCTTGTCTTTGCTTTTGCTTGATCATGAATGCAACATAAATCGTGCTCCGTGACATACTATTACAATTGTCACACGTATAATGAAATGCGGCAACAATTAACAATCATGTACAACAGTACAATCCAATTACTCATGAAGAAATTTGATAAACCGAGCAAATTTGATTCCAATTAGTCATCAATCATGCATTTCCCCATAATATCAAGAATAATTAACAATTGACACTTCAAAAAATAATAACAATCAAGAACGAATCGAATTCTAACTAATTTTCACTTCTGTGTGAATAGTTCTGCGTGAACAGTGCCGTGAACAATAACTCATGAACAGTAACTCGTCTGAAAATTAATTAAAATAATAAAAATTTATAAACTTAACCATGGTTACTAAATTAACCTAACCAAGATTAACTACTAACCATAGTTACTTTAGAAACTAACCTTAGTTACTTTATTTAATTAACCAAGGTTACTTTAATACAAACTATAGTCACTTAAACTAACCCTAGTCATCCTTAAACTAATCAACATAATCAACCAACTAATCCATACTTAATCAAACACAAATTTAAACTAACTAACCACCTAAGAAAGATTAACCCCTAAACAAGGATTAGGAAATAAATTTACTTGGGTCGAGAATCCAGTGACATCAGTGCGAAGGTGAGAACAAGGGCCACGCGGGGTTAGCTTGAGGATGGCAACGGATGACAAACAGCGATTGAAACCAACCAAAACAATGCCAGTGCATTGTTCAGGCAAAAGTAGGGCAACGGTAGAGAAAGGGTTAGACGGTCGAGCGATGGTGACCAGGGGTGGCTGGCGGTGAATGGCTAGCTTCTCGACATTGGTGGCTCCATGTTGGGTAGTGGCAGCAGCTCTAGCGGTGGCAGCAGCTCCAGCGGCGGCGGTTGTTTCCGGCGGTGAGCAATGAAAACATAACAATGAAGAGAAGAAAGGAAGAGAAAATGGAGAGAGAGAGGGCTGGGGGAGTTGGGCGGCTGAGCTAGGAGAAAGGAGGAGAGAGAAAGGGGCTAGAGACTTGATCAAGAAGACAAGGCAAGTGGGCTAGTCACTTATTTCATGAACCAATCAAAAACAAGCCAAAACCAAGCATAAACAAAGCCTACTTGGGCAAAAAGGAAAAGAGCCAAAAGAGAAGCCCATTGGGCTGAGAAGGGAAGGGATTGGGCCAACTTGGGCCCCCCCTTAGGCTGGGTTGGATGGGCGCGAGGCCCATTGGGCTGCCGGTCTTGGACCGGCCTACCTACGGGCCCGAAACCCGGTCCAATTTTCCTTTTTCTGACACTTCCAAGTCCAATGGAAAATCCAAAAATAAGCGACATCCAAATATTTAGTCCTGACATCGCTGAGAAGTCGGTTACCAAAAATTGGATTAAATTCGAGGCTAAATTAAGTCAATTGCGATCGTAGTACAATTTGGATTATCGAGCGCCCCTTTAGGACTTTTCCTCACATTTGACCCGCGGTTAACCATTTTTACATCCATGTTTACACCAATTCTCGAGTCAGGGATGTCCCTCGATTGTCACATGATCTCAAGAGCTCAATTGATAATCCCGAGTACAAGATGAAAATGATTCGGTTTAGCATTGTTCGTAATCTATATCGAAGTCATGCGGAAATCACCTGCAACCCTACTTTGTACTTTTGCTGAATCAATTTATTTATGTTTCCCTAATAGTCTATTACTAAAGAATATCGTTCCCGCCTAGGTTTTCATGGTCGAAGGGTTCGTTCCCGATTGAAATTGCGAGTCATACGTGTATTGCTTCCTATTAGCGCCTCCCTAGAATCCATTTTCCCAAGAACAAATAGCTTGGAACATTTGTACTGACTAAGCATTTGACTAACATCACCATTTTATAAAATCCTAAAGTGGGGTCGATTTTCAGGATACTACATTATGAATCCATAATTTATTTGTTTCACTGATTTTAGGGGTTGAGACACTATTGATGCCAAAATTTTCGTACGACACTTACTCTGGTACCAAAAAAAAAAATTCACTTACTTGAATGTTGCAAATTTAAAAAATCGATCACTTGAGTACCACTTCTAATGTGGCTATCAAAAAAGCTAATGTGGACTGGCGTCCACGTCAACTTTTCATGGATATCAGCTTTTTCAACAGCCACGTCAAAAGTGCCACTCAAGTGATCAATGTTTCAAATTTATGGTACTCAAGTGATTACTATTTCAAATTTATGACACTTAAGTGAGCAAAAAAAGTTTTGACACTAAAATAAATGTTGTCCAAAAGTTGTTGGTATTAATAGTATACTTATCCTCCGATTTTAGGAATTGTATTCTCATATGTAGTCTCGACCTCATTTGCCTCAAAGGCCTCTAGAGTCTCCACCTAAAGCTCTACCTTATTACTAACGCCATGATATGTTTACTCTGCCAATAGTATCTCAAGTCTCCTCTATCAAAGTATAGCAATCTTGTCAAATATCACATCTATGTTGACTAAAAAACTGAGTGATCTATAATCGGTGCATTACAGCCAGTAGCCTTTCACATTATATGCCTAATTTAGAATATGCACTTTATCGATATTGGCTAAAGCTTACCATCACTTGCATAAACATACATGGAATATTCGAATACTCGTAATCCAAAGTCTTCCACATGATAGTGATAGCAAACGATAGAGAGCAAGCAAGTCAAGTTCATTACTTCAATCTAAAATTCCTCACCATATGAAAACTTACATCAAGCCCGCTCAAGTTAAATTTTTGTTCTTTCATTCTATAATGCCATGTGGATGTGGTGTATTGGGCACTATGTAATGTGTCATGGTCACCCCTCTCTCATCTATCATTAAAACGTGTTTTTTTTTTTGTAATGAGATGAATAGATGGGGCATTAAGTGTATTATCTTTTAATTGTGAACATGAAATTTTCACTTTTCTTTTAAACGGATATGATATGATATTGAGATTTTTTTTTCTAGAGTGCGATTAATTTCTAAGATCAATTCATGCTCAAGGTTGTTTACCAACCAATCCTAATTAGCTCCCAAATGATGTAATGTTTGGAATAGAGGCCCACGGCAATGCAACATGAAAACTCCTTTATTTATAAACCTGAAAATAAAAGGTGAACTTTATAAAAGGGTCAATAAATAAGGCAAAATAAACCAAGGTCTGCCTTTATTCTCTCAAAATTGACCTCTTCTTTTTCTTTTCTTTCCTTTTTTGGTGATTCAAACGATAGATGATAGGTCATGTTGAAAAAGGGGCAAAAGCCTTTTCAATGTTCTTTGATTTCGGAGAGACATCACCAACATGTGGAAAATCAAGACAAATATAAAAAATAGAACACCTATGACAAATTGACCCAACATTAATATTTTAATAATCAAAAATCATAAACTAATACACTTATAACAAACCATCAAAACTTCAAATTAGTACATTTGTGACAAATTTATCTTTTACCATATTCTAATTAAATTAGATTAATATCATGAAAGAACATAAAATGCTACACTTGTGACAAATTGAGAGTAAAATTATAAATTGGTACATTCATCAATTATCAATTGTAATCCGCATTAGCAATTTGACACAAAAATTTAACGGATACTGATGATGGATAAATTTATTACATGTGTACCAATTTTAAATTTTTGACGAAGAAAAAATTAACTTGAGATAAGTTGGTCACATATATATCAATTTAGAGTTTTTTTTCGTTCAGGATTGTGATGGGTGGCAGTGATGGAATTTTGGAATTTCAAAGTCTGCAGTGGTGAAAAATATTTTTGGGTTAGCCCGGCATTGGGAGCTAAATTGGTTCTTCATTCTATTTTCAATTTGATGAAGAGGTTGAGTGCGGTGGTAAAGTTGTGTTGACTTAATTGAATTGATTGTTGATTCAAAAAATGTTGTCAATTGGAGATAGACAAACTATGTGATGGTGTAAGGAGAGTCCTCTTTCTTAAGATGGTGTGAATTTTCGGGGAAAGGCAGGATCTTGGTACTATTAAGGTTCAGCAATTCTAGTTTTCCCCCTTATATGTTGACATCTGTGTATTTGATTATTGGGAGATGTTTTAGCAGGCCAAGATTCTGTTTTGATTATTGGTTTTGCTTGTTTTATGGCGTCTATGTTGAATCCTTCTGTAGAGATTGATCATACTGCAGATGAGAGACAGTCGAAGCTATATGTTGAGTGCTTTATGTACATTGACGGTGAACCTTTTGGTCTTCCCACTAGAACAAGGTGCCTTTTTAATTTAATCCTTGCTTTGTGTCCTAAAATTTTCCTTCATATGTTCCTTTTGTTGTTTGTTGGGTTAAATGCTACTTCTCAATGACAGTTTCTTCCATTATGTCTTGTTTCACCATTTGTAGACATGTAAAAAAGAAAAGTTATTGTCTTGAGGAAATGTCAAAGATGATTATGAGATAATCTGGGGTGAATTCCAACATTTATAGTTACTTATGAAAAGGTTTACCATATTTGATGATAAGTCTAGAGAAGGAGGTTTAAGGTCCTGTGATGAGTAGCGGATTGGAGCTAAGAATGAATAATAGATCTTTGTTGTGTTCCAATGTGTTAATGTCCATACTTGTTTATAGGAGACGAGAGAATTAGGAAGACTGAAGCGAGTAAAATGAGTGTGGCCTGTGTTGATGATAAGGAATGCAACATATACTCACTCTGACCGCTCATTTTAGGGAATTAGTTGATGTTGCATGTTTTTCTGGCATAATCTGGTGCCTTTAGCTTTGAGAATTTGATCTTTCGGGTAGGACTTAAGAGGGGTATTATAGGGTTCAAATGTAAGCCCTGGAGAACATTTTGATTATAAGCATGGCATTGATGGACAGAATGGTAAATTTCTCTATTATTAGTGCTAAAATCATATTTCACTTGGTCAATGATTCAAAACATGATACCTAATATCTTGAGCTTAAAGTGTCATCTTAAGGTACCTTTTAGTTTACTTACCATAGAAGGTGTTGGACTCTGGTGCTTTTGGGGTGCTTTTGGAAACTGTCCCAAGAGCTAACAAATAATATAGTACTGGGTTCCTTGGAAAGATGTTCACCGGTCGTTAGAATACTCACGAGGATTTTTGGCTCGTGATCCTTCGAGAAAAACCATTTGTGTTAAGTCCATCCTTGTTAAAGATTGATGGAATATTGGACGTATATGTTGGGGTTATATATTGAAGATGATGCTTATAAGTGTGTTTTCTGCTAGTTATGGAGATCAAAGATGTATCTGACATCATGGTCCATAGTCAATGGCTAGACAGAACTCTTCAATATCTTTATATACAGCTAGCTGCCCTGAAAAAGTTGTGGTTTTTGTCCTTGTTATCAAACTAAAACTTGCAATTGGTTTTTCATTTTGTTACTACTTTTTACTGTTATTTATTTACTTAGTGTTGTTTATGATTTTACAACGAACATGTTGAGGAAATAAACTACAAAAGACATTTCATTTATAGGCTCCAGATCAAGAACCTTGAAACCTACTTGTCAAAGTTGATTCCTGATTCTAAAAATAGGGAAACGAACTAGTTCGCATAGTGGTTCAAGGTCAATTAGGGATTGGCCCTAAGTTTCCATCACATAACTATTGTTATAGGAAAAGAAACCATATGAACAAATTGTGGCATAGTGGTCCAGGTAATGATGGATCTCGTAGGTCTAGGGATCAAAACCCATCTCTAACATATCTATCTTTTTCTTGAACAAAGTGAAAAAAGAAGCCAAACTTGGTCCAAAATCAATTCATCCCGCGGTTCAAAATTGGGTCTACCTGAGAACCAGCCATGAGTAGAATTGAGGGTTCACTGTATAAAATCGGGAACCGAATTAGTCAAGGCCAGTTTCGCTTTTTACCTGGGAATCTACTGATCACCATGTGAAGCGGCCAGATTGGTTATATTTGTAGCAATTTCCACAATTTGAAGGTAACTGTTGCAGTTAAGTATGATGGTCCCTCTAACGGTGACTGAGTAAATATAGCTTGTTCTTAAATCTTTCAAAATAAGTATTAGAAAAGGGAGTTAAGAGGTTCAGATTCTGCTGAATCTTCTATATATCTAAAATTTGCTCATGTTAATGTTAGGTTGGAATCTGCATGGCCACCATACTGTTGGAATGAACTAATCACGTTGAGTACAAAATATCTGAGACTTAATTGCGCACTCGCAACTTGCATTGACGATGAGTGTGAAATGGTCATTTGCTTATATTTTAGGTACAAGTTAGCTGGAAACTTAGATTGGTGACTAATTAAAGTACATGCATAGTTTAACTAATATTACTGACGCAATTATATATCCTCATTCATCTTTACTTTTTATGTTTAATCGAATCTTCATTGTTACAGTAGTCCCTATCACTCTCTGGTAAAGGTCTTTCCTAGGCGAAGGTCTGTTTGCTCAGAGCCAATACTAGGCATATGCCCTTCTTTATGTTCATTAGTGTCCTGCATCCACTTCTATGAATTTGTCTAAGCATATCTTGTCCAGGTATTTTAGCTTCTATGGAGAAGCATGGCCCGTGAATGGAAGTTGACCCTTTGAATGGTCGCTTAAGAGAATATCATTCTGCACCTCAAAATTTTCCGGCGGGCTCCTAAGTGATGAGCTTGTGTTTCATCTTTCACCAACATCATCATCTCAAATGTAGTTCAACAATAATTTGATGTCTGCACTTTTGGTGTTGATATTTATTACAGCCAGGTTGAACTGTTATTCTAATATCTAAAAGCGGAAAATCATGTTTGGACATATAATTTAAGGTGATGTAGGACAATGAGTCCCATGTGCCAAGTCCGATTTAGAAGAGAATTTGAATGAGAAATCACTACGTAAGGTAACACCAACAATAAATTTCTTTAGTTGTCTCATGTAAAGCTTCCTGGGGCTATAGCCTCCTGAGCATCACATTATGGTTTCTTGAGCATCACACTTAAAAGGAGAGCTATCACACCATTTAAATGCAAATATTGTGCTTAAATTTCAATAATCATCATAAAAGTTATTGGATACAAATAATTGTGACCATATAAAAATCCTAATTATAGTTGTAATAGGAAACTTGTAAACAAGAAACTAATTGAAGGGAAACCACATATATCAGAAAGAAAAGTAGAGACTTATTAAATTCTAATAGAATTGAAAGCCTATTAGATAACGCTATAATTCAATTACAAGAAGAATCTTAGTTCTTCATGTCTCTTATTGGATTGTGGACCCATAATCTTGATCAAAACTCGAAAATTTCATGTTACTTTGTCTACAAAAAAGCTTGTTTGATCTTTTGGGATGCATCACTAGGTATGGGATGTTTCTTGTAGGAAAGAGGAGGGATTGATTGGTGGGGCTACAATTCTTCTATTTAGCAGCAAAAAGTAGCTCAAAATGGGGAAGCAGAAGCTTAGACTCTAGCAAGGATAGGAAGCTCATGGCTCATTTCCAACAACTACGCCTGGCAAGGTTTCTGTGAAGAAAAAATAAATAAGAAGATACGATTTTAACGAGGTTCGGCAATATGCCTACATCCTTGGGTAATCCCCTCTCAAAGTTTTTTTTTTTGTTTTTCTTTTGAGAGGGATTGCCATTTTATTGATGAAGTGCAGGAAATGAAGGCAATAAGAGAAAACCCTAAAGCCAAAATAGGCAATCCCAAATTCCCAAAAAATATAGAAATCAAATAAATCTACATAGTTTCTTCCCAAATATTGGGATCTATATAATTTCTTCCCAAATATTGGGACTAGCACAAATCACGCCAACACTCCCCCTCAAGTTGGAGCGAAGATATCATTGGAGGTCAACTTGCTCACTGTCTCTTGAAATGGCCCCCTAGGAAGAGCTTTGGTGAACACATCCGCCAATTGTTCTCCACTCCAAATATAAGTTGTCTCAATGGTTTTGTCTTGAACCTTTTCCGTACGAAATGGCAATCAACCTCAATGTGTTTAATCCTTTCATGAAACACAGGGTTTAAGGCAATATGAGTAGTAGCTTAGTTGTCACAAAATAATTTTGTAGGTGAATTTGAAGATCTACAACCCAATTCCTGAAGTAGTAGTCGTAGCCAAATGATCTCACTAGTAGCATATGCCATTGCTTGATACTCTACTTCAGTACTTGATCAGGCAACTACAGATTGTTTCTTACTTTTCCATGTGACAACATTACCTACTACGAAAATGCAAAATCTAGAGGTGGACTTTTGGTCATGAGATATGTCACCTTACTGGAAGAGAATCAACTGATGTACTGTTCACTTTCTCCCAAACTCTGGGTTTGAGGTACTATTCACTCGCGCATTCAAGCAGCTGGTTTGGCCGATTCAGGCCTCCGTTGGAGACCATTCTAGGAGGCAGGACTCCTCTTCGGGCTTGCGCCATTCTCACCGAAGCTTTGGTCTCAGGTATGTCGTAGCCCTCTGGATGTTCAGATCTAGGTTAGCTTATGGTTTTTTTGCAAAACTAGGGCTCGTAGGTAGACATGGATTCTGGTGTAAACTTGGTGTCTGAGGGTAGAGGTCTTCTGTCCCACACTCCCTTTGGCGAAGAGAGTAGTCGCCGGCGGAGCCGTAGCCGGCCTCCCCGCATCGATTGGAATCACACGGCCTGGGCCCGAACGAGAATGGCCCTCGGTCGATTGCAAAAAAAGGCTGTTGAATCTGGTTTTGGTCAGGGTTTACCAACGCCAGGGCCCCAACGTCATTCTGGTAACTGATTTGGGGATGTTGCCATTCAACCGAATGATTCCCTCCCTAGCAACAGGTTTCCTCAAGTTTCCCAACAGCGGTGTGTCGACCAAATGCAACCTGGTAAGGAGGGAGCCGCTCCTCGCTCCTAGGCAAACATCGCTCGTACAGCGATGAAAGGGTATGACCTTGCTTACTATGCATCGGTGATAGTTGACAATGAGCTTATTGCAGACTTTGGAGATGATGCTTTGGCTACTATGGACCAAATGTGGTACGAATGCCTAGTGGGCTATTTTATTGGTAAGACGCTGCCGTTTCAGCTAGTTGAGATAGCTCTTAGGTATGCGTAGGGTTCTAAACTACTAGAGATGAAGGCGGATGACAAGGGGTTTTTCTTCCTTCGTGTCCCCGATGCCGACTATAGGAGACGGCTGCTGGACAGTGGCCCGATCACAGTGGCAAAAGTTCATTTGATCCTACAGCAGTGGGATCCTCTTTTGGAGCTAAGGAGAGATAACCATTCAAAAGTGCCGGTATGGATAAGACTTAGAAACGTTCCCCTAGCCCTATGGTCCTCACAGGGTATTGGTGGAATAGCTAGTCTAATTAGTAACCCACTCTATGTGGATCAAAATACTGAGCAAAAGAAATTTCTTGCCTATGCTCGGGTATGTGTTGAGCTGCTTGCAACAGATGCTAGAAAAGATACTGTTAAAATCCGCCTAAAAAGAGCTACTCGGGTGGTCTCGGTTGATTATGAGTGGAGGCCGATATCATGTGCACGATGTGGCACGTTTGGTCATAGGTGCAACCCAATAACTCAAACACCTGAACAAATGCAGCAACCTGTTGCAGCAGTCTCAAGGGCAGTAAACCCCCCTGCTAGTGCAGACCTCCCCAAACCAGCAGCTATTGCAGAAGCTCTTGAACCTAGTCAATCAGCTGCTGCAGAACAGGTTGGGTTGGAGCCATCTCGAGCAACCGAACAACTCAGAAGACGTGCAGTAGATCAGGCTTCACTGGAGAACTCTCGGGCAACAAACCTGGATAGAAGACCAGCTGCAGCTCAGTCCAAGTTGGAGACCCCTCAAGCAATAGATCAGGCCAGAAGACCAGCTACAGATCAGTCCCATTTGGTGAACTCTCGACCAGCAGAACAACTCAGAAAATCTGATACAAAACAGGTTTCTTTGGAGACCTCACATGGATCTGATCAGGCCAGAAGACCAACTGTAGAACCGGCCAAGTTGGAGACCACACAGGTAGCATATCAACCCAGAAGATTAGTTGTAGAACAGCCACCAGAGGAAGTGGACTTTCAAGCTTCAAAACAGCAACCAGACTCACAGTCAGTAGTTCAAGGTCGGTCTGCTGCACAGCAAGCTGCTGTCCAGGGGCAATCAGCAGGTACATCAACTCAGTTTCAACTATCAACTTCAACCAGTATCAATCTTGACTTCTATGTCAATATACCACTAACTTCTGAGACTTTAAGGCAGTGGCAAGTCCAACAAGCCAGCAAACATTCCTTCGCAAGAGCAGGACGATGTCTGAGAGGAAGAAGTCTAGCCACTCACTCCCTGCCTCCCCTGGAAGTGGATATATGAGACGTACCAAAGAACCCATACGGCATGATGAAGCCATTAAGCATTTGTCTGATGTAGGTATAGCTGTCCAGCGAGTCTCCCAGCCCTCATTCTCCTCAGCAGATGATCTTGATGACTCTGAAGACAGCAGTAGTAGATCATAAGTGGTTCCTAAGATTTTGGCCCCTATGATCAGAACAGCAAGTTCCCAACCATTAAGTGTTCCGAAATTGACTCCCGTGCTGGAGGGTGCCAAATCACAGTCTTTTAAACTTGCATCACAACACCTTACTATAGGTCAAGGAGTCCCATCTACCAAAAAGAAACATCCACCGCAAAAATCGATGGTTGGCAAAAGTCGTAATGGAAAGCGCAAGTAGGCGTCCTTAACTCCCTCACTCTTATCTTATGAACTTTGGTTTTTGGAATGTTAGGGGAATGATGGACCCGGTTAGGCAATCGGAGGTAAAACATTTTGCTCATACAAATAATATTTGTTGTCTTGGCCTCATGGAAACAAAAGTCCCGGCCCACCTTTTTGGATCTATCTCCTCTAAACTCCTAATGGGTTGGAAATGGATAGCAAATTATGAATTCTCAGCTAGGGAACGTATTTGGGTTGGATGGAACCCCTTTTTGGTTGATTTCACAAGTTTAGATGTTTCTAGTCAAATGATACATGGTGAGATTAAATTTTTGCACTCGGGGACTAGTACTCATTTTACAGCCGTGTATGGAAACCACACATTTGTTGCCCGTAGACCTCTATGGGCTAACTTGATTCGATTGAGCCCTACCCTCTCAGACAACCCTTGGATAGTGGGTGGAGATTTTAATGCCATTCGGGACCCTTCTAACCGTACTGGGAGCCCGGATATTTGGCCCCCGTCTTTTGACGATCTTAAGGAATGCCTAGTTCAAGTTGAACTCGACGATCTTAGATATGTTGATTTTCGTTTCACCTAGTTTTTCTCGTCGGGGGTTAATAGAAAACAAAGGAAGATAGACCGAGTATTGGTAAATAGTAGTTGGAGCCAAGAGTTCTCTTATTCAGAAGCAAGTTTTCTTCCACCTGGCATCTCTGATCACACCCCGATGCTTGTCAGAGTCCCGGCCCTAAGACCACAGAGGAAGCCTTTTAAATTCTTTAATTTCTAGATGACCCATCCAGATTTTAGTGCTTTGGTTTCTCAGGTATGGGAAGATCAGACCTCTGATACGCCCATGTACAAGCTATGCACTAGACTGAAACTTCTGAAATGCAAGTTGAAGCAATTAAACAAGGATGTGTATTCTAATATCTCTGAGCGTGTCACAGTTGCTAGGCGGGACCTTCATTTAACCCAAGAAGCACTCTTGCTTGACCCAGGGAACACGATTTTGGTGACCACTAGTACGACCCAAGCCCGCCAGTACTATAAGTATCGATCTCTTGAGGAATCTTTCTTCAAACAAAAATGGAGGATCCGATGGTTAAAGGAGGGCGACCAAAACAAAAGGTTTTTTCACAATTCGGTCAACTACCGCCACTTGTGTAATCGGATTATGTCAATCTAGGATGAAGATGCTAATGTGGTCACTAAACCTGAAGCAATCCAGCAAGCTTTTGTTGACTACTTCCAGATGCTCTTGGCTCAGGAGAATACAATGTTGACACCATCAACCAGGGAGATCAAGAAAGTTTTGAAGCGCACGCTTCGTGATGACCAGGTTAGTACACTATTTGAGCCTATTACCCCCCAGGAAGTAAGGATAGCCATGTTCTCCTTGGCTGGAGATAAAGCCCCGGGGCCTGATGGTTTCAATGCTGAATTTTTTAAAAGGAATTGGGATAAAGTGGGACCCTCAGTAGTAGAAGCGGTAATGGATTTCTTAAAAACAGGTTGTTTACTTTGGGAAATAAACTACACAATTATTGCTTTGGTCCCCAAAATTCCAAATGCATCTTATGTTAATGATTTTCGGCATATATCCTGTTGTAACACTATTTATAAATGCATCACCAAGATATTGGCTAGTAAAATTGCTGCGGTCCTCCCGGATATTATCAGTCCAGCCCAGACAGCTTTTGTTAGAGGACGACGCATCACTGACAACATTCTTTTGGCTCAAGAGCTATTTAGTGGCTTCCACTTGGATAGGTACTCCCCGAAATGTGCCATTAAGGTTGATTTCAGGAAAGCCTATGACACGTTAGATTGGGACTTTTTGGAGACAACTCTGAAGGCGTTTGGATTTCCTGAACATTTTATTCTTCTAATCATGGTAGGTGTTCGCACTCCAAAATTTTCTATATCAATTAATGGTAATCTCCATGGTTTTTTTAATAGTGGGCGTGGACTTAGACAAGGCGATCCGGTCTCCCCCTATCTCTTTACTCTAGCTATGGAAGTGCTCACTGGCATACTAGAAAAGCAAGCTTCCAAGCTTGAGTTTAAATTCTATTGGCAATGTAAGAATCCACGCTTGTCTCACCTCTTCTTTGCGGATGACGTCTTCATTTTCAGTGAAGCGAAGGTAGACTCGGTGTCATGCATGAAAGATGGGCTCAGTTTATTTTCCCAGTGGAGCGGTCTTATACCAAACAATAGCAAGAGTGAAGTCAACCTCTCGGGTGGCGTGGAGGCCATAAGAAACCAAATCGTGCATGTTTTAAACTTCAGGATAGGGGCCCTCCCTATCCGGTATTTAGGTGTCCCAATCATTACATCGCGACTGAGCAAGGTAGACTGTAATGCCCTGGTACGTCTTCTGATGAATAGGGTGCAATCTTGGACTCACCGCTTTCTATCCTTTGCCGGTCGATTACAACTGATTAGATCAATATTACATGCAATACAAGTATATTGGGCTTCTATTTTTGGCTTCCTTCTTCAATAGTCGATAAGATAGAGTAAATTAGTCGACAATTTCTGTGGAAAGGGCCAGGGCTTTGCTCAAGAGGGGCAAAAGTTTCTTGGGAAGATGTCTGTCTTCCTAAAAAAGAGGGAGGCCTTGGGATCCGAAGAATCAAGGATAGTAACAAAGCGGCGATGATCAAGCATATATGGATCCTTTTTACCGACAAGGAATCCCTTTGGTGTAAATGGATACATGCTAATCACCTCAAAGGTAAGCATTTTGGACCACTTCCCCCCAAACTTTGTGCTCTTGGGCTTGGAGGAAAATACTTACTCTTAGGGAAGAAGTCCGAGGTTGGTTTCACTGGAAAATAGGAGATGGACTATTTACATCGTTGTGGTTTGACCCGTGGCTTAACATGGGTCCCATAAATTTGATATACACGAACGCTGAAATTTATCAATCTCCTCTCCCGCGACATGCAATGGTCGTTGATCTCTTTTCCCCTGATGGTCAGGAATTACTACACGATTTGCACTCGTGGCAGTTAATGATCCCTTCCTTAAATCAACTGCCAGATTCCTTTACTTGGAACAAACACCCTTCTGGCAAATTTTCCATTGGCTCTGCATAGGCGGCCCTTAGGAGGAAGGTCTCACTGGCTCCATAGGCAGCTTTCGTGTGGCATAAATCAATTATTCCTCGACACCAATTCCTCCTTTGGATTATCTCTCGGAGTAGACTTCCGACCTAGATATCTCTTATGTCACATGGTAGGTTGGCTTTGGCTCATTGCACGCTATGCAACCTAAGGCCTGATTCTATTGATCATCTGTTTTTTGATTGTCACATATCCAACTCCCTCACTAATTTTTGGGTTGCAAATTGTAATTTTCCCTGGACTAATCAACCTTGGATAGAGAATATCATGTGGGCTCATAATACCCTCTCAGGCATGGGATTCTACGAGGACATGGCCAGATTTTCCTTTGGTGTACTGTGTTATGTAATTTGGAAAACCGGGAACGATATCACTTTTAGGTCTTCCAACCTTTCCTTGTCATCGATGAAGCAATACATTACTAGAGCGGTTAAGGACAAAGCCTTGGCTTTTAATGCGGTGGTTGATACTCCAAGGAATAGATGTCTACAAAGTAGTTGGGGCATTGATCCCAGTATTTTTGGTTAGCATGAGGGAGAGTGAAGTGTGACTACTCCTGTATTCTCTCCAGGTTGTCTCTGGATTGTTTTTGTGAACTTGGCCCCCCCACACTCCATGGGCATGTTGTCTTGTTGAGTGCATGTTGGGTCCGAGTCTCACCCCATTGTACAGTTCATGGTTGATTTTCATATATACTACTTACCTTTACCCAAAAAAAAGGCTTTTGGTCATGAGGGCTTCCAGCCTAGTCTGCATCCGTATATCCAATTATTTCTATATGACCATTGTTCTTCATCATCAATAAACATCTCCTTGGTGTGGCCTTTAAGTACCTCAGTAGATGGTCAACCAAACACATATGACCTTGTGTAGGATTTTGCATGAACTTGCTAACAAAACTAACAGGATAACTAATATCAGGTTTGGTAATAGTTAAGTAGATTAGTCTCCCAACAAGACGCTGAAATCAACCCACATCTTGCAAAGGAAAGTCATTTGAAACCATTTCTTGCTATAGTCCATGGGAACATTAGCTGGTTTTGCACCTATCTTGCCAATCTCCTTCAATAAATCCAAAACATATTTTCACTGAGAAAGGAATAAGCCTTTGCTAGAATTTGCTACCTCAATACCTAAGAAATATTTTAGTCATCCAAGATCTTTAATTTCGAGCTCTTGGTGCAATTGAGTTTTGAGCACATTAATCCCTGATCGATTACTTCCAATGATGATAATATCGTCAACATATACAAGTAGTACCACAAGACCATTTTCATCAGTCTTGGTGAACATAGAGGAATCTATTACTCCTTGGTTATATCCAAACTTACGAAGAGAGTTGCTAAGTTTACCATACCAAACCCGAGGGGACTATTTGAGTCCATATATGGACTTCTCAAGTCTACACACCATCCCTTCTTCTCTTTGCAAGCGATACCCGGATGGAAGATCCATGTAAACTTCCTCTTCAAGATTACCATGAAGGAATGCATTCTTTACATCCATTTAAAATAAGGGCCACCCGCAATTGACTGCAATTGACATGAGAACCCTGATAGTATTCATTTTTACAACAGAAGCAAAAGTTTCTTTGTAGTCAATACCATATGTCTAGGTGTATTTCTTAGCAACCAACCTTGCTTTGTACCTTTCTACTAAGCCATCACTATTATATTTAACTTTGTAAATCCAATGACACTCAATAGTTCGCTTTCCATCAAGCAAGCGAACTACATCCCAAGTATTGTTCTTGTCAAGTGCCTGTAGTTCATCTTTGATGGCTTCAACCCATATAGGCTGCTTGTTAGCTTCCTCAAAACTATTAGGTTTTGTGGTTTTTCAAGAACAAATAAAAAACCAACAAAACTAGAAGATACATTGTCATAACCAATGTGATTCTGGATGGGATATTGCACCATGTGATGAGTGGTGAAGTCCCAAAGTCATGCTGAGGGTCTAGGCACTCGGGTAGATCTCCAAATTGAAGCCGGAGCTGTAGGAATAGATTCGGAAGCAATGGGAACCAATTCAACAGCTGTCCCATTGAGAGTTGTCCTAGGTGTGAACATCGATTCAAGACTATCATTGGTGAATACTTCTTCAGTCTCATCTATTCCTTCAGTGTCATTCTGTGAGTTCCTTCCAATTACAAGGCCATTGTTCAACTCATCCACCATAGAAATAGGAGCCAATTCAACAATCAATTCATTGTACTCCCCCTGAATTGGACTCCTAGAATGAAAAAAACATAGTAGATTAATCAAATATAACATCACGCGATATATACATCCGTCTAGTGGTTGGATCAAAGCACTTGTACCCTTTTTTGTTGATGAATAGCCAATAAACACACATTTCTTAGCTCTAGGGTCAAGCTTACCACCACTTCGAGAGTGCACATAACACTCACCCAAAAACTCTTAAATGCAAGATATTAAGTTTGCACCCGTAAAGGATTTCCATAGGCGTCTTGTAACCCATAACACAACTAGGAAGTCAATTAAAAGGATAACAGCTTGTAAAAATAGCATCGCTCCAATAAGTCTTCGACATGCCTCCAAAAAATAATAATGCTCAAGTCACCTCAAGAAGATGTCAATTCTTTCGTTCGGCCACCCCATTCTGCTAAGGTGTATCTACACATGAAGTTTTATTAATAATGCCCAAGTTGCTCAAATAAGATTAGAAGGTCCAATTGGAATATTCTGTGCCATTATCAGTGCGTAAGACCTTTATGCATGTTTTGAACTGATTTTGAATCATGCTACAAAATTCCTGAAAAATAGTGACTACATCACTTTTAGCTTTGAGGAGGTATAGCCAAGTAGCTCATGATTTATCGTCAATAAAAGAAACAAAATACTTAAAACCATCTTTTGAATCAATTGGAGCACTCCAAACATCTGAATGTACCAAGTCAAACACCTCAGAAGCTAAATTAAAGCTTTGAGGAAAAGGTAATCTGTGTTATTTAGCATAGAGACAAGAGTCACAAGTACTGCAATTATAAAATAAAGTTCTATCAATAGCTTGCAACACACAATCAGAAGGATGACCCATGTGCATGTGCCATATCCTTGAAGCCTCCATCGCATTCTTCTTTGCCACTAAGGCATTTGCATGAAAGTCAAGGACGTAGAGGCCATTTTGCAACTGTCCTTCACCAATCGTCTTCTTGGTGTTGCAATCTTGAAACAACACCTTTGAGTAAGAAAAGACAACATTGCAATTTAATTCTTGAGTGCACTTGCTCACAGAAAGTAGATTAGAAGACAAATCAAGCACAACCAAAACATCAAAATTTTGTGAGAATAACTTAAGCTGTCCTGCTCCTTGCATTGGAACCTGTATTCCATTAGCCACAATAATAGGTGGATACGAAGCACTTGAGGAGACATTTAAAAATAAATCTGCAAAGTTCACATGTGATCAGTAGCTCCCGAATCTACGATGTATTGAGTACTAGATTGGGTTAAAGGAGCATTACCCGATGTCTTAACCATATTAGCTAAATCTGATGAAGCACCAGAAGATCTCGAGCCAATCACCCCCGTCCTTGCATTTGAAGTAGTTGTTGAAACTGTTGTGCCAAGGACTCTAGTTTCGATTGAAACTCTGTAGAGTTTCTTGGAACAACAAGTTTTGCTCATTGAACCTTATCTTTGTTGACACGAAGATGAGGTTGGAGTGCCCAACACCTATCTTTAGAGTGACCATCTCTATTACAATGGTCACAATGAAATCGAATAGGCCTTTATTTTTTCCCTTTGCCAATTTTGCCACAGATTTGCCATGTTGGTTGTTCATCACAACATTATGAGCCAAATTTTCAAAGATTGGTTTATCAAGACTAAACGAGATACTCATCACTCGACACCTTATCTCTTCTCCTTGTATCAAGCCACAAACTTCATCAAACGTAGGCAATTTTGGGCTCATCAGAATTTGTCTTCTCACATCTTCGTACTCGGGCCGAATGTTGGCAAGTAATTGGAAGACGCGATCTTGCTCTTCCCGTCGAATGTAATCAGCCACACTTTGGGTTGCTGGCCTATGCAAATGAATCTCATCCCACCTTCTCTTCATATTTCCAAGATGATTGGTGAAGGATTGAGAGGGTTCTTGCTTAAAGTTAGCAATATATTGCTGCAATTCGAACACCCGCGATGCATTCTGAGCTTGTCCATACATCTTATTCAATGATTCCCACAACGTTCGAGCTATAGGTGAATACACTCGAGATTCCATAGAGTTAAAAATCCAAGATATAACCAAACTGTCGTTGGCTTGCCATTCATCAAATTTTGCATCCTTCTAGGAGGTGCTTTTATTTGGCCATTGATATGACCAAGCTTTGATCTGCCCCCAAGGGCCAATGTAATAGCACGAGACCGTGGAAGGAACTTCTTCTCATTCAGCAATATGTTGGTGAGTCATTGACCGGTGGCAGTGGAGTAGGATTTGAGATTGTTCGAACTCAAATTAGTCATGATTTGAACAATAATCGTGTATACACCAAGAAGAAGGACACGGATGGATCAAACACACAAATAGGTACAAACCTGCTATGATGCCATGAAAAATAAATAAATAAGAAGATACGATTTTAACAAGGTTCAGCGATGTGCCTACATTTTTGGGTAATCCCCTCTCAAATTTTTTGTTGTGTTTTTCTTTTGAGAGGGACTACCATTTTATTGATGAAGTACAGGGAAGGAAGGCAATAAGAGAAAACCCTAAAACCAAAATAGGCAATCCCAAATTCCCAAAAAATATAAAAATCAAATAAATCTACATAATTTCTTCTCAAATATTGGGAGCGGCATAAATCACGCCAACATTCTGCTTGTTTGTACTACGTTGGTGGACATGAGACATTTGGCCATGGATGACAATTTTTCTACATAATATGGTTATAGGTCCCTAATCATGAGCGTGAAGAGTTGGAGCGGTTGGAAAAGCTTTTGAATAAGTATGAAAGAGGATAGATTGAATGCATTGATTGGTTGGACTGTCTTGCATTCAAAGCTATGGATAAGGTTAAGGAACGGGAGAGCAATAAAGCTGGAAATTCTCACCTACACCTGGTTGTTGACTTCTGTGGCTTTGAACATTGAGTTGTTTTCCAAGTAAACAACTAGGAAGAATGAGGGGAGGAATTATTTTTTTCCATTGAATGGTGAGAACACATATTGCATATATTAATTAAGTACTTGCACACAGTTTGCCTTTTCTTTTCCTGATGAGCACTCTGCATTGCATTTCTTTTTTTCCTTTTCATTTGGCTAGGTTGTTGTAATTGGAGAAATTTGTAGGCATCTCATTTTGTGAGAAGTGGCTTCTCGTCATATTTTTTGAAATTAGCAACCAGTTTAGTAATCAAGCATTTTTCTTGGATGCCAAGAACTGCAATCATCGGCCTTCATGAGCAATCGTGAAAGTCAAATTTTTGTTGATGCATAGTTTTTCCCTTCATGGATGGTTGAGCTCATGCTTGTTTACCAAAGATTATTTGAATTGGAATCTAGTCTAGTAGATTAATGCTTACTTGCGGTGTTAGCTAGTGGCATCCTTTTCTCTTCTTGGCTAAGTTCATAGTCTAGGTCAGTGGTAGGAACCCAAAAGGTAATGGCGTTTCGTTTTTTCTTTTTCTTTTTCTATTGGTGATCTCATCAATATAGCTCGAATTGATGGGAAGTAAAAATTTTGCCAAACCCTTGTTTGGATGGAGGAAGGGGGATAAATATTATAATGGCAGGGAGTATTTCTTGTATTTTGCTAATTAAAATGACGAAGGAAAAGGTGGAAATGAGAGGAAACGATACCTTTGGACCATACTCTTGAAACGTGGAACTTGATTATTGCTTCTATGCATTTGTTTGTTGGGCTGAATGGGCTCATGCTGCTATACTTTTTGGCAAGGTTTTTTTGCTTATGCATACGGTAGTAGGTTGAACTTCTAAATATAATATCCTCTTTGTGTAAATAAAACGTGTATTGTGCTGGACTTGTAGGAATCTGGAGCAAATTTCTTACCTCCTCCAATAGTTTCAACAAATGAATCTGTCATTGTGTGGGACCCTGAAGTGGGAAAAATAAATCCATCTGAGCACAAGCAACTAAAGCTAGCGAGGAGTTTAACCCGTGGCATTATCGACAAGGATCTCAAACGAAGCTCTACCGAAAGGAAGTAAGCCTGAATTTGTTATATGTAGAAATTCAGTTACAAATTTTTGCAATGTTAGGGAAAAAATCTCCGAAGTTATTTTCCTCTTCCAACTACTGTTTTCATTTTGATAGTGTTAATCTTTTAATTTGTCCCACTAATGATATTTGCTTTGGTTGAATTAATTGGTCTTATATCAGTTAATCTTTTAATTTCTCTTCAATTTTGGGGTCATGTCCTGGGCAGCATCATTTTGCATTTTCAATGGGTCTCTGATTTACTTGAGGGTCCTTGTTTCTTCTTTGCACTTTTTTTCCTTGCATTACAAAAGATGGATTTGACCACAAGTAGGTAGAGAGGTGTCAGCCAAATTAATGTGAACGTAGAAATTTGTTAAATGCCTTATTCGGTATTTGCTTTATGAAGATGTTACTTTGTTCAATTCTGCCCTGGTGACAATTCTAGTTGCTAAAATAGTCTGCTATTTCCATATATGTGCATTTTGTTTATTTGCACTCTCTTATGCTATTAAATTAGTTCTCAAGTTGTTATTAATTGAATTAATCAATTTCATTCTTTAGTAATCACATGGATAATGTGATTTCTTGTGTATTTTGGAACATCATCCATCGTGTTATCCCAAGTTACTTGAAAAAAACTTCTAGCATAAACATTACTTTAACCTGCTACCAAATATTCATGAACTTGACGAAGTTATATCGAGTGTTTGAAATGTTTGCCTAGCATCATTGAAATTACAGCTGAAATGTTTGCCTCATTGAAATTGCTAGATTGAAATATATCTTCGGAAATCAAGTAACCTAAATTTGAACCTTTTCCATCTGATGGCGGGTTCCAACATCCCTGACATGGCTTCTGATCCTGAAAAAGGAATCCTTAAGGTGAGAAGAATTTCTATGTTCTAACTTTCCGTCTGGAGAGATGGTTATGCATTTAGTCCCGACTGAGATTATCCATCCATGCTTGCAGCTTCAGGAGAAGTTCAATTTGGACCTGGACGGTGAAGCCTGCATACATTTCTTTTAGGGTCTCATCACAGATAGCGTTAATGCATTGTTCCCTTAAATGGTGGAAACTATTCATCGGTGGGCTCAATATTGGCAATGATTCATAAATATATATATGGAGCTTCAAATCTGAAGATTCAGGTGACATGTGATTGCCCTTGGGGGGTTGGGGTTTGGTGAGGCAGTACATCCTAGGGTAAAAAATGAATCAAAAAGCCCTTTCTAGCAGATGAATAAGAAAGACTATAAAAAACACGAAAACATTATTTGTGCTGGGATGTGATTGAGGATGACTTTATCCTTTTGGTCCCTCCTTGTATTTGAGAAAACAGTAAAGTTGCTCTTCTGCTTTTTAATTATTTTGGAATGGGGGTTTCTTAGTGACTTACCTGTTTTGTCCAGAGCTGGTGCCTCGCTAGTGTCCAAGCCAAAAGTTGATGGGTGTTCTAAGCCTAAACATAATCTATACTAGTATCTGGGTTCCTGATCCTAAAAGGGTCTTTAGACGATTGCAATTTTTTCCAAGTATGGGGGTAAAAGTTTGATCTCTGGCAATCAAGCTCGCTCGAGAGCAGTGGTCGCATTTCATTGCTGCAGCAATCAAGTGTTCTCAAGGAAAGGGGCAGGTGAAAATTCTGTCTCCCCCATTTTGTAAGATATGTTTATACGTAACTAGGATCTTGTCTTCCCCTTGGTTCTCTCTCTCTCTCTCTCTCTCTCTCTCTCTCTCTCTTCTCCTTGTGGCTGCTTGGATGCACATCTTTTGCTTTGGGAGCTTGGAAATGATTATTATCTGTACATATTTGTCATGCTTTAATGAAGGTAATTGAATCAAATTACTTCGCATTCATGTACCTGTATTGATTCGTGTTTCGATGACAAATAAGGTCATAGTATTTTCTTGAGTTCCACTGAAATGTATATGTCCCGCGTTCAAAAGAATCAGATCCGGATCGTTTAATCTGCACCGGACCATTCTATTGTTGTGGCATTTCCAGTTTTTCCCATTTTGAGTTTGTGGCGAGCAAGAGAGCCGAATACACGTGCTGATTGAGTTGGCCTGTTTTCATTCCACCCGTGTTTACGTTATCAAGCACAAAGGCATCATGCAAATTCGGCTAGAAAAAGGAATGTTGTCTACTCCTTATCCATTAACATGAACAACAATGGCGCTTATACACAGCTGCTTTGGTTGGCCGAGTGCTCCGGAACTTGATTTGCAGATTGAAGATAACAGATTCTTAAATTCGTATCTTGGAGGGGGTATGGCTGATGGATTCACTAAGTGGCTGAGAATGTGTTTTATATGATAGTTACGCAATGTAACAGTGACGTATGATGTAACAAGTCAATCAAAAGTAATAGCACATCACGCGCAGCATCTAAATTGGATGAGATGCATCTGGCTTGAATAACGGGATTGCTTAGTTACATCATGTAGCGTAACCATCAGGTACATCACATAAAATACATTCATTGACAGTGAATGACATTGTTCCTCAAAAGAATTTTAGATGATGGTTTAATCCATCAATCTGGTTATCGGGAATTGTCGATCATAATTATCTAAATCTGCGGTACCGTAGCAATTGTGTTTCGTATATCCGAGAGGAGGATAAAATCGACAGCCTCTGGTCCATTTTGATTCTGAAAAGGAAATGGTGAAGAATATCTCAAGAAGAGTATTTTGAGAATTGCTTGGGGAAAAGTTCAACTCTGCTAACAGAAGAGTCATTTTCTTCTGTATTTTGATGAGAATTTCGAGCTCTAATTTGGTTTGACACTGTATGCTTGCAAAATTTCTATGTATCTAGTTTCTAATGGGGAAATTGATGCTATAAATGTCATAACATTCATATGTTGCTTACTTAAATATCATATTCCCAACTACTTGAGTATCATAACTGATGTACAATGTTCACTTAAGTATTATAATTTTTTCTCCAATCACTTGAGTGCTAGGTAACTTTTCCATCAATGACATTCATGACATAACTTCTTTAAAATATTTTCTTACATCGAATTTTTGAAACTTTGATGAACGTTTAAAAAAAGTTATGACACTCAAATGATCAATTAATCTGTCAAAAAAATTATCAATTAAAATTAGGGCACTTAAATGAACTTTTTTTTTATAAGTTATGGCACTCATGTTGTTAGAGAAAAGTTATGTGAAGTGAGTCTCTTGCGATGCGAAAGTTATGACAATTGTGGAGTTGTTATCCTTTTCTAATGCATCAAATATTCACACCATTTGAAGTTTTCTAGAGGAAGTTATGCTTAGGAAGCATCGCTCAATTTACACAAGATTCCTTGAGTACGTTGGATACGATGCATAACATTTTGTTTCTATAGTCATCTTGAGTCAAGAATCGTACTTCTTATTTGAGTTTTGTCAATGGGTTGTTATTCCTGTGTTAGAAAATACAAGAAAATTAAGTTGCACCGGAACTACCTAGAGGATTACTCCAAGTCGAGTCTATTTAAATTTATATAAGGTTTCTATGAGAGCTACAATGCATTCGCTAATGAATTTCATAATTTAACTCTTGGACTATAGTTTCATCTGAATTATGCATATCTTTGGTGGATACCTGAGTTACATGTACTATACTTTAATATTGATTCCTTAGGTGGTGAGCATCTACCTATCATGTGCAATGTCTTTTGAGGTGAATTGTTTACGTGATGAGCAGTTATTTTGTTGCACATATGTTACCTTCTAAATCTTTGACCACTTCGGTGTCACTCTCTCTCTCCGACATTTTCCCTTGTTCTAGTTCGCTTAGCACATAAAGCACATACAATGATAAGGAGTGAAGTTAGTTGAGATAGTAAGTAGGGCTTCCCTAGGTCGAGTTTTGCGCGCTCAATCAAAATCTCAGTCTATTTCTCACGCGATTTTGGACTGGGCGTGATTTTGACCATGGTACGATGTCACGTTGCAATATTGCAGACCAATGATTCATATGTTAAATTAAAAACATGCGGTAAAAGTAGGGTGTCAATGGGTCGGGTCGGGTCGGGTTTTGATGTTACCTGACCCGATCCTAATCCTACAGGGTCATACTTTGGCCCGACCCGACCCGACCCGAAACGCATTAGACCCAAACAAAAGGGTCGGGTCGGGTCGGGTCGGGTCGGGTCGTGACCCTTTACAAGTTTGGTTTTAATTTCTTATTTAGCTCAAAAACTCTAGAGAGTTGAGAGCCAAAACGTACAGAGAGAGATAAAAACTTCTTTTCTTTTATTTAGTTTATCTTACTTTACCATTTTCCCTCAACGGATGAGGATCAAAACACACGGACGGTACCAGTGTCAAAAAGACTTGCGTGCGACCCGTTTTGACCCGACCCGACCCTAAATTTAGGGTATTTTCGGGTCGGGTCCGAGTATGGAGCCGATATCAGAAAATACCCTAAGTTTAGGGTCGGGTTGGCTCAGGCCTTTTTGACACCCCTAGGTAAAAGTGGGTACCAGCACATCTATTGCTCACATGGGCTTTGGGAAAAACTAAATTGATTGAAACTCTCACCTACACTTTCACCTTTATTTATTTTCCTTAATAGCCTACAAAATTCCAAACAATCCAAAGAAATTGGGTTCCTTTTTTAAGTTTTAGTCGTGCAATACTCTTAATTGTGAAGCAACTCTTAAAGATAAGCACATTTTCTTATGCCCTTTTGGTAGAAAATGGTCATCAGTGTAATATCCCTAACCAAGCCGAGGCATGTGGAGGGACAACTTACGTCCATCAATAAATAAGTTAGAACATATCTATACTGAACTTCTAATTTTCAACGAAACGGTTTAACTTTCTCATGTTCACTTCTTAGGTCTTGCCCCATTAGGGTTTTCATCCTCATTTCTCTTCCAGTTTTGCTTCCTATTCTGCATTTTACTTTAATGAATTCGTAAGATGGCTTATTATGATCATCTTAGTCAATCGAGGAATTTCTGGAAAAATATTAAACCTGAACTAATATTTTACATGGAAGATCCAAATATAAAAGGCAGCAATTTATTCAATTCAATGGTTCTAAGACATACACATATATAAACCCGCGGCATTGATGAAAGCGGAAATCCATGTGAGCATTGGCTTATTATATGGTGCCTAATAAATCTTAGCGATTAAATGTCACTTTTTGAATTCCGTTCTATTTCACCTAAAGTTTGTCCTTGGAGACTGTGCAAGGAGGCATGTAGGAAGGGGGTGGCCTCATACTTTCTCTTCTGTATCCCCATTTTTCACTATAAAAACGGAACTCAATCTCCAAATCATATGTCAGTCTATATGACAATGCCAATACCATGCACCTGCAACATACCAAGTTACAATGTCAGTAGCTGAAAATGATTTTCCATATTTTCCCAAAACTCTCCATGTATATCATCATGTGTTTCTTGAGTATCATCTTTTCTTTTTCCCATCAAGGAGAAAAACTAATTACAATTTGAGCTATGGAGAAAAACTTCTCGAGTAATGTCTGAACATTTCTAGTTAGTTTGAAAATCGGGTTTTGCGTTAAATTACACAGAAAAAGAAAAGAAAAGAAAAGAGGATGAAATGTGCCTGGATTGTCTGCCCTGAATCTGATTGCAAGCCATCCTCTTTTAGGAACTCCGGAACGTATTGACTTTAGGCGGATCGACCAAGTTGTACTTCAGAGGATCGGTCTCGTTGTTGAAATTTCCCAACCCTAGCCCTACGACGTAAAAGCTGTATCCATGAGTGTGCATCCGATGATATGCTGATGAGCCCACCAGATTAGTCCCTTGAAAAACTATCTCTACGGTCTCATTGTAATTCAAAACCTTTATGGCCGTCCCTTCATTAGCCCTCACAAGACTGGCCGACAGATCATTTCCTGTGAAATTATACATAAGCGGAGGAAAATGGGGAAAATCTGAGGTGTATGCTCCACTGGTGTTCCTGTAATAAGCTTGCAGCACATCGACAGATGGGTTCACCCAACTTATGTTGTTCACGGCCGTGGCATCTTTGTAATCACCGAAATAACAGGAGTCGTCTGGGCACGACACGTCGTTCATGGAAGCCGAGATGAACATCCTTTTCGTCACGTTGTGAGGGACATCTACGGGATGCTCTTCGGTCCCTGGACTTCTCAGTTGTTGATGGAAACTACAGCGGCGCTGTAGTCATGATAAACTGGCAGGGTATCATTTGGATAATTTGGTGGCTATTTTAGACTGTAATTCCCACCATACTGGATGATGGCGATAGCGACAGCCTGCGGAAATTTATCTTAAATGATGTCTTTACTTGAAAACCTTTGAGCTGCCATGTAATACCTTGATGGAGATTGATTTGCGGACACTAGTAAGCCCATCGTCTGTCCAGGTTCAATCATTAGATACGGAACGACTATGGGTCTTGTGTATGCTCCGTCCATTCCGACTAGGGTCATGTTATGATTGGCAATGGCGACAAACATATCCAAACTGACCCCCACGTTAACTAAGCATAAGAGATAGGTCTTACTGTAATCAACAAAGAAGTGATGCATTGTTTCTGTAAATTCAGTAACATGCAAGAACAATCTATTAGAGCATTGTGCATAGCAAAACATGCAATATTTGGAAAAACCATATTGCCTCTTGTATACTTCTATCCCCATACTGACAATGAACAAACAAAAGGAAGAAAATAAAATGAAGGAGATGATGGAGAGTATATAATCTACCGTTCAAGCACGGAACAAATTCTCCGAATCGTCCATTGATCAAGTAGCCAGCTGCACGAGGTTCTTCAGGACTGCCTACTGACAATTCCATCTCCAGGGCTTTATTTAGGAAGTTCCTTCCCTATACCAAGAGCCTGCAAATCATGAAGGGAAAATGGAAAATTATTTTACAGTAACACTTGCTTTTACCATGCAAACGCAAATGTATATTCCAAGTAAGAGCATAGTCGTCTGATAATTCTTCTCACTCCTACAAAAGTTTATTTTATTTTCCTCCTCTTCTCTTGGGCAAGAAAGATGGATCCATTGGAGAAAGTTGTGACCATTAAACCCCAATCTCCAGATGAAACATTGACATAATCTCAATATTAAAGTAAGGGAATTTGATATTTGCTATAATGAAAACTTTTATAATGATTTCAAAGACATCACAACACTCGATCGCCAGTTACTTTACATGCGTTTTGGGAAAGGTATTCTTTTATGTTTTGATCTAGTAGTCCCTCCTATGGATGGAAAACACAGCTAGGCGAAGGATTGGTAGCCAAAAAATTAAGTGTTTGAGATGGACTAAGAGGAACAAGTTTTTAGTACCATATGAATAAAAGAAATCTATGTTTTTTACATATATTGTTAAACTTCTGATCGACTTCATATCCCTAGCCCCTAGTTTTATGTCCAAAAGAGTACGATGACAAAACCTTTGGAGCACCGAGCATGACTATATGTTCTCTATCTGGCATAGTGAATGGGAAACTTCATCCTTCACGAGGTGGAACGACAATAGCACCATGCAAGGTAGATCTTGGCCAAATAGTCTTAAACCCATTGCACTTTTACCAATTTAGTATTAAAATTTTCAATTTTATCAATTGAGTCATAAAATTTTTTACTTTTTTTTCAATTGAGTCTATCGGCCAATTTTGGCCAAAATTCGTTGATGTGGGCAATATTGATTAATTTTTAATTTTTTTTTTTTTTTTTTTTTTATATTTTAAATTTCTTTTTTCCTTTTTTTTCTTCTTTTTTTTTCCCTCTATATCTCGTCTACCCTCCAGCGATTGGCCAGAGACTACGAAAGGCGAGGGGCGATCCAATAGAGCATTGAGAATTCTCTTTGACAACCTCTTTTCATTGTCAATATCTTCTTTTCAAAATAATACATTTCTAGATGCCATTGCTTCATTGAATGTGCTTGGATCTTCGACCAAGTGAAATAATATGGTAATTTATTCAGAACACTTTCCCTTTCTCCTTCTACTAAGAGAGTTACAAAATTAGAACTTTCGTTTTCTTCATTTTTTGACTTCTCCTCGACTCACCCGGAGAATTAAACATTTTTCTTTTACTTGATGAAGAATTATTGCATCAATCATTTCACAAAAAATGAATTTTTGAAAAATGTTTTCATAAAAATTAATCCCTTGTATTGTTTATAAAATGAATTAGTGAAAAATATTTTTATCATCCATGAAAATGTTTTGGCATAAAATTATTATTGATAATGAAACATTTTCCATTGACTAATTATTTTAAACAAACTAGTGATCATTTTCAATAAAATATATTTCAAATAATTCATTTTCGCTAAATAAAAAATGCTTAGCTATATTGACATGCTGAGTATTTTAGTCTACTTTTTTGGACTTCCCACCGAACAAATCCTTGGGGTTCATGTGCATGTTCACAATTTTCTTGAAAAAATACGAACTATAGATTCCGATTGGACTCTTTCGCTTCATGCCTTCCATGGTAAATTATGCTCTAAGTACAAACAAAATGACTGATATGTTTGTACATCTTAAACAACGCCAAAAGAAGCTATCGATTGGATTTCATGAGATCTTGCCTTTTATTAGAGTGTGTCCAATCTAAAATAATTACAAGTTTATATGCATACTTGCCTACTTTTTATTTAATAAAACTTTTGATTGGATCTTTTTGAGAACTTGCCTTTCATATTTAAAAATGACCCTCCTTTGGATAGAAGACTTGTCGATTTATGGTATTACCTAGGTGGGTCCACTAGGGGCCCGCCAAGGTCATTGTAAGGGAGCTCCAAAGTCCAAGATACACTTAGCTAACCGGGAAAAAAAAAAAAAAAAAGGATCCCATTATGTACATGTAACCTTATGGTATTTATCAAACTTTTGATTGGATTTAATGAGATTATACCTTCCAGTTAAAAAATTAGCATATTCGAAGGGCCACAAATATTATATAATACATCACATTTATTTTAGATCTCTTTATCATACGTACATACATGTATTGCTATCGATTTTCTTTTAAACAGAATTCTATTATCTTGTAACTTAAAAGTATAGAGTTTTTTCGCATGCCGATGAAAAGTGTTATATATAAACATTAAAAAAAAAAAAAACTGTGCGTAAAAGGACTTATAGTCTGATAGGGAAAAGAAATTTAAAAAAAAAATTGACAAAATCATATCATAGAGAATAAGAGGGATGTGTGTGGGCCTGAAAAAAAGAAGAAGAGGGACATGTGTCAATCAAAGAATTTGTAAAATTTCATTTATAACTGTTGCGAGCGGATCTGATCAATAAGCCGATTTGAAATGTCACTTGAGCACCGGGCTAAAAGTTATGGCTATGCCCACTATATTTTATACATACAAAATGCTTGAACCATTTGCAGAGCATGTGTCAAGAGGAAAGACAAAACTGCACAGTAGAATGAATTGATTATCAAATTCAAGAAGAAACTGATCCTATCATTTTCAGTTTGTCTAATTGGATTTCTCTTAGGGGCTTGATGTCTAATGAAATGGTTTAAAAGGATTAAAAGGACTAATTTGGCATTGAGATCAGTGGTTTGAAAGGGAAATGATCTTGATATGCATTCCTGTTCTTTGTTATTAAGAACAGTTATTAAATCTGGTCTCTGGTCTTAGGATTGTTGGTTTGTTGCAGCAACCAATTCACAGTTTAGTCCTTCAGGAAAAGATCCATATAACCGCAAAGATACAGACAATTGCTAGAAAAGCAAAAGAGTTCATCTGCTTGCTATTTTAATTAGATGTCATTTTCTGATAGAAACACATTTTTTTGCGGATCGATGAGATGCTGAAGTCTACCGCCTCTGGAAATTGAGCACCTTGATGGAAATAGCGAAGACGAACACGAAGAGCACTGAGAATCCTATCATCATGGCAGCACTCACACCCAAAAGATCGTGTCGGTAACCAAAGTTATCTCTCACGTATTCTTCCACTGTGCTCTCGGTGTCCTTGAGACTTTTCTTTAAATCACCAAACTGAGAGACCACCAATCCATATAAAGTCCAAGAAACTGGGCATGCCCAGTAGTACCATCTCCACCAGATAGGTATCCTCTGTCCAATAGGAAGTTGTGAAGATGTTTGCAAATTAGGAATCACACTTGATGTTGAAAACAGAATTAGCAGAAACATGAAAATCGATGGGTTGCTATAAACTTACAGGCCTCGGTATGATGAACCCTGAAAAGAGATTCCACATGGCATAGAATGCAAAAGAGACGATGGCAGCGATGTGGGGGTTCGGGGTCATGCCCATGGCCATCATACCAAAGTATGTGAAATACAACAAAGTGAAGCACATAAAGAACAGATACCAGAAAAATTTCGCAATGGTCCATTCAAATCCAATCATAGCGTAAACTATGACACCATATAGTATAGCTTGCATGACAACATAAGGGACTTCAATCAAAACCTACAAAATAAAAATTAATCACATAAGCAACTTTCCAATAGTGATTCATGCATGACACTATTTAGAATAAGCATTCTTGGAATCATTTCGAAGAAATTTTACCTGCGCTAATGCGTATGGAAGGGCCGAATACATCCCTGCAGCTCGCTCTCTATAGAAAACCGTTCTCTCCACGGCTACAACTGGTTGCACAGAAGAAGCATTTTGGAACCCAAGGAAGGTAACAGCTACATACATAGATCCCATCGCATTGATCAAATCTTGACTCCGGTTCCTGCAAACCTAACATTCAGAAACACATAACTTCGAGAATGAATGAGGCATATATTGACATTCTAGGCAGAACTTACGTTTTAGAGCCGAGGTCCCAGAACATAGTCCCAAACATTAAGGCAATGAAAATGGTGAAGAGGAACCGAACAGCTGTATATGGCGGATTCCGCCAGTAAGACAAACGTTGCTTCCATAAGCAAGCAATTAATTGGGTGAAAGTTGACTGAGAATACTTAGTCAGGAAATAAAGGTCCTTAGAATTTGGAGGAGGTGTGCTCAACTCATTAATCAAAGCCTTGTTTCTCCTGAAAATCACGAAAATGTGTTTTCCCATTTACATTTTCCAGGTTAATGGCAAGACTAAAAGATGGAACTCAATATATGCAATGAACGCACCTATGCAAATTTGAGTTTTTGTATAGATCAGAAAAATTGACGCCTAAAGCGAGTTCTTGTGCTGGGCTTGTAACTTCGAGCATCCAAGTTGCTGGATTATAGCCATCTTTGATTTTACTAACTCCTTGGATTCCCTTTATTTTGAAGATACCATGGTGATTCAAGTAGCATAAGAAAAGTACAATACAAAGCCAGATTATATAAGTGAAAAAGTCTACCTCAAAATACTCTATCAGATGAGAAGAACGATGACCCAGAGGGCCGACATATATCTCCTGGCCCCCTCGTTTCATTAAGAAAAGCTGCAGAACAAGTAAAAATGCAATAGCTCCTAAGTTTGAGTG
The DNA here is from genome assembly GCA_014182735.1 of Corymbia maculata. Classification (NCBI taxonomy): domain Eukaryota; kingdom Viridiplantae; phylum Streptophyta; class Magnoliopsida; order Myrtales; family Myrtaceae; genus Corymbia; species Corymbia maculata. Next base: position 19,352,164 of record CM024689.1, read on the forward strand.
CACCGCAAATAGTTTTTTCATATTTTGAATGTGATTACATAACTCACCTCATCAAAAGCTTCAAATATATCAATGCTCGGTTGGTGAATTGTGCACACAACTGTTCTCCCCGTGTCTACTGTATTCCTAACTGTTCTCATGACAATAGCAGCGGCTCTTGCATCAAGCCCTGAGGTTGGTTCATCCATGAAAATGATGGAGGGGTTTGCGACTAGTTCAACTGCAATGGTCAGCCTTTTGCGTTGCTCGGTGGATAGACCATCCACACCAGGCAAACCGACCAAGGCCTGTCTCAGCGGATTTAGCTCCATAAGCTCCATGACTTCCTCAACAAACAGCTACAACATTTTTGTCCATTAGAAATGATTTTAATTAGACTGATCCTCAATTAGACTACATACCCAACAAAGCAGCAAGCATTTACACAATTTGTTTTGAGTTAAAAAGGCAATCCTGGTAGAAATATATTGTGCTAGTAGATGCAAACCTTTCTGGTTGGGTCGTCCATGCCAGTAGGCAAACGTAACCATGCCGAGTAAATTAAGGACTCGTAGACAGTAACATGAGGTGAATGTATGTCGTTTTGTTCACAATATCCAGAAATCCGAGCAAATGTATCTTGCTTCTTTGAATACCCAGAAATTGTTATGTTCCCCTTGATGTATCCTCCAGTTTTTCTCCCAGCCAACACATCCATTAGAGTAGTTTTACCAGCACCGCTAATACCCATTAGAGCTGTGAGAACACCTGGCCTAAATGCACCACATACACCTTTCAGGAGCACCAATTTATCCTCAAGAACACCTTGCTTCTTCATTTCCTACCAAGATAACAACAAACACGTAGTTATACTTCAGATGAACATTTGAGTTTCAACACTTAAACTTTTCATAACTTAACACAGTTACCTGTGGCATATCAACTGAATAAATTATTTCATCGAAAGTAATTGAGTGTTGCTCGAATGGGAGCACCATTCCTCTTTTCCTATTGGCAGCAACAGTCGTCTCAAGCCCTATAGGTGTAGACTTGGATGACCTCCCTACAAAACCCAATGGAAAAGATAGGCAAAGAAGTAATTCGAGTCCCTGCTAGACCAAAGCCTTTTGTTCACCCCTTTGAGGTCTTAACTACTGCTAAATTATTGAAATTGAAAAGAAACCAACTACTAGGACTTTATACCCGATCCATTTTTGAGACTAGAGCCTTGAGAATGCAACTGAATTGATACTCCCATTCTATTAACTTCCTCGTTGTCCTCAGGATCAGCTGATTTTACTGTCTGGGATTTGCCAAAGGCTGCATTATCACACGAAGCTTGAGTAGGCAAGCTCTTGTTGACAGAAAATTCAACAAGAAGAACAGAAAAATGCACTTACGGTTGAGAAGAGCAAGAGCCACCGAAAACCCAAAGTTGAAGAGGATGATGAACCCAAACAATGCCCCAACTCCTATCCAATACCAGTATGCTCCAGTAAAGAACCCACGAGACTTCAAAACTTGAATTCCTAAGGGTTCGTTTGTACTTGAATTTAGGGGAATCTATTATAGGGAATAACACAAGATGAATAGGTCAATTAGAGATTTATATCTATAAAAGTTCAAAATATTGGCATTAAGCATTTACAAGACTTTACCTTATCCCAATTCGATCCTAAAAGCTCATTGACGACTATTGCATTCTGCCCATACATTAAAGGAGATATCCAATAGCCCCAAATCCACCATTTGTTTATGTCCTCTACAATTCAAAGAAATCAGGATTAGTACTACTTATGAAAAAGAACCTATAAACAAAATAAAGAAAGCAGTTGAACTCTAACATTCGTAATACCTCGGGAAAGAACAAATCCGCCCAATGCAAAGAGTGCAAGCAGCACAGACAACCCAAATGTGTTGGCAACGATCAAGTTTCTCCCAAGTGCTGCAATCAATCGAAACAATCCAGAGGCCATCTGATTAATAGCCACAAGCAAAAGATATTGCTTGAACAACCTGTAACACAACATAGACAAAAGAATGTCTCAACCAGGACAACAAGATTAGAGTTACCACCTTACCACCAAAGAACAATCACAGTTCTTCTTACCTTCCAACATTTGGATCAAATCCAATGACGTAGTAGGTTATGAACACCCAAACTGCAACCTCCACAAATGTGATAGGGATTTTTAGTATCCAGGTTGGAAGAGCAAATGCCCATGGTGGATAAAAGAGGAGGTCTCTTTGCTTGTAGAAAATTGGGAGCTTGGCTATGGTCATGGAAATCTCCGCCATTCCATTGAACATGATCATAATCACGGTGAAGAACAAGGCACCAAGGTAAACTCCTCCATCAGTTATGGTATCCCGATGCATCTTAGTCCGTAAGAATAGTGTCATCGAAATAAACGCCATAATTGTGAGCTAACAAAATGAGTCATATCAGTTTAAGTACATCAGACAATTCATGGTTGAAGCGAACTGAAAGAGCATGAAGTTGCTATTTACCTGAGCGACCTTGAAGTTGTAAACAAAGAGGTTCCTTTTCATAAGCAAATACTCTCTTGAAATGCAAGCTTTCAGCAAATCCTTCTTTCCAACACCAAATCTTTTGGTAGTCAAAGCAGCCGGGTGGTTCTTGCTCTCATCAAATGGAGTGGAAAGTTCATCCCCGAGTTTTCTTCCCACATGAAATGACTGAAATGCCTCCGCAAATTCCCGAACTGTGACAAAAGTGTAAGGCTCGTCTTTGCGTACCCAATACTGATGTTGATCTTTTCTTGATGTTACCTATCAAAAGGTAGAAAGTACGTTATTTTAAGACACTTCCTACAGAGAAAATCTTTTATCTCCTAAAAGTTGCTAAAATAAAATTTTCATATATTTACATACTTCCTGCAAGAAATCAGCGACACCCTTCCTCCCAGGGCATTTGAATCCCATGGATTCGAAGAAATCTAGGACGAGTTCACGTGGGCCCTGGTACACGATCTGACCATCAGACAGGAGAATGATGTCATCGAACAGATCATAAGTCTCTGGATCTGGCTGGAGGAGAGAGATAACCATTGTTTCCTCGAGAATATGAATAAATTGTTTCAGGGAGTTGACAATTTGGTATGTCGTCGAGCTATCAAGCCCAGTTGATATCTCATCCATGAAAAATACCTCAGCAGGCCCAACCAGCATCTCACCTAGAAATTACAGGTTAAACAATTGAACATTTTCATTTACTAAAAGTTTGATAGCTTCTAGTTCTAACCTGTGGTCACACGCTTCCGTTGTCCTCCAGAAATACCCCTCAACATTTCATCTCCGACCATCATATCAGCACATATTTCCAGCCCTAAAATCTGTGGAGAAAACATGTGCATTAAAGTTCTGCTATCGGTCAAGTGCCTGCATGATTTTGTGGTTATTCTTCTCATAGTTACCTTGAGGATATAATCAATGGCAACAGTAGCCTCCTGACCTTCTGTCGCTGCTGCCTATGGAATTAGGCCCGTTGCATTAGAAAAACTAGACAACCCCGTTGGTCTAAGAATTCAAAAACATGGTGAATGCTTTCTGGAGTCCGGCTTAAAGCCATTATTTCCTCATCAGTTTCTTCTTATGGATTACTTAATTCATTTCATTTCTTTAATTGGGAAAACAAAAAGCAACCCTAAGCTCTCCTTGTCTAATTACCTTCATGAAGATATCGATGTCAGGATTTGGTTTTATATTTGCTGCTTTCTCTCTTCTTGACAATTCTGACAACATATCTGCAAATGCCACCAAAAAAATCAGCATTTCTTATTCGAAAAAAAGAAAAACTGTCTAAGTCAAACCCAAATATAACTTTATAAAATATAAAAGTATCAAATCAAATAAGCTAACCGTATCGTGATCCAACTCCCTGACATCTTGCCGAGAAGGCCAAAGTTTCTCTAACTGTCATTTCTCCTATGTGAAGATCGTGTTGACTTATGTAAGCCGCAGTTCTTTGGGCCACAAACTCATTCAAGTCATGTCCATTGTAAGTTACCCTTCCTGTTGTCTGAGGAAGAATCTTTGCTTTAATCAGATGTTATTTTGATGTATCATGAAAGAAGGGCTTTAATTTAATGAAAGGTGACTTGTATTAACCTTTAGTTCAGGATCAAGCTTGCCGGCCAAAGCTAACAAGAGTGTGGTCTTTCCTGAACTAGGTGGACCCAGAAGCAAAGTCATCCTGCAAAATTGTCCATCCAAATGAGAAGAAACTTGCCAAAAAAGAAAAATAAAGCTAATTTTCCAACATTTCGATCAAGGAAAAAAGACAAATCCAGATTCAGTTCAATTTGATTTTGTTCTCATTGATAGAGCAGAAAGAGCAGAAATATATTAGCTCCAATTTGAATTTGAATCAGTAATGCAATCGACACATTGAAAACTTCTTTCCAACAAGAATGTGACAATTTCTAGTTGGGACCTTTGATTAATTACACCACATGTAACGCATTTGTAGAACACAGAACCAAGCTCGGAGATGGATCCAAATCACACGTGCTGAAATAAAATTAAGTTCAGTTCAATTTAATTTGGAGGCTTGAAGAACTGATTTTTGAGTTGGTTTGATTTGCTCACCTGCCAGGTTTGATGATCCCACTGACATCTTGAAGGATGGTCAAGTGCTTCTTTCTACTAGGAAGTATGTGCAGAAAATTCAAGAAGCCCTTCGAGGGTAGAAAGAAACAAAAAGAAAAGTAAAAGTTAAACAAAGAAACCAATCAAAACATCCAAACAATTTACTAAACATCATTTTAGCCAAAAAAAAAATCAATATGATGCTAATTGCAAGTTATGGAACTCGATAGTACGGGATTTGGATGTGTGGTTTATATTTCATTGGGTTCCCCCCTTCAATAGCTAGCTTTTGGGCTTTGGTTCTCCTAAGGTCAATATTGATTGATACAATGAGCCATCCACCATCTCTCCATGTTGCAATCAAGCGGTGTGGTTGGTGACACCGGTGTTGTAATGTTTGCCTGGGACAAGCAAAAGGGCTTGTACAGAAGCCTACCCTTTGCAAGGGATGGGTTGATTGTTATGATCCTAATTACAAGGGATGGGACTCAGATCTCACATATATGATATGGGGCTCTGATGTGTAGTTTATATGGTCTTGGGCTCTCACCACACTTTTTTTTTGGTCAATTGTTCTCTTCACACTTCAAAAGCTAGCTATCGAAGTGAGAGAGAAGTGCCATATAAATCACATATCTAAGTCCATATTAATGAGATCCAAGTCCTACGCTTGAATTAGGATCCCAACAAAAATGGAGGTGCCTTTAGGCTTTCATATTCCACGTGTTTTTTTTTCTTTGGTCCATTTCACACATTTTGATAGTTGTAGTACCCAATTATATTATTTTATTCCCTGAAAAAAAAAAACAAAAATTGAATTGAGAAATTTTTTATTCCCAATAATAAATTTGGAACAAAATCAAAAAATAGAAAAAAGTTTCTTCTTTGCCCTCATAAACAACTCCAAAATCAAGTCATCCTATTTTTCTTTTTTCTCTTTTCTTTTCTTTTTCCTTCTCTCTTCTTCTTCCTCCTAGCCAGTTACCAGTCGCCACTAGTCGCTAGCCAATGCTGCTACCAACGGTGGCCAGCAATTGACTAGGCAAGGTCCAATGAGCTAGCCAAAGGTGCGCCTTGCCACCACAAGGCTCAGCCTCACCAAATCTAGATAAGGCTAAGCCTCACCTAGCTAGTCAACAACCATGAGGAAAGAGGAGGAAGAAGATAAAAGAAAAAAGAAAAATATAAAATATAAAATTGAAAGAAACAAGAAAAAATTAAGAGTCGTACCAAAAATATTTTTATTCCAAGAATAAAAATTGATGGCAATTATCAAACGCGTTCAAATGCTTGAAATGTCGTCGAGATAACAAAATAAAAAAGAATGAATTTTAAGTAGAAATTGTTTTCGAGAACAAAATATTTAATAAATGCACCCTAACTTTACCTCTAGAAAATTAGTGCAGAAATTAATTACGGTGGGCAAAGCTCTGCTTCCTTCATGCGCCTCAGCCCCCACGCTCAAATGCTCAAATCTGACTTCGACCTTAGGAATATCGATTCCAACTCTACAACCAGATTCACCAAAACCACAAATTTTCAAACCTAAAATAAATAAATGAAAAATTTACATCTTGAGATTACCGGGAGAACTTTCTCGGGAAAAAGACAAAACATGCATGGGCCTGGAAGGAACGATTCCCACCATTCTGGACGAGAAAATTTTCAGTAACAAGAGATGGTCTGACATGGTGAGGATTTTTCTTGGTAAAATTTTTTCTTGGGAACCAAACAGAATCCATGCCAAGAAACGTGGCAAAATTGGTAAACATTTTCCATTTTACTCAGAAGACCCACAAACAAAGGTTCCAGAAACAGAGCAAACAGAGATTGGACCTATCGATGCGGCTCCTGAGCTTCAGCAAGAAGCCCTCGTTGTCCTCCTCAGTGACCCTCACTAACCTCTCCAGCAATCCCTTCCTCTCATGAAAACCCATGTTCCGGATGTCGATCTCGTTAGTACCACCGCTGGCCGTCACAATCCCTTTCCGGAGACGCTCGAAGGTGGGGAGTTTCTCGATAGCAGCCCATCTCAGGGCTTCTTCGTCGTCCTCGTCACGCGAAGACCTTGAGAACACGTCCATCGTCGTCACATGGTTCCTCCACCTAGTGGAGCTGGTCGCGTGCTGGGTGTTGCCTGCTCTGTATATGTCTCCTCCATCCATGGATGATGGCGTTGTCTGCCAAACCGCTGCTTTTGCTCTGTTTTCAAAACACAAGAAGTAAAAGAAGAAGAGGAAGAGGAAGGTGACAGCGTTTCGTGTTCTGTTTACTACTGTTGTGCGCTAGTGTAATTACGTAGGAAAATTGACTCTTTGCATCGAGCTCATAAGTAAGAGAGAGACGGAGGAGACGACGTGAAGATGGAGTTTATATAGAGAGGACATGCGTGTGGGCCACAGGGTCAACATCTTAATTATTGACTCTGGACTTATTTTCCTAGGTTGGGAAAAAACGAAGTTAAAAATTCGTTCTTCATTTCAATATTTACGCTTTTTTTCAATTGAACTTCTATATTTTCTATTTGTCTGATTATATGCTCCGATTTTCACAAATTTTTAATCAAGTCCTTCGACGACCCAATCTGCCCAAGTCCAATGGATGTGGCCCTCGGCCGACATCTCAGCGTGCATTAAATTCGTCGGACGCTGACATCCATACGAGGGTCTATATTGATTAAATTTCATTCACATTATACACAGGTTGCCTACAATTGCATATTTTTTCCACATATGTCCAGTGGGGATTCGCATTTTATCTACACAACACTTTGCATCATGCAATGGCAAGGTCAACTAAAATTAGTCAGATTTTGTGTCAAAGGAACTTAATTAAAATTTGTGAAAAGTAAAAGGATTGATTAGACAAATTAAAAGAACGATAAAATCTAATTAGAGAAGATGAGAGAGTATAGAAATGATAAAGCAAAATCTTTAAAAAATAAAAAAAGACAAAGGCAATAACTATAAAGTTATGTTCGTTAAATTATTCCCTAAGGTTGTGTTCGTTCAACTCAAGATAAAAGTAGATAAAATGGAATTAAAATTCAGGGATTTTACTTTTAGAGAATCGTAATAATAGAGCGAATATTTTCATATTCTACCATGTTCAATGTTTGGTAGGAACTACCATGTTAGTGTAAATGCACAAAAAGAGACTTAAGAATTTCTCACGATTCACTATTGAAATTGAATTGCACAAATGGAGATACCTCCAATAATCAATCCAATATTATTATTCGATCTAAACCTTAAATATCAAAGGATTTCATTATAGCATTCTAGAGTTATAGAATCGATTATGACCAAAAATGTAAACTAATTATAGTGCTATTGACAAGATAGATTAACCAAAGAATGCTAGATAGCGTTTCGACTTTCTTGCCGCTTTCATCAAACTTCAATGAGAACCAAATAGCTATTGAAAAAAAAAAAAAAAGCTCAATTTTTCTTGTTGCTTTTGTGAAGTTTCAATGTGAATTAAAGAATTAAGGAAGAAAATGAGCTTTGACTCTTACACCACTTTTCTGAAGTTTCGATGCGAACCAAAGAGTTACAAAGGAGTCGTGAAGTTTCAACGTGAATTAGGGCTACAAAAGAGAAGTGGAAGGACAAGGAAGGGTCTTCCAAGAAATAACTTTTATATTATGGACATAAAAGGTATAAAAGGAAATGGAAAATAAAGCAAAATAAGAATCAAATCTTGACCCCTAAAAGACTGCATGATAGCTACTGATCAAGCACCCTTGCGCCGAAAATGAACTGGGCTAAGTGATCTACCAAAGCTATAAGACGTAAAAATACATCGGTAGGGGAGCGTTCTGCTTTAAAGGGAAGCACCCGTCAAAGCATGGGTGGACGAAGCAAAAGCAAGATGTCGGCTTGAGTAATACAAACATTGGTGAAAATCCAATGCCCTGACAACCTAAGGGTTCCTTTGTAAGGTTTGTCCAAGGAGAGTAAGTTAGGGCCTAAAATAGGATCAAAAGGTGTAGTTAATGAACAACAAGTAAATATTCATGTATTACCTCTTGTTGGTTACAAGGGATGGAGGAGTTTAGGACCAATTGATGTAACGATGAGTTATCAAGAAATAAATTTTAATTACAAGGACCCCAATTCCAAATTGCAAAGAGGGAAAAAAAAACATTGGTGGGTAATATGAAGTATTTGTTTCCTGGAAATTCAATTCCAAAATTCCAACCAAAAAAATTCCAAAATGAAAAAAAGAAAAAGAGAAAACTCTTTCTTATTTTTCCTGAAAATGAGAGTGGAAATTATTGACATATCAGATTATAAAAGATTTTGTTTTGCCAGCGTTGGCATGACGTTGTCGCTCCATTGTAATGGCACTAGTGGCTAGGAAGGTTTCCTTGGACAATAGTGCCAAGCAGATACAAGAACACTCCGAGTGTTCTTTGAATTACATACTCGCATCCGATCCCTGTAGCAATATTTTTGCGTCCTCTAATGTGTTCCACGCTTTTAACAATTCGTGACTACCTTTGATTAGTGCCCATCAACCAAGTCTCATAAAAAAAAATTCTAGACACTATCGAGACATCAAAAAGCTCAAGCTACTCTTATGACTAGCAGAACCATTTATGCTGTTATAGATAATAATTTGGACCAAGGGAAGCACAACAAGGATCACATTATATATCTGGTTGGCAACAATTATTGAGGTTGCATTTATTTTGTAAAAAATGAAAGATTTGATAAATATTTTCTCAAAAATGATTGCTGGCATCATTCGAAATAATCCATTAATGAAAAATATTTTCATTATGGATAACGATTTGTGCTCGAATATTATCATGGATGATGAAAATATTTTTTATTTATTCATTGCATAAATGATATATGCTATCATTTTTAAGAAAATATTTTTCAAATTATTTATTTTTCTATAAAATAAATGAAGTCTTGAATGAATAAAATTACGTCATCAACTTGAGCAAGTACATATGACTGAAAAATAGGATGCCCGTGTAATAAAATTGAAATTAACAACTTGGTATAGGAGTTCTAAAACAACCCTCTTAATTTTTCCATAAAGTTAAATCCTAGGAAAGCCAATTCGCCCCGCTCCACGTGGTGAGGACGGTTCCATGGACGACGGTGCCAAACGTCATGCGTGTCGTCATCTGCAAGTAGAGGAGTGCTCGGGAGTATCACGCCAAGCGTGTGAACGTTGTTCAGTCGCTGTGCAACTTCCTCTCCCCATGTGATACGCATTTTGGACATGAACAGGACCACTCGCATGGTCGGGAACTTAAATAACTCAAGACAATCCGGTGGAGGTTGGCCTAGCTGGTAAAGATCGGACACTTTTTACTGATCATGCTAAGGTTTGATTCTCGCCATTGGAGTAATCTCCCCCTCTCTAATTTTTTTTGTTACAGAAAAGAAAACTTTTCTAAAGAAAATTGTGATTTATGAGTTACAAAATATACGAAGAGATGATAAATTGATTAGGTTAAATCGCACTGCCGGTGCATCCTAATTCAACTGGGGTTTCAATGGGGTTTTCCAACTTGAGATGGGTTCATGGTACATTACGGATGACCTGTCAAACAATGACAAACTTAGCCTTTTCTAAATTTAGTACTTCTTGACAAGACAACTATACACGTTAGGGATCAACATCAAAATAACTTGTAAAAGTTGAGGGAGCAAGAAAAACAACACGGAACTTTACAAAATGTGGTTCGCCATAGGACAGACCTCTGCACATGGAGCTTAAGGTGGTTATAGGGTTCTACCTAACTTGTGAAACACGCCCAATGAGTTATTATTATGATCACTATTTTAAAAACTTAAATTTATTTGAATAGTTTTGGAATGACGTGTGGATCTCTGAAGTGCTAAAACTTGGCACGGAAGACACTTAAATGTCAAAAGTTTGGAAATATACACTTAAGTGTCAAAATCGGAGTAAAAATAATCAATTAAGTGCCAACGGTGAAAAAATCTAACCAAACTGCCACGTGTTATTTTCCGGCAATTTTATTTGCTAACGGAGCTTCTTTTTTTTCAAAATAAAATATTTACGTGACAATTTTAAGAAAACAAAAATGTTCAAGTCATACCAAAAAAAATTAAAAATTAAAAATCGAAAAGGGGAGGTTCGGGTGAGGGTTGTGTAGCCCTCACCGCCACCGCCACCACCGTCACCGCCCCACCATCGCCGAGAAGGGCCGATGATGGTGGGGTGAAGGCAATCTAGGGTTGCCAAGCCCTAGCCAATGGCCGGCGATCTCAGCCAACCTGCCTCGCCCAAATTTGGGGTGAGGGTTGTGACCCTCCCCCAGATCCAACGAGGGTTGGCGGCCCTTGACTCGGCTAGGCGAGGGCTCGCAGCCCCTCATTACAAGTCGGTCGGGGTCGCCAACCACTAGCCAGGGCCCAACAACCCCAGCCGACTCTCACCCGCCATCACCGGTCCTTCTTGATGATGGTGGGATGGCAACAACGGTGGTAGCAAGGACTACAAAGCCTTCGCCCGATCCTCCCCTTCCTCCTTTTTTTTTTTTATTAATCAATTTTATAATAATATAATTTTTAAGTTATTTAATATTATTTAATTAGTACATTTTTTAAATGTCATGTCAGCACAAAAACTACATCGTTTTGGCTGAGTTTTTACTGACTCAACTTTTGACGAGCCACGTAAACGATTGCCACGTAAGTGATTTATATTATTAAAAAATCTGATTTCTGGCAGCCTTCGCCAGCGTTGGCACTTAAATGATCCAATTTTAAAAAAAAAAATGGCACTTAAGTGTACATTTTGTAATTTTTGGTACTTAGGTATCCCCTCGTGTCAAGTTTTGGTACTTAGGCTGTACTTTTGCCGTTTTGGAACCCTCGGGAAGAAAATTGATCATAATAAAAAAAAAATTGTATGTCAAGCCCTAATTCAGTATTTTGGGACTATTAGATCTTAAAGTTACAAGATGAATTGAAAAATAGTATATTTTACGATTTGATTTTTTTGTTTGAAATTTGAAAAATGAAAATATTTCGAAGAATGATCAGACAACAAATTCGAGGTATTTGATTTTATGATTAGTGGTGACATACTGCACAACTAAAATGAGCACCGATTAAATTGTGGATGTCCGACTACATTATTTAAATTGAATTGCAATTCATTCCTAAAACCATGATGAGGTGTAATCGAAAGGTATTGAGATGACTCCAGAACTGGATGATTCATCCCAAGCAGCTCCTACATGCAATTGTGAGAACAAATAGACGAAAAGCAAGAGTGGATTACTCAAATGGCACAACCAGTTTAACCACGAGAGATTTGTAATTAGAATTTAATTGTCATGGTCAACAAATTTAGAGAACAAATAGGAAGATTATTCAAAGGTTCCCGCGTATAAGTCGTACCTCCAAGACCTGAAGATTAAAACCACAACACCGTCCATATGTACCGACTCATAATCAAAGTCTCTGTAAACACTTGAGCGTTGACAAATTTAAAATGGCTTTTCGAATTCCACCCACCACGAGGGAAAATCAAGCTCAGGCTCAGCCTTAGGACATGATCATAATATATTTTACTTTCCCTATTACCAAATTACCTAGACAGTGTTTACATTTTATCGTTTGATTTCTCTTCTCTTACTCTTATGTACGTCTCTGAATCCATAAACGGTATATGTATAAGCATTACTGATCGGTGATTTAAGTTGCCTTCTATTTTTGTCTGCTACTCTAGTGTCTTATGAGTCCGTAGTTTATTTTTTTCACCAATTTTAGGTATTGAGACACTATTGATGCCAAAATTTTCGTACGATACTCACTCTGATATAAAAAAAAAAAATTCACTTACTTGAATGTGGCAAATTTAAAAAATCGATTACTTGAATACCACTTCTAACATAGCTGTCGGAAAAGTTGATGTGTACTAACGTCCACATCAACTTTTCATGGATATGTTTTTCCACTGACCACGTCAAAAGTGGCACTCAAGTAATCAATATTTCAAATTTGTGGTACTCAAGTGATTAAGTGAGCAAAAAAAGTTTTGACACAAAAATAAATATCATACAAAAGTTTTTGGTAATAATAGTATACTTATCCTCCAATTTTAGGAACCATAGTCTCATATGTAGTCTCGACCTCTATTGCCTCTAAGGCCTCTAGAGTCTCCACCTAAAGCTCTACCTTATTACTAACGCCATGATTTGTTGACTATGCCAACAATATCTCAAGTCTCCTCTATCAAAGCATGGCAATCTAGTCGAATATCATGTCTATGTTGACTAAAAAACTGACTAATCTATAATCAGTGCATCACAATCAGTAGCCTTTCACATTATATGCCTAACTAAGAATAAGCACTTATCGCTATTGGCTAAAGCTTACCATCACTTGCATAAACATACATGAAATATTTGAATACTCGTAATCAAAAGTCTTCCACATGACAGTGATAGCAAACGGCAAAGAGCAAGCAAGTCAAGTTCATTACTTCAATCTAAAATTTCTCACCATATGAAAACTTGCATCGAGCCCACTCAAGTTAAATTTTTGTTCTTTCATTTCTACAAGGACATGTAGCTGTGGTGTACTGGGCACTAGGTAATGTGTCATGATCACCCCTCTCTCATCTATCATCAAAACGTATTTGTTTTCTTTCTAATGAAATGAATAGACGGGACATTAAGTGTACTATCTTTTAAATCTTGTGAACATGCAATTTTCACTTTTCTTTTAAATGGATATGATATGATATTGAGATTTTTTTTTTCTAGAGTGCCATTAATTTCTAAGATCACTTCATGCTCAAGGTTGTTTACCAACCAATCCTGATTAGCTCCCACATGATGTAATGTTTGGAATAGAGGCCCACGGCAAAGCGGCATGAAAACTCCTTTATTTATAAACCTGAAAATAAAAGGTGAAGTTTATGAAAGGGTCAATAAATAAGGCAAAATAAACCAAGGTCTGTCTTTATTCTCTCGAAATTGACCTCTTCTTTTTCTTTTCTTTCCTTTTTTCGTGATTCAAATGATAGATGATAGGTCATGTTGAAAAAGGGGCAAAAGCCTTTTCAATGATCTTTGATTTCGAAGAGACGTCACCATCACGTGGAAAATCAAGACAAATATAAAAATAGAACACCTATGACAAATTGACCCAATATTAATATTTTAATCATCAAAAATCATAAACTAATACACTTATAACAAATCATCAAAACTTCAAATTAGTACATTTGTGAAAAATTTATCTTTCGTCATATTCTAATCAAATTAGATTAATACCACGAAAGAACATAAAATGCTACACTTGTGATAAATTGAGAGTAAAATTATAATTTGGCACATCCGTCAATTATCACTGGTAATCCATATTAGCAATTTGATGGTAAAATTTAACGAATACTAATGATGGATAAATTTATTACATGTATACCAATTTTAAATTTTTGACAAAGAAAAAATTAACTTGAGATAAGTTGGTCACATATATATCAATTTGAAGGTTTTTTTTGTTCGGGATTGTGATGGGAGTCGTTGATGAATTTCAGAATTTTGGAGTCTGCAGTGGTGAAAAATCTTTCTAGGTCAGCCCAGCGTTGTCAAAGCTGAACTAGTTCTTCATTCTATTTTCAATTTGATGAAGAGGTTGAGTGCAGTGGTGTAGTTGTGTTGACTTAATTGAATTGATTGATGATTCGAAAAAAGTTGTCGATTGGAGATAGATAAACTATGTGATGGTGTAAGGAGAGTCCTCTCTCTTAAGATGGTGTGAATTTTTGAGGAAATGCAGGATCTTGGTACTATTAAGGTTCAATAATTCTAGTTTTCCCCCTTATATGTTGACATATGTGTATTTAATTATTGAGAGATGTATTAGCAGGCCAAGATTCTGTTTTCATTATTACTTTTGCTTGTTTTATGGCATCTATGTCGAATCATTTTGCAGAGATTGATCATACTGCAGATGAGAGACAGTCGAAGCTATATGTTGAGTATTTTTGTACATTGATGATGCACCTTTTGGTCTTCCCACTAAAACAAGGTGCCTTTTTAATTTAATCCTTGCTTTGTGTCCTAATATTTCCCTTCATATCTTCCTTTTGTTGTCTATTGGGCCAAATGCTACTTCCCAATGACAATTTCTTCCATTATGTCTTGTTTTACCATTTGCAGACATGTAAAAAAAAAAGTTATTGTCTTGAGGAAATGTCAAAGATGATTATGAGATAATCTAGGGTGAATTCCAACATTTATAGTTACTTTTGAAAATGTTTACCATATTTGATGATAAGTCTGGGGATGGAGGTTTAAGGTCCTATGATGAGTAGCGGATTGGAACTAAGAATGAATAATAGATCTTTGTTGTGTTCCAATGTGTTAATGCCCATACTTGTTTATAGGAGATGAGAGAATCGGGGCGATTGAATCGAGTAAAATGAGTGTGGCTTATGTTGATGATAAGGAATGCTGCATATACTCACTTTGACCGCTCATTTTAGGGAATTAGTTGATGTTGCATGTTTTTCTGGCACAATCTGGTGCCTTTAGCTTTGACAATTTGATCTTTCGGGTAGGACTTAGGAGGGGTATTGTAGGGTTCAAATGTAACCCTGGAGAACATTTTGATTATAAGCATGGCATTGATTGACAAAACGGTAAATTTCTCTATTATTAGTGCTAAAATCACCTTTCACTTGGTCAATGATTCAAAACATGATACCCAATATCTTGAGCTTAAAGTGTCATCTTAAGGTACCTTTTAGCTTACTTTTCATAGAAGGTGTTGGACTGTGATGCTTTGGGGATGCTTTCGGAAACTATCCTAAGAGCTGACAAATAATATAGTACTGGGTTCCTTGGAAAAATGTTCACTGGTCGTTAGAATACTCACAAGGATTTTTGGCTCATGATCTTTCGAGAAAAATCATGTGTTAAGTCCATCCTTGTTAAAGATTGATGGAATATTGGACGTATATGTTGGGGTTATATATTAAAGATGATGCATATAAGTGTGTTTTCTGCTGGTTATGGAGATCAAAGATGTATCAAACATCATGGTCCATAGTCAATGGCCAGACAGAACTCTTCAATATCTTTATATACAGTTAATTGCCTGAAAAAGTTGTATATGTAATGAATCCTTATTTACTCAATCACTCTTCAATATCTTTATACAATGAATCCTTAATTCTACTCATGGTTGGTTCTTAGGTAGAACCAGTTGTGAACCGCAGGATGAATTGATTTTGGACCAAGTTTAGCTTCTTTTTTTCACTTTGTTCAAGAAAAAGATAAATATGTTGGAGATGGGTTTCGATCCCAGGACCTACAAAATCCATCATTACTTGAACCAATATGCCACAATTTGTTCATATGGTTTCTTTTCCTATAACAATAGTTATATTATGTAAACTTAGGGCCAGTCCCTAATTGACCTTGAAACTGGCAAGTTTAGTTCTAGGCCGGTTCAACTTACATAAACTTAGGGCCAGTCCACAATTTGTTCAACTGGTTCATTTCCCTATTTTTAGAGTTAGGAATAAACTTTGACAAGTAGTTTTCAAGGTTCCTGATTTGAAGCCTATAAATTAAATGTCTCTCATAGTTTATTTCCTCAGCATGTTCATTGTAAAATCATAAACAACAATAAGTAAATAAATAACAGTAAAAAGTAGTAACAAAAAGAAAAACCAATTGCAAGTTTTAGTTTGATGACAAGGACGAAAACCACAACTTTTTCAGGGCAACTAGTTGTATATAAAGATATTGAAGAGTTTTGTCTGGCCTTTAATTATGGACCATGATGTTTGATACACCTTAGATCTCCATACCAGCAGAAAACACACTTATAAACATTGTCTTCAATATATAACCCCAACATATACGTCCAATATTCCATCAATCTTTAACAAGGATGGACTTAACACAGATGATTTTTCCCGAAGGATCACAAGCCAAAAATCCTCGTGAGTATTCTAACGACCGGTGAACATCTTTCCAAGGAACCCAGTACTATATTATTTGTCAGCTCTTAGGATAGTTTCCGGAAGCATCCCCAAAGCATCATAGTCCAACACCTTCTATGGAAAGTAAGCTAAAAGGTACCTTGAAATGACACTTTAAACTCAAGATATTGGGTATCATGTTTTGAATCATTGACCAAGTGAAAGATGATTTTAGCACTAATAATAGAGAAATTTACCGTTCTGTCAATCAATACCATACTTATAATCAAAATGTTCTCCAGGGCTACATTTGAACCCTATAATACCCCTCCTAAGTCCTACCCAAAAGATCAAATTGTCAAAGCTAAAGGCACCAGATTGTGCTAGAAAAACATGCAACATCAACTAATTCCCTAAAATGAGTGGTCAAAGTGAGTATATGCTGCATTCCTTATCATCAACACAAGCCACACTCATTTTACTCGATTCAATCACCTTGATTCTCTCATCTCCTATAAACAAGTATGGACATTAACACATTGAAACACAACAAAGATCTATTATTCATTCTTAGCTCCAATCCGCTACTCATCATAGGACCTTAAACCTCCGTCCCCAGACTTATCATCAAATATGGTAAACATTTTCAAAAGTAACTATAAATGTTGGAATTCACCCTAGATTATCGCATAATCATCTTTGACATTTCCTCAAGACAATAACTTTTTTTTTTTACATGTCTGCAAATGGTAAAACAAGACATAATGAAAGAAATTGTCATTGGGAAGTAGCATTTGGCCCAATAGACAACAAAAGGAAGATATGAAAGGAAATATTAGGACGCAAAGTAAGGATTAAATTAAAAAGGCACCTTGTTCTAATGGGAAGACCAAAAGGTGCACCATCAATGTACAGAAATACTCAACATACAGCTTCGACTATCTCTCATCTGCAATATAATCAATCTCTGCAAAATGATTCGACATAGACGCCATAAAACAAGCAAAAGTAATAATGAAAACAGAATCTTGGCCTGCTAAAACATCTCTCAATAATCGAACACACATATGTCAACATATAAGGGGGAAAACTAGAATTACTGAACCTTAATAGTACCAAGATCCTGCATTTCCTCGAAAATTTGAAGATATTGAAGAGTGATTGAGTAAATATAACGAGTTGCAAAGCGGCCAGGTTGCTCGCCCTTATTTCAAGTTATGTATGTAGCAATTTCCACAATTTGAAGGTAACTGTTGCGGTTAAGTATGATGGTCCCTCTAACAGTGATTGAATAAATATAACTTGTTTTTAAATCTTTCAAAATGAGTATCAGAAAAGGGAGTTAAGAGGTTCAGATTCTGTTGAATCTTCTATATATCTAAAATCTGCTCATGTTAATGTCAGGTTGGAATCTATAAGGCCACCATACTGTTGGAATGAACTAATCACACTAAGTACGAAATATCGAGACTTAACTGGACACTCACAGCTTGCGTTGACAGTGAGTGTGAAATGGTCCTTTGCTTATAGTTTAGGTACAGGTTAGCTGGAGACTTAGATTAGTGACTAATCACAGTACATGCATAATTTAACTAATATTGCGGACGCAATTATATATCTTCATTCATCTTTACTTTTTATGTTTAATCAAATCTTCATTGTTACAATAGTCCCTTTCACTTTCTAGTAAAGGTCTTTCCTAGACGAAGGCCTATTTGCTTGGAGCTAATACTAGGCATATGCCCTTCTTTATGTTTATTAGTGTCCTACATCCACTTCTATGAATTTGTCTAAGCATATCTTGTCCGAGTTTTTTAGCTTCTATGGAGAAGCATGGCCCGTGATTGGAAGTTGACCCTTTGAATTGTCACTTAAGAGAATATCATTACACCTCAATTTTCGAGCGGGCTCCTAAGTGATGAGCCTGTGTTTCATCTTTCACCAACATCATCATCTCAAATGTAGTTCAACAATAATTTGATGTTTGCACTTTTGGTGTTGATATTTATTACAGCCAAGTTGAACTGTTATTCTAATATCTAAAGGTGGAAAATCATGTTTGGACATATAATTTAAGGTGATGCAGGACAATGAGTCCCATGTGCCAAGTCCGATTTAGAAGAGAATTTGAATGAGAAATCACTACGAAAGGTAACACCAACAATAAATTTCTTTAGTTGTCTCATGAAAAGCTTCATGGGGTCATAGCCTCCTAAGCATCACATTATGGTTTCTTGAGCATCACACTTAAAAGGAGAGCTGTCACACCATTTAAATGCAAATACTCTGCTTAAATTTCAATAATCATCTTAAAACTTATTGGATACAAATAATTGTGACGATATAAAAATCCTAATTATAGCTGTAATAGGAAACTTGTAAACAAGAAACTAATTGAAGGGAAACCACATATATTAGAAAGAAAAGTAGAGACTTATTAAATTCTAACAAAATTGAAATCCTATTAGATAATGCTATAATTCAATTACAAGAAGAATCTTAGTTCTTCATGTCTCTTATTGGATTGTGGACCCATAATCTTGATCAAAACTCGAAAATTTCATGTTACTTTGTCTATAAAAAAGCTTGTTTGATCTTCTGGGATGCATCACTAGGTATGGTATGTTTCTTGTGGGAAAGAGGAGGGATTGATTGGTGGGGCTACAATTCTTCTATTTAGCAGCAAAAAGCAGCTCAAAATGGGGATGCAGAAGCTTAGACTCTAGCAAGGACAGGAAGCTCATGGCTCATTTCCAACAACTACGCCTGGCAAGGTTTCTGCTTGTTTGACTACGCTAGTGAACATGAGACATTTGGCCATGGATGACAATTTTTCTACATAATATGGTTTGAGCGTGGTAAGTTGAAGCGATTGGAAAAGCTTTTGAATAAGTATGAAAGAGGATAGATTCAACGCATTGATTGGCTAGACCGTCTTGCATTCAAAGCTATGGATAAGGTCAAGGAACGGGAGAGCAATAAAGCTGGAAATTATCACCTATACCTGGTTGTTGACTTCTTTAGCTTTGCACATCGAGTTGTTTTTGTTCTAAACCTATGGCGAGTCGTCGCCACAACACCAAACAAAGGTAGTTTTCTGTTGCCTTCTCATTCTTGTATATATGAACATCGGTATATGGAACATTAGGGGTTTTGTTAACCTTGTTAGACAAGCTAAGTTGAGAAATTTTGTTTACTCTAATGGCTTATGCTGTGTTGGGATTATAGAAACTAAGGTCCCTTCCTCTCTTTTTGGGAATATTTCTTTTGCTCTTTTAGCTGGTTGGAGTTGGTCTTCAAATTATGAGTTTTCCCCCCAAGGACGAATATGGGTTGGCTTGAATGCAAGCTTAGTAGACCTTGATATTAGGCTGACTACAAACCAAGTACTCCATGGTTTCGTCAAACATCTTACCTCTAATACTTCCTTTTGGCTGACAGTAGTGTATGGTGAACACACTTTTACTTCCCATAGACCACCTTGGGCGGAACTCATTCGACTTAGCTCCTCTCTAAAAGATAGCCTGTGGCTTATGGCAGGGGACTTTAATGCCATACGTGACCCTTCGGATCGCATGGGAGGGGCGAACACCTGGTTGCCATCCTTTGATGAATTCAGGGACTACCTAACTTAGGCTGAACTGGATGACCCTAGATATGTAGGCTTCAGGTACACCTGGGCGACCTCCTCAGGCTCCCAAAGAAAACAAAGAAAAATAGACAGAGTCCTTGTCAACACTAAGTGGTGTATGGATTTTTCCTTTTCGGAAGCATCCTTCCTTGCTCCCAATATTTCTGATCATACTCCGATGCTAGTAAGAATTCTATCACCAACCACCTATCGGAAACCTTTCAAATTTTTTAACTTTTAGATGAAGCACCCGGCCTTCCGGGGGATTGTTACATAGGCTTTTGAAAGCAATAGGCCGAGCTCGCTAATGTTCAGATTGTACTGTAAGCTCAAAGTCCTTAAGGGATGTCTGAAGCATCTTAATAAGGATGCTTTCTCTGAGATTTTCTCGAGAACTGCTGATGCTAGGCGGGCTATCCTAACCACCTAAGAAGGCCTTCTAAGAGACCTCTGGAACACCGAGTTGGCGGACTTGGAGAAAGTGCAAAACCGGGACTTCTATAATATCCTATCCATGGAAGAATCCTTCTTCAAATAGAAATCCATAGTACATTGGCTGAAAGAAGGAGATCAAAATACTAAATTCTTTCACCATTCAATCAACAAACGGCATTTGCAGAACTGAATCATGTCCATCCAAGACAACTTTGGAGTGCTAGTAACTGAAGTGCGGGAAGTGCAACATGTTTTTATTTCCCACTTCCAGGATCTTCTAGCCTCGATCAATATGACTCCTAGGCCATCAGCTCAGAAAATTAAGGAAGTCATTTGACATTTGCTCAGTGATGATCAAGTGCGCTCCTTGACTCAACCTATCCTTGCTTCGGATGTTCGTGACTCTATGTTTTCTCTTGCTGGGGGGAAAGCCCTTGGTCCTGATGGCTTTAATGCTGAATTTTTCAAATGGAACTGGGATATTGTTGGGTCATCAATCATAGAAGCAGTACTGGATTTTTTCAGCTCGAGATGTCTCTTAAGGGAGGTAAATAATACAATTCTAGCTTTGGTCCCTAAGTCTCCAAATGCACCGTCGATGTCTGATTTCCAGCCCATTGCTTGTTGTAACACCATATACAAATGTATAACTAAGATACTTGCGAATAGGGTGGCAGCTATTCTCCCGTCAATTATTAGCCTTGTGCAGACTGCCTTTGTGAAGGGTAGAAGAATTACCGACAACATCTTGCTAGCCTAGGAGTTATTAAGCGGTTTTCACACTGAACCCTACCTCCTTAAATGTGCCATCAAGGTTGACTTCCAGAAAGCATATGATACCCTAGATTGGGACTTCCTGGAGACTTCTCTAATTGCATTTGGTTTTCCATCCTATATTGTGAGACTGATCATGATTTGTGTGCGTACGCCCAAGTTTTTCTATCTCCATAAATGGTAAGCTTCATGGCTTCTTTGAAAGTGGGCGTGGACTAAAACAAGGTGATCCCATGTTCCCATACCTATTTACCATTACTATGGAAGTTTTCTCTATCATTCTTGATCACCAAAGTCAACTCCCGGCCTATTGGTTTTTTTGGAGGTGCAAGGCAACTCGACTTACCCACCTCTTTTTTGCAGACGATGTCTTCTTATTCAGTGAAGCTAGTGTACCGTCGGTCAACTATCTAAAGAAGGGCCTTCATACTTTCTCAATGTGGAGTGATTTACAACCAAATCTACATAAGAGTGAGATTTTTCTTGCTAGTGGCACAACAGCTCGAGACCAAATCTGTCATACTCTTGGCTTTTGGTTAGGCTCACTTCCTATTCGTTACCTGAAAGTTACTATTATTTTCTCTTGATTGGGCCAAGTAGATTGCAACATCCTGGTAAGCCTCCTTACTTAACATGTTCAATCTTGGACCATAGATTTTTATCATTTGCTGGCAGACTACAACTCATTTGTTCGGTGTTACATGCTATTCAAGCATACTGGGCCAGCATTTTTTTACTGCCTATATCTGTGGTTGAATGCATTGAATAGATATGTCGTCAATTCCTCCAGAAAGGCTCGAGACTTGGCATGGGGAGAGCTAAAGTTTCATGGGAAGATATTCCCCCCCCCAAAAAAAAAAAAAAAAAAAGGAGGGTGGTCTAGGACTGCATAAAATCCGTGTTAGTAACAAAGTGGCCATGATCAAGCACATTTGGATTCTCTTCATGGATAAAAAAATCCCTTTGGTGTAAATGGATCCATGTCACACAATTAAAGAGGAAAAACTTTTGGGTCCTTCCATTCCATCTTTCTGCTCGTGGGCATGGAAAAAACTACTTGCCCTTAGAGAGGAAATTAAGGAATTCTTTAAGTGGCGGATAGGGGATGGATTATCCACATCCTTATGGTTTGACACCTAGCATGAGGTAGGGCCATTGAATACAATTTTTTCTAATAATTACATTTACCACTCTGGACTTTCTAGAGATGCTATAGTGGCAGACCTTTTCTCTCCTACGGGTCATGCTCTTCTGTAGGAGTTGCAATCATGGCAATGCTCGGTTCCCGCACTCACTCAAATCCAAGACAAATTTACTTGGGAAATGCATCCCTCGAGTTCATTTACTATCGCCTCGGCTTGGGAAGCATTACGATGGAAAGCCCCTAGAGTTTCATGGTCCTCTTTTGCTTGGAATAGGTCCATCACACCGCGGCACCAATTCCACATTTGGTTGATCACAAAAAACCGTCTTCCCACCCAATATTTTCTCTTAATGTATGGCCGAATCCCGATGGCAATGTGTGTCTTTTGCAATTCTGTGCCAAATTCCACGAATCACTTATTTTTTGGGTGCCATGTCTCCAGCTCCCTAGCTTGTTTTTGGGCGAGTAGATGCAACCTTTCATGGGCCAACTCCATGTGGCTTGACAACCTAAGATGGGCATCAGATCTCAGTTTAGGCACCGGTTTCTATAAAGAAATAATTTGTTTCTCTTTTGGAGTTCTTTGCTACGTAATCTGGAAAACCAAAAACAACATGCTATTTCGCGGCCCACCCCTTTCCATTCCCTAGATGAAACAACATCTTATAAGAGCCGTCAAAGACAAAGCTTCTACTCTCAATCATGTTGTTGAAAGCCTGAGAAACAGGAGACTCCAAAGGTGCTGGGGAATTGACCCAGCTATTTTTTGAGAAATCTAGTGGCACTCGGGCAGAGTATGCAGACTACAACCTTCCGCTTCTAGCTGCCTTCCCCCTTTTAATGGTGGTTTTGTAGGCCCGGATAGGGCCTTTTTGTTGTATTTATCTAGTTTCCCCTCGTGGTATACTTGGCTCCCTTTCACTCAAGTGACAGTCATCTGTTGAGTGCAAGATGGTGCCATGTGTATCTTCTTAGTACAGCTTGTTTTGGTTGGAAATTTTATAAATACTTACCTTACCAAAATATATATATATATATATATATATATATATATATATATATATATATATATATATATATCGAGTTGTTTTCCAGGTTAACAACTAGGAAGAATGAGGGGTGAGGAATTATTTTTTTCCATTGAATGGTGAGAACACATATTGCATATATTAATTGAGTACTTACACACAGTTTGCCTTTTCTTTTCCTGATGAGCACTCTGCGTTGCATTTCTTTTTTTTCCTTTTCATTTGGCTAGGTTGTTGTAATTGGAGAAATTTGTAGGCATCTCATTTTGTGAGAAGTAGCTTCTCGTCATACTTTTTTGAAATTAGCAACCAGTTTAGTAATCAGGCGTTTTTCTTGGATGCCAAGAACTGCAATCATCGGCCTTCATGAGCAATCGTGAAAGTCAAATTTTTGTTGATGCATAGTTTTTTCCTTCATGGGTGGTTGAGCTCATGCTTTGACATGGTTATGTCCACATTTTATATTTCACATGAGGTCTGGTTTACAAGTGAGGGATAGTATTGGGATACATTTGGATGCAGGAGAGTACTTTTCCTGATAGGTTGAACTTTTGTGGAAAAATGGCCGTTCAATAGAGTTATTAGTTTGAAGGCACTGAGATGATATAACAGATTAGACACAAATGCTATTTGCAATTTAACTTGACTGTCCCATATGAATGGATGCGGATGAATTATTCCATTGCATCAAGTTTGTTTACATCATAAGTTTTGTGTGTGTAACTCATGCATTACAAAAGAGGTAAGAGGTTGTTGATGTCATAGGAAGTGAGCATTGGTCTGATGCTGTTATGGTTTGTGATTTCTTCACTGCAGGTTCGCGCATATGCAGTTAGTGTGCTTGAAAGAGCCGATGATGAAGGCTGCAGTGCTACTTGCTTCAGTTGGTGCAGGCTCTTCGCTTTGTAGATTGATATGATGCAAAAGTCTATCGCATCTGGAAATTGAGCACCTTGATGGAAATGGCGAAAACAAATGCAAAGAGCACTGGAAATCCTATCATCACAGTGGCGATCACGCCCAAAAAATCATGTCGGTAACCAAAGTAATCTCTCATGTATTCTTCCACGGTGCCCCCGATGTCCTCAAGAGTGTTCTTTAAATCACCAAATTGTGAAGCCACCAATCCATATAAAGTCCAAGAAACCGGGCATGCCCAATAGTACCATCTCCACCAGATAGGTATCCTCTGTTAAATAGGAAGTCATGAAGATGTTCACACATCAGGCATCACACTTGATGTTGAAAACAGAATTAGCAGAAACATGAAAATCGGTGGGTTGCTATAAACTTACAGGCCTCGGCACAATGAACCCTGAAAAAAGATTCCATATGCCGTAGAATGCAAAAGAGACTATGGAAGCAATGTGGGGGTTTGGGGTCATGCCCACGGCCATCATACCATAGTATGTGAAATACAACAAGGTGAAGCACATAAAGAACAGATACCAGAAAAATTTCACAATGGCCCATTCAAATCCAATCATAGTGTAAACTATGATACCATATGATATAGCTTGCACGACCACGTAAGGGACTTCAATCAGAACCTACGAAACAAAAATTAATCACATAAGAAACTTTTCAATATTGATTCATGCATGACACTCTTTAGAATAAGCATACTCGGAATCATTTTGAAGTAATATTACCTGTGCTAAAGCGTATGGAAGGGCCGAATACATCCCTGCAGCTCGCTCTCTATAGAAAACCGTTCTCTCCACTGCTACAACTGGTTGCACAGAAGACGCATTTTGGACCCCAAGGAAGATGACAGCTGAATACATAGATCCCATTGCATTGACCAAATCTTGACTCCGGTTCCTGCAAACCTAACATTCAGAAACGCACAACCTGGAGAATGAATGAGGCATATATTGACATTCTAGGCAAAACTCACATTTTAGAGCCGAGGTCCCAGAACATAGTCCCAAACATTAAGGCAATGAAGATGGTGAAGAGGAACCGAACAGCTGTATACGGCGGATTCCGCCAGTAAGACCAATGTTGCTTCCATAAGCAAGCCATTAATTGGGTGAAAGTTGATTGAGAATACTTAGTTGGGAAATAGAGGTCCTTAGAATTTGGAGGAGGTATGCTCAACTCTTCAATCAAAGCCTTGTTTCTTCTGAAAATCACGAAAATGTGTTTTCCTACGGGTTAATGGCAAGACTAAAAGATGGACCTCGATATCTGCGATGAACTTACCTGTGCAAATCTGAGTTTTTGTATAGATCCGAAAAATCAACACCCAAAGCAAGTTCTTGCGCTGGGCTTGTAACTTCAAGCATCCAAGTTGCTGGATTATAGCCATCTTTGATTTTACTAACTCCTTGGATTCCCTTCATTTTGAAGATACAAAGGTGATTCAAGTAGCGAAAGAAAAGTACAATCGAAGCCAAATTATATAAGTGAAAGTCTCTACCTCAAAATACTCTTATCAAATGAGAAGATTGACGACCCAAGGGACCAACATATATCTCCTGCCCCCCTCGCTTCATTAAGAAAAGCTGCAGAACAAGTAAAAATGCAATAGTTAATGCAATAGTTTCTAAGTTTTGAGTGTGCTGCAAACAGATTTTTCGTATTTTAAATGTGTTGACATAACTCACCTCATCAAAAGCTTCAAATATATCAATGCTCGGTTGGTGAATGGTGCATATGACTGTTCTCCCTGTGTCCACTGTATTCCTAACTGTTCTCATGACAATAGCAGCAGCTCTTGCATCAAGCCCGGAGGTTGGTTCGTCCATGAAAATGATGGAGGGGTTTGCGACTAGTTCAACCGCAATGGTGAGCCTTTTGCGTTGCTCTGTGGATAGACCATCCACACCAGGCAAACCCACCAAGGCCAGTCTCAGCGGGTTTAGCTCCACCAGCTCCATGACTTCCTCAACAAACAGCTACAACATTTTTGTCCATTAGAAATGATTTGAATTAGACTGATCCCCAATTAGACAACATAACCAATAAAGCAGCAAGCACTTCTACAATTTGTTTTGAGTTAAAATGGCAATCCTGGTAGAACTATATTGTTGTAATAAATGCAAACCTTTCTAGTTTGGTCGTCCACGCCAGGAGGCAAACGCAACCATGCCGAGTAAATTAAGGACTCGTAGACAGTGACATGAGGTGAATGGATGTCGTTTTGTTCACAATATCCGGAAATCCGAGCAAATGTATCTTGCTTCTTTGGATACCCAGAAATTGTTATGTTCCCCTTGATGTATCCTCCAGTTTTTCTCCCAGCCAACACATCCATTAGAGTAGTTTTACCAGCACCGCTAACGCCCATTAGAGCTGTAAGAACACCCGGCCTAAAAGCACCACTCACACCTTTCAAGAGCACCAATTTATCCTCGAGAACACCTTGCTTCTTCATTTCCTGCCAAGATAACAACAAAAACTTAGTTATACTTTAAATGAACATTTGAGCTTTAACGCTTATCTTCAAAATTTCCATAACTCAACACAATTACCTGTGGCATATCAACTGAATAAGTTATTTCATCGAAAGTAATTGAGTGTGGCTCGAATGGGAGGACCATTCCTCTTTTCCTATCGGCAGCAACAGCCGTCTCGAGCCTTATAGGTGTAGACTTGGATGACCTCCCTACAATACCCAATAGAAAATATAGGCAAAGAAGTAACATGAGTCCCTTATGGACCAAAGCTTTTTGTTCACCCCTTTGAGGTCTTAACTACTACTAAATGATTGAAATTGAAAGGAAACCAACTACTAGGACTTTATACCCGATCCATTTTTGAGACTAGAGCCTTGAGATTGCAACTGAATTGATCCTCCCATTCTATTAAGTTCCTCGTTGCCCTCAGGATCATATGATTTTACCGTCTGGGATTTGCCAAAGGCTGTATTATCACACGAAGCTTGAGTAGGCAAGCTCTTGTTGATAGAAACTTCAACAAGAAGAAAAGAAAAATGCACTTACGGTTAAGAAGAGCAAGAGCCATCGAAAACCCAAAGTTGAAGAGGATGACGAACCCAAACAATGCCCCAACTCCTATCCAATACCAGTATGCTTCAGTAAAGAACCCACGAGACTTTAAAACTTGAATTCCCAAGGGTTCGTTTGTACTTGAATTTGGGGGAATCTATTATAGGGAATAACACGAGGAATAGGTCAATTAGAGATTTATATTTATATAAGGTCAAAATATTGGCATTAAGCATTTGCAAGACTTCACCTTATCCCAATTCGGTCCTAAAAGCTCATTGACGACTATCGCATTCTGCCCATACATTAAAGGTGATATCCAATAGCCCCAAATCCACCATTTCTTTATGTCCTCTACAATTCAAAGAAATCAGGATTAGTGTTACTTATGAAAAGGAGCTACAAACAAATTAAAGAAAGAGGTCGAACTCTAGTATTCGTAATACCTCGGGAAAGCACGACTCCGCCCAATGTAAAGAGTGTGAGCAACACAAATGACCCGAATGTGTTGGCAACTATCATGTTTCTCCCAAGTGCCGCGATCAATCGAAACAATGCAGAGGCCATCTGATTAACAGCCACAAGCAAAAGATACTGCTTGAACAGCCTATAACACAATATAGACAGTAGAATGTCTCAACCAGGACCACGAGATTTCAGTTTTCATCTTACCACCAAAGAATAGTCATAGTTCTTCTTACCTTCCAACATTTGGATCATATCCAATGACATAGTAGGTGATGAACACCCAAACTGCAACCTCCACAAATGTGATAGGGATTTTTAGAATCCAGGTTGGAAGAGCATATGCCCATGCTGGATAGAAGAGGAGGTCTCTTTGCTTGTAAAAAATTGGGAGCTTGGCTATGGTCATCGAAAGCTCCGCCATTCCGTTGAACATGACCATAATCACAGTGAAGAACAAGGCACCAATGTAAACTCCTCCATCAATTACTGTATCTCGATGCATCTCAGTCCGTAATAATAGGGTCATCGAAATAAACGCCATAATTGTAAGCTAATAGAACAAGTCAACAGTATAAGTACATCAGAAAACTCATGGTAAAAGCGAGAAAGAGCATGAAGTTGGTATTTACCTGAGTGATCTTGAAGATGTAGACAAAGGAGTTCCTTTTCATAAGCAAATACTCTCTTGAAATGCAAGCTTTCAACAAATCCTTCACTCCAACACCAAATCTTTTGGTAGTCAAAGCAGCTGGGTGGTTCTTGCTCTCATCAAATGGAGAGGAAAGTTCATCCCCAAGTTTTCTTCCAAAATGAAATGACTGGAATGCCTCTGCAAATTCCCGCACTGTGACAAAAGTGTAAGGCTCGTCTTTGCGTACCCAATACTGATGTTGATCTTTTCTTGATGTAACCTATCAAAAGGTAGAAAGTATGTTAATGCAAGACACTTCCTACAGAGAATATCTTTTATCTCCTAAAAGTTGCTGAAATAAAACTTTCATATTTTTACATACTTCTTGCAAGAAATCAGCAACACACTTCCTCTCAGGGCTTTTGAATCCCATGGATTCAAAAAAATCTAGGACGAGTTCACATGGGCCATGGTACACGATCTGACCATCAGATAGGAGAATGATGTCATCAAACAGATCATAAGTCTCTGGAGTTGGCTGGAGGAGAGAGATGACCGCCGTTTCATCAAGAATATGAATAAATTGTTTCAGGGAGTTGACAATTTGGTATGTCGTCGAGCTATCAAGCCCAGTTGATATCTCATCCATGAAAAATACCTCAGCAGGCCCAACCAACATCTCACCTAGAAATTACAGGTCAAAGAATTGAACATTTTCATCTACTAAAAGTCTGATATGCTTCTAATTCTAACCTGTGGTCACACGCTTCCGTTGTCCTCCAGAAATACCTCTCAACATTTCATCTCCAACCATCATATCAGCACATATTTCTAGCCCTAAAATCTGTGGAGAAAACATGTGCATTAAAGTTCTACTAACTGTCAAGTGCCTGCATGATTTTGAGGTGATTCTTGTCATAGTTACCTTGAGGATATAATCAGTGACAACAGTAGCCTCTTGACCTTCTGTTGCTGCTGCCTATGGAATTAGACTCATTGCATGAGAAAAAAACCAGAAACCCCCATTGGTCTAAGAATTCAAAAACATAGTAACTGCTCTCTGGAGTCCGGCTCAAAACCATTATACCTCATCAGTTTCTTCTTATGGATTACTTAATTCATTTCATTTCTTTAATTGGAAAAACGAAAAGCAACTCTAAGCTCTCCTTGTTTAATTACCTTCATGAAGATATCAATATCAGGGTCTGGTTTAATATTTGCCACTTTCTCTCTTCTTGACAACTCTGACAACATATCTGCAAATGCCACCAAAAGAATCGGCATTTCTTATTCGAAAAGAAAAATAGTCCAAGTCAAACTCAAATATGACTTTATAAGATAAAAGGTATCAAATCAAATTCGCTAACCGTATCGTGATCCAACTCCCTGACATCTTGCCGAGAAGGCCAATGTTTCTCTAACTGTCATTTCTCCTATGTGAAGATCATGTTGACTTATGTAAGCCGCGGTTCTTTGGGGCACAAACTCATTCAAGTCATGTCCATTGTAAGTTACCCTTCCTGTTGTCTGAGGAACAATCTTTGCTTTAATTGGACGATATTTTGATGTATCACGAAAGAAGGGCTTAAATTTAATGAAAGATGACTTGTATTAACCTTTAGTTCAGGGTCAAGCTTGCCGGCCAAAGCTAACAAGAGTGTGGTCTTTCCTGAACTAGGTGGACCTAGAAGCAAAGTCATCCTGCAAAATTGTCCATCCAAATGAGAAGAAACTTGCCAAAAAAGAAAAGTAAAGCTAATTTTCCACCATTTCGATCAAGGAAAAAAGACAAATCCAGATTCAGTTCAATTTGAGTTTGTTCTCATTGAAAGAGCAGAAATATTTTGACAAGAAAAGAAGAAGAAAGAGCAGGATTATATTGGTTCCAATTCGAATTTGAATCGGCATTTGAATCAACATGTTCAAAACTTCTTTCCAAAAAGAATGTGACAATTTCTAGTTGGGACATTTCATTAATTACACGACATGTAACGATGCATTTGTAAAACACAGCACCAAGCTCGAAGATAGATCCAAATCACACGTGCTGAAATAAAATTAAGTTCAGTTCAGTTCAATTTGGAGGCTTGAAGAACTGATTTTTGAGTCGGTTTGATTTGCTTACCTGCCAGGTTTGATGATCCCACTAACATCTTGAAGGATAGTCAAGTGCTTTTTTCTACTAGGAAGTATGTGCAGAAAATTCAAGAAGCCCTTCAGCGGTAGATACAAACAAAAAGAAAATTAAGGTTAAGCAAAGAAACCAATCAGAACTTCCAAACAATTTACTGAACATCATTTTAGTCAGAAAATCAATATGATCCTAATTGCAAGTTATGGGACTCGATAGTATGGGACTTGGATGTGTGGTTTATATTTCATCAAGTCAATGGCTAGCTTTTGGGCTCTGGTTCTCCTTAAGTCAATATCAATTGACACGAGCCATCCGCCATCTCTCCATGTTGTAATCAAGCGGCATGGTGGTGACACTGGTGTTGTAGTGTTTGCCTGGGACTAGCAAAAGGGCTAGTACAATAAGCCAACCACCCCTTGTGTGCACTGAGATCACAAAGCATGGTTGATTGTTATGATCCTAATCATAAGAGATGGGACTCAGATCTCACCTATATGATATGGGGTTTTGATGTGTGGTTTATGTAGTCTCGAGCTCTCTCCACACTTTTTTTTTGTTAGTTGCTCTCTCCACACTTCAAAAGCTAGCTATCGAAGTTAGAAATGCCATGTAAATCACATATCTAAATCCATATCAATGAGATCCAAGTCCTAAATTTGAATTAGGATCCCAACAAAAATGGAGTTGCCTTTTGGCTTTTATATACCACAAGTTTTTTTTTTTTTTGGGTCCAATCCACACATTTAGATGGTTGTAGTTTCCCATTCTATTTTTTTTTCCCGGAAACAAAAAAAATGTGTTTGGTAAGTATTTGTTTGTGGAAATATATTTGGAATAGAATTAAAAAGTAGAAAAAAGTCACTTTTTTGTTCTCGAGAACAACTCAAGAATCAAACCAACCTTTTTTTCTTTTTTCTCTTTTTTTTTTTTTTTTTCTTTTTTTTTCCTTTTTTTCTCTTTTCTTCTTCCTCCCAACATATCAACGGCTAGGCAAGATTCGATGAGCTCACTGAATCTTGCCTAACCACTGCGAGACTCGACCTCGCCAGATCTAGGTGAGGCAGAGCCGATCCAACTAATCACCAGCCACGAGGAAGGAGGAAGAAGAAGAGAAAAGAAAAAAGAGAAAAAAATAAAAATATAAAATAATTAAAAGAAGAAAATTTAAGAGTTATACCGAAGACATTTTCATTTCGGGAATAGAAATTATAAACAGTTATTCAACGCCTTCAAATGCTAATTTCGTTTAGAAAACAAAATAAAAAAATTTATTTTTAAGAAGAATTTTTTTTTCGGGAACAAAATAATTACCAAAAACACCTAACTTTACCTCTACAAAATTAATGCAGAAATTAATGACGGTGGGCAATGCTCTGTTTCCTTCATGAGCCTCTGCCTCCACGTTCAAATGCTCAAATCTGACTTCAACTGTAGGAATATCAATTCCAACTCTGCAACCAGATTCACCAAAACCACAATTATTTAAACCTAAAATAAATGAATGAAAAATTTACCTCTTGAGATTACTGGGAAAACTTTCTCGGGAAAAAGACAAAACATGCATGGGCATGGAAGTAACAATTCCCACCATTCTGGACGAGAAAAAGTTCACTAACAAGAGATGGTCTGACATAGTAAGGATTTTTCTTGGGAACCAAACAGACTCCATGCCAAGAAACGTGGCAAATTTGGTAAACATTTCCCTTTTTACTCAGAAAACCCACGAACAAAGGTTCCAGGAACAGAGCAAAACAGAGACTGTACCTATCAATGCGGTTCCTGAGCTTCAGCAAGAAGCCCTCGTTGTCCTCTTCAGTGATCCTCACTAACCTCTCGAGCAATCTCTTCCTCTCATGAAAACCCAGGTCCCGGATGTCGATCTCGTTTGCACCGCCGCCGGCTGTCAGAACCCCTTTCTGGAGACGCTCGAAGGTGGGGAGTTTCTCGATAGCAGCCCATCTCAGTGCTTCTTCATCGTCCTCGTCGCGTGAAGACCTCGAGAACACGTCCATCGTCGTCACATGGTTCCTCCACCTGGTGGAGCTGGTCGCGCGCAGGCTGTTGCCCGCTCTGTATATGTCTCCTCCATCCATGGATGATGGCGGTTTCTGCTAAACCGCTGCTCTTGCTCTGTTTTCAAAACACAAGAAGAAGAAGAAGAAGAAGAAGAAGAAGAAGAAGATGAAGGTGACAGCGTTACATGTTCTGTTTACTGCCGATGCGCTTGTGTTATTGCATGGGAAAATTAGCTCTTTGCATCGAGCTCATAAGCAAGAGAGAGACAGGGAGACGAGACGGGAGGATGGAGCTTATATAGAGGCCGGGCGTGTGGTAGGCCCCAGGGGGGGCGACGTCTGAATTATTGACTTTGTAGTTTTTTTCCTGGGTTGGTTGGGACGAAAGGAAGTTAAAAATCCGTTCTTCATTTCAATATTTAAGCCTTTTTTTCAATTTAACTTCTATATTTTCTATTGTTCTGATTAAATCCTTCCATTTTCACAAATTTTCTAATCAAATCCTTCAACCACCCAGTCTGCCCGAGTCCAAGGGATGTTGCCCTCGGATGACATTGCAGCGTTGCATTAAATTTTTACAGCACGGAAGTCCATGCGAGAGTCCATATTGGCTGAACTTCATCCATATTACACACGTTTTGCCTACATTTGCATATTTTTTCCACATATGTCCACGTGGGTTTACCTACAACACACCTTGCATCATGCGATGGCCAGGCCAACTGAAATTAGTGGGATTTTGTGTTAAAGGGACTTAATTAAAATTTGTGAAAGGTAAAGGGATTTGATTAGATAAATTAAAAGTACAAGAATTTAATTGGAGAAGATGAGAGAGTATAGTTATGAAAAGGCAAAAAGGAAGTTAAAAATTCATTCTTTTTTTTTTTTGGTTTGAAATGTAAGTATCATTTATAAGATGACGTACAATAGCTTAGGGGTATTCCCCATCATTACAAAAGATAACTAAGAACTCAAAAAAATGGAGTGAGGGATTCTCCATATAGTAGCCAAAATTATATTTGTCTGGGAAGGTTTAAAATTTTTGTAAAATGATGCTCGGCCCCTTGACAAGCTTACGAATTTTAGCCACAATGATGGAGACATCATTTGACTTGTTTTGGAAGCGTCTACAGTTACGTTCCATCCAAATGCAGTAAATGGTTGCTAAAAAAGTTACTTTAAGAAGCCTTGCCGCCAAATCCTTGCCTTTGGTAGCCTTGATCATCCATTGGATTTCATCATTCCATCCTCCTAAGTTACGGCGGATTCCGTATTGCGCAAGGATAATACGCCATATGCTTCCCGTCCATGTGCACTGAAAGAATAGATGATCTCGATTTTCCAAATTATCCAAACAGAAATTACAATGGATTTACCTGCGGGCATCCAACGTGATATGATATCTCGCTGTTGGGAGTTTGCCTCTACAAACTAGCCATCCGATAAAATTGTATTTGCTAACCCCACATGTCCATATCAATTGGTACCATCCCACAATCGGTCCCACATTCCTGAGTTCATCGTATAACTCTTTGCAACAATATCTTTGTCTAGATATGGCTGGAGCTAAGGTTGGCCTTAGTTTTAGAATACCGCGCCAACTCCATGCCATACTACCTTTAATTTCAAGCTGCATAATTGGAGTGCTTCTACATTTGGTACTATGAACCCATTTACTCCATAAGGAAGACGATGGATAGTTTATGAGGCTCCATAGCATGCGGCCCAGTAAAACTTTGTTCCATAGGTTTAGATTGAGCAACCCTAGTCCTCCCTCCCTTTTTGGCAAGCAAACAATTTCCCAAGCAACTTTATGCGGTCGATGGCCTTCCATATTTCCACTCCATAAAAATTGTCTAATCTTCTTTTCCACTTCGTATATGGTTTGCTTTGGAAGTAAAAATACTTGCATCCAATAAGTACAGACGGAAATAAGTACCGATTTGGCCAATTGAAGACGACCGGCATAACTGTTATGTTGCATTCCCCAACCTTCTATTTTTTTGAAGATTTTGTCGGTCAAACTTTTGCAATCTGCATGCGTGAGTCGCCTAGTGACAAGAGGAACACCGAGGTATCTAATTGGAAGAGTGCCTATGGGGAAAGGCGTGTGATCCAATATAATACCCTTTTCTACCTCGGTCAATCCAAAGAAAAAGATTTGGCGTTTATCTGGGTTAAAGTGTAGTCCAGTGAGGTTTGCAAAGTCATCAAGTGCTTCAATAAGGCAAATAACAAAATCGGTGTCCCCATGAGCAAAAAGAAACAAATCATCAGCAAAGCATAAGTGAGTGATTTTCTCAGTTTTGCAGCGCCAATGATACTTGAAAGAAGATGTAGCCACTTTTTCAATGATAATTCTGTTAAGAATCTCTATAACCAAGACAAAGAGATAAGGAGAGAGTGGATCGCCTTGTCGTAGTCCATTGGTGCCAGCAAAGTAGCCAACGTGCTCGCCGTTAAGGTTTATCGAAAACCTCGGTGTAGTTATGCATTGGGCTATCATATCAATCAATTGTGGTGGCAAGTTAATAGCTTTCAAAACCCCAAGTTGTGCTTTTTTCAATTGCACTTTTATATTTTAAATCTGTCTGATTAAATCCTTCAATTTTCACAGATTTGATAATCAAATCCTTCGACCACCTAGTCTGCCCAAGTCCAATGGATGTGGTCCTTGGACGACATCATAGTGTAGCATGCATTAAATTTTTCCAGCGTGGACATCCATGCGAGGGTCCTTAATTTTCATCCACATTATACACACGTTGCCTACATTTGCATATTTTTTATACATACATCCATGTGGGATTCGCATTTCATCTGCAACACACTTTGCATCATGCAATGGCCACGGCAACTGAAATTAATCGGATTTCGTATCAAAGGAATTTAATTAAAATTTGTGAAAAGTAAAAGGATTTGATTAGACAAATTGAAAGTAAGAGGATTTAATTGGAGAAGATGAGAGAGTATAGAAACAAAAAGGCAAAATCTTTTTTTAAAAAAAAGACAAAATAAATTGATTGGGATCCTGTGGATTACTATAAGTTATCTTCATTAAATGATTCCCAAGGCTACGTTATGTTAACTCTAGGTAAAACTGATAAGATGGGATTGAAATTCAAGGATTTTACTATTATAGAATTGCAATAATAGAACAGATATTTTTATATTCTACCATATTCTTTGTTTGGTAGGAACTACCATATTAGTGTAAATGCATAAAAAGAAATTGTAAGAATTTCACCTACTAAAATCGAATTGCAGAAATGTAGAAACCTCCAATAATCAATTGAAGATTATTACGCGATCTAAACCTTAAGTATCAAAGGATTTCATTATAGCATTCCAGAGTCATAGAATTGACTATGACCAAAAGTGCAAACTAGTTATAGTGCTATCGACGAGATAGATTAACCGAAGAAGGATAGATCTAGTAAGAAAGAAAAAGTACGATTGTTCACATTCATGATTTCGAAAAGCGTAGTGTTTCGACTTTCTTGCCACTTTCATCAAATTTCGATGAGAACCAAATAGCTACTGAAGAGAAAAAGCTTTGATTTTCTTATTGTTTTTTGTGAACTTTCAATGTGAATCAGAGGGTTACGGAAGAAAATGAGCTTCAACTCTTTCGCCACTTTTGCGAAGTTTCAATGCGACCAAAGAGTTACAAAGGAGTCGTGAAGTTTCTAGGTGAATTAGGGCTACAAAAGAGAAGAGGAAGGACAAGGAAGGGTCTTCCTATTTCCAAGAAATAGCTTTTATATTATGGACATAAAAAAGTGTATAAAAGGAAATGGAAAAGAAAGCAAAATAAGAATCAAATCTTGACCCTTGAAAGATAGCATAATAACTATTAGGAGTGTCCAAAAACCCATCCAACCCAACCCGAACATGATCCCAATACGAAATAAGTATAGTATATGTTTTAGGTTTTAATATTGTTCGGGTAACAATTATAAACACAAACAAAATACATGTTTTGAGTTAAATTAGGGTCGAAACATTGTTCTACCCAAATATATTAAAGACTTTAACCCAAACACACCCACCCAAACCTTTTGAAATAGTTTGGAACTTCGGAGCCTGCAATGTCTCCGCCTTCTCCTCCCCGTTGACAGTTCCTTGTTGAATCTCCTCGGTCTCTTCTTGTCCCTTGTGCTGGCAGTTCCTCCCCAATCGCCACTCGCTTCTCTCCTCCACCTCTTCTCTTTAGGTAAGAAGCCGCGATAGATTACTCCCTTTTTTGGGTTTTTCTAACGATTTCTTCGGATTGGTTGATGCTTTGAGAGAGAGAGCTGGTGAATCATTACTCGACCTGTGTTTTGACAGAGCTATCTGAATTTGGATACCGATCAGAGTGGAAAAATTGTCTTTGGAGGGTCGACGGGGATTGCCATTGTCATTGCTCTGGTGGGCAATCTCTCCCTCTCCATCTCGGATCGCCCATTCCCGACACATGCCCCAATGCGACTTGCCAACCGGGCGAACCAGTCGTCCACTTCCCGTTCCGTCTCGAGGAACTCCAACCCAATGAGCGTTGCGTGTACCCGGGCTTTGACCTCTTGTGCGACGGATTGGGTCAGACGATCATAAACCTCCCCCCCATCAGGCGAA
Organism: Corymbia maculata; assembly: GCA_014182735.1. Classification (NCBI taxonomy): domain Eukaryota; kingdom Viridiplantae; phylum Streptophyta; class Magnoliopsida; order Myrtales; family Myrtaceae; genus Corymbia; species Corymbia maculata. Next base: position 19,389,533 of record CM024689.1, read on the forward strand.
TTCATAGAGGCCTGATTACTTTATTCTGAGCAGTTTATGCTTCTAAGAGACCCCGACAACTGCCTCTCTAAACAGTTTCAGAGTCTCTCCCTTTTGGATCCCCGATGGACTGTCCAAGCCTATAAGAACTTCACTTTCATCAAATGTCCACTGGACTTGCCGATCTTTCCCGGATTCACCCCCATCCCATCCCTAAGCGATCGGAATCATACTATCGTGGCTATACCGACGGAGGACTGTGAGCGCGCGATGAGCACGGCAATGTCTGGGTGCGTCCATAATTGGACGGTTCTGGCCCCGAGCAAGGACGATACGTTAGGCAGCATTGGTTTGACGTGGTCCGAGCCAACTTGCGGGGAGTACTAAGGTTTTTATCCAAAATTGGCTCATCAATGTTTACGAGAGATGGGGGTGCCTCATCCACAAATCTGTCCATTTGTCCCATTAGGAAAGGTCTTGCCTCGTGGTGTAACGACATCACATAAGAGCATTTCGAATTCCCTTTATTATATTTTTAATTAAAAAATTATAATAATTTTTAATAAAAAATCCGAAACCCAATCCGATCCGACCCGACCCATTTCTTTGCTTCATGTTTTATGCATTTCGGGTCGGGTCGGGTCGGATGACATGACCCTTATTGTTCAGGTCGAGTCATGTAACATCAAGACCCAACCCAACCCGACCCGACCCGACCCATTGACACCCCTAAAGCTATTAATCGAGTGACATTGTGCCGAAGATGAACCAGGCTAAGTGATCTACTAACGCTGTAGGATGTAAAAATGCATCGGTAGGGGAGTGTTCCACCTTAGAGGAAAGCACCCGTCAAAACAGGCTTGGATGAAGCGGAAGCAAGATGTTAGCTTGAGTAATGCAACATTGGTGAGAATCCAATGTCCTGACAACCTAAGGATTCCTCCCTAAGGTTCATCCACGAAAAGTGATCAAGGGCCTAAAATCGGGTCAAAAGGCGTAGTCAATGGACAAAAGGTGAATATTCATGTATTACCCCTTGTTGGTCCCAAGGGATGGAGGAGGCTAGGTCCAATTGGTGAAACGATGAGTTATCAAGGAAGAAAGAAATTTTAATTATGAGGACCCCAATTCCGAAATGGAAAGAGGGAAAAAACATTGGCTGATAATATGAAGTATATGTTTCCTGGAAATTCAATTCCAAAATGAAAAAAGAAAAGAAAAAATTTTCTTATTTTTCCTGAAAATGAGATTGGAAATTATAGACATATCCGATTATAAAAGTATTTAGTTTTGCCAACGTTGGCATGACGTTGTTGCTCCGTTGTAATGGCACTAGTGGTTAGGAAGGTTTCTTTGGACAATAGTGCATCTCATCATCTGCAAACACAAGAAGACCCAAAGAGTTCTTTGAATTACATATTCGCATCCGATCCTTGTAGCAAATATTATTTTTGCATCCTCTAATATGTTCCAGGCTTTTAACAATTCGTTACTACCTTTGATTAGCGCCCATCAACCAAGTATCACAAAAAAAATTTAGACACCTACAATGGTGTATCGACACATCTAAAAGCTCAAGCTACTCTTATGACTAGTGGAACCATTTTTGCTGTTATAGATTATAATTTGGACCAAAGGAAGCACAACAAGGATCATATTATATCCGGTCGGCAATAAGAAAATTGAAACCAACAATTATTGAGATTACATTTATTTTATAGAAAATGAATGATTTGAAAGTTATTTTTTCAAAAATGATTGCTTGCATCATTCCAAATAGTCAATCAATGAAAAATATTTTCATTATGGATAACAATTTATGCATGAACATTATCATGGACGATAAAAACATTTTTTGTTTATTCATTTTGTGAGCGATATAAATAATCATTTTTAAAATTATTTATTTTTCTACGAGATAAATGAAGCCTTGAATGAATAAAATGACGTCATCCACTTGAGTACGTACGATATGACTGAAAACTAGGATGCCGATGTGATAAAGTTGAATTGACAACTTGGCATAGGAGTTCTAAAACAACCCTCTTAAATTTTTTTAGGAAAGCCAATTGGCCCCGCTACACGTGGTGAGGAAGGTTCCATGGACAAATAGTGCCAAACGTCATGCGTGTCGTCATCTGCGAGTAGAAGAGCGCTGGGGAGTATCGTGCCGTGCATGTGAATGGTGTTCAGTCGCCGTGCAACTGCATCTCCCAGAAGTCGGCAGAATAAATGACCAGAAGAAAGGTCGGATCTGACTTTGCTGCTCCAAGCCTTACTCACTCAACATGTGAAACGCATTTTGGACATGAACAGACCACTCGTTTGGCCAGGAACTTTAATAACTCAAGAAAATCCAGTGGCGGGTTGGCCTAGGTGGCGACGATCAGACAATTTTTACTGATCATGCTAAGGTTTGATTCTCGCCAATGGAGTTTTGTTCCAAAAAGGAAAACTATTCTAAAGAAAATTGTGATTTATGAGTTATGAGTCATACAAAAAGATGATAAATTGATTAAGGTTGAATCTGGCTGTCGACGCATCCTAGTTCAATTAGGATTTCAATGAGGTTTTTCAACTTAAGATGGGTTCATGGTCCATTCACGAATGACCTATTAGATAGTGACAAATTTAGACTTTTTTAAATTTAGGAGTTCTTAGAAAAGAGAATGAAAGATGCTAGGGAGTCAATCTACGTGAAAATGACTTGGACAACTTGGGTGAGAAATCAAGAAAATCAACACGGAACTTCACAAAATATGGTTCGCCATTAATGAAATTGGCATTGAATATCATTGGACCCACCTCTCTGCCTATGGAGCTTAAGATAGATCTAGGGTTCAACCTAACAGCTGAAACACGCCCGATGAGTTGTTCACTAAAGTCTAATCACTATTTTAAAAACTTGAATTTACTTAGATAGTTTTGGAACCCTCAGAGAGAAAATAGATCATAATAAAAAAATTATTTGTCAAGCCCTAATTTAGTATTTGGAACTATTAGATTTTGAAGTTATAAGATGATTTGACGAATAGCACATTTTGCGATTGATTTTCTCGTTTGAAATTTGAAAACCACAAATCTTTCAAAAAATGATCAAGCAACGAATTCAAGGTGGTTGATTTTATAATTAGGGTGACATATTGCACATTTCAAGAGTACCAAAATGAGCACTGACTAAATCGTGGATGCTCGACTGCATTATCTAGCCTATTGCAATTCATTTCCAAAACTGTGATGAGGTGTAATTGAAAGGTATTGAGATGAATTTGGAACCGTACGATTCATCCCAAGCGGCTCCTATATGCAACTGTGAGAACAAATCGACGAAAAGCAAGAGTGTTTTACTCAAATGGCACAACCAGTTTAACCACTAGAGATTTTTAATTAGAATTTAATTGTCATGGTCAACAAATTTAGAGAACAAATGAGAAGATTATTCAAAAGTTCCCGTATATAAGTCATACCTCCAAGACCCAAAGATTAATTAAAGCAACGACACTTGTCCATATTTACCGACTCATAATCAGAGTCTCTGCAAACTCTTGAGTGTTGACAAATTTAACATGGCTTCCCGATTTCCACTCACCAGAAAGAAAAATCAAGCTCAGGCTTAGCCTTAGGACATGATTGTAATACATTTTATTTTCCCTTTTACCGGATTACCTGGATAGTGTTTACATCTTGTCATTTGATTTCTCTTCTCTTATTCCTACATACGTCTTTGAATTCATAAGCATTATATGTATAACCATCACCTATCGGTTATTTAATTTGCCTTCTTTATCTATCTGCTACTATAGTATCTTGTGAGTATGCTATTTATTTGTTTCACTGATTTTAGGGATTGCAGTCTAATCTGTAGCCTCGACCTCTATTGCCTTTGAGTTCTCCAAAGTCTCCACCTAAAGTTCCACCTTATTACTAACACCATGATCTGTTGGCTCTCTGCCAGTAGTATCTCGTCTCCTCTATCAAAGCATAGCAATCTTGTCAAATATCACGTCTTTGTTGACTAGAAAATTAAGTAATCTACAATTAGTGCATCATAGCTGGTAGCCTTTCACACTATATGCAAAACCTAGAAATATGCATTTGTCGCTATTAGCTCAAGCTTACCATCACTTGCATAGATATACACAAAACATATGTATACTTGTAATCTGAAGTCTTCCACATGATAGCAAACAATAGAGAGCAAGTCAAGTTCATTACTTCAGTCCAAAATTCCTCACCTAGTCTTGCATGTGAAAACTTGCTCACTCAAGTAAAATTTATGTTCTTTCATTTTGCAACGCCATTTGGCCGTGGTGTATAGTCTCTCTCTCTCTCTCTCTCTCTCTCTCTCTCTCTCTCTCTCTCTCTCTCTCTCTCTCTCTCTCTCTCTCTCTCTCTCTCTCTCTCTCTCCTCAATAAAATATTTACCATAGAAATCCATGTCATTATCGATAGTATGGAATTTGATTTGTTTACTTGCCTACTTTCATAATCGATGCCTTAAACTTCTTTAACCGATTGAATATGTAAGATTTGTGCTTCAAGAAGTATACCCATACCTTCCTCAAATGGTCATTAATTAATATTAGCATATATCAGGCACCTCCTTAAGAAGGAACCAAAGATGGGACCGAAACATCTAATTGAATGTATTCAAGCGATTGCTTGGTCAAATGAATAACTACAATGAATTTAATTTGGTGTTGCTTCCCACATATTAGTGCTTACACAAATATAGATGTCCTGTCTTCTAACCCTTGAGCAACTCCGTCACGTTCAACATCGTTAAACTTGCCTCACTTATGTCCCCCAACCGCATATGTCATAACCTAGTCAAGTTTGAGTCTAACTCACCTATTGAAACAATAGCAACTCTTGTCATGATTTTTCATGGTGGATAATAGAGAGAATTCACTTCCCTTTGATCACTATCATGGCACATGAGAGATCTTTAACAATTACCCTCAACGATGTGCTTACACCCAATGTCATTGTTGACCCCAAAAGAATAAGGTTATTATTGAGCTCTAATACAAGCCCTCGTGTCTTTCAATGTGCGCACTACCCTATCATGAATCCAAATCCAAATTGTACATACTCCCAAAACCTTGCAAGCTACTTTATTCCCCGTCAAAACTCCACCACCATCCACAATTTGATTAATCATATTATAAGAACATCCCAAATTCAATACTCATTTGTCACCTAACAAGCCGATAGTCGCACACATAATGGCCTTCGTGTCATTGGTGTTCTCTTCAGCAATGTTCAACACACTCTTTGTGGCATTTAATCTATCACCTTTGTTTCTCAATTTTAGAAATCCCTTCTCATGTGCCTCTAATTGTGACACTCAAAGCACTTCGCATGACCCTTGGATTATTTACAACGTGACTTCAATATGCTTTTGCCTCTACTATAGACCTTGATCTTTACCTTAAATCACTAGTTCTCATGCTACGTCGTATGCCATACCATAGTCTCACAACTTTCTCTATCGTTCACTAAAGAACAAGGTGGATTTACTTGTTCGAAACAATCATAGTACGTGTCTATAATAGTGAATCATTAAAGTGCTCTCATGCTTTGTTAGGGATGCCGACAACATAATACATGTTTTCATCAACTAGGATCTTACCTTAAGCATCTTGAGTTTGTTAAACTCATCTAAGTGGGTTTTGATGGAATTACCTTAAGGATAAAGAAACTAAAACGTTCTCTTCAATAAGTATATGCGATTAATTAAAACCCTTTGTTGTATAGAGTCTAAAGCTTTGCTCACAACATTGTAGTATCCTTTCCCTTGACCACTTCTATTATCATTTCATTTTATAGGTTCAACATGATTATACTCTTTGTTGTCTTTATCAACTCAACCTTATTGGCATCTTCCATCATTTCCAGCAACTTAGAATTGCCATCCAATGCTTGGGCCAAATTTTGGGTTGTCAATAGCGTACTCATCTTAACACTCCATAGTCAAAAGTCGTTTCTCCCATTAAAATTCTCAATTTAGTTTTGGTAAACATAATTATAATAGCGAAATTTCGAGACAATGATCAGACAAGAAGAAAAAAGGCCCAAATTAGATCCAAACAATTCTACGATTAGCTTCAATATCAATTGTTGCAATTAAATCAACGTGAAATCACCAAAGAAATAATAAAAAATAATATCATAGAGTTAATAGCTTGGTCCAAATGTCAAAATTTACTCCATGATAAGAGTCAACTATAAATAATTCACTAATAAAGTGGAGAACTATAAATTTACAGTCGCACACGCTCAGGTATTTTCTAACCCTAATTAATTCCCAAACCCATAGTGTTTACGAAAAATAACTTAATTCGGATGTAGAACTTATGACACAAAATCCACCATGTTCAGCTCCTACGAGAGTTCGAAGAGAGCTCCGCTGGCGACTTTCTTCTGAAATGTACTTTTCCTATTCTCTTGTGCGGCTCCTTCACAAAAAGCTTTGTGTGGCCTGAAGTGAATTCCTCATGTGTGACCATAAAGAAGGAAAGTCAAACCTTCACTAGAATTTTTATATATGCGGTCAAATATCTTTATGGATAAGACCAAACAACAAACTTAGATCGTAATTTCCCATGATCCACTCTTGATGTATGTAACACGTGAATATGTGGCCTCTAAGGAAAGATATTCTATTCAATTAGAACTCTTCATATTCATATCCTAAAAATTCAATGAACATTTCGATCTATATCTTCCAATCTTATCAACTTCTGTACTTCAAATTTGAAACAAAATTTAACAATATACTCCTAGCACTATCCTTAATGATAAAGAGAAATGCCAAGGCTTTGAGGTTTTAAACCTTAAATTTTTGTGTAATCTTGCCGAATTACTTAGTAGATGAGTTTAATAAAAATTCTAATAACCCTAGCCTTTTGCGACTGAGATGGCACTAGTCAAGAAAAAGCCTAATTGCTCCATGATCTCTTACTAACACTAGAGTTAACTAGAAAAGCAAATACTTTGACTATGATTCTACAAGAACTAGCTATGAGATAGTGTTGCATCATCACTGGGATACACAAGTTCCTATTGTCTCTCACGGGCATTTCAAGATGGTTGTTCCGGCAAGGCTTGTGTTCCTTGTTGGGCCCATTTTGTTCTAGGGGAGAACACTATCGAAAAAAATAATATGCTTTAGGTACAATCGAGCAAGAAAAATGAGGGGAAAATGAAAGAATTATGCATTCTTTTAAATTAAGGAAAGTTTATCCCTTATTCAAGCATGACTTTTTAAGATAGTACACTTACAATGTACCTAGCACCACCTCGATTATCTTTTCCTTGATATTAGTCGTGAAGGTAGGTAGACATAAAAAAAAAAAAATGTTTAATGCATTATCCGCATGAGAACGTCAATCATATCTGTAACCAGTAACACCGTTTTTTTAAATATTTTTCAGCCAGATGGGACAGCAGTTACTCTGACGGATCCCCTGGTTCGAGCTGATAAAGTCTCCAACATTTATTATAATATTAATTATACAGGTAGCAATCGCCTTCGATGGCGGCTTCAATCTAATGTCCCGACTCAAATTTTAGTAAATTTCACTTCCTGTGATTTTGTAAAATTTGATCCGATTGATTTTGTGTTTCAACTCCACTAGATTTATTTAAACAGCCAACATGATGCTAATTGGTCTCAAAATGTCAAAATTATAAGCGCACTCAAATTTTTATATGCATAAATGGGAAAAAAAAAAAGAATCACGGTCTATTAATGCTTGTGGTCCACGAATCTTTATTTTTGTATAATTAAGGCACCTAAATCCCATCGTTCTTGCACTTGACTTAAATTTCTAGTATATTTTTGGGTTTAGTTATGAGTTCTTTGGGCGTAATTACATAATGATTCAATTGCAAATATTCTGACTTTTTGAGCTCTCATATGAATTTGATTTTCTTGAATTTTTTCGTACTTAATTTGGGAAGGAACGAAAAAATTTGAAGTCATTTAAAAATTTATTTTTATACTACATTGTCATGTGATATATCACGATTTAGTGTGAATGAATGGCGAAGAATATTTTAAAAAAAAAATAGGTTCATTGGCTGCAATCAGAGTACATATAAAAGTTTAGGGACTCAATTTTCGTTTCAAATTTGGGGTTGAAGGTAACTTTTCGAGCATCGAAATGTTACCACCTTTGTTTCACCCACTGGTAGAATGTTCTAGCTCTTCCACTGATCACCGTCATCAATTTATGTGTTCATAAATATGATAAATGAAAATCTTTAGTTGGTTCGCTACCTAAATGCGTAATTTTTTAGAAAATGGATTGTTCAACAGATAGGTCACAAGTTGTATCTTGGCATTCCCTCCCGTTATTATTCTAAATGTTATTTTGTTGTTTTAACTTTCAGTCGTACACATGTGGTTACACCCAAGTCTTGTATTTCAAAAACCGATTTACCCATAGAGGGCAATGTTCGGAGATACACTATGTCCATATGAAAAGTATCATCCCCTACCGAGCCATAATTTTTTGGCAAAATCATTGTCCGATATTTATGAAAAGAACAATAGAAGTGCCAAAATTTGTGTACGACACCAAAAGTTCTTTTTCCGAATCACTTAAATGAGATATACCGGTTTATTTGCAATAAGACCAATATGAACATCCGCTAGCTCCATCGCAAAACAGAAAATCCTATTTTTATTTCTTAAAGTTTGAATCAATAAGAATCTGAATAATTATAGAATTATCATTTACAGAGAAGTTGACTAAAATAACAAGTAATATATATATAATTAGCATCATATGAGTACTATGTAACTTGAAATCATATAAGTATACATCCAAAGAACTATATACATCATCATACAAACACCTTTGGGCAGAATATATGATATATAGTTGTATACTCCACACATAACAGCGGCCATGAAAATATATTCCAACCTTCTTTAATTCATCACTTTTGGATATATGAACTGTTGAGATTAGTCACCCATTAACTATATAATATTCATGTATCTCTTTGTTAACTAATACACAATCACCTTCTTTGCAAGCATGACCATATATCAGTACAGGAGACAACATTATAATATGAAATAGATATTTCTCTAATCAAGTGTGCCACTTTGGCAGTTATAACTCGATTGAATCTTTAAAACTCTCTCATACCATATGTAAACTTTGTGTTTCACATTCACCATACACAGATCATTTTTTAGACGATGACAAGGATAATTTGTCACTAAAATCAAATATCATGCTAATTACATTTCTTTATTCATTGATACATGTTAAACCTTATATGTGCTATCAATAAATCACGTTGTACACATCTTTTTGTGATGATATACTTGTGAGCCATCACTTGCGTTTCTAAAATCATAGAAAAATACCTACCTTAAAAATACATGTATTTAGGGTTAGGTATTTTCATATCCTTAAAATCATTAAGCATGTAAAATAAATAAATAAATACACCACAATGTAGAGCACCTCAATATAAGAATGCTAGTACCAAGAATGCCTCAATCAGAGTTCGGACGCACCTGTATGCACCACTGGAGTGCACAGCGCTTGTAACGCACTCACTAGCGCCTGAACCAATCTGAACCTTGGTTCAACAGGTCAACGAATGGTCTGCCTAGTCAATGATCCAGTCCAAAAAGATGATCGTTCCAATTAACTGGGTGGGTCGGATCTTGGGTCGGGTCACCCGGTCAATCCAAGTCGACTCGCATCCTGGTCATCGACATTATGATGATGTTAGCCCTAGCGCTGGTCTGCCACACATGCCGATGCCCAGCATTAGCAACGCATGGCCACGCGTGGGGATGCATGTTGGCTCTTCTGGAGGTGCACCAGCCATCAAAATTCTCATATAGACAAGCATAGTCCATTTATGTAATCGAAATTATTTTTTACCAGAAAAAAAAATCACAAAAATGGGCAAAAAAGTACATTCAAGTGCTAGGTCATGGCTGCTCTAATACCACACGAAAGTCCGTGAAAGGGCACCAAGATCTCCATAACTAGAATCAATAACACATATAATCAAGTAAAGAGAATTTGCATGTCTAATTTGGAATCCATCATTCTTGATGCAGAAGCGTTTTTCCTCTATTGCCTTGTATCACTAGCTCAATAAGATTGTCCCTCACCCTTAGCATTTAAAATGCTCCTTTTGTGGGGATAATTATATATTCTTGGATTAGAAGAGAGAATTAAGCAATATTTATAGAGTTTTCAGTTAAGCCATCTCATTACGGGTTAGGTTCAACTCGGCCCACATTAGCTAGCCTCATATTATACCTTGTATTTCATTTTATTAGACAAATCCCTTTAAAAACTGTAAATTACAATATCAATTAATATATCTCACATAAAAAAATTTCTTACAAAAAAACATAATTAGAGAGATCTTGTTACAATGAAAAGAGAAAATTCAAAAAACGAAAAATTAGAAACTAAAAATCAAAAAATCGACCTAAAGCAAATAGTGTTTTCGGTTCGAGCACTATAAAATTCAGGTCGCAAACACACATTTACCATATATGCTCTTATCGGTTCAGGTATTATATGAACTCTAAATCTAAGTCTAAGAGCAAAGTAACCACCATGCCACGTTCTTGTTCTTTTGGCTTGTCTTGACTAACGATTGTTGTCACACCCGATTCTGCAACTACTCCCCACCAATCCCATCTACGTACGATCCACTAGCAAAGTGACATGGTGACAATCACCTGATCGAATCATCCAAAACCCACAAAGTGACATGGTCAACAATGGCCTGCTTATCCATCTTTTTCCCAGGAACGAGAGAGAGAGCTTCACTTGCTACTGCCTGCTTCCACCACCTCCTCCTCCTCCTCCAATGGCAAACCCGTCGGACAAGAGGATGTACGCCGTTGTGAGGAGGGTCACGATATCAATTTCCTCGTTGTTGATTGAATTTTGGCATAATTCAAAATAGATCTTATAACTTTCGAATCTTATTATTGATCAAATTTGACCTAGTCTTGAGAACTGTATTATTGGGATTAAAACTATTCGATTTCTTTTAGCATGGTACATCCTCTATCTAAAGTCCGTGCAGAATCATAGTCCTTTTAATAAAATGAAGAACGGCTTTTGATTAAAAATATTTTGTTATAAGAACAATTTCAGCGTGAAATACATTATTTTCCAAAATATTGATATATAGATTATCATAAAGTTCTTTTTACATGAATTTAAACTTACATCTTTTTTTGGTAGATTTACGTTTTCTTAACCATATACCACATGACCACATCGTTTAAAGTAGAAGGGTCGAAAGTGATATTCAGTCAAAAGTCATGATCGTGTTTACAATTTCACTGCATTTGTACTTTTCCTTCAATTCTCTTAACTGAACCACAAGGCTTGACTTCTCACATCCATCCCTACGTCACAGAGGCAGAGGGACAGGAGGAAGGGTCACCTCAGTGAAATCATGGCTGACTCACAAGATATTGTACCTTTTAATTAGAACCAGTCAAATTCCTATCTCATTTTCAAAATTGAGAATTAGAGACTAGATCGAACCACTAGTTTACTCCAATCCAGTCTAATGGAGCCGATCACTCATTCTTTTTCATATTTTCATCCGAATATCTTATTGTCCAAAGCATGATCAAAAATAAATTTAGAGTTCGAGACAAATCATATGCTTTCATCTAGATATCTTATTGTCTAATTACATATTCCTATTTCCTTGGAAACGATAAATTAAACCTACTAATTTTTTTTGAAAAAATAAAAATAATAAAGAAAAATATATATACTCAACCGGTCTAGTCAGGTTCTCTCTTGGAACCGAGAATTAGACCGCCTAGACATTAGTTTCAGGAACAAGGAACTAGAACCAACTAATTGGTTCGATTTGATCTAAGTGATTCTCGATTTATGTAGTCCGTTTTGCATATTCTTACTTTTAATCACAGCCATCAAATTTAAAGAGCGTGTGTGATTTTCTAATATCAAGCAATCATATTACGACATATTATGTAAACTCTGATGGTAAGTTTTCCAAAATCTCTGGAAATCAAAGTTTTATCGAGGGATAAATCATAACTATTAACCAGAGCTATCCCATCAGCTTGGTTCGCGAAAGTCTATGATGTTGGTAACTTCTCGAAAATCGTAACGCATTTTGGGGAAGTTCACATCGCGAGCTTTTTGTGGAAGTTAAAATCAAAGTCAATGGAATGCCGATTGTAAGAGAAACGAGTGGTTAAAGATCAATAAAAATCTAAGAAAAGATTGTACATGCCATGTGTTAGTTCTACGGAGGACAAGATGGCGCCACACGGCACCCATCTGCATGTTAATGTGCCACGTAGTGCACGGTTACCGCCCACTGCTAGGCTGGGGGGCTCAATGATGGGCAAGAGTCTTTCAACATTCCAGCAGTGCGCGGAGCATCAGTTGACTAATATTTTGAATTTTACTTTCTATTTATCATAAAAGTTTTTATTTTTTGAAATAAATTTATCAAATATATATTTGTAAATTTGTTATAATTATATTGTTAAAAGTTTTTCATGATTTTAATTTGTAAATTTATCATAAAACCCTAACTCTTAACCATAGCCATTGAATCTAAAGAGCATAGGGGAAATTGTGATTTTCCCATATCGAGCAGTCATATTATGAAAACCTCATCGCAAGCTTTTCAAATTCTCGAGAAACATGTTGAACAAAGTTTTATTCTGGGAGGACACTAGGGCTGTCTGATCAACCTGATCGATGAAAACATGTGTTGGTAATTTTTCGAAAATCGCAGCGCATTTTGATAAAGTTCACATTGCAAGCTTTCTGCAGAAGTTAAAATCAAGTCAACTGAACATCGAACGTGAGAGAAACACGCAGTTAAAGTATCGATGATAGTTTAAGAAGGATGTACATGCCATGAGTTAGCATCGTGGAGGACAAGAATGGGCACGCGTCCCCCTTCTCTTCCATCCCCCTTTGAGCCTTTCCAGCTTGTCCGTTCTATTGACGGATTTTTCCGTGTCAATGGGATCGGCCGATGAAAAGAAAAATCGACACGAGCGGAGAGTGGTGAATAGATCGGCTCGAGCATCGAATAGAGGGAGTATGTCACCGGGTGCACGGGCCAACATCGACGAGAACGTCGGTGGTTTTATCGGAAAAGCTTGGGACACCCAAATGATCGAGGCCTTGCGAAGTTAGTCATAACTTCCCTGTTGCCTTCTGTACCTTGATCACCAAGAACACCCTCTCAACCGTGTTATCCTCGATCAGAACCTCGGTCTCCCTCTTTGTCCCGCCACCGCCCCTCCACCCGAACCAATGTAATTGACCAAACAAAACAAATGACCAATCACATATCAGTGCACCGTGCAATTACTGTGACATTGGTCTTTAATCTTGTGGGCGAGGCCTTCCTCGTGCCCATCTTGCCTTGTGGCCTTCTCCTTCCGTGTGGAAGGTCTCTTCGATCTTGTGGATGATTCATAACATTTTTCCTTCATTATCTCTATCTGTATATGGTTTGATAAGTGGAGGGTGAATCTGTGATCTTATTTTGGTTTTAGTTCTAGGTTGGTCCTTGGCGAGGTGAGTGCTCAAATGGAGGAAGCAAGTTCAAAGATTACAAAGAGAGGAAAGAGCACAGCATAGAAGAGAGAGCGGGAGATACGAGAGAGAAAAATAAAAAAGAGGACGGTTACGGAGAGAAAGTAAATGATGCGAGGAGAAAAATAGTTATAATGAGAAGAGAAAACTCAGAAAAGAAAAAATTAGAAATCAAAAATCAAGAAACCCGACCCGAACCAAATATGTTCGGATTGATTTGGTTTGTATTATGAACCCGACCCGACCGGAACCATCGACGCCCCTTAAATCTTTTGGCTAATCTTAACCAACAGTTGTTGTGACACGCGACACCACTGTCTGCTACAGACAGCTTCCCACCATCCCTATCTTGGCACGATCCACTCGCAAAGTGACATTTTTGAAAGATCACCTTGTCGGATCATCCAAAACCCACAAAACAAAAGGTCGACAATGGCCTCCTTATCCATCCCTTTCACTCACCAGAGAAAGAGAGCTTCACTTGCTGCTGTCTGCTTCCACCTCCTCTTCCAATGGCGACTACGTCGGACGAGCGCGTGGGGGCCGCCGCGAGGAGGGTCGCTGCCGTTACCAACCACCTGTCCCCTCCCGGCCCCGCCCCGAAGGAGGGGCCGTCCTCTGTCTCCGCTCGGCCCTGTGGCGGCGGCGGCGGCGGCGGCGGCACCTCCATGAACGACGCCTACCATCGCATTCACGGCGAAGTCCCCGTCCATCCGGTCGCATGGAGGACCGCGGATGATGGGTCGGGCCCGGAGTTCACCGACATCATCTACGAGAAAGCTGTCGGCGAAGGAATCGCCAAGGTTTTTCCGTTTGAGCGGAATCTCTGTTTAAGCGTGTGGTCGACATTAGTGCAATGAATGATCATGAATTCATTATCGATGCCCTTTTTCCTTTATTTGTGTTGTGCAGATTACGATTAATAGGCCAGAGAGAAGGAACGCGTTCAGGCCAAAGACGCTCAAGGAGCTGAGCCGCGCATTTAGCGATGCGAGAGACGATGTTTCGATCGGGGTCATCATTCTCACTGGAAAGGTGCTCCTTCAATTCTGTAATGTCTGATTTTCTTCTTGTAATTCGTAGTTTCCTGGAAAGTAATAGCAGAGCAGGCAGATGATGCTCTGAAAATTATGGGTTCGTGATTAAATTAGGCCAAGTACTTGGAAAAAAATTCATGGAGGAATCTTGAAAATAGAGATCATTCTGAACTTCTGCTAATTTCAGATGCATTGTCTTTTTGTTCATGAAGTCAATGTCTCGCATGTAAAGTGGAAGCCGCATCAATACATTGGTGGCTCATTCGTTTAGTGAACAGGATCGCGCAATGCCTAATTTTGTTTCTTCAACTCACACAATGTTTAGGGAACCAAGGCATTCTGCAGCGGTGGTGACCAGGCTTTGAGGACGAAGGATGGTTATGCTGATCCCAACGATGTCAGCAGGCTGAATGTCCTGGATTTGCAGGTATGATGTTGACTTGGCCAAATTTTGTCTAGTTCAATATAGTCACTCTATGACTATGTTGGTGCAATTGCCTGTCTGGTATCACCTTTCTTTCGGTCGATGAATCTTTCTGGTATGTATTTTTCTGTCCTAGTG
Source organism: Corymbia maculata (assembly GCA_014182735.1). NCBI lineage: Eukaryota > Viridiplantae > Streptophyta > Magnoliopsida > Myrtales > Myrtaceae > Corymbia > Corymbia maculata. The sequence continues at coordinate 19,404,727 of CM024689.1, forward strand.
TTCAAGAACTATACGTTTCTATACCTTTCACATAAATAAAATGGCGCCTGACAGAGCTCTTCATGTTCATGCAAAGCAAAACAAGGGGCTTCCATTTCTTGAGTGACCATGAAGCAGGCTTTCATGTTTTGGTTGCTTCCATTTGCAGGTCCAAATTAGGCGTCTCCCTAAGCCAGTAATAGCAATGGTATATGTTCTCTTTATATCAGTCTCACTGCACATATTACTTGCCATGTTCTCTCTGGTGAATTTACTCATGATGGGGTTTATAGATTTTCTCCCATTATCAATTCAGGTTGCTGGCTATGCTATTGGAGGAGGGCATATACTGCATATGGTCTGTGATCTGACAATTGCTGCTGATAATGCTATTTTTGGTCAAACTGGTCCCAAGGTGCTTATAACTTGTCTAACTGTTTTCTTATTCTAGCAAGAGAGTTTTCATTGAGGTTGAGATGAGAAGGAGATACTACTGTAATTGCTTTTGGTAGATGATACCTAGTTGGTTCTGCCTTCCTTATGGTGTATAGCAAAGTATGACCCTACTGTAATCTAAGCTGACAGCCTCTCAACTGTTTCCATTTGTTCAATCTGAAGTCATGAAGTTACGATGTAATCTGTTCTTATTTTTGCTCCTTTAAGGTTGGAAGCTTTGATGCTGGTTATGGAAGTACGATCATGTCTCGATTGGTGAGCATTATGGATGAACTTGTCTTTGCTATCATGTTGCTTAAATTACAGCGTATCATGTTTCTTTCTGTCTTCTTAATTTTGGATGGATTACTGTTAACTGTTTTGTACTTCTGCATGGTAAGAATTTTGTGGCATAAACATGAACAAACAGGTCGGGCCTAAAAAGGCACGTGAAATGTGGTTTTTGGCAAGGTTCTATACAGCTTGTGAAGCAGACAAGATGGGCCTCGTCAATGTTGTTGTGCCGGTGAGTTCATTTGACTTCATTGTAGCTTCACCTGTCCTTAATTTTCTTCCTGAGGAAAAACTGATGAGGATGGGAAAGAACTGCAGAAACGTGGTTGGATCCTGTTTGCTAGGACAAAAATATATAGGGTGCAAAGTCCTAATTCTCATCATGTTGTAGACCGCAATATATACAAAGACGAACTAGGCACATTCTCTTGGCCTTCCAGTCTACCAACTTAAGCAATGCTAATGATTTGTTGATCTTGTTCAGCTAGAGAATTTGGAGCAGGAAACAATCAAGTGGTGCAGAGAGATATTGAGAAATAGCCCGACAGCAATCAGGGTGCTCAAAGCAGCCCTAAATGCAGTCGATGACGGCCATGCAGGGCTGCAGGTACCTTCAGTCCCGAGCATCTCATTATGCAGCAATATATTTGCCTGTTCCAGTTGTTACAATCCATGTTGTCAAGAGTCTGACAGCGTTCCAATGTTGGGTTCGATGAGCCTTACAAACACATTTCATTCCCATCTAGCAGTTGAAACTTCTAGAGCTATCTGCCTTCATCAACATGTCACCATAGCTAATCAAGTTTCGGATTCGGGTTCCTCATTTTCTCCTTTCTATTCCATTTATCAAACAACAAGCATTGTGATTTTGGCTATTCTGTGACCAATGTACATATGCTGAGGTTCCATTCATCATCATGATGTATTAGAGCTTCAATCAATTTCTCAGAGCCCATTTCGATTATTCATTGGGCATAGTCGATAGTACTTCATGTTTTCATAACAGTAGGCTGTTGTTTTTCCTTTCTTCCCTTCTTTAGGAACTGGCTGGAGATGCAACACTTCTGTTCTACAGAACCGAGGAAGGGAATGAAGGCAAAACAGCATACATGCAGCGGAGGCGGCCGGATTTCTCTAAATTTCCTCGACTGCCATGACACCCATGTTTCTGTACTTGTTATATTTTGGTCGATTGTGGACAAAGAGTTCTCATGTGCGACAGTATTATCCTAAATTTGCTTATGATTTTATTCTTCTTGTGCTGCACTGGGGTTCATTTTGTAGCTGTAACTAGAGTGAAATCAAACCAGAGCTCAATGGGGTGAATATCGATATCGATAGTTCAGGTTCAGGTCATGTTATTGCATCGCTGTGAATGTCAAAAAGCGCATTGGATCTAAGGAAAACTCTTACAAGACTGGAATTTCATTTTCAATATCGTTTCCTTCAAGCCCAACCACGTTGGTTGGATTTCCAATCTCTTCCTAATATATTCTGGCAAAAAAAAAGAAGTGATGTGGCCAGGAACTAGACCAGATCGGCCGGTTCTCCATGGAAACAGATCCAGTTCCTGGTTCCAAACAAGGAACAACCGTGCCGATTCTCGGGTCTAGGTGCAGAATTAAACCACTCTGGATGAGACTGATATGCTTATTTCTTTTTTCAGTCTTTTGAAGAGTAAAGGAAAGGAAGTTGCCAAAATCCTAAACCTGGCTGGCTCAACCCGGCTATCGAACCAACCCCGGAACTAGAAAAAACCTCAAACTTTGGTTTAGCCCAACAGGTCAAACTTTTCTTTAATCTCGAAAAAACCCCAAACTCTTAATCTATTCCCAAATCTATCCCAATTTTTTTTTTTTTTGTCAAAAAGAAAATCATCAAATTTTACTATAATCCTAAATTTGGGGTCAATTCCAAAAAAAACCCCAAACTTTAGGTCAAGTCCCAAATATACCCCGAACTTTTTTCGTCTCAAAAACCCCAAACTTTAGGTTTAGTCCCAAATGCCCCGAACTTTTCTTTTGTCTCAAAAAAAAAACCCTAAACTTTAATTTTAGTCCCAAATCTACCCCGAATTTTGTTTTGTCTAAAAAAATCTCAAATTGGTACACATATGACAAATTTACCCAAAATTATTTTTTTGACCACCAAAAAAATTACCATATATTATTTTCCGTTAAATTTTACTATCAAATTTCTAAATTAAGTAACACGCCGCAATTAACGGGTATACTAATTTGGGGTTTTACCCTCCGTTTATACTAAAAAAATCACCAATTTTTGATCTGTTCTCAAATATACCCCATGGTCTAGTCCCAACTTAACATGGCATTTCCACATAGATAATAAATACACATAAACAAGATGTTATAGAAAATTATTTTCAAAATAAAACCATTTTAGGATATAAAAAATTAGGGATTACTAATACGGCTTTTGGACAAAGGCTAATGAGGGCAAATTTAGGATTATAGTAAAATTTGATGATTTTCTTTTTGACAAAAAAAAAAATTGGGATAGATTTGGGAATAGATTAAGAGTTTGGGGTTTTTCCCGAGATTAAAGAAAAGTTTATTTGGGACTAAACCTAAAGACCTTGCTGGGGTGAACCTAAAGTTTGGGGTTTTTCTTCGGGTATATTTGAGACTAAACCTAAAGTTTGGGGTTTTTTTGGAATTGACCCCTAAATTTGCCCTCATTAGCCTCTCGTCCAAAAGCCGTATTAGTAATCCCTAATTTTTTATATCCTAAAATGGTTTTATTTTGAAAATAATTTTCTATAACATCTTGTTTATGTGTATCTATTATCTATGTGGAAATGCCATGTTAAGTTGACTCCAGATCAAAAAAGTATAAACGGAGGGTAAAACAAATTAGTATATAGTTTACTTAATTTAGAAATTTGATAGTAAAATTTAAGAAAATAATATATGGTAATTTTTTGGTGGTCAAAAAATAATTTTGGGTAAATTTGTCATACAATTTGAGATTTTTTTAGACAAAACAAAATTTAGATTTTTTTTTGGTTTTTTTTGAGACGGGCAGATTTGGGACTAAACCTAAAGAGATTTGATTGGTAGTTTGATTATTGCATAACAAGAATTAGTGTTGTTATTTTTTTTTTTTTTTCATAAGAAGAATAGTATTTCACTAGTGGTAAACCCGTGCATGAGAAAACTAGCTAAGTTTCTTTCCAAGATTAACCAAGTTATATCGGGAATAATTTTTTAATATAATAAACATCTAAAATGCACGAAATTATGGGCAATTGTCTAGAACTCTTTTTCTTTTTTTTTTTATCATTCTTTGTCCAAAAGTGTTTGGTAGTCTATAGCCATTTATCATTAAAACGTGCTTGCTTTCTTTTTAACAAGATGAATGGACGGGGTATAGAGCATATTATGTTTTAAATCTTTTGAACACGCAATTTTCACTTTTTTCTAAATGAATATGCTAGGATATTGAGAGTTTTTTTTTCCTAAAGCACGATTAATTTTTAAGATCACTTCATGCTCTAGGTTGTTTACCAACTAATCTTGATTAGCTCCCAAATGATGTAATGTTTGGAATAGAGGCCCACGATAGGGCGACACGAAAACTCCTTTATTTATGAGATATGATAAACCTGAAAATAAAAGGTGAACTTAATAAAGGAATAAAAAATAAAAAAGGGCAAAATAAACCAAGATCTGCCTTTATTCTCTTGAAATTGACCTCCTCCTTTTTCTTTTTTCTTTCCTTTTTTCGTGATTCAAATAAAAGATGATAGGTCCATGACCTTTGAAAAGTGGGCAAAAGCCTTTTCAAATTTTCTTTTGATTTCGGAAGACATCATCTAAGTAGTACCGACACGGAAATAGCACAACACGACATGCCGACACGTTATTTATTAAATATATATTTTAATATATTTATGATAATTTATCATTTTTATGATTATTTCAATTAAATTAATTTGATTCAATTTCAAAAAAAAATAAATAAAGAATGAATAAAAAGCCTATTAAAAATTTACATTAAAAATTTGTTAATATTATTTATTGTTTTAATTTAACAAATTCAATTCAATTTCAATAATTCATAAAATTTGGAGGAAAAAACAAACAATCCACGTTCTAGATTTTTGTATCAAAGCGTGTTGGAAGAAAAAGGGAAAAAACAAACTTGAGTAGGTGAATTGTGTGTCAAGGCAAATGAGAGTCAGAAGAAAAGAGAAGACTATGGTTTCATCTTTCCCCATTTATTTTTATTTATTCACATATTTACATTTTGACCTATCATTTATTGAAAATTTTTAAAATTGACCCATACATGTCGAAATCATGTCTTAAAATCCAACATGAGTGTCGGGAAAAGTTGACTAAGTGTCAAATTTTCTGACACGTGTTGATCGAGTGTTGAAAAAGTTCAAGAGTGTCGGAAAGTACCGAACACTTGTCAAAGTGTCTGACACGACACAAAGACTCTTGGAGAATGTCAGTGCTTCTTAGTACATCATCATCATGAAAAATCAAAAACAAACATAAAAAATACAACTAAAACCACAAAAAAAAAAAAAAAACTCTAAACTTATACGTTTATGACAAATTTACTCAAAATTAATATTTTAATTACAAAAAATCTCAAATTCATACACAAATAACAAACCATCAAAATTTGAAAATTGATATATTTGTGACAAATTTACTTTTCATTATATTCTGTTAATTTATATTAATATCACGAAAAACCACAAATTATTACACTTGTGACAAACGGAAGGTAAAATTTTAAACCGGTACACCAATCAATTACCACATACCATCCAAATTAGTAAACAAAATCTAATGAATGGTAAATTTATTACATGTGTATAGTTTGAAATTTTTGGTGATTAAAAAATTAATTTAAAAAAAATTGTCATATATATATATTAGTTTGGGGTTTTTTTATTGATGTTAATCCAAAACAAAAGGTTAGCTATCAAAATTGAACCAATAACCACTTACTTGGACCTTTTGATATATACGCAATGATCTTCATCAATCATTATAAAGTCATATGCCGCTATGACACTATGAAAGCATATATACCATTGTCTCGATGACTGCTTAATGCCATATATTGATTTCAAAAGTTGACATACCTTTTGTTCATGACCTTTTAAAATGAAACCATTGTGTTGTTCCATATAAATCTCTTTTTCTAATTCTTCATTGAGAAAAGCAGTCTTTACATCCATTTGATGTAGTTCAAGATCCATACTAGCCATTAAGCGAATTGAGGTCAATCTCATCACATGAGGAAATGTTTCATCATAATTAATTTATTATCGTTGATTATATCCTTTTGCCACAAGACAGGCTTTATATCTTTCTATTGAGCCATCAGATTTGTGCTTTAGTTTGAGAACCCATTTGTTCCCAATGACTTTGTGTCCTTTTGGAAGATCAACTAGTTCCCAAACATAATTTGACTTCATTGACTCCATTTCCTCTTCCACTGCACGCATCCATTTTTCCTTATCAGGACAATTTAGAGCCTCATTTACATTATTTGGCTCATCTTCATCTCGTGGAGCAATCATGAAAGTTTCCCTTTCAATGTCAAAATATTGACGGGGAATACTTTTGCAACTTGTTCGCCATACAAGCAATTGTACACTTTGCACATTATTCTTTATTACGCTTCCGCTCGGATCAAATAATGACGATATTATCTTTTTTGGTAGTTGCAATTGACCGAATTTAATTCTTCACTTTTCATATTGCTCCCACTTGGACGAACTCCATTAAATTCATTATCTTGATCCAAGGCTTCAAATAGGGAGTAGTCCTCGTCTATTTAGCTAGTCTTAGGAAATTCATTCTCTAAGAATGTGACATCTAGTGATTCAAATTCAATTATACTCCCATTTTTTTGCTCACCTATAAACACATATCATTTCGAGTGTTCTGAGTATTTTATAAAAATACTCTTCTTCCCTCTACAACCCAATTTCTCATGCTTATGAGATGGTTCATGAGTATAGGTAGAATAACCCCAAGGTTTGAGAAAACTCAAATCTAGTTTTCTACCTGTCCATAACTCATATGGAGTGGAAGTAACTGATTTAAAAGGCACATAGCTAAGTATATAAGCAGCAATTAACAAAGCGTCACCCTAAAAGGTGATGGTTAAGTTAGCTTGTGCCATCATGGATCTAACCATTTTCAGTAGAGTTCTGTTTCTTCTTTCTGCAACACTATTTTGTTGAGGAGTATAGGGAATAGACAATTGTCTTTCTATTCCTTTTTCATCACACAAATTTCTGAACTCATCAAATAGATATTCTCGACCTCGATCAGATCTTAATGCTTTTATTTCCTTATCTAATTGATTTTCTACTAAGCTCATAAACTTTTTGAAGCAACTAAAGTCTCAGATTTATGAGAAATCAAGTAGACATGTCCAAATCGAGTATAATCATTAATAAATGTGATGAAATAAACTACTCCATGCCTTGCCCTCACATTCATTAGACCACAAATGTCAGAATGGATTATTGCAAAGGAAATTCAGCTCTTATTCCCTTTCCAAATGGTTTTCTTGTTGTTTTCCCCACTAGGCAATGCTCACAAGTGGGCAAATCGACTTTTTCGGTATTACCCAATAAGTCTTTTTGGCTAATATATTCATTTGTTGTTAGCCTATATGACCAAGTCTAGCATGCCATACATTCACATCATTATCACATGAATTAGAAGATGTGAAGAGGGAATAACAAACATTAACATTACTAGAGTCAACATCCAGTACAATAAAACCATCTAGAAAGTAATCACAACCATAATAACTCGTTCCTAAAAACAAGTCCACACCACTATTATGGAAATTTAAATTAAAACCAAACTTAACCAACACTAACATAGAAACTAAATTCCGATGAATCTCCAGAGCATATAATATGTCATGTAGAAATAAAGTGCGTCCACCACGCATATTTAATTGGAGTTATTCCCTACATAGATCCATTTCATTCCAGTTGGAATTCGTCGAAACTTCACGAAGGCACCTTTGTCCTTCGCTACATGGTCTGTGGCTCTCGAATCTACGGTCCATAAAGGATTAGATTCAGTTAAAAATATATAACTTGATACAAAAATAGAGTTCTCAAGAATACAATGGGTGTTTACATTTTTTGGCTCACTACAGTCACGAGCATAGTGACCTTTCTTACCACAGTTGTAACACTTTACCTTTGACATTCTCTTCATATGAGGAGGCTTTCCTCTCTCATGTTGGTCAACTCTTGGTTTCTTCCCTGAAGAGCTCACTCCTTTGCCTTTCCACCTTTTGAATGTGTTGGGATGCTTGCACTTGGAGCTTGAAGCTCCTTGTGAGCTAGAACTTGCATAATAAATATCAATTTCTGGTTTAGCCGCTAGGAGGCGGTCTCCTTCTAGCTCAAGATGGCGCACTGCATCCTCAAAGGTCTTAATGTTCTCATTGTGGGTCAAGTGCACCTTCATATGCTCCCAACTTTGAGGCAATGAACAAATCATTGCTTGTACTTGTTGTTCATCAGTCAGAATGTGGCCAGCATCCTTCAGTTCATTTATCATGTTTGACATCTTTCTTAAGTGTAGTTTCATGGATTGACCATGAGGTTTCTTGTATGAGTCAAACCTTATAGCGAGCTGTCTCAATTTGGTCACCGATGTATGACCAAATCTTGCTGCCAATGCTTCCCACATCTCTTTGGCATTCTCAAAACACTTGAACTTTCGCATGACATCATTCTCCATGCTACTTAGCAACGTGATGTGAGTAAGGGAGTTTTTCCTTTTCCATGCAACAAATGCATCCTTAGCTCTTTTGTGTTGTGTAGTGTTCCCATCTTTAGGCTCTTCAATAACCAGGTTAAGATCTTCAAGAGCCTCTTGCTCTTCTAGCATATATTGGATTTTCATATGCCATATTTTATAATTATCACCATTGAGCTTCTCTTCTTTGTTCAATTCAGTGACTATGCTCTTAGTTGCTGAAGCCATTGGATCTAAACATATCAAACACACATGCATGAAACATTAATGCCTATCATTTATGCATCTATTTTGCATAAACTAATCATATTAATGAATAATCTCAAATAGGCCTTCAGAATCAAAATGTCATTATTGTTTCCAATCATCATCCAAGAACCTTAATTGAAATTGTCATTAATATAACCTTCTATGCAAAAATGAGTCATTTGAAGCTACTTAAACTTCCATAACTACCCAAAAGAATTAATAGTAATAAAAAGCAATTGACATTGAACATCCATTAATAAAAAGGCATTTTTACATAACGTAACTAATACATTAGAAGTCACAACAACATCAATATGGAAGAAACTATCTACATGAGATATTCTTAAAACATCCTAAATAAGCATAACTTCAACCACTCAATAAAATAACCTATGAATAGGGAAGGACTTATAAAAGGACTTTTTAAGCTTAAGTTTCTTATATGGCAACCATGGAAAGATAGAGGGAAAACCCCTAGGGTTTCTCCCACACACATTCATTCCCCGCCTGGTCGTATTCATTCCTAAGGTCGAAGTCTTCGAGGCCTCAATCTTAAAGTATTCTCTCACAAAGGCCACTACAAGCTTCTTATACTTCAAAACCACGTTGACCTCCCATAGGCGATTGAACACCACTTGTCATTCAAATGGAAGAGTGTTAATCATGGATTGCACCATCTCAAAAGCTAGCATGGGATAGCCTTTTCAAATTATTTTCTATATCTTCTTATTGACCTTGCGCACATGTACCCTTATATCACCACTTTCCCATCGATAATTAGCCAACTCAATTGTCAACCTTCAAAGTTTCCTCTTTTGTCTTCTTGAAAATACACGAATAGGTGTATGCATGGGAATGGGAGGCATTGTTCCTGCAACAAATGCAGAACAAAAGGTATTACACATAATCCAAAGTGAGTATAATTTTTTTTATGGTCAACGGCAGTCAACACAGGTCAACGGATGACTGGGTCAAGTCAACAAGTCCACGGATCGGATCTTGGGTCAGGTTGGACAAACTGACCGCCTGAATAGTGGGCTATCGTCATCATGACGTCAGCCACACACGCGCGTGACGCACACGCTTGAAGAAACTTCCTCGGTGCGTGCGTTGCACGCGCCTGAAGAAACTTCCTCAGCGCGTGCAATTGCAACTGGTTTTGGTCACACTTGGCAGCGCATCCAACCACCTTCGGTGGCATGCCACCACTCATTTTTCTCGTCTCGACGAGAACTACGACTATACATCTTCAAAAATGAATTTTGACATACGAAAAATCAAAAAAGGGGAATGAATAGTGTGTCGAGTGTCGGGATTTTCACCCCTGATCACTCATTGGCGTTAATACTTAAATTTTGGCCATAAAATCAATTATAAATGACAATAACGATCGGTAACAACAATCCTACACTCTGATACCAATAAAGAAAATGGATTCCAAAAAACGAAAATCGAACTAATTGAATATCAATTAACAAAATATGCGGAAACGGCTCAAGGACACATTTAACATTGATCAGAAGGCATATCACTTAGATGTACATACTTTATTAACCACGGATTAAGTGCTTCCTTTGTAGCAATGATAGTTCTTAATTAGGGCGAATCCTTGTTCTTGAGAGAGTTTTTCCTTTTTGTTTTTGTGCGGGAGAGCTTTCAAAACGTTAGTGTTGAAAATTGTTCATCATCCAACGTTTCTTTTTATTTTACAATTTTTCTCTCACAAAAATAACTACCTTAGTAGTTTACCTCTCTCATGGGCCCTTTCAAATGGGCTGGGTTTAGCCCAACATGGGTGGCCTATTATTAATGAAAAAACCATCATCTTGATATGAAGAAGAAATTGTTTTGAGGCAAGCTATTTTTTTGTTATTGATCTTGTTCCTTGAAACTACCCATCAATTTTCCCATGAACGTGATGCGGAAGGTGAAGGAGGGAGTTGGAGAAGAAGGGAGGACGAAACAAACGAAGAAGAAAATAAGAAGAAAGGCGGAGTGATAGGGAGAGAGAGATGGATTTGTTTGTTGATGGGATGTGGACCCAACAATTACGTGGAGAAAGAAAGATCAAATGTATAAAACGATTTTCTGAATTTTCTGCGTAGGTGTGATTATAGGGGGTCTCAATCAGGGTTGGCCACCCCGCCGTGCCTGGGACCCCACAAATTATGGAACTTCAGCTTGGGTCGACCCCTTCAATTTCTTGACCTGAGTGGAGTTGTTCCGTTGACTGACTTGGTCTTTTCCATAGGCCAAGGTGACTCCAATGTCTCCAACCGAAAAAGGTTCATCCAGTCTCTTTGCAGCCGTTTCATATGGTGCCCATCTCCACCTACCCCAAGCAGTTCTTTACTAATTTCGCTTTGCCCAAAGACGACATGATTAATGCTCTCCACTCCGCGAATCTGTACAGTGTTGCCGCTCCTTCTTGTTCTGTTGCATGTGGTGATTAGCAATATTGCTCCGAGTAATTCATAGTGCACCGCTTCATTTTGTAATGGCAATTACAATATAAGCTACCCATTTTGATTGAATAATAACCCAAAGGGATGTGGTAAGTGAAAGAATAAACCGACTTGTGAACATAATCACGCAATTCTATACTTGCAGGATGGTCGTATTATGTGCAATCCATCAATTATTCTACCCAACAAATCGGGTTAGTTGACGATGGGTTGCAAAAGAATAACTATTCATCTCTCCCTTATCATTCATGGGCGATGTGTAACTTCAGTATGGACCACAATAGTCCATTGGTCATTGTGAGCTGCTTGAAGCTGATTAATCCTCCATTCTAAATTGCCACCGGTCCATGTATGGATGGTTTGTAATCTTCCAATGTATCATCGAATTGGAACTTGTATTTTCTTGAACTTATTAATGATTAATGTACACTCTATATAGCGTTACTTTATTCATAATTCTCGAGTAAAAGAAATTTAAAATTGTATTTTCGCAATGTACCCTAGTACCTTTTGTTATTGGTGACGTTGAAGTCTTAGTCGTGTCAAATTGTTGAACATGCGATAAGATTCTCTTCAAAGAGCATGACGGGACTATAAAGTTCAAATATTTTACTCTAACAACTTCAGGAGTATTTTCCTCAATATAAATAGAATAGATTGGATAAGTCTTTTGGTTTCTTAACATTTTTTTTTTCCTTCCTTGATTATCAAGATGCATTCGATTGTTGACTCACATAGACTCATTTTGATTCAAAGTCTACGATCGAATCTTAACAGGACTTTCTTGTCATATTAGAAAGTAGAAAACTCATTATTAGAATATATATTTCCGGGAATTTGAAATAATTTATCAAAGAAAAATCTCCAAAAATATGAAACGGTATGGGTGGACAGCTAAATGTATGGGTTGTCAATTGTGATGTTTTCTTGAAAAATTGGGGATGATGTTGGGTCCTACTCGCGACTCCTGTAATAATCTCAACTTGATTGACTTTGTTTTATTTGGTGTCGCGACCTAAAATTAATTTAATAATAGGTTTAGGGGTATTGTTAATTTCGGGCCGACGGCTCTTCATTAACTTGGGCTCTCCCAAGCCCATACCCCGCGTGACGTTGGGTGTTCGTAAAAAATTTCAAATAAGGAGTCGCCACTAGTCTATTAAGGTCGACTAGAAACCAAGCGAGACATGGGAGCGTGTCTCACTATTTACGCAACCAGAGAGTCTAGGGTCGGGGACTTGATTACGTTAGTCATGTGACTAACGCCCTTTCGGTACCTAACTTAATTGTGTGTCAACTAAAGACATGGCAACACATTCAAAAAACCTATTGTAGAGCCTTAAAGGCTTATTCAATTTTGATCTTTTTTCTTTTCTAAGGGTTTTCTGAATTTTTTGCAATTTTTTCTGATTTTTCTGAATTTTTTCTGAATTTTTGTGCTTTTTAATATTTTTTAATATTTTCGAATTTTCTGAAATTAAAGAAAACAAGCTTTTAAGGTTTTTGCAAATTTTTGGCTTTTCTGGAATGTAAAAACATTTATTAATGTTTCTTTTGGAATTTTCTAATTTTTTTCTTTTTTTTTTTTTTTTTGGAATTTTTGAATATTCGAAAAAAAGAAATAAAGTAAAATGAATTAAATTAAAATTTTAAAACCTTTCTGAAATTTTTTTTTTTTTTTTTAATTTTTAATGATTTTCGAAAAGAAAATTTTAATATTTTCTTAATATTTTCTTAATATTTAATTTTTTTTTGCATTTTTGGATTTTTTTTTAATTAATTAAAAAGTAATTCGGACCGGGTCGGGCGACCCGGCCCTACTAAACCGACCTGGCCCCTATCGGGCCGGGCGGAGCAACGACCGGGCTGGCCGAACGGCCCGGTCAAAAAACTTTAAAATGGCCCATGATTAAAAAATAAAAATAAATAAAAAGCCCATTTCCTTGTTTTTTTTTTTTTTTTTTTCTGGCCCTTTTTTTTTTCTATTTTTTATTCTTTTCTTTGGTTTTCTTCTTCACGTTTGTGCATGCATGCCCGACGCTTCTCTCCCCGTGTTTCTTCCCGCAACTCACGCTCACCGACCCGAATGACCATCGACGCCACACCCAACCTCCGTTTATCGACGGCCATTCACCGGTCATTCACCCCAACCGTCACTAACCACCGTCGACCAACTCCGGTCGCTTACTCCGGCGACCACAAACATAGTAAACAAAACCCAACTGAATGGGCATTTTTTAAACCCAGAGATCTCAGCAAACCAAAAAGGATAAATACATTAGAATGAGGAGAAATATTCTAACTCGTGCGGCCTTGAACTGTTGGCTCGCCAGTGAGGGAAGGTAGCTCCGGAGTTTTTGTTTTTCCGGCGATTCGCAAAGATTGATGAACACGCCATGAAATCACGGGAAAACATAGAGAAAAAACATGATATCAGACGTAGTTCAATCGCGCAAGAAATACCACGCATCAAACTAAACTTCTGAGTATCCACACGACGAAGTGAATTTCGGCCATTCATTTAGGCATTTCCTCAAACAGTCGGTGCGCGATTTAACAAGTATGTTCAGGAACAAGATTCAATGTGATTTTCGAGTCAAAGATGATTTAAAAAGGTTAGAATCAACATATTTCATGCCCAAATCCATCTTATTTTATCACGGTTCACCCGAATTTTTCCAGTCAAGTTCGGTGTACCTAAGTGTTCTATGTTTCCTTCGAGGCAATGCATCGAACAGGTGGTATGCACCGATGAACTCAAGTTCCGGGTTCGAACCGGAAGCATTCCTCGTCTAACGGTGGGTGTTAATCTCCCGAATATCACAAATCATCAAGACCTCGATTCAGTTTTACTTGTTTTGTTTAGAAATCCCATTGATTCAACTCTATAGCTTCACACCCCACAGTCGGCACAAAACGGAGCATGAGAAAAAGCATTACCTGGTTCGGGAATGGAGTTTTTGCCAGCATATAGTCACTGACGAAGCTTCGACGGACGATGAATAGCGTTTCTTCGGCCTAGGGATCACGTGTCCAATGGGTGAGGGCTTCCGTACACCCACGAACGGAGATAATGGCTGGCGATTGTGCAAGATGCTCTCCGGTATCCCCCCGTCGAAGCGCTCTCTCGGCTTGAGCTCGTCGAAGTTCTTTCTCCCTGGTTCAAATTTGCGCAACTTTAAGATTTTCCTCTTCACCCGTCAAGCTTGAGCCGTCTCCTTGATGAGAACAATTCTGTTTTTCTTCTTGTTTCTCACGAGCTCTCTCTCTCGACCTCCAAACGGAAAAAACCCCGCTCTCGGGCCATCCTTTTTCTTTTTCTTCTCGAGATCTGCTCTCCTAGTTTTTTTTTTCTCTCCCGGATCTCTCGGTCTTCGTTTTTCTTCTCTGCAGATCTGTTCTCTTTGCAAAGCAGCAAGAAGCGAAGAAGAAGCGCCTCAACTACGAGTAAACCCATCACCTCCGTTCTCTCGACCAGCCAAAACCCGTAAGAAGGAAAAATCTCCCCATTGAAAAACCCCTCGCTATCTCTGTCTCCTCTCTCGATTGCTCAGATTTGTTTTCGCTCACGCCTCTCGTGCGCGAGATCTGAAAACTGTCGCCCTATTCTCATCCGAGCTGCCCTTCCTCGGCGATCCTTGGTCGCGCTCCGTCGAGCTCTTCTCCTCCCGCTTTTCGCCGTGTGACTGCGCAGCAAGGGAAGATTCCCTTGCTGGCGTCACGCGGCCGGCGCACCGCGGCGGTGGGGGTCGCGTCGCGCGGAGTCGTTGCCGCCTCCCTTCTCCTCCGCTCCTCCTTTTTTTTTTTCCTGTCTGTGTCCTTTTTTCTGATCTGCGTGCCTCTCTTTCTCGTGCGTCTCGGTGTCGCCGTCCTCCTCTCGCGCTTCTTTGTTCTCGCTCGAGCGGCGGAGCTCCGAGGAGAGAGTGGGGATGCGCTCCTCTCCTCTTTCCCAGCTCCTCCCCGTCCCTCCGAAAATCGTCTCTCTCCCGTGTAACCGAAAATCCGGTGCTCCTCTCGCCGCGTGACAACGCAGCAAGGGGACGATTCCCTTTGCTGGCGTCACGTGGCGACGTCGGCTAAGGAGCGACGTCCAAAGAGACGACGTCGTCA
The DNA here is from genome assembly GCA_014182735.1 of Corymbia maculata. NCBI lineage: Eukaryota > Viridiplantae > Streptophyta > Magnoliopsida > Myrtales > Myrtaceae > Corymbia > Corymbia maculata. Next base: position 19,420,043 of record CM024689.1, read on the forward strand.
AGCATTGCTGCTGCGTGCGTGTGTGCGTTGTGTGCGTGCGTGTGAGAGAATGAGTGACCCCCTTTTTTTCTTTTTCTTTTTTTTCCAGTGGAGGTTCAAGAGAAGGGAAAGAAAAAGGATATGGTGGGCTGGGCTTGTGCTTCCATTAATCTTAGTGGGCTTGAAGGAAATAAAAATGAAGGCTTAAGGAATTAAAAGAAAATGGGCTGGGAAATTAAAAGGCTAGACTATACCGGCCCAACGATCGAATTTTTTCGAATTTTCGAATTTTTTTATCAATTTTTTTATCTTTTCTAGAAATTAATATATATTTATATATGCAAAATAGATGGGCATTTAAAATAAAATAAACAAAAATTTGGGTGTCAACAGCTGCCCCTCTTTGAAAGGGAGCTCGAAGAGGTTCATTTCAAAGACTAGGTGACACCCGACTTTTACCGACGAGCCATGGAATCGTGGATTTATTCCATTCATCTTCTTTTTCTTTCTTTTTTTTTTGTTTTTTTGTTTTTTTGAGTTTTTGAGGTTTTGGCTCGTGTGAACGAGTTTCAACCCAGTTAGTAAAGTCTCACCGTGTAACACGGGTTTCGACTATGTTAGTGGAGTCTTGCCGTGTAAGAACGGGTTTTGACTGGGTTAGTAAGGTCTCACCGTGTAAGAACGGGTTTCGACCGGGTTAGTAAGGTCTCACCGTGTAAGAACGGGTTTCGACTGGGTTAGTAAGGTCTCACCGTGTAAAAATGGGTTTCGACCGAATTGGGGTCTCACCGTGTAAGAACGGGTTTCGACTTGAAATGGGGTCTCACCGTGTAAGAACGGGTTTCGACCGAATTGGGGTCTCACCGTGTAAGAACGGGTTTCGACTTGAAATGGGGTCTCACCGTGTAAGAACGGGTTTCGACCGAATTGGGGTCTCACCGTGTAAGAACGGGTTTCGACCAAATTGGAGTCTCACCGTGTAAGAACGGGTTTCGACTTGAGATGGGGTCTCACCGTGTAAGAACGGGTTTCGACTTGAGATGGGGTCTCACCGTGTAAGAACGGGTTTCGACTTGAAATGGGGTCTCACCGTGTAAAAACGGGTTTCGACCGAATTGGGGTCTCACCGTGTAAGAACGGGTTTCGACCGAATTGGAGTCTCACCGTGTAAGAACGGGTTTCGACTTGAAATGGAGTCTCGCCGTGTAAGAACGGGTTTCGACCAAGTTATACATTGTTTAAGGAAGACCTATGAACCTTTTGGAAATTGCATGGTTTCGGGTTGACCACAAAACCATGTGGTTTAAAGAGAACCCACGAACCCTTTTGGAAATTGCATGGTTTCAGGTTGACCATGAACCATGTGGTTTTAAGGAAGACCCACAAACCCTATGAAAATTGCATGGTTTTCCGGTTAACCATGAACCATGTGGTTTAAGGAGGACCCACGAACCATTTTAGAAATTGCATGGTTTTCCGGTTAACCATGAACCATGTGGTTTAAGGAGAACCCACGAACCATTTTAGAAATTGCATAGTTTTCCGGTTGACCATGAACCATGTGGTTTAAGGAGGACCCACAAACTATGTGGTTTTAAGGAAGACCCACAAATCCTATGAAAATTGCATGGTTTTCCGGTTGACCATGAACCATGTGGTTTAAGGAGGACCCACGAACCATTTTAGAAATTGCATGGTTTTCCGGTTGACCATGAACCATGTGGTTTAAGGAGGACCCACGAACCATGTGGTTTTAAGGAAGACCCACAAACCCTATGAAAATTGCATGGTTTTCGGTTGACCATGAACCATGTGGGTTAAGGAGGACCCACGAACCATGTGGTTTTAAGGAAGACCCACAAACCCTATGAAAATTGCATGGTTTTCAGTTGACCATGAACCATGTGGTTTAAGGAGGACCCACGAACCATGTGGTTTTAAGGAGGACCCACAAACCCTATGAAAATTGTATGGTTTTCCGGTTGACCATGAACCATGTGGTTTAAGGAGGACCCACGAACCATTTTAGAAATTGCATGGTTTTCCGGTTGACCATGAACCATGTGGTTTAAGGAGGACCCACGAACCATTGTGGTTTAAGGATAAACTCACCAACCGTGTGGTTTAAGGGTGGTTTAAGGATAGACCCACCAACCGTGTGGTTTAAGGATAGACCCACGAACCATTGTGGTTTAAGGATAGACCCACCAACCGTGTGGTTTAAGGATAGACCCACTAACCATTGTGGTTTAAGGATAGACCCACCAACCGTGTGGTTTAAGGATAGACCCACGAACCATTGTGGTTTAAGGATAGACCCACCAACCGTGTGGTTTAAGGATAAGCCCACGAACCAATGTGGTTGAAGGATAGACCCACCAACCGTGTGGTTTAAGGATAGACCCACTAACCATTGTGGTTTAAGGATAGACCCACTAACCATTGTGGTTTAAGGATAGACCCACTAACCGTGTGGTTTAAGGATAGACCCACGAACCATTGTGGTTTAAGGATAGACCCACTAACCGTGTGGTTTAAGGATAGACCCACGAACCATTGTAGAAATTGTGTGGTTTCACCGAGTGAACCTGTCAAATTCAACTTGAGCAAATGCCATTAGAGACAATATCAGAAAAATACATTCACAATGTTGTAGCATCAATTGCATAAGCAAATCAAGTTAAGTCTAATCAAATTGAAAACATTTGATTTTTTGATTTTTTTTTTTTTTTTTTTTTTTGGTAACCTGTACCATAAAATTGTCATCAAGCTTGGAAGGTATCATTGATCATCAGATCCCTTTAAGAGAAAAATCATATCAGAATGATCCTACTCATGAGAGAGGTTTATTAAGCATGCCAAGCAAAAGCTCCTTAGTTAGAAAGGACTTATCACATGCTCTCAAGAAGGGTTATTTGATCACATCCATTCATGTGGGAAGTGATTTGATCACTCAATTTATCTCACATTTCCAATGTCGAAGGATTTGAGAATCATTCGCAATAACTACACATTGACCAATCCAAAAGGTCTTTCAAAGGGACCGTAATGCGGGTTTGATTGTGGCTTTAGCAATGGATATGCATCATTGGTCATGAAATGGAATAATTATCTACCAACATCTCCGCCAGGTTTACAAGTCAAGAAACCTTAAGATGAGATAAGACAACCTTGCCCCCACTTCTTTGAGCGGTAGCTTCTTTGGAAAATCCTTATTCTCGCTTGAATCATCCCAATCGAAGAGACTTCGGGAAGGGTTGTAATGTTGGTTTGGTTATGGCTCGAAAGGCTCAGAATTTTTCACAAAAAGGGTTGAAAGTTGGTGATTATCATGACATCATAGTCATATCACTCAATCTTTTTTAAAGCACTTGACTTTTGGAATCTGAATTGTCTCGAAAGTCCATTGACTAATCGAATAAGAGCTTTGCCCTTCTCAATTTTTTTGCATTTGTAATGATTTTCTTTTCAATGCAAACATTTTGAATTTGACAAAATATTTTTTTTTTTTTTTTTTTTTACATGGGAGTTTTTTCTTTTTTTCTTTTTTGCCCCCTAATGTAAATCTTTTTTTTCTTTTTTCCTCTTTTTTTTCACGGGCATTGGCCTTGCTTTTACTAGGCACACTGCTTTTCCATGCCTCTTGGTTTTCATTGGACTTTTGCTCTTTTGAACTTTTTGAGCTTTCGAGACTTTCAAGATTCTTCCCACATTTTCACATAAAATGCCTATTGTGCTTGTCAATCATGTGCCTTGCCCCAACATGGGGAGATAACCACCACTTGGGTTTTAGAAATGAACAATCAGGCTCAACTTGGTTTAAGCAAAGGGTATCAGTGTTTGGATAGAGAAAAGAATGCTCTTCTTCACCTTGGGATGTTTCAAGCTTCATAAGAATTCACCTGAAATTACCACAAAAAGATTAATGCAAGTGAAGGCAAAGAAGTCTTTCTCATCTTTTCACCATAGGATGTCAACCAGGCCTTCCAAATTTGCCCCCTTGTGGGGTGGTTCTTGACAGGGGGTATTTTTGACTTCCTCACATTTAAGGCTCAAAGGGGCTAACTATGGTCACCTGTGGTGTTTAAGATAGAGAAGAGAAATGCCTCTTTTCATTTTGGTCTGTGTACCAATTGCGAATGATTCCTTTGTCCTTAAACGACATAGGTTTTCTTTTTTCGCTCAATTCTCAATGTTTGAAGGATGTGTTTGGAAATGGATTGTCTTTCATCATCCTAAGCATTCCCTACTTGGCATGATTAAACATCTCAATTTCATTTAGTCGAGATCATCTAAGTAGATTAATCTCCATGAGGAATTTTGATTCAAAATGAGTGATCCATCAAGCAGACATACAATTTTAAGATAAAAAACAATGCTCGAAACTTTGTGAAAAGTTTGCTTTCTTCAATTTTTATCTTTTCTTTTTTTTTTATCTTTTTATTTGCTCCAAGTAAAATGATGAATTTTTTTTGGATGAAAATTCTCAATTTTTCTTTTTGATTTTGAGAATAAGGGTATTTACCTGTAACATGGTAACCTAGTAACCTGTAAAGAATAGGAAGGAAAGTGTTAGTGCCAGAATTTTCCAGGATTGGTGAATTGGAAACGATACACTATTACCCTTCACTCGCATTTATTACTCAAGTGCCGACATCATCCTCTTAGATATTTGGCAATCCCAAATTACCCTTCACTTGCATTTTTTGGCATCTTTCTTTTTGTGCATTTGATGTTTCCCTATCAAAGGAAAAATGGATCATTTTAGAAACAACATCAACATGAGCAATTGGAATCGATACAATTTACCCTTCATGTGCTTTTGCTTTTCGGTATGAGCATTTATGCTGTGACATTTGAGGGTATTGCTTATTGGATGCTTTGCCCCATTTATCGCCTGTGAAGAAAATGATTGGGCATGTTATTTCCACACTCAATTGGAAATCATTTAGGAACGAAATGCATCCTTTACACCAAAATGGGTGATTGAGCTTTAACGTGCTCCTTTGGTGGAAGACACTACTCCCGCAGTCAATGCGCATATTTTCCTACAAAAGATGGGACATGCTATTTGCATTCCAACATTGAATTGGATTAATTTAGGAACAATACACCCTTTTGGCATTGAATTGATTGATTCCATTTCAACATGCTTCATGGGTGTGATTTACTATGCTTTGAGTGACTTGTGTTGATGATCGCCCTGTGACAAAAGAAAATGAATTGTGTCATTTCCATACTTAATTGAGCTCAATTTAGGAACGATACATCCTTTTGTAATGAATTTTTGCCCCAACACGTGTCATTGGTGAGGAATAAGAGATATTGCCCGACAGTCAAATGCTGCTCCAATGTCTTTTACATTAAGACATGTAATTAAGCTTCACCATATCTTGCTCTGGCACATGTTGAAATCTTGTGCCCTGTCATGCTCATTTGATGGGCTTTTGTTTCATTCAAATTTACCGGCTCAACATCCCAAGGCATCTTGTGCCCTGTCTTATGCCTTGTCATGCTCATTTGATGGGCTTTTGTTTCATTCAAATTTACCCTGCATCAAAGAAAAGGACGTGTCATTTCCTTATACTAAAGAGTATCAAATTAAGGAACGGAATACACCCTTTTTCCAAGTCAGACGGCTCAACATCCCAAGGCATCTTTTGCAGAGAAATGGGAAATATTGCCCCAATGCTCAAATGTGCGCCTTATGAAGTTAGAATAACTTTGCCACACATAGCTCCATCATGTTGGATCAGCGAATCTTCGTCTCGTTCGAATTTTCATCGCTCATGATAAGCTAGGTTTAAGAATGCCTCGTTGCCTTGTTCGAACATTATAAAACTTGGTGCTCAAACTGTCTTCTTTTCAAATACTTGGCAATTCCCTTCCTTTGTCTCATTATACAAAGCAATCGACGAACTGGCTTGATATTTGAAGGTTTTGCCTCATTTCCTCGCGAAAAGCAGATAACAAAGTTGCGTTTTACATCACAAATCATGAGGGCTACATTGATGGTCTCCAAACAAAGTTGACGTCGAAGGAGATTAAAGCCAGCTTTAAACATTTTGTGTTTCTTGACTACACAACAAAGCCGAATAGGGAATGTTTCAAGTCTTCATGACTGGAAATTGTGATAACTAAAGTTCAACAGCTCTTGGTTGTGAGGTGAAACGAAACAAAGCACATCCAAGTGCATTTTCAAAACTAAGATTTGGCGCAGTCAATTGACGATGGATGACCTTCGATGTCTCTTAGCAAGGCGGCTTCATATAGTTAATCTTCCCCAGGACATAGTTCAAAGCAACACACAAATATGATAGATGCATTAGTGATGCCAATTCACGAGCAAGTGAGTCATCGATGGATAAAACTCGCCAAAAGTCTAGTGATGGTGGCATCCGACCTCCAAATAAAGGAACTTCCTGGAATAGAACTTGACTTCATTTAGCCTCCATGGAAGATTGGCACCAGCAAAGCTTCAACACATGCTTGAGGCACTTCGGGTTCTCATCAAGGATTGATTTTCAATTTCAAGGAATGAGGAATCATGAACCTCCCATGTAACATATTCTTCAATGGTCGCTTCTCAATTGATAGCACTAACCTGAGTATATTCATTTCCATCTATGGAGAGATCGTCTAGGTACATTGACCCTCTAGAAGTGGACGTCTTTGTTGGCAACTACTATTCAAGAGGACACCGTAATTGCACTAATCTTCTCCCGACCATGGAAACTTTTCCAATCGATCATGTGCAAGATCATGAAGATAAAAGCCCAAAAATCCAGCAAGCTGTATTGAGTATATTAGCGTGCGATGACTTTATCCAAATTCAAAATAGAACCAATGAGAAAAATTATTCTCTCGTCGGGGACGTTAACATTGAATTGCATCTCAAAAGATCTGTTCTTTGATGAGGCACGATGCTGTCTTGAGGCTTGAATAAGCTATGAGTCTCTAAAGCAGTGAACTCCCGTCACAAGAAACTGATCAAATACAATCTAGTCAGTGATCTTTCCAACCCTTAATGCTATATATCTGATAGCTTCAAAGATTTGGGACATGATAGAAGGCGATGCGTCAAAAGTGTCGTTTGAATTCATGAGTGCGAGTTTCCGAAGAAATCAATATCAAAATTGGACTCTCATTTTTTGGATTCCAAGATCAAGACTTGTGAGAGTATTTGCTTGTGATCTGATTCAAATACCAATGTCAAAATTGTTTAGTTCTCTCCTGCAGGAAAATGTATGAACAAATCAATTTCAGAATAAATTAATTCCATTGGAACGATCACAACTTTACCATCCCAGGTTATCTTTCTTGCGGTTCCCTGCAAAGGACGAACACGTGAGGAACATAATACACTGACTTTCAAAAACTCATGGAAATTCAATAGAATACACCAACTTTTGAATGGCCTTCGAAGTCAAAGAATGTTTACAAACTTGAATTTCTTTACCCAAAAAAAAAAAAAAAAAAAAATGAGTCACTTAGGTTTATGATCAACTTGGAATTGAAAACATCATCCATAAAAAGAATAAATATACAAAAAGAAATACAATACACTCCTATGAGTAACAATTCTCATCCTAAAGATGTCCACTTCTTGGCACGGTCAAGTAAGAACAATTCGAAGGATGGCCATCACGCACCTGCAAGAAGAAGAAACAAGGTCAGTATGTGAGTAAGAAAATGATCTTCCAATGAGGTCGCCTCTTACAACAAAATCGAGGCGATGGTACATGCCCCAAGAATTCCTATTACAGGATTTCGGTATTTTGCTAAGATTTGATTGTAAGAGGAGACAACATTGAAAGATCAATCTGCGATTATCAATTGAATGCCCACTCTATTCCCAAAAGTTTCATATGCAAAATGTGGCATTGATTTTGAAAGATTGATTTGTGCTTTCATTTTTGCCAAAATGAGATGATTTTTTTTATTTTGAAAAATCTATATACAAAATGTGATTTGAATTTTCAATCTCAAAATGTGAGAGGGAAAGCATTTGATTAAAAGTGTGAATTCAATTTTTTTGTGCCCCAAAATAAAATCATGAATTTGAAGATTTTTTTTTTTTTGACAAGATATGACTTTAAGCCCATGATTAGAAACTATGACAAAATCATCTGTTGTGCAGGGCTAAATTAATGATTTTTGAAATTGACACTGAATGTTTGCTTATTAAGGGTAATTGCCAATTTTCCCAATTAGAAGCCTACACTGAGGGCATTCGATTAATGTTCGCAAATTTCAAAAATGAAAATTTCAATAAAAAATGAATAAGTAAAGGGAGAAATCATTCTTACCATTGGCGATGATTTTTTCTTTTTTCAAACACATAGACATGCGCATGAGACTGTGGGTCAATTTCTATTCTAGACGGCTCAAATGAAGCCATGGGATTACCGGACTGAACCGACATGATCGCGGTTGGGTCGGGGTTCCCATGACTCCGGCTTTGTCAAAGAGTCGACCCGTGCTGCGTGTTTGCAAGCCGGGGTGGAAGCTCGACATCGAAAGAATTTCGGAATTGAGATGGGCGACTCGTACTACATGATGGTAGTCGGAGTGGTATCCATCTCAACACCATCCTAAGTGATCCTAATGCGGCCCAGGTCCGGCGGCAGGTTGTGTGTGCTAAAGTGTAGTGCCATGTAAGGGAGACATGCACAACAATTTATATAGCAACCAACACTTCAAAAATTTAACTATACACTTATTCACATTCGCCACCCTACAAAACAAAGTGTTAGCAAACACTCCACCCCTTATTACTCCAATCCTGCACCAACATTTAACACGAGGTTAGTGGACTTACCTCACCTTCTCGAATGCGCTGCCAAAGAAACACATTAGATAACACACAATCAAGCAAATTAGGCCTAAGTCCTCTAAGGTTTAGAACCAGTCCCCAGCGGAGTCGCCAAGCTGTCGCGACCTAAAATTAATTTAATAATAGGTTTAGGGGTATTGTTAATTTCGGGCCGACGGCTCTTCATTAACTTGGGCTCTCCCAAGCCCATACCCCGCGTGACGTTGGGTGTTCGTAAAAAATTTCAAATAAGGAGTCGCCACTAGTCTATTAAGGTCGACTAGAAACCAAGCGAGACATGGGAGCGTGTCTCACTATTTACGCAACCAGAGAGTCTAGGGTCGGGGACTTGATTACGTTAGTCATGTGACTAACGCCCTTTCGGTACCTAACTTAATTGTGTGTCAACTAAAGACATGGCAACACATTCAAAAAACCTATTGTAGAGCCCTAAAGGCTTATTCAATTTTGATCTTTTTTCTTTTCTAAGGGTTTTCTGAATTTTTGCAATTTTTTCTGATTTTTCTGAATTTTTCTGAATTTTTGTGCTTTTTAATATTTTTTAATATTTTCGAATTTTCTGAAATTAAAGAAAACAAGCTTTTAAGGTTTTTGCAAATTTTTGGCTTTTCTGGAATGTAAAAACATTTATTAATGTTTCTTTTGGAATTTTCTAATTTTTTTTTTTTTTTTTTTTTTTTTTTGGAATTTTTGAATATTCGAAAAAAAGAAATAAAGTAAAATGAATTAAATTAAAATTTTAAAACCTTTCTGAAATTTTTTTTTTTTTTTTTTAATTTTTAATGATTTTCGAAAAGAAAATTTTAATATTTTCTTAATATTTTCTTAATATTTAATTTTTTTTTGCATTTTTGGATTTTTTTAATTAATTAAAAAGTAATTCGGACCGGGTCGGGCGACCCGGCCCTACTAAACCGACCCGGCCCCTATCGGGCCGGGCCGGAGCAACGACCGGGCTGGCCGAACGGCCCGGTCAAAAAACTTTTAAAATGGCCCATGATTAAAAAATAAAAATAAATAAAAAGCCCATTTCCTTTTTTTTTTTTTTTTCTGGCCCTTTTTTTTTTTCTATTTTTTATTCTTTTCTTTGGTTTTCTTCTTCACGTTTGTGCATGCATGCCCGACGCTTCTCTCCCCGTGTTTCTTCCCGCAACTCACGCTCACCGACCCGAATGACCATCGACGCCACACCCAACCTCCGTTTATCGACATGCCATTCACCAGTCATTCACCCCAACCGTCACTAACCACCGTCGACCAACTCCGGTCGCTTACTCCGGCGACCACAAACATAGTAAACAAAACCCAACTGAATGGGCATTTTTTAAACCCAGAGATCTCAGCAAACCAAAAAGGATAAATACATTAGAATGAGGAGAAATATTCTAACTCGTGCGGCCTTGAACTGTTGGCTCGCCAGTGAGGGAAGGTAGCTCCGGAGTTTTTGTTTTTCCGGCGATTCGCAAAGATTGATGAACACGCCATGAAATCACGGGAAAACATAGAGAAAAACATGATATCAGACGTAGTTCAATCGCGCAAGAAATACCACGCATCAAACTAAACTTCGAGTATCCACACGACGAAGTGAATTTCGGCCATTCATTTAGGCATTTCCTCAAACAGTCGGTGCGCGATTTAACAAGTATGTTCAGGAACAAGATTCAATGTGATTTTCGAGTCAAAGATGATTTAAAAAGGTTAGAATCAACATATTTCATGCCCAAATCCATCTTATTTTATCACGGTTCACCCGAATTTTTCCAGTCAAGTTCGGTGTACCTAAGTGTTCTATGTTTCCTTCAGGCAATGCATCGAACAGGTGGTATGCACCGATGAACTCAAGTTCTCGGGTTCGAACCGGAAGCATTCCTCGTCTAACGGTGGGTGTTAATCTCCCGAATATCACAAATCATCAAGACCTCGATTCAGTTTTACTTGTTTTGTTTAGAAATCCCATTGATTCAACTCTATAGCTTCACACCCCACAGTCGGCACAAAACGGAGCATGAGAAAAGCATTACCTGGTTCGGGAATGGAGTTTTTGCCAGCATATAGTCACCGACGAAGCTTCGACGGACGATGAATAGCGTTTCTTCGGCCTAGGGATCACGTGTCCAATGGGTGAGGGCTTCCGTACACCCACGAACGGAGATAATGGCTGGCGATTGTGCAAGATGCTCTCCGGTATCCCCCGTCGAAGCGCTCTCTCGGCTTGAGCTCGTCGAAGTTCTTTTCTCCCTGGTTCAAATTTGCGCAACCTTAAGATTTTCCTCTTCACCCGTCAAGCTTGAGCCGTCTCCTTGATGAGAACGATTCTGTTTTTCTTCTTGTTTCTCACGAGCTCTCTCTCTCGACCTCCAAACGGAAAAAACCCCCGCTCTCAGGCCATCCTTTTTCTTTTTCTTCTCAGATCTGCTCTCCTAGTTTTTTTTTTCTCTCCCGGATCTCTCGGTCTTCGTTTTCTTCTCTCGCAGACTGTTCTCTTTGCAGCAAAGAAGAACCGAAGAAGAAGCGCCTCAACTACGAGAGTAAACCCATCACCTCCGTTCTCTCGACCAGCCAAAACCCGGTAAGAAGGAAAAATCTCCCCATTGAAAAACCCCTCGCTATCTCTCGTCTCCTCTCTCGATTGCTCAGATTTGTTTCGGCTCACCGCCTCTCGTGCGCAGATCTGAAAATCGCCGCCCTATTCTCATCCGAGCTGCCCTTCCTCGGCGATCCTTGGTCGCTGCTCCGTCGAGCTCTTCTCCTCCCGCTTTTCGCCGTGGATCGCGCAGCAAGGGAAGATTCCCTTGCTGGCGTCACGCGGCCGGCGTCACCGCGGTGGGGGGGGTCGTCGCGCGGAGTCGTTGCCGCCTCCCTTCTCCTCCGCTCCTCCTCTTTTTTTTTTCCTGTCTGTGTCCTTTTTTCCGATCTGCGTGCCTCTCTTTTCTGTGCGTCTCGGTGTCGCCGTCCTCCTCTGCGCTTCTTTGTTCTCGCTCGAGCGGCGGAGCTCCGAGGAGAGAGTGGGGATGCGCTCCTCTCCTCTTTCCCAGCTCCTCCCCGTCCCTCCGAAAATCGTCTCTCTCCCGTGTAACCGAAAATCCGGTGCTCCTCTCGCCGCGTGACAACGCAGCAAGGGACGATTCCCTTGCTGGCGTCACGTGGCTGACGTCGGCCTAAGGAGCGACGTCCAAAGAGACGACGTCGTCAAGCATTGCTGCTGCGTGCGTGTGTGCGTTGTGTGCGTGCGTGTGAGAGAATGAGTGACCCCCTTTTTTTTCTTTTTTTTTTTTTTTCCAGTGGAGGTTCAAGAGAAGGGAAAGAAAAAGGATATGGTGGGCTGGGCTTGTGCTTCCATTAATCTTAGTGGGCTTGAAGGAAATAAAAATGAAGGCTTAAGGAATTAAAAGAAAATGGGCTGGGAAATTAAAAGGCTAGACTATACCGGCCCAATCGATCGAATTTTTTCGAATTTTCGAATTTTTTTTATCAATTTTTTTTATCTTTTCTAGAAATTAATATATATTTATATATGCAAAATAGATGGGCATTTAAAATAAAATAAACAAAAATTTGGGTGTCAACATTTGGTTGATATGGGCATTTTAATGGACAACCCCGAGTCTTCATTTTTAAGGTCATCTCTCATTCGCCATTATTACATGTGCATATTTTATCCTTGTTGATCCTCCGCCAGATATCAAGCCCCAAATTTCCACTGCTCGCTGGCTGAGAGCAATGTGACTTTCCATGTGAGAAATTGTTATTAATATCATCTTCAATTTGATGCTCAAACTTTTTTTTTCCCAGAAAATTCTATCAAAACACCTGTAAGTTTGCTTAAGGTTGATAGCTATTGTTGTATTCAGTGGGCAAAGACGTCCACTGATGACATAATCTCATTTCAGCTGTTATGTATTGATATTGTATTATCTCTTCGTATTATTTTTCAGGTAAGAAATTGTGATTGTGATTTCTAATTAACACTATATATGCGCCCTAAATGCAAAATATATATTGTTTAATTATATCTTTTAGAAAAATATAACGTGGATGAAGCCCAACCTTAATCATAGTGGAAAAGTTCAAGCTAAAATATAAAACTTCAAATTTGACATTATTTTAACCATCAGTTCTCTTGTCCCATTACTTATCTAGGTTATTATGAAGAAGAACAGAACCTACAGAATTTAGAATTGAACTTGCATTTTCTTGAACATTAATGACTAATGTACACTCTATATATTGTCACTTTATTCACAATTCTTGAGTAAAAAATAATTGAACTTGAATTTTCCCAATGAACTCTAGTACCTTTTGTTATTGGTGAGTTTCAAAGTCTTTTAATTATGCCAAACTGTTGAATACCCTATAAGATTCTCTCCAAAGATAGCGAGGGAACTATGTAACTTTAACAAATTCTGGAGAATTTTCTTCAATAATAATAAAATAGAGGGGATTATTCTTTTGATTTCTTAACATTTTCTTTTCCATTTAATTGAATTTACGCAATCCTTAATTATCATGATGCATTCGATTCTTAACTCATTTGGAACGACTTCAATACTAAAGGAAACTCATTAACATCCTTAATTATCTTGGGGAATTCAAAATAACTTACTTATCTAAGGAAAATGACAATTCAAAATATATGGGTTAACAAAGATAGGACGCATGAAATGATATTGTTCGACTGCTAAATATATGGATTGTCAATATGATCGTTTCTTGCCACATTGAAATGACGATGGTGCTGGATTCTACTCATTACTCCTGTAACATTCTCGACTCGACTTAGTTGACAAAGGCTTTGCAATAGAAGACCCCGAGTCTTCATTTTTAAGGTCTCTCTCATTCGCCATTTATTACATGGGCGTCTTTTTATCCTCATTGATCCACCCTCCACCAAGCCCCAAATATCCATTGGTCAGAGGCAGAGAACGACACGACTTTTCCTCGCAATTCTAGACCTATGTACCTCGCATCTTTGGTCTTTCTTTGTCGTGCTCCTAGGGACACGTAATGCCCAGAATGAACGACCTTGTCCTGCCTCTGTTGCAGTGAAGTTTGCAAGATAAGCGGTCCTTTCAACTAAAGATTGACTTGAAAGGTAGTGTTGACTCTAGACTAGAGCTGGCGTGTGAAAATAGTCGAACGAACTACACTGCTGAATCCATCTATAGAAATAATGATGCCATAAATTATAGCGATATTTTTGTGTTCTACGTGAGGTTGCAAAAGAGTAATTGCTCTTCCCTACTCATTTCATTGATGAACTCTAACTTCAGTTACGATGGTTATCATGTCTATGATAAATGAGGGTTCTTTGTGAAGTGCTGCAGACCTATTGCTTTCTCCTTTATACATCTTGTAGCATAATCCTTAGATATGTCGTCTAAGATATCTAAAATGAGTGAGTATTCATGGGCTGTGATGGATATTGAGGAATCCACAGCATCACCATGACGACATGGGCATGTTTTGATCGAGTGCTTTCACTACACGAGCAACTCCATAACGTGATGGCAACGGGGTTTCAGTCAGCTACTCACCACCTGAATTCCAGAAGAAAGTATCTAGCCTGTCTTCCTTGGTTTGGCCATAAGATAATTATAGTGGGGAGATTACTACTACACTTTTTACATTTTACTTAATCTAATTTTATGGTGTATACAATTTTAATTTTTATAACTCTAAATTTCAAATTTTCATCACATACAAACATTGGCATGTAATATCACTATAATCATTTCATAATTCTCCTTAAATAATTCGAGTAGTACTTTAACTTTTGACGGAAAGGTAAAAGCAAACACGTTGACTTCTTCTTCTTTTTAAGGTTCTACTTAAAAATCATGTTTTTTCTTTAATTTCTTTATGATGTTCAGTTAAGAGTCGTCATAAGTTTCTCAGAAAATATGAAATAACTTACTTATCCAAAAAAAAAAGTTCCAAAAATATGGAATGATGTCGTCCAGCTAAATATATGGTTGTCAATTGTGATGATCTTGCTAAACAAAGATGGCGATGATGTTGGGTCCTACTCGCTACTCCTGTAACATTCTCAACTTGATTGATTTTTGTTTATCAGTTCACATGGGCTTTTTGATAGATGACCCCATGTCTTTCGTATTCATGATCTCTCTCTTTCGCCACTATTACATATGCATCCCATCCTTGTTGATACTCCACCACATATCAAGCCCCAAATTTCCATTGCTCCCAGGATGAGAGGGACATGATTTTTCCTCTCAATTCCAAACCAATGAATCTTGTATCTCTGGTCTTTCCTGTTGTGCTACTTGGGTCATGTACTTGTAACACCTAGAATCAACTCCCATATGTTAAAGCAACGGGACCAATTTGATGAATCGGGAAGCTGAACATTCTCGATGGTATTAAATCTAGATTAGACATCCTTTAAACCTCGTGTTATTGGCAATCACAGCTGTACCTCCACTAACTAAATGGTCGAGCGGAATTGATCCTCAGATTGGTTTTACTACTGAAGATTATAAGATCAATGGAAACCACTAAATATTGTTGGGGTGTCAAGTGTTTTGAGTTTTGGACATTTGTCCATGCAAATTGCCACCTCAAAGGACATTCGTCGTCAACAAAACCGAGTATGAATTATTCTCAAAAGATCTGCAAAGGCATGCATTTACTCATTATAGGTGCCATTCGCAACTTCATTCTTTCTCCGATGCGACTTGACATAGGTTAGTCTTAAAAATGGTGAATTGCAAGACACCTTAAGAGGAAGTTGCCATATTGCTTTGATGGAAGAATACATCCATGGCAGGTAAGAATTCCTATATCTCCGAGATTGCGGCGATCATTGAGTTATGCAAACTCATCATATTCAGGTCTAAACATTGATATTCTTGGGGAGTGGCCTCATTACATTGCATTTCTTAAGTATTATCCTATATTTAGTAATACTGCATGGAATTTCTACATTTTATAAATAAATGTCATTGGAGAGGAAACAGGAACAAACTATTTCGATGCATTTGACATGTTTTCACGGTAGTACAGCGAAATTGATGTACTTTGTAGTGACATGAAAAGAGAAAGATTAATTTTGAATAGTTTGATTTTTCTGCGAGAGTGAATTGGAGGTAAAAAGAAAAATTTTCTCCACCCACCTCCTCTTTCCTCCCTCTCCCAAACAAAGTATTAAAATGGTCCCAAAAGATCATGCCACGCTCATTTGTGAAAGTGCCAAATTAACTGTGTAACTTTCTTGAAATTTCCCAACAACAGATTGGGTGTAAATACTTTTATGCCCATCAAGCAAGTCGTTATGCTAGCCTATTTTATACTGTAATTGTATATAAGGTCTTATTGTATTCCACTCTATGATAGTTATATTTCCGCATATTATTGTATCGCGAGTGTCCAAAAAATAGAAGAAATCTTTGCAGACAAAGAACCAATGGTTGGACTTATCTAACAAGTAACGGAATTATTGCTCCGTAATAAGAACGGTTCAGTGGACTTATATAAAATGGATCCATGATATTGCGTCAAAATTGTTATACTATGTCGTAACATGGAAAAGAAGTTTTCAGGCAAGCTATTTTTCATTTTCGATCTTGTTCCTCGAAACTATACGTCAATTTTCTTATGATTGTGACTTGCGAGGTGGAGAAAGAAGAAGAAGGGAGGAGGGAAAAAAAAACGAAGAAGTTAAAGAAAGAAAGATAGTAAATGTATCTGAAGGAACTTATCGGGGGAGAGAGATGAATTTGTTTATTGATGGGATGTGGAACCAACAATCACATGAAAAAAGTGGAATGAACTTTTGAATTTTTAATGGGTGTAAATTTCGTAGATGGCACGGCATATGTTAGGTCATTAACCAGGATCTCAATTTGGGTTGGACACGGCTCCACTAGTAATTAAACTTCAGTTTGGGTCCACCACTTTAGTTTCGTGACTTTGCATCCATTTGTTCCGTTGACTGACTCAGGCTTCTCTATGAGACCAGGCGACTCCAAGTCTCCAATAAAAAAGGGGTCGTCCCATCTTTTCATATTGTGCATCTCCTCCACCCACGCGGAGCAATTGTTTACCAATTTCTTTTGCCCAAAGACAGAGAGGCACGATTAATGCTCTCAGCTTCGAGGAAATTTGTAAGGTGTTACTTCTCACTCTCATTCTACTTTTAACGATGACTTGAAATTTTGAGCTAAATTATCTATAGGGCACTTTATATTGTAATGATGTTAGAAATATAAATTATTCATTTCAATTGAAAAATAACTTAAAAGGATGCGATGATTCGAGATTTGACTATATAATAAATTGAATTCTGTTTAAAGTTTGTGACTTAATTAAGAAAATACGGAATACATTTCAAGTGATTAAGTGCATGCCATCCAACTGGAAAAAATTCGAAAAGATGAAGAAGAAGGGAGGAGAAAAAGAAAACGAAGAAGCAAATAAGAAAGATAGCGCATCGGTGGGAAGTGACGGGGGGAGAGAGAGTGATTGAAAAAGTATTTTTCGGAAAAAGTACCTTTTTGAATTTGCAGGCGATTGGATGGGTCTCCTCAATTAGGGTTGGACACGACTCCATTAATAATGGAACTTCAGTTTGGCCCTTCGTCCTTTCCACTTGTTACATTGACTGACTTGGGCTTTTCTACGGAGGACGGGGCGACTCCAAAGTCTCCGGTAGAATGAGGTTCGAGGGTCATCCAATCCTTTTTCAGTCGTTTTATATTTGTGCCAGCTCCACCCCCACATCAAGCAGTTCTTTACGGTTTCTCTTTTCCCAAAGTCGAAAAGAGCCGCGTTTAATGCTCTTAGCTCCATGAGTGTCCATCCGTCGATGCTACCCATTCTTGTTCTATCGCATAATAAATTTTGTTAAAAAATTATAAGAATGGGTCGATCAAGATTTACTCATTATCTTTCAAGAATTAGAAAGTAGCTTGTTTGATTAAGGTAATATCTTGGTTACATTCTAATAGGAACATATATAAGTCCTATTTTCTATTCAACTCCCAACATATATTTTGTACATAAAGTATAGTCTCTATTTTCAGCATTTTTAAACAAGTGCGATGGAAGACATACTAATATATTGGTGTTACACCATTTTCTTAGCTCAAAAATAACGGTGGCAAAAGACATGATAAAAGTCTTGTAACCAATAAGATTTAAAAGCGAGAAAGCATGATTGTCATGGGCTTCCAAACAACAAGCCCGTCGATTCTTCCTATTTTTTGCTTTTGAACTCCATTTTTCAAACAAAGTTCAATAAAATAAAGAGGCCACCTGATGACAAATCTCCTTACTTTAGTAACTCAATCAACCTCACACCCCTAACCATGTCTTATTTTAATAGCCAAAATGAAGTATTCTTCCATATCAATATAGCTTTATGAAACAAAAATGGTCCATTGATTAGAGTTAATTAGAAGTGGAGATGAGTGAGAAATGTCACTGGTTTGAAGTTATTGCACCAATTTCAATCCACATCAAAGGCGATTGGGGTTGCTTTTATCCTCAGCAATTCTAAAAATGTGTCCTTTTTCTAGCTAAAAAAGATATCTTGGTGATTAAAATTTCAACTAAGAAAGGCATTAGGACCCACTATTGATTCAAATTGTCCCTATATAAATCCCATCTTTATATAGCTATACTAGCTTTAAATTTATACTTAACCAACGATAGTTATTCTTGGCCTGCACATTGCAAGAATACAACTATAGTACAAATACATGTGATTTTGTTTTTGAGCGGAGTATATGAGATTAGATATAACTATTATGCATATAAACTATTGCAAATTTGTACATTTTAACTACCAATAAGGATTTTCTCAAATTTTTGTCAACAAGATAAATAGTCGTTCATGATTAAGTCGATAAAGGCATTGTGCAATATACTTTTCTTATAACGATTATTTATTTCATGAGATGATTTAACCATGTAACAAATTGAACAAATTGAATTACGATTAAAGTTTGTGACTTAATTTAGCAAATATGGAGTACATATACGATGGAACAGAAAAATTTCAAAGAAGTTGGAGATCAAGATGGGAGGAGGGAAAAAAAAGAAAACGGAAGAATAAAATAAGAAGAAAGATAGTAAATGTATCAGGAGAGAGTGGGACTTGTGTGTTGATGGGTGTGGGACCCAACAATCACATGGGTGTAACTAGAAATTCAGTTTGGGTCCACCTCTTTTAATTTGTTGACTTGCATTACTGACTGACTTGGGCATCTCTATATTACAAGGCGACTCCAATGTCTCCAATCAAACAAGCATCCTCTGATCTTTTTCCCGGTCTTTTCATATCGTGCCTCTCCTCCGCCCACACCAAGCAATTCTTCACCAATTTCTCTCCGCCCGAAGCCGAACAGAGACATGGTTAATGCTCTCAGCTCCATGAATATCTATCTAGTGGTGCTCCTCATTCTTGTTCTATTGCAAGCGATGACGGGGGATGCCCGATCGAGTAATTTGCGGTGCGTCCCTTCATCATGCGGTGACATTCGCAATATACATCACCCATTTCAACTTAAGGGTGATCCAAAACGATGCGGTAACCCAAAGAGAGAGTTGGTTTGTGAAAATAATCGCACTGTTATATACTTGCTTGATGGCCGATTCTATGTGCAGTCTATCGATTATTTTGCCTATGAAATCAGACTGGTCGACAATGGGTTGCAAAAAGATAATTGCTCGTTTCTCCCCCGTCATTCATTGGCGCGCTATGACTTCTATTCCGATCCAAACAACACATACATAATATACGGCATGGATATATTGGTTATTGTGAACTGTTCAAAGCCGGTTAGTTCTCCATTCTATATCACTACCAATCCATGCATTGGGGGTCATACTCATCCAACTCGTCATCAAATTGGAACTTGTATGCTTTGATTAATCCAAGCGCCTTGGATGTGAAGGATTTTTGCACCATTAGCAGTTGGGCGTGGGTATATCAAGAGCCTTATGAGAATATTAATGTTAGCTCCTACAACAACTATGAGCCAATCCATAAAGCCATGGCCGATGGATTTGCCCTCTACTTTGGTCCACATAAACCAAAGACATATTTTTGCTACTTTGATTTTTATAACTACTTTGAGCTCTATGACTACTTTTATTTGAATAGATTTTATTTGTATGGCATCAGGAGAGATCACGTCGGGTTTGCAAATTCATCTACTACGAGGGTGGTGAGTATCGGTCATCAATGAAATTTTACTGTAATTTTACATGATTCTGCACACTTTTTCACTTGCTACTTTCTCTTCGTAACCTGAAAATGAAAGGAAATCTAATATCCAGGAAAATTATGACAAAAAATATATATGATAGTGTACCACAATGATGTTACTATCAAATTGAAGGAGTTGCAAGATACGCAAAAAAAAGAAAAAAAGTGACGGAAGAAGCCACCCCAAAACAGACCCACATCAGCCACTGTAAAATAGAAGAAGGATTATCATGCGAGCACCCATGTGACTAATTTTTTGTTGGCATAGAATTTACATTTTCCTATTTTCTTAATAGTTCTTTGATTAGTCTCTTAGCTGATGATTCAAGAGAAACTCCTTAGCATTCCTTAAAAAATTTGTAGTCCCGTATCGGAAGGAGGAACAAAATTACCAATCAAAAAAGGAAAGTACAGGTTCTCTACATTTGTTGATTGCTAACAATGCGAAAGGAGTTTGTTATATCATCTATCATTTATGTGAAATGAAGCTTATTATTTCCATCCATTTGCAAATGCACGCATCCCACTTGTCATGCTTTTTTGGACAAAATAGCTTGCTACAACACTGTTGCCTTGTGAGCTTTGTTTTTCATACTTCTTTTTCTTCAATTTCTTTTCACACCATTTATTCCTTCCACAGGTGTCGGCGATGATATTGCAATTTGGACCATTGCAGATTTTATAGCACTATTAGGTAAGCCTCAATGATTTGTTCTTACAATAATTATAATACTAATTTTCTCTAATCCATCAAAAAATTTTCAGTGCCTTTTTGTATGGCGAAATTCGTAATCGGGATGCCATTCGTTGCCATATTTCTAATCTACAAGTACAGAAGAAGGCACTTAGCCATGGACAAGAATATCGAAGAATTTTTGCAAGCTCATAACAACTTTTTGCCCATAAGGTACTCTTATTCGAATATTAAAAAGATCACTGGAAACTTTAAGCACAAACTAGGTGAAGGGGGGTATGGTTCCGTGTACAAAGGAATGCTCAGAAGCGGCAACAAAGCAACCATCAAGATTTTGAAGAATTCCAAGGCCCATGGCCAAGATTTTATTAGTGAAGTGTCTACTATTGGAAGAATTCACCATGTTAATGTTGTGCAACTCATTGGTTTTTGCTTTGAGGGTTCGAAACAAGCTCTTGTGTATGACCTCATGTCAAATGGATCCTTGGATAAGCTCATTTTTAGTGAGGAAGGTGATAAGTTTCTTGATATCAAGAAAATAAACGAGATCGCTCTTGGGGTGGCGAAGGGGATTGAATACTTACATCGGGGGTGTGACATGCAAATACTTCACTTTGATATCAAGCCTCATAACATTCTCTTAGACAAGAATTTCACTCCGAAAATTTCTGACTTTGGACTCGCGAAACTTTATCCCACGGATCATAGCATAGTTTCATTAA
Source organism: Corymbia maculata (assembly GCA_014182735.1). Classification (NCBI taxonomy): domain Eukaryota; kingdom Viridiplantae; phylum Streptophyta; class Magnoliopsida; order Myrtales; family Myrtaceae; genus Corymbia; species Corymbia maculata. Next base: position 19,441,507 of record CM024689.1, read on the forward strand.
CTGCTGCAAGAGGAATCTTAGGATATATGGCACCCGAGTTAATCTATAAAAGCATTGGTGGTGTATCTTATAAAGCGGATGTCTATAGCTTTGGGATGTTGCTCATGGAAATGGCAAGTAGAAGGAAGAATACAAATGCAAATGCAGAACACTCAAGCCAAATTTATTTTCCATTGTGGGTGTATGACCAAGTCAGTGAAGCTACAAGTGTTGACATGAAAGAAGTTATAGAAGAGGAAAGGAATGTGATAAAAAAAGATGATAATAATTGCACTTTGGTGCATACAATTAGACCCTGACCATCGGCCTCCGATGAACAAAGTTCTAGAAATGCTAGAAGGAGATATTGGTAAACTTCATATGCCTCCAAAACCACTTATTTATCCATCGGATGTATCGGTTAACAGTGACAAATCTGATATGGAACTAGAAACACTTTCAACTTCACCGAGTGCTTCGGTAACTTTAGCTAGTTTTCCTTTCAAAGATAGCAATGTTGTTTAGAGAACCATGCATAGTTTAATTGGAAAAGCTTTGTCTATTTACCCACAATTTAATATTATGTTGGGAGGGACTTGAGCTGGTTTCGCTCGACCTTAATTACTATGAGATTGTCTACTTGTGGCTCTTGTATTAATGTTGTGTTATTGAACTTCATATAGTTTTACTCTCTTGCACCTTCGAAAGGACAAAAAATTGGTCCGATAGCAAGGTAAAAAACAAAGGAGGAAGGTCACGGCCATTATAAATTGTCGACCCTTGTTACATGATTTTGGATAATGTCAACGAAAAAATTAACAATAACCCATGATCTTGCTCCTATACACGCCACTACCACCATACGATTTCAACTTATGAATTATTTATCAAAGAAAACATATATGTATACATTTTACAAAGCAGACACCATTTGTATATGCTAGAAACAATTTTTACCAAAATGGAAAAAAATAATCTTAGATGAAACAATTCAATGAAGTTTGTATTTGAAAGAACTCATAATTCGTTTTAAAGTTGACATGAAATATCGACAAGGAATAATATCGAAAGATTACAATTTTCTCTTATATTACTTGATTACAGTGATTTCAATTAATGGGTTTTTAGAATTCCAAGACACTTTAATGAAAATTCATCAACCTGACCTATATACCCGATTTTGGCCATGGAGGGAAGGGGGAGAAGGAGAGGCAACCCTCTGCCCCCAAAAAAATTAAAAAAAAATTCAATTATGGACCTAAAGTGGGGGCATTTAAAAAAATTCTAGAATGGAATTTGTTTTAATTTAGAGCCTGGATTAGCCAACATAATTTCAGATGAGGAGTGAATTATAGTCTGGCCAAATTTTCAATCGGCGGATAATTTTATTTGAAATTCTCTGATTTTACCTCTAGATTTATGCTGAACAACCGTCAGAACTAGGGGATCGTTACCTTGAAGAATAATTGCTGAACAATTTTCGTCCAAAATTTTCCCGTTGCCTCAGGTCTGTCCGCCCAGAACAAATCGCTCCTTACACCTTTCAAGTTTCTTCCTCGCAAGCTCCATCCCCAGCTGGAGGAGCAGGAGCATCGATTTCATCTAATGAGTTTAAAGCAGCTAGGACTATTCGATTTTACTTCTGGTTCTTCTGGTTTGTTCGATCAACTCGATTGGAATGGAGGGTCGACAGTGTAGGTGTGGAGGGAGGGCAATGGTGCGGGATCATGAATGAGTTTAGTTTCCAGTGTTTGTTCCGGTCATGATGAAGGTGATGCTTTCCCCCGGGGGGGGGGGAAGGCACAGGTGATGATGTTCTTGGTGGTGGGGCTTCATGGAGTGCGAACTAATGTTGGAGTAGGAATGGGTTCCACGCTTTTTAAGGACTTAGAGTCTGCAGTTGTACTTGATGTCCAGAATATTGCTTGTGGTGGATGACATGCTGCTTTAATGACCAAGCAAGGAGAGATCTTTTCCTAGGGGAGGAATGGGGTGAGAGACTTGGGCATGGCTGTGCTCTCATGTTTTGCATCCAAAGCTAATAGATGCTCTCAGAAATACAAATATGCAGTGAGTATCATTCATGCGCCGTGACTCTTTCTGGTGATTTATACACTTGGGGTGATGGAGCTTATAGTTTTGGTGTTCTTGGTCATGGGATTGAAGGGAGGACCCTCGGAAGGTCCCTCTCCAGTTGAATTTGGCACACTGTAGTTCTCGCTTCTGTTGGCCAGTTACTTGCTTTGGGTGATGGCATCTTTGGTGTTCTGGGCCCATGGTGATGGAAAAAGTGTATCAATGCCCAAGCCCTTTGAAGGGCTTCACACTGTTCGAGCTGCTTGTGGTGTTTGGCATACAACTGCAGTAGTGGAACCCATGACTGGTAATCCTAGTTTCAGTAACTGCTCATTTAAAAACTGTACTAGTGACTAATGATGTGATTAGTGGGCGGTTTAATTTTTTTGTAAACTCATCTCTTTTCTTCTTTCTTTGTAATGCAATTTTTCAAGTTTAATGAAATTGAAGTGTTTAACGATAAGTTGATGATGGTTGCTTGGCCAAATACTTGCTGTTTTATGATGAGTTTGTGATGATGGTTACCAATGATTGCTTGGCCAAATGCTTGCTGTGATCAATAGATGTTTCATATACTCTTGTTGGCTAAATGCTTGCTGCTAGAATTGTTGGAGAGTCCTTGGTTATACTGCTGTTACAGTTGTGGGAATATGATCTCTTAAAGATTCTGGGAAAGTCACCAGTGATGAAGATGAGTGTATGCGTGCAGCCTTGAGTGGGCAGTTTTCCTGGACCACATGGCTCACTCCCTGGCATTACTGAGAATGCATAAATATCAAGGAACACGCGTGGCATCCCCCGCTTTCTCGCAATTCACCATGTTAAAGCTCCTTCAAGCTCTACAAAACAGACAGATCAGAGACCATCTCTGTTGCTATGCGGTCTGCAATATTAACCTCTACCAAACTCGATGGAAGAGGCGAAAGAGACTCAATCTCCTTACATCTGTTAAGCCTCACGACGAGGATGTTTTCCAATTTCCCTGTCGATTCTGGAAACGCTGCGACATGGTAAAAGACCATGGTAGTGAGATGCATCTCAAAATTCTGAGTCACCAACAAATTCAGGGAGTTCAGTCAGCAAGACGCACTTTATAATACTCAATGATTCAAAGTTTCCTCAATGACCACACCGAATCGGGGAGCTCCTCTATTCCATTATCATTAAGTGAGAGTTCTTGGAGAGAACCATCATTCCCACAATCATTCGTACAAAAGGGATCCACAATCAACAAAGAAAGAAGGCGTCTGAAATCCTAACAAATCAGGACATTTATGCCAATTTTTGGACATGTATGAAAACTACCTCCCCGACACCGTTGCCCTCCTTCCACACTTACACTGTCGATCCTCCATTTCCAATCGAGTGAATCGAACAAACCCGAAGAATCAGAAGTAGAGAATCGAAGAACCCTTGCTTTTTTAAACTCCTTAGATGTACTCGAACTCTCTTGCATCTAGCTGAGGAGGATATAGCTCGCGAGGAAGAACTTGAAAGGGGTGAGGAGCGACTCGTTGTGGGCGAGACAAACCTGAGGTAGCGGGAAAATTTCGGACGAAATTTGTTTTGTAATTGTTCTTAAGATAATGATTTAAGGTAAAATCTTTTTTCTTTTTCTTTTTTATAAAATTGCTCCTGTTTTAGTCACTTGAAAAAAGTCGCCCTTATTTGAGACTGATAACTTTAGCCTCAGCATCCATGCCAAAGATTTCCAGTCAAAATTAGTTAGATGTACTCAATTAACAAAATGTGAAAAGATTTATAACTCAATTGACAAAATAAAAAGAAAAAAAAAGAATTGAATTGGCAAATGCATAATAAATTTAGGATTTTTTGGATAATTTTCCAATCAATTAGACTAAGATTCTTTTTTTATGAACCCTACCCGAAGATAGCAAGAGAACTATAGAAGTTAACATCTTTAACTCTACCGACTTTTGGAGATTTTTTCTTTTATAATGACATATTGGTAATGATGATTTTTTCAATTTCCTTTTTTCCTAAGAATTGAATTTGTGCAATCCTTAGTTATCATAATTCATCGATTCTTAATTCACATGGATAATTTGATTCAAGATCGATTCTTGAGATGGCTTTCATATCATCTTAAAAACAATAAAATCCATTAACGGCATAAATATCTCCCAAAATTTGCAAATAACTTACTTGTGTAAGGAAAATTCCCCAAATTTACGTTGCTCACAGGCTGAGAGGGACATGGTCCTTTCTCACTTCCGCACCTACGTACTTTGTGTCGTTGGCCTTTCTCATCGTGCTACTAGCGAAATGTAACACCCAAAATGAATGCCTGTGCCATTCTTCATCTTGCGGTGCAAGATAAGCTTTCCCTTTCAACTCAAGAGTCATCTAAAAGGTTGTAGTGACTCAAGATTTCAGTGAGCGAGTGATAATAATCATATGAAGTGTATTGTCAAATCTATCTATAGAGATAATGCAGTGTCAATCATGGCAACATTCTCATGTTCGCCCTTGGATTATTAAAGGGAATTGCTACTCCATCTCTCGTTGTTCATAGATGAATTCTAAATCGAGGTAGGAGGGTCATCATGTTTTTGGTGAATTAGTGATCCTTATGAAGTGGGAGATCCTTTGCTTCTCCTTATATATCGACGTAGCATACTCTACGGACGCATCTTCTAAAATATCTAAAATGAGTAGGTATTCATGAGCTGTGATAGATGCAAGTCCATCGGTTATGGAGGAATGTCACACCATCACCCATGATGGCATGGGCATGTTTAAGTCACATGCTTTCACCATATGACCAACTCCATAACACGATGGCCAATGGAATTTTCGTCGGCTAAACACAACCACTATCGCAGAAGAAAGTATCTACCTTGTGCTTCCTTGGTTTAGCCAAAAGATACCGACGCTGACGAGCAAAATAGAAATGAATCGACAACTACTTCGCTTAATGCCTCTAGTCTGGTCTTTAAAATGAAGGTTGTGTCATTGGGTGGCTTACTGCTCCCGTCACCTGATTGGTGGGGATTGTGAATGAATTATCAATGATCCCGTGTGTCAAAGCAACGCGACCCACTTGATGAAACCAAGCCATCAGGAAGCCGAACATACTTGACGGTATTAAATTGAGATTACACATACTTAAATCTCGTCTAGTTGACAGGCGCAGCGGTGTCTTCACTAACTATAAGTCTAGCGTGCATTGATCCTTAGATCGGTTTTACAGTACCAAGCGTCTTCACTAATGGACATTTGTGCATCTGCATCGCCGATCGTCACCCAAAGCCGCAACCTACCAACCACGCCTTGACACCTCATCAAGGGGAACGCCTATGTAAGATGAAATGCTCCTCGTTCATAAGATAATTTTTAGAAAGGTTAAGACATCATTTGTTAAAATTCATAATACTACGGATATTTCCCAATCCACTTCTCATAAAATAAAAAATCACCGTTAGGCTCACATGATAAGTTCGGACCAACACAGGTAGCTTGATCATTTTGTTAATGTAATATCAATAGTTTAATAATGCACGCATCTTAGATAAAAAGTTAAATTAAGTGACGATATGTATATTTCCCACAAATACAATAAGTGCAAACTCCAGTATGCTAATTCTTTAGAGATAAATAATTTGTAACGAAAATATAATTGAATTCTAAAAATTCTAATATAATTAAATCTTTAAAATTAATTATGAAAATATAGTTGAGTTTCAAAATTTTTAAAAAATATAATCAAGTTTTAAAACTCGTCGAATTAATTTAAATAAGTCATCTTGTTAATTATACTTTTTAAAAATTTAGAAATTAAATGTACTTTCGTATGATAAGTTTATTACTTTTAAAATTCGATTGTGCTGTGATAACAAATTCTATTACATCCATCCCAATTTTTCCATCGACGTCAAGCTGAATTCTCAGGAGGAAATTAAAACCATCTGATTTAGCGTGCGTGGCACTTCACTCCCCGAACGGAAGCAAACTCAGGGGCAAACTCGATTGCTCCGAGGATCGGCACAAACATTCACATCGTTCGAATCACGCTGTCCGAATCAAGATTATTGGGGGGCCGGTCCTCCGCTTGCCATGAAGAGGATTCCCGCGCTCTGACCCGGCGAAGTCGAAGATGAGCGGCGGCAACGAGTTCCGGTTCTTCTTGTCCTGCGATATCAATCTCCCCGTCACCTTCCGGGTCGAGAATTTGGAAGGCGCTTTGCCTGCTAAGCACTGTCCGAACTCGGGTATGATTTGTTTTCTCTATTTTTGTTTTCCTTCTTTTTGCGAGGGAAAAGAATGAAAAAGAGTATCCTTTTGATTTCGTCCGGGATTGCGATGGGCGTCGGTGATGAAATTTGGGAATTTTCGAGTCTGAAGTAGTGAAAAATTTTCTGGGTCAGCTCGGCGGTTGCCGTAGCTGAACTGGGTCTTCTTTCTTTTTCCAATTTGATGAAGAGGTTGGGCGCGGTGGTGAAGTTGTATTGACTTAATTGAATTGATTGCCGATTCGAAAAATGCCGTCGATTGTAGATAGACAAACTACATGATGGTGTAAGGAGAGTCCTCTCTCTTAAGATGGTGTGAATTTTCGGGGGAAAGGCAGAATCTTGGTAGTATTAAGGTTCAGTAATTCTGGTTTTCCCCCTTATATGTTGACATCCGTGTATCCAATTATTTGGGCGATAATTTATTGGGCCAAGATTCTGTTTTGATTATGCTTTTGCTTGTTATATGGCGTCTCTGTTGAATCCTTCTGCAGAGATTTATCATACTGCAGATGAGAGACAGTCGGAGCTGTACGTGGAGTGTTCTCTGTACATTGATGGTGCCCCTTTTGGTCTCCCCACTAGAACAAGGTGCCTTCTTAATTTAATCCTTGCTTCTTGTCCTAATATTTTCCTCCATATGTTCCTTTTGTTGTCTGTTGGGCCAAACGCTACTTCCCAATGACATTTTCTTCCATTATTTATCTATTTATTTTTTACCATTTGCAGACATGTAAAAAAAGTTATTGTCTTGGGGAAATGTCAAAGATGATTATGAGATAATCTGGGGTGAATTCCAACATTTATAGTTACTTTTGGAAAGGTTTACCATATATGAAGATAAATCCGGGGAAGGAGGTTTAAGGTCCCGTAATGAGTAGCGGAGTGGAGCTAAGAATGAATAATAGATCTTTGTTGTGTTCCAGTGTGTTAATGTCCATATTTGTTTAAAGGAGACGAGAGACTGACGCTGACTGAAGCGGGTAAAATGAGTGTGGCCTGTGTTGATGGTAAGGAATGCAGCATATACTTATTTTGACCGCTCATTTTAGGGAATTAGTGGATGTTGCATGTTTTTCTGGCACAATCTGGTGTCTTTAGCTTTGAGACTTTGATCTTTTGGGTAAGACTTAGGAGGGGTATTGTGGGGTTCAAATGTAGCTCTGAAGAACATTTTGATTATAAGCATGGCATCGATGAGCAGAATGGTAAATTTCTCAATTATTAGTGCTAAAATCATCTGTCACTTGGTCAATGATTCAAAACTCTGTTTGACTTAGTTTGCTGGAGTTATAACTTTTACTTCCCATTTACTGGTGATATCCAATATCCGGGGCTTAAAGTGTCATCTTAAGGTACCTTTTAGCTTACTTTCCATAGAAGGTGTTGGACTCTGGTGCTTTTGGGGGTGCTTCTGGAAACTGTCTCGAGAGATGACAAACAATATAGTAGTGGGTTTCTTGGAAAGATGTTCACCAGTAGTTAGAATACCATGAGGATTTTTAGCTTGTGATCCTTAGGGAAAAACTGTCTGTGTTAAGTCCATCCTTGTTAAAGATTGATGGAATATCAGAAGTATATGTTGGGGGTATATATTGAAGATGATGCCTATAAGTGTTTTTTCTGCTGGTTATGGAGATCAAAGATGTATCAAACATTCCTTACCAAAAAAAAAAAGATGTATCAAACATCATGGTCCAGAGTCAATGGCCAGGAACATGTGAAATATTGAAACAGAACTCTTCAATATCTTTATATACAATTTGGAGCTGAAACAGTCAAGGTGGGTTCCCCTTTTTACCTGGGAATCTACTAGTCACCATGTGAATTGGCGAGGTTGCTCACCCTTATTTCAGGTTATGTATGTAACAATTTCCGCAATTTGAAGGGAACTATTGCGGTTAAGTATGATGGTCCCTCTAATGGTGATTGAGTAAATATAGCTTGTTCTTAAATCTTTCAAAAGGAGTATGAGAAATGGGGAGTTAAGAGGTTCGGATTCTGCTGAATCTTCTATATATCTAAATCTGCTCATGTTAATGTCAGGTTGGAATCTGCAGGGCCACCATACTGTTGGAATGAACTAATCACGCTGAGTACGAAATATCGAGACTTAACTGCTTACTCGCAACTTGCGTTGACGGTGAGTGTGAAATGGTCCTTCACTTGTATTTTAGGTACAAGTTAGCTGGAGATTTAAATCAGTGACTAATTACAGAACATGCATAGTTTAACTAATATTACTGACACTATTATATATCCTCATTCATCTTTACCTTTTATGTTTAATCGGATCTTCATTGTTATAGTAGTCATTCCTAGGCGAAGTTCTGTTTGCTCAGAGCTAATACTAGGCATATGCCCTTCTTTGTGTTCATTAGCGTCCTGCATCCACTTCTATGAATTTGTCTAAGCATATCTTGTCCAGGTTTTTTAGCTTCTATGGAGAAGCATGGCCTGTGAATGGAAGCTGACCCTTTGAATGGTTGCTTAAGAGAATATCATTGCACACCTCAAAATTTTTTGTTTGGCTCCTAAGTGATGAGCCTGGGTTTCATCTTTCACCTACATCATCCTCTCAAATGTAGTTCAACAATAATTTGATGTTTGCACTTTTGGTGTTGATATCTATTACAGCCAGTTTGAACTGTTATTCTAATATCTAAAAGCAGAAAATCATGTTTTGACATATAATTTTAGGTGATGTAGGATAATGAGTCCCATGTGCCAAGTCCGATTTAGAAGAGAATTTGAATGAGAAATCACTACGAAAGGTAACACCAACGATAAATTTCTTTAGTTGTCTCATGTAAAGCATCCTAGGCATCACACCTCTAGCCTCCTAAGCTTCACATTATGGTTTCTTAAACATCACACTTAAAAGAAGAGCTGTCACACCATTTAAATGCAAATACTCTGCTTATATTACAATAATCATCATAAAATTTATTGGATAGAAATAATTGTGACCCTATAAAATTCCTAATTATAGTTGTGATAGGAAACTTGTAAACAAGAAACTTATTGAAGGGAAACCGCATATATCAGAAAGAAAAGTAGAGACTTATTAAATTCTAACAGAATTGAAATCCTATTAGATAACGCTATAATTCAATTACAGAATAATCTTAGTTCTTCATGTCTCTTATTGGATTGTGGACCCATAGCCGATCTTGATCAAAACTCAAAAATTTCATGTTACTTTGTCTACAAAAAAGCTTGTTTGATATTTTGGGATGCATCACCAGGTATGGGATGTTTCTTGTGGGAAAGAGGAGGGATTGATTGGTGGGGCTACAATTCTTCTATTTAGCAGCAAAAAGCAGCTCAAAACGGGGAAGCAGAAGCTTAGACTCTGGCAAGGAAAGGAAGCTGATGGCTCATTTCCAACGACTACGCCTGGCAAGGTTTCTGCTTGTTTGTACTGCGCTGGTGAACATGAGACATTTGGCCATGAATGACAATCCTTCCAAATAATATGATTACAGGTCCCTAAGCATGAGCGTGGTGAGTTGGAGCGGTTGGAAAAGCTTTTGAATAAGTATGAAAGAGGACAGATTCAGCGCATTGATTGGCTGGACCGTCTTGCATTCAAAGCTATGGACAAGGTCAAAGAACGGGAGAGCAATAAAGCTGGAAATTCTCACCTATACCTGGTTGTTGACTTCTGTAGCTTTGAACATCGAGTTGTTTTCCAGGTAAACAACTAGGAAGAATGAGGGGAGGAATTATTTTTTCCATCGAATGGTGAGAACACATATTGCATATATTAATTGAGTACTTGTACACAGTTTGCCTTTTCTTTTCCTGACGAGCACTCTGCATTGTATTTCTTTTTTTCGTTTTCATTTGGCTAGGTTGTTGCAATTGGACAAACTTGTAAGCATCTCATTTTGTGAGATGTGGCTTCTTGTCATATTTTTTTGAAATTAGCAACCAGTTTAGTAATCGGACATTTTGCTTGGATGCTAAGAACTGCAATCATTGGCCTTCATGAGCAATTGTGAAAGTCAAATTTTTGTTGATGCATAGTTTTTTTCTTTATAAGTGGTTGAGCACATGCTTTGTTTGCCAAAGATTATTTGAATTGGAATCTAGATGCTTACTTGTAGTGTTAGCTAGTGGCATCCTTTTCTCTTCTTGGCCAAGTTCATGCCCTAGGTCAGCGGTAGGAATCCAAAAGGTGATGGTGTTTCGATTTTTTTGTTTTTTTTTTCTATTGGCAATCTCATCAATATAGCTCGAATTGATGTGAAGTAAAATTTTTTGCAACCCTGTTTGGATGGAGGGAAGGGGGATAAATATTATAATGGCAGGGAGTATTTCCTATATTTGGCTAATTAAAATGATGGAGGAAAAGGGTGGAAATGAGAGGAAACAATACCTTTGGACCACACTCTTGAAACGTGGAACTTAATTATTGTTTCTGTGCATTCCTTCGCTGGGCTGAATGCGCTCATGCTGCTATGCTTTTTTGGCAAGGTTTTATTTGCTTATGCATACGGTAGTAGATTGACCTTCTAAATATAATATTCTCTGTGTAAATAAAACATGTATTGTGCTGGACTTGTAGGAATCTGGAGCAAATTTCTTACCTCCTCCAATAGTTTCAACAAATGAACTTGTCATTGTGTGGGACCCTGAGGTGGGAAAAATAAATCCATCTGAACACAAGCAACTAAAGCTTGCAAGGAGTTTAACCCGTGGCATTATCGACAAGGATCTCAAACCAAGCTCTACTGAAAGGAAGTAAGCCTGAATTTGTTATATTGTAGAAATTCAGTTAAAATTTTTGCAGTACTAGGGAAAATATCTCTGAAGTTCTTTTCCTCTCCAACTCCTGTTTTCATTTTGATAACATTAATCTTTTAATTTGTCCCAATAATGATGTTTGCTTTGGTTGAATTAATTGGCCTTATATCGGTTAATCTTTTAATTTCTCTTCAATTTTGGTGTCATGTCCTGGACAGCATTATTTTGCATTTTCAATGGGTCTCTGATTTACTTGAGGGTCCTTGTTTCTTCTTTGCACTCTTTTTTCTTACATTACAAAAGATGGATTTGACCAAAGTAGTTAGAGAGGTGTCAGCCAATTGAATGTAAACATAGACATTTGTTGAATGCCTTATTCGGTATTTGCTTTATGAAGATCTTGCTTTGTTCAATTCTGCCCTGGTGGAAATTCTAATTGCTACGATGGTCTACTATTTCCATATATGTACATTTTGTTTATTTGCACTCTTTTATGCTATTAAATTAGTTCTCAAGTTGTTATTAATTGAATTAACCAATTGCATTCTTTAGTAACTGCATGGATAATGTGATTTCTTGTGTATTTTGGAACATTATCTGTCATGATATCCCAAGTTACTTGAAAAAAACTTGCACAAACATTACTTTAACCTGCTGCTAAATATGCATGAACTTGAAGAAGTTATATTGAGTGTTTACAGCTAGATTGAAATATATCTGCATAATTTAATGACCAAATAGAGCTATACTTGGTGTTGTAAAAAATGTTAAATTGAGTGATGTTGCGCCCTTGATGGCCATTGTCACCTGAGTTGAGTATCCTTGTATAAGTCCTTGCAGTTCAGCAAGATTATATTCTATAGTCTATATTGAGTTCTGATCTTTAATAGTTAAATTCTTACTGCTAGCATTGTAATTTTGCTCTTCCTTTTTGGCCAGTAATACTTACCCTACCTTTTGACAAATGCAAGGTCAATACAAAGAATACTTAAATATCCCCCTACAAGGACTTTAAGTGGAGACGAGAGGCAGCTCCTTTGGAAATTCCGTTTTTCTTTGATGTCTGAGAAGAGAGCTCTCACAAAGTTCCTTCGATGTGTCGAATGGAGTGATGTTCAGGTCGGCACTATCTCCACATGTCTCTTATATAGTCTTTGTATACCTACTTATGGCGACTAACCCAACGACTTCATTTTCTGCTTTTACTCTGAGTATCTCCATTATTTTTTCTCTTAATTACATTTGATCTTACGATCGAATCATGCATGCGGTTAATAGTACATTTGACACCCTTTAGGCTAGCTAACAAAGTAATTAAGCATATTGCAGCATGGGATCTTTTATTATGTGTTTCTTGATCCTAGAAAGGCTGTTTTTCCTTGGAAAAATGCTGAAATATCTAGAGAATCTGATTGACTACTCATAAACATCACCAAATCATAATCGTTGTTCTTAACTCTTTTACCCTCGCAGGAAGCTAAGCAGGCATTAGACTTAATGGGAAGATGGGAGACAATTGATGTATGTGATGCTCTGGAGCTTTTATCTCCCGTGTTTGAAAAGGAGGAGGTAGGAGTTTTGTAAGATAAATTTTGTTTGTTGTGATTCTAATTATTTCCTTATTTTTTCTGCAATCGGATCAGAAGTTTTATACTTTTGGTCCATCTCATGGATAAGACATTATGATCATAGACTGGATCATTGGTGCTCTGTTTGAGATGATTTAGGGTTTCTATTAGGTTCTTTGGTGTTACAAAGCACTGAGGAAATAAATGATGGGAAAGAAGCTCAGTGATATGTTTGATATCCATATGGGCATGATCTTAACGCCTTAAGTTTTTATCGAAGGTTTAGGCTAAGAGGCAAAATATCGGTGTTCCCTCTTGTTGGTATGATGCCCAATTACTCTTCTTTGTCTTCTGGTTGTTATTTGATGCGGTTATGTCCACATTTTACATTTCACATGTGGTCTGGTTTACAGGTGAGGGGGAGTTTTGGTATGCAGGAGAGTACTTTTCCTAATAGGTTAAACTTTTGTGAAAAAATGGTCGTTCAACAGAGTTATTAGTTTGAAGGCACTAAGATGATATAACAGATTAGACAGTCGCAAGCTTATACCTTTGTCCAAAGAGAATGCTATTTGCAATTTAACTTGACTGTGCCATATGAATGGATGCAGATGAATTATTCTGTTGCATGAAGTTTGTTGACACCGTAAGTTTAGTATGTGTAACTCATGCATCACAAAAGAGGTAGAGGTTGTTGATGTCATAGGAAGTGAGCATTGGTCTGATGCTGTTATGGTTTGTGATTTCTTCACTGCAGGTTCGTGCATATGCAGTTAGTGTGCTTGAAAGAGCCGATGATGAAGAGCTGCAGTGCTACTTGCTTCAGTTGGTGCAGGCTCTTCGCTTTGAACGATCCGATAAATCTCGCCTTTGTCAGTTTCTTGTGCAACGATGTATGCCTTCTTTTCCACTTTGGGGTTCCATAGATATTTCATGAAATCGCTTTCTTGCTTATGATAGAAAACCTTTATGACAGCATTGCGTAACATCGAGCTTGCCAGCTTTCTTCGGTGGTATGTCGCTGTGGAACTTTATGATCCTGCATTTGCCAAACGCTACTACTGTACATATGAGATCTTGGAAGAGAATATGATGAAGGTTTGAGTTTTTCCAAGTTTCATCTTTGGTATTTTGGTTTTCCTGGAGGGGCTTTGTGACATAATGTGTAAATAGTCGTACTTGATATTGTGTGGGGGCTTATTCTCTAGCTAAGTTCTATAAGAGCAAATCGTGGGGCATTAGCAGTTATAACTGCTATCAGTGTTTCCCTGTGACTGAGTTGGGCAAAGGTTAATTGTTTTTTTCTTGCTGTTGACTACAAAAATGGGTAATGTACTTCTCTTCATTTGGGATTGAGCATGTCTGCTTGCCTACTGTGTCTTCCTGTGGATGACTAGGAAAAAGAGAAAGAAAGGAAAAAAGAAAGAAAATCTGTCCAAATTATTTTATGCTTTTTTCAGTGAGCAATTAGTGCAGTTTCATTAACTTTTCTTGAGCTTCTTATTAATGAAAGTTCTGGAAAGGGTGTCTCTGTTAACTAGAGCAATTATCTGATGGAATAGTAGCCACATGTAGTATTTATTTACCCGAAAACCTAAGCTGGGAAATGATCATATCCGATTCTGCTTATCAGCTATTAAATTGTACTCTTCACAGTTGGCATCTGGTGTCAATGGCAATGATGATGGATTCAAACTTTGGCAAAGTTTGGTGCGTCAGACAGAGTTGACTGCTCAGTTGTGTTCCATAATGAGAGATGTTAGAAATGTACGTGGCAATACCCAGAAAAAGATTGAGAAGCTTAGACAGCTTCTTTCTGGTCTTTTAAGTGAACTTACATATTTTGAGGAGGTATTCTCTTGTTCTTCTATCTACCTTTCAACTCCTTTTACCCTATGATGGGAACTTCAATGTGTTTTAGATTCTTACTGTTTCATCTTCATACATTTGGTTTGTATTGTTTAGCCAATTCGGTCACCACTCTCTCCTGGTATCCTCATCACTGGTATTGAGCCTTCAGAGTCATCAATATTCAAAAGTGCACTACATCCTTTGCGTTTGACTTTTCGAACAGCTAGTGGTGGAAGTTGCAAGATCATATTCAAGAAGGGAGATGACATTCGACAAGATCAATTGGTAATCAACCTTTCTTCAATGCATTGATAATTGTTTTCTAGAGTTTTCACTTTCTGACTTATGGAACTTTTTTCTTATAATGAAGCTTTACTAATTTAGAATGAATAAACCCTTGGTTTTATGAGAACTAAGAAGAAGCTTTAAATTATGACTTGCCTTAGGTATTGATAGACTCTTCATTTATCTCTCATGCTTTGTGCATTGTTAGTCATCCTGGATGTATGAACGAGCTTTCTTGGACTTCATAATTCTAAGTGTGATTGATGTGCCAGTAAGAGAAGCTGCTGGATATGCACGCCAAATATATTTCTAATGCCACATTTTTCTGTTATCTGTAGGTTGTCCAAATGGTCTCTCTCATGGATCGATTACTGAAGGCAGAAAATCTAGATCTGTGCTTGACTCCATATAAGGTTCTTGCCACTGGACAAGATGAAGGCATGTTGGAATTTATTCCATCTCACTCTTTGGCACAGGTATCATATTGTAAAGACTACTCATCTCCTTTTCCTCTTGAAGTTGAGTTAGCTGGTTTCAGAAATGGGTAGCTTAGTTCTTGTAAACAAGACGAAAGGACCAATATCTGTCCTCTAGCAAGTTCAGTCGCTGTAATGGATTCATGATGAAATGGGTGATTATGCATATGAAAAAACAAAGGAGAAGATCCAGACTTTTCAAATGATGTATCCCAGTTTTGTAATTTTTTTTTGGATGATGTATTTCAGTTGCCTGATTATCTTTCTTTAGCAAAATGCACTAGAGGAAGTCATAGTTAGTTAAAGTGTTGCTTCTTTTTTAACAGCTGTGATTTCATATCTAACATGGCAATGTTCATATTTTTTTGGTTTCTGGAGATAGTTGTTTTTTATATATAACGGTTAAGGAAAATTCTTTTATAAGAAATTCCAACATGTAATGCCCAAAGCTGCTGTTAAACATTGCTCTTGGTGTGTACTGTTTCACGAACTGTTTTAATGGTGTGCAGATTCTCTCAGAGCATAGAAGCATCATAAGTTATCTACAGAAGTTTCATCCTGACGAGCATGGACCATTTGGAATTACAGCTACATGTCTTGATACGTTTATCAAAAGCTGTGCTGGGTACTCTGTTATCACATATATACTTGGCATTGGAGACAGGTGATAGGAGATACAATTATTATGTGTTGGTTTCTGTTACTTGTGATATTGATGTGTTTGTATTAAAATTTGTTGCTGTAGTGCTTTTCCTTTCCAAATGCCTAAATAGCCAAAGTGTTGGAACTGGTGCTATTCTTTTAAATCATGATATTTTTGGCTGTTTGATTTATATGTATTTATTCTCTTCCTATTTCTTGTACGGACTTTACCTCATTAAAATCTGACTTCAGGAAAAGTGAACTTGTGTCTTAGTCTTCTCCTGTTTAGATTTCCTTTGCTTGGCATGGTATGCGGTGCTAGGTGATCCTGATAGGGTTTGTTCCAACAGGAGAAGTTCCGGTCCTTTTTCTTTCTGTGAATTATACTACCTACAAGAAGTCTTTTTATAATGACATTATTGATTATGTCTAGCAATAATTCCATTTGATTAGAGCATGATGACTGAAGATTGGCAGACCTCCTTCAGAATACACATCACCATGAGTAGTTTGTCTAGTGACATCTCATCTAACTCCGCATGTCTTATCCTTATTGTAGTCTTTGTCTCTGTGATAGCATTATGCTTTCTGAGTTGATTTAGTTGTTTCCAAACTATCAAACATTTCTGATATTAATCTTTCTGGTCTGTAGACACCTGGACAACCTTCTTCTCAGGGATGATGGACGCCTTTTCCACGTGGACTTTGGTTTTATTCTTGGCCGAGATCCTAAGCCATTTCCGCCCCCAATGAAACTCTGCAAAGAAATGGTAGAAGCTATGGGTGGAACAGAAAGGTAGCTTACCATCTGATCTTATTTAATATCAGAGTGCATTGCTAATATAAATAGCATTTTCATTCTGTAAAAATTACAAGAATTGGAGCAATATAGTTGATGTCCTGCATGAGGTAATAGGGAACATTTTTCTTCTACAGCCAATATTACACAAGATTCAAGACATATTGTTGTGAAGCATACAACATTCTTCGGAAATCAAGTAACCTGATTTTGAACCTTTTCCATCTGATGGCGGGTTCCAACATCCCTGACATCGCTTCTGATCCTGAAAAAGGAATCCTTAAGGTTAGAAGAATTTCTATGCATTAACTTTCCGTCTGGAGAGATAGTTATGCATTTAGTCACAACTGAGATTATCCATCCATGCTTACAGCTTCAGGAGAAGTTCAATTTGGACCTGGACGATGAAGCCTGCATACATTTCTTTCAGGGTCTCATCACAGATAGCGTTAATGCATTGTTCCCTCAAATGGTGGAAACTATTCATCGGTGGGCTCAGTATTGGCGATGATTCAGAAATATATCCAGGGCATCAAATCTGAAGATTCAGGTGATATGTGATTTCCCTTGTATTTCTGTTTAGAAAAATATTCTGCAGTGGGGAAATACAGTTCATCCTTAGAAAAACAGGGATCAAAAAGCCCTTTCTAGCAGATGAATAAGAAAGATGATAAAACACGTGAAAACATAATATCTGTGCCAGGATGTGATTGAGGATAACTTTATTCTTTTGGGTCCCTCCTTGTATTTGTAAAAACAGTAAAGTAGCTCTTCTGCTTCTTAGTTCTTTTTTCGAATGGGGTTTTCTTACTTACTTACTTGTTTTGACCAGAGCCAGTGCCTCGCTAGTGTCCAAGCCAAAAGTTGATGGGTCTTCTAGCCTAAATATAATTTACACTAGTATCTGTGGTTCCTGATCCTGAAAGGGTCTTCAGACACATGCAAGTTTTTACCGAATCTGGGGGTAAAAGTTTGATCTCTGGCAATCAAGCTTGCTCGAGAGCAGTGGTTGTATTCCGTTGCTGCAGAAATCAAGTGTGCTCAAGGAAAGGGTCAGGGGCAAATTCTTTTTGTCCCCCTTTTTGTTAGATATGTTTATATGTAACTAGGATCCTTTCTTCCCCATGGTTCTCTCCCCCCTTCTTCCTGCTTGTTCATGCTCAGAAATGATTATTATCTGTACATATTTTTCATGCTTTAGTGAAGGTAATCAAATCAAATTACTTGCATTTATGTACCTGTATTGATTGAGTTTGGATGACGAGTTACTGTCATAGTACTTCTTGAGTTCCATTTAAATGTGTATGTTGGGTGTTCAAAAGAACCCTGTCCAGAGCCGAATACACGTGCTGATGGATTTGGCATATTTTCATTCTACTTTTGTTTACGTTTTCAAGCACAAAGGCATCTTGGAAATTTTCCTAGAAGAAGGAATGTTCTCTACTTCTTACCAATTGGCATGAGCAACGACGGTACTTATTCACATGCTTTGTTTGGTTGAGTAATCCAGAACTTGATTTGCAGATCGGAGATCACAGGTTTTCAATTCGTGTCGTGGTGGGGGTACGGGCGATGGATTTGCTAAGTGGCCGAGAATGTATTTTATAAAACTTACACGATATGATGTGGTAGTGACATATTATATAACAAGTCAATCAAATATAAGAGCACATCACACGCCGTGTCAAGTAGGAGATGGATGTCCACCTGAACAATGGGATTGCTCAGTTACATCATTCACATAGTGTAACTATCGCATAAAATACTTTTTTCCAATCGGCATTAGTATGTGAACAAATAATGCAAGTTTGTCAATGCTAAACACCTTTTTAGGGCTAGCAGAATGATGATATATAGATATATCTCCTTTATGTAAAGACTTTTAAGCCTTCGAGAACAAGCTTTGTAATCACCATTGATAGTGAACGACCGTGTTCCTCAATCCATTAATCCAGTTAAAGGAAATTGTCAAACCATATATGGTTACCATTGCAAAATTTTTCCATATATATTGCCTTAATGGAAATTTGTACGACTTATGTAAATATAAAAAAAGAAAGATAAAAGTTTTACCTCTTTATCAATAGATATCCACCAGCTTTTTTAATTATTTAAAAGTTAAATTTTACTACTCGTAAACGGTGATGAGGAAATACACAAGTGATGATGTACTAAACTCTTCCGGCATTTAGCCCTAAAGTACGTAAAGCACAAGAACTAACAATAATCCCACTCTCCTCAATTGAGGAGCCTTGAAGACTGCAAATCACTCACAAACATCAATGTAGGAAAGAAAAAGTTCGAAAGAAAAAGCATGAAAGCTTTCACACAAGGGAGATCTTTAAATGATCTTATCAGAAATTGATGGTAAACACATTACAATAAGATGAATCATCCAACTTCAGATGATACAACTTCTGTATTTTAACTTTTGACATAACCACAATTATTACTTCAAAAAATTCCCATGTAAAGCACAGGCTTTGTAGCTGGGAAGTACTATAGTAGAGACAGTAAAATAAAAAAGATTTCCTGAAGTTCGGACTAGAGTATTAGTTCAACCTCCTAAATGACAGTTGCTGGACATGGAGTTCGTATTATCCAACAACTAACATTTCAAGGAAAAAAAGAAAAAGAAAAAAAACTGCGGGAATCTCATTGAATCAAAGAGGGATCAAGAAAAGTCTAAGAACCGTTAGTATACCAAGCAAAACTGATCAGAGTGCAGCTGGAAAGATGAAAATCTGAGGAGACGAAGGCTGCTCATGACAACTAATTAAGAATTTGTTTTAGACAAATAAATTGTCAATTAGATTCCAAAGTCGCAAGTTCATGGAGCTGAATCTTTGTTTCCAGCCAAAGCAACATCAATCGAGCTTCAATATCCCAAATGGAGCACAATTGCAAATGCGCATTACTAGACTCCGGTGACCTTGTTCCTGACTCCAGAAACATTTTCAAATTCAGTTTTGACAACGACATCATCATTAAATCAACTGCAATAACATCTCAACCTCGAAAAACTTTGATTTTGAGACTTCCAACCGCAGTGGGTATGTCCATGCCAAGTGAACTCTAGCTGCAGCTTCCAAAAGTAAGAACCCCTTTAAGTTCTTTATAAACCTTACAAAGTTTGTAAGCAAACTTCGATTGGCTTAACTGATGAATTAAATCTGTAAAACCTGTCAGCATAAATTATAGGAGTGAGAATTTCACATTAGACCACTTGCTCATAGATCGTAAGTAGGAAGTATATTAATATTAAGGATCACTAACCAAGTCTGCCATTCCATTTCTTTCAGTCTTCAAGCATCAGCAGTAGATAAAGAGACCATTTAAGGAAGCTGTTCCGGACAATAGTATCTTTAATGGCAGCATTGACTTGAAAAATTACACTCAAATGACAGAAGGCCACATCCATTCAAATTCACAGATTACAGCTTCCACTGTAGCATAAAGATCCCAACCTGGATCAAAAGCAACTTTTTTTTAATAAAGACCCGAAAGACCTCTATGCTTGTGCCAATTATGATACCAGTCTGAAATACATTTGTCCAAAATGGGCACTAAATCAAACTAATTGATTAGACTTTCAGTATTTAGGAAACCGCTTAAGTTTATGGATAGTTTCAGCTCTGCAAAGCTTCTGTTGAATGTAATCAGGGCAATGGGACGGCAGTAAGCGAATGTCCTCTATCATTTAAAGGATCCATTGTCAGCATTTGGAGATGTTCAAAAAACATCAAGTTCCTAGTCCTTTGATAATATTGCTTCTTTAGAAGTACTGTTAGAAACTCTTCAAAATATATCAGCATTTTAATCAGCGAACCACATACTAATAATACCCTGAAGTTTACAGATCTTCATTTGTCAAACTCGGTATTAATTTTCCTTTTGAACTCTTTCAATCCAGCTTATAGACATCCAACATCGTCAATCATTGAAGCTTCGATCAAGTTGGTATATTGAATTCAACTTAAGTTGCTTGCTTTTGTGGGCTATAGTATGATTTTTTCCTTATCATCATACGCTATTCATATATCAGAATGAATGCAAGACGGTTTTCAAATGGCATAGAGGATAGAAGAAAGTTTCTTCTGGAAACTTACAGAAATGCTTTTGATGTTTTTCTTTTTCAACAAGTAAATGCACTAATAAGAGCTTATGCACTAGGTATTATTGTGCAGTGTAGTCGATTATGTCGAAAGACATTCTTGTTCATACCTGCCATCTTGATTATTTACTTGACTCAAGTTCAGGTAAATGACAAATGGCATTACTAACTCTACAATCATTAAGAAGTATTCTTTGGGCTAATCTTTTATTTACCTTGGACTATTAGGTATATCTTGGATTCAGAATAGATGACCACGGATTTGTAGTTACCAAAATTAAACTTGTAATTTTCTCAATTGATCCAAATAGTTCACAATGGTTTTGCTTCTAGCCTGTTTGCTAGTTTGTTTGTGACCACATCACTAGAAGGACAGTCTGTTCTTGCATTTAGCGTTTCTCAACCCATAAAATTACCTTAATGAGCTAATACAAGCAGTTTATGAGAGAAAATGAACACGATGGTTGGACAATTATTTGTCCCAAGTCAGTAGCATATGCATTCTAAGGGATGCCCTCTCAACATGGTCCTTTTGCAATATAAGTTCATTCTTTGCACGGTGAGCTCAAGACAAACTAAAGCCCCCATTCAAAAGGATCTCCATTCAGGGTCCATCACTTAGCATTTCTCAACCTATATTATTACCTTTGGCATGCTACCAAATGCCCGTATACATCTTTATTAATCAGTAATTCCAGCATTCTATAATCAATCAAGCACAGAGAATCTTTATTTTTCTGCATAGGATGAAGAATCTTACCAGAAGAATAATGACAAATGATGCACTCAGAAACCCTTTTAATCTCTTTCCATTATGGCCTGATGAGCAGAAACAATTGCTAAAGCATCATATTTTAACTTCCTTGAACATTTCCCTCGGATATCTTGAATTCAAGCAGGAAAAATAATAACATTGTCAACCAGGAAATACTAATGAGAGTGTAATAAATCTTGAAAGGAATTGCAAACAGGAAATACAGTAGAAAATTGGGGAATAGATCCCAAAAGAGAAAAGGTAGCTTACCTGCTTTATTTACCTTTGTTTGAAAATACGGATCATCTCAACTATTCCGACTCAGCAGAGTCATCTTCTCAAATGACTCATCCAAGTCGTCTTCTCCAAATAACTCTTCCGAGCTGTATTGTCTAAATTTTATAGTTCCATGATCTAAGACAAATGGCTCTTCCAGATAATCTGATTGTTTTGAGGGACTTGCATCTAGAAATCACCAATTCCACTAGTGGCTCCAGTTTCTCGAGCCCCAAAGCTCAGTCATTTTCTTGCAATTTTGCACAACTAGACTGACCAAGTTAGTACATAATGACAAATCATGTAAGATCTCAATCGAGGAACATCCTGAGATAACAATATGTTCTAGAGATGTTGACTCCTCAAGCCCAGGGATCTCCCAAAGTTCATGAGAATTTGACAGGAACAATTTCTTTAAATTATGAAAATTTGACAAGTTCAATAATTTTGCTAAGGACTTGCAATCCTCAATAAACTTGTGCAGGATGGGAATCTCTGCAGGCTCTGAACATCATGAAGTCACAGTAGCTGAGCCTTCCAAACTTTTGATTCCGAGACTTCCAACTGCAGTGTATGCATCTATTCCAAGCCAACTTTGACTGCAGCTTCCAAAAGCAAGAACCTCTGACTTCTTTATCAACCCGACAAAGTTTAGCAGGCAAATATTAAATGGCTTTACTGATAAATCAAGCTGTAAAACCTGTCAGCATAGCATGTAGGAGTGAGAATTCATATTCGACCATTTGCTCATATGATTTTGTCAGTAGGAGTGATTATCGCTAACCAAGTCCGTGCCAATTCATTTCACAGCTCCTGCTTCTAACATTCTTCCAAGCATCAGCAGTACATAAAGAGCCCATTTAAGAAAGCTGTGCCAGACAATACTGTCATCAATGGCAGCATTAAATTGAAAAGTTCCACTCAAATGAATGAAGGCCACACCAATTCAACTTCACAATTACAGCTTGGGCTGTAGCATGAAGATAACCTGAATCACAAACAAATCTTTTCAAATAACTCAAAAGACCTCCATGCAAGTGTCAATTATGATACAGATTGAAAACACAATCGCCCAAATCATAGGGCACGGTATCAAAGTAGACTAGACTTCCAGTATTTCATGAACCTTTTCTATTACGATCGATTTAGCTGTGCAAAGCTCCTGTTGAATTGAGTCAGGGCAATGTGGAATAACAAGATGCGAACATCCTTTACCATTTGAAGGATGCATTGTCAGCATTTCGAGTAGTTCAGGAAATATTGAGTTCTGGGTCTATTGATGATTTTGTTTCTTTAGAAGTGTCTTTAGAAACTCTTTAAAAAATTTCAGCTTTTATATCACAAAAAGTGGAATAATAACCAAATCCCGCCAGTGAATGAAACGAAATTAATCTAGCAAGTAACATCAGCAAACCATGTAATAATAATTCCCAAAAAATTTGCAGATCTTTATTCCTTTTGAACTCATTCAATCCAACTGGTAGACATCTAACATTATCGACCATAAAAGCTTTGATCAAGTATAGTGAATTCAATTTAAGTTGCTTGCTTTTGTGGGATATGGTATGATTCTTTTCCCTGTCATTGTGTGCTATTCATATGCCAGAACAAATGCAAACGGTTTTCAAACGGTTTATGGGATAAAGGAAAGTTTCCACGGGAAAGTTGGAAATGCTTCTGGCGTTCGTTCTTTTCAGCAATTAATTGCACTAATAAGAGCTTATGCAAAATATAAAGGGATCATTTGGCAGTGCAATCGATTTTGTCAAAAGACATTCTCGTTCATATCTGCCATCTTGATTATTTGCTTGGCTCAAGTTCAGGTAAATGACAGATGGCATCACCAACTCTAGAAACATCAAAAAGTATTCTTTGGGCTAAGCTATTATTTGCCTTGAACTTTTAGGTACATCCAAGATCAAAACAGATGGACATGGATTCTTAGTTAGCAAAATTCGAGTTGTGATTTTCTCGATTAGTCCAAATAGTTCGCAATGATTTTGCTTCTGGCCAGTTTGCTAGCTTATTCACGACCACAACAGGAAGGAGAAGAGTCTGTTATTGCATGTAGTGTTTCTTGACCGATACAGTTACTGTTATCGGCTAATGCAAACCATTTTAGGAAATAAAATGTGTGGATTCTAAGGGATGCCACTGCAACATGTTCCTTTTGCATCATATAATCATTCTTAAGCATACCTTAGAAATGTGTAGTCATGAATTGCGTGGTGAGCGCAGAGCAAATTAAAACCTCACATAAGGAGGGCCGCCATATAGCGTCCTTCATTTAACACTTCTAGACCTACATGATTGCCTTTGGCATACTATCGAATGCCCAGATAGATCAGTTTTTATTTAGTAATTCCAGCATTCCATAATCATTTAGACACAGAGAATCATCATTTCTTGCATAGGATGAAGAATCTTACCCAAAGACTGATGACAAATGAGGCACTGCTACTGGCGTGATGAGCAGAAGTATTTTGTCAAAGCACACATTAATTCCATGAGCACCTCCCCCGGAGTCCTTAAATTCAAGCAAGAAAACAATAACACTGTCAACCGGGAAATACTAATAAAAGGTAGTAAATTTAAAAGAAACTGCAAACAGAATACAAAAATGAAAATTGGGTGATAGAGCTCAGAAGAGTAAATTAGCTTACCTGCTTTATGTAATTTTGTTAGGAAATGTGGATCGTCTTAACCCACCTAACTCATACTCAGTCGTCTTCTTAAATTCTATTGTTCTCTGGTTGAGTCAGGTGGCTTTTTCTCCTAATTTCGGTAAAGCTGCATTCCAGATGACCCTTAAATTGTTTCGAGTGACTTGCATCCAGAAATTTTCAATTTCACTAGTTGCTCCAAATTCTCGAACCCTCATAGCTCAGTCAGTTTCTCATAATTTTGCATAACCAAACTGATGCAGTTCATAACAACTTTCGTAAGATCTCAATCGACAAACATCTTGAGATAGCAACACGTTCTAAAGATGTCAACATTGATATCAGCGTTTGCAAGATCTCCAACCTATCAAGGCTTGGATTTGGATTAAGTTTTCGCCAGATTCAAAAAGTAATGAGTTCAGATCCTTTGATTTCAGAAGGCCTAGCCCAAAGAACACGCAAGAGTTTCTTTTCCCATAGCTCCAACCAATCCAGGCCTGGACTTTAGAATAAATCTTTCGGCAAGGGAAACCCTTGTAAGCCTTTAAATAAGTTACACCCACCAAAGATATCCAGTCTGTCAAGAGCTCCAACGTTTCGAAACCTTGAATTTCGACTAAAGATTTGCAAAATTTAGCGTTTAATATCTTTAGACCTTAGAGATGTGCAGCCCCTCCAAGAACTCCAACATATTGAGACCTTAAATTTCGATTAAATTTTCACACCATCGAGTATCTAAAATCTTAGATGCTCAAGTTTTGGAAGGTTTAGCCTTTCAATTGAAGAGCAATTTTTGATCATCAAGATTTTCAAATATCTCAATTTGTCAAGACCTCAAACTTCAAGTAAACTTTTGCACAAATTGGGAGATAATGTCCTCACACGGTCTAACAGCAAAACGTCCATTGTTTGCATAAGCTTGCAGCCCTTGATTTTTAACTTTAAGGGAGTGTTTAGGGGTACTGATTCTTCAACATCTGTCAGTAGGGAATATTCTGAAAGCTCTGATAGTGTTGATGGAAGATCCGTGATGCCTTCAAGAAATTCAAAGTGATGTAGTCGCAGTTCCGCGAGATGGGTTAGGTGGGGAAATGAAGGCAGGCAGCAATTTTGACATGTGATGCGCAAATATCTTAAGCTGGAAGGAAGTCCTGATACCAATTGAAGCTCCTTGCAACCCTCAAAATTAAGTTGTTGCAGGGAAGAAAGATTACAAATGCTTTCTAGTACCCCTCCCAAAATTTGTGCAATTTGCAATATCTAAAACTTGAAGCTTTCTTAACCTCCCGATATCATTGGGTAATTCCTTTATAGAAGCTTGACTTATATCCAGAACTTTTAGAGCCCCTATGCTGTCTGGTGATTCTTCTAATTAGTGCGACTAATATTCATAATTTTTAGATTCTTCAAAACCCCAATGCTGTCTGGTACTTTAGAGAGGGCTTCACACCGTTGTAGATGGAGTTCCTCCAACACTTCTAATTGACCCAATTCTGTTGGCAACTTCTTGAGTCCCCAACATCTAGACAAGTCTAACCATATCAGATTCTTCAAAGTCCCTATGCCGTCTAGTAATTCTTCTAAATGACTACAACTAATATTCATAAATTTTAGATTCTTCAAATCCCCTATGCTGTCGAGTACTTTAGAGAGGGCTTCACACCGTTGTAAAATGAGTTCCTCCAACGCTTCTAATTTACCCAATTCTGTTGGCAGCTCCTTGAGTCCCCAACATCCAGACAATAAGCGTACCAGATTCTTCAAAGCCCCTATGCCGTCTGGCACTTTAGAGAAGGCTCCACACCATTGTAGAAGGAGTTCCTCTAACGCTTCTAATTTACTCAATTCTGTTGGTAGCTCCTTGAGTCCCAAACATTCAGACAAGTCTAAGCAACGCAAATTCATCAAAGCCCCAATGCTGTTTGGTACTTTAGAGAGGGCTTCACACCTTTGTAGAAGGAGTTTCGCCAACGCTTTTAATTTACCCAGTTAGCAACTCCTTGACTCCTAAGTATCAAATTCCTCAAATTCTCTCTGCTGTCTCATACTTCAGAGAGGGACACTGTAGTTCTTCCATCGTTGCTAATTTACCCAATTCTGTTGGCAGATCCTTGAGTTCCAAACATCCATACAAATTTAAGCGTACCAAATTCTTCAAAGTCCCTATGCTGTCTGGTAATTTAAAGAGGGCTTCACACTTTCGTAGAAAGAGTTCCTTTAACGCTTCTAATTTACCTAATTCTGTTGGAAGCTCCTTAAGTCCCAAACATCCAGACAAGTCTAAGCGTACCAGATTCTTCAAAGCCCCTATGTTGTCTGGTACTTTAGAGAGGGCTTCACACCCTTGTAGATCGAGTTCCTTCAACGCTTCTAATTTACCCAATTCTGTTGGCAGCTCCTTGAGTCCCAAACATCCAGACAAGTCTAAGCATACGAGATTCTTCAAATCCCCCATGCTGTCTGGTACTTTAGAGAGGGCTCTACACCCTTGTAGATGAAGTTCCTTCAACACTTCTAATTTACCAATTCTGTTGGCAGCTCCTTGAGTCCCAAACATCTAGACAAGTCTAAGCGTACAGATTCTTCAAAGCCCCTATGCTGTCTAGTACTTTAGAGAGGGCTTTACACCCTTGTAGATGAAGTTCCTCCAATGCTTCTAATTTACCCAATTTTGTTGGGAGCTTCTTGAGTCCCAAACATCCAAACAAGTCTAAGCGTACCAAATTCTTCAAAGTCCCTATGCTGTCTGGTACTTTTGAGAGAGCTTCACACTTTCGTAGAAAGAGTTCCTTTAACGCTTCTAATTTACCCAATTCTATTGGGAGCTCCTTGAGTCCCAAACATCCAGACAAGTCTAAGCGTACTAGATTCTTCAAAGCCTCTATGTTGTCTAGTACTTTAGAGAGGGCTTCACATCCTTGTAGATCGAGTTCCTCCAACACTTCTAATTTACCCAATTATGTTGGCAGCTCCTTGAGTCCCAAACATCTAGACAAGTTTAAGCGTACCAGATTCTTCAAAGCCCCTATGTTGTTTGGTACTTTAGAGAGGGCTTCACACCCTTGTAGATTGAGTTTCTCCCACGCTTCTAATTTACCCAATTCTGTTGGCAGCTCCTTGAGTCCCAAACATCTAGACAAGTCTAAGCATACTAGATTCTTCAAAGCCCCTATGCTGTCTGGTACTTTAGAGAGGACTTCACACTCTTGTAGATCAAGTTCCTCCAACGCTTCTAATTTACCCAATTCTGTTGGCAGCTCCTTGAGTCCCAAACATCCAGACAAATCTAAGCGTACCAGATTCTTCAAAGCCCCTATGCTGTCTGGTACATTAGAGAGGGGTTCACATCCTTGTAGATCGAGTTTCTCCAAGGCTTCTAATTTACCCAATTTTGTTGGCAGCTCTTTGAGTCCCAAACATCTAGACAAGTCTAAGCATACCAGATTCTTCAAATTCCTCATGCTGTCTAGTACTTTAGAGAGGGCTCTACACCCTTGTAGATGAAGTTCCTCCAACGCTTCTAATTTACCCAATTCTGTTGGGAGCTCCTTGAGTCCCAAACATC
The DNA here is from genome assembly GCA_014182735.1 of Corymbia maculata. Taxonomy (NCBI): domain Eukaryota; kingdom Viridiplantae; phylum Streptophyta; class Magnoliopsida; order Myrtales; family Myrtaceae; genus Corymbia; species Corymbia maculata. The sequence continues at coordinate 19,469,560 of CM024689.1, forward strand.
TAGACAAGTCTAAGCGCACCAGATTCTTCAAATCCCCCATGCTGTCTAGTACTTTAGAGAGGGCTCTACACCCTTGTAGATGAAGTTCCTTCAACGCTTCTAATTTACCCAATTTTGTTGGCAGTTCCTTGAGTCCCAAACATCCAGACAAGTCTAAGCATACTAGATTCTTCAAAGCCCCTATGCTGTCTGGTACTTTAGAGAGGACTTCACACTCTTGTAGATCAAGTTCCTCCAACGCTTCTAATTTACCCAATTCTGTTGGTAGCTCCTTGAGTCCCAAACATCCAGACAAGTCTAAGCGTACCAGATTCTTCAAAGCCCTTACCCAATTCTATTGGCAGCTCCTTGAGTCCCAAACATCTAGACAATCTAAGCATACCAAATTCTTCAAATTCCTCATGCTGTCTAGTACTTTAGAGAGGGTTTTACACCCTTGTAGATGAAGTTCCTCCAACGCTTCTAATTTACCCAATTCTGTTGGGAGCTCCTTGAGTCCCAAACATCCAAACAAGTCTAAGCATACCAAATTCTTCAAAGTCCCTATGCTGTCTGGTACTTTTGAGAGGGCTTCACACTTTCGTAGAAAGAGTTCCTTTAACGCTTCTAATTTACCCAATTCTGTTGGGAGCTCCTTGAGTCCCAAACATCTAGACAAGTCTAAACATACTTGATTCTTCAAAGCCCCTATGCTGTCTGGTACTTTAGAGAGGGCTTCACATCCTTGTAGATCGAGTTCATCCAATGCTTCTAATTTACCCAATTCTGTTGGCAGCTCCTTGAGTCCCAAACATCTAGACAAGTCTAAGCGTACCAGATTCTTCAAAGCCCCTATGTTGTCTGGTACTTTTGAGAGGGCTTCACACCCTTGTAGATTGAGTTTCTCCAACGCTTCTAATTTACCCAATTCTGTTAGTAGCTCCTTGAGTCCCAAACATCCAGACAAGTCTAAGCGTACCAGATTCTTCAAAGCTCTTATGCTGTTTGGTACTTTAGAGAGGGCTTCACACCCTTGTAGATTGAGTTCCTCCAACACTTCTAATTTACCCAATTCTACTGGCAGCTCCTTGAGTTCTAAACATCCATACAAATCTAAGCGTACCAAATTCTTCAAAGTCCCTATGTTGTCTGGTAATTTAAAGAGGGCTTCACACTTTCGTAGAGAGAGTTCCTTTAAGGCTTCTAATTTACCCAATTCTGTTGGCAGCTCCTTGAGTCCCAAACATCCAGACAAGTCTAAGCGTACCAGATTCTTCAAAGCCCCTATGATGTCTAGTACTTTAGAGAGGGCTTCACACCCTTGTAGATCGAGTTTCTCCATCGCTTCTAATTTACCCAATTCTGTTGGCAGCTCCTTGAGTCCCAAATATCTAGACAAGTCTAAGCACATCAGATTCTTTAAATCCCCCATGCTGTCTGGTACTTTAGAGATGGCTCTACACCCTTGTAGATGAAGTTCCTTCAATGCTTCTAATTTACCCAATTCTGTTGGCAGTTCCGTGAGTCCCAAACATCCAGACAAGTCTAAGCGTACTAGATTCTTCAAAGCCCCTATGCTGTCTGGTACTTTAGAGAGGGCTTCACACCCTTGTAGATCGAGGTCCTCCAACGCTTCTAATTTACCCAATTCTATTGGCAGCTCCTTGAGTCCCAAACATCTAGACAAGTCTAAGCATACCAGATTCTTCAAATTCCTCATGCTGTCTAGTACTTTAGAGAGGGTTTTACACCCTTGTAGATGAAGTTCCTCCAACGCTTCTAATTTACCCAATTCTGTTGGGAGCTCCTTGAGTCCCAAACATCCAAACAAGTCTAAGCGTACCAAATTCTTCAAAGTCCCTATGCTGTCTGGTACTTTTGAGAGGGCTTCACACTTTCGTAGAAAGAGTTCCTTTAACGCTTCTAATTTACCCAATTCTGTTGGCAACTCCTTGAGTCCCAAACATCGAGACAAATCTAGCGCACTAGATTCTTCAAATCCCCTATGCTGTCTGGTACTTTAGAGAGGGCTCTACACCTCTGTAGATGAAGTTCCTTCAACGCTTCTAATTTACCCAATTCTATTGGCAGTTCCTTGAGTCCCAAACATCTAGACAAGTCTAAGCGTACCAGATTCTTCAAATCCCCCATGCTGTCTGGTACTTTAGAGAGGGCTACACACCATTGTAGATGAAGTTCTTTCAATGCTTCTAATTTACCCAATTCTATTGGCAGCTCCTTGAGTACGGAACATCCAAACAAGTCTAAGTGTACCAAATTCTTCAAAGTCCCTATGTTGTTTGGTACTTTAGAGAGGGCTCGACACCCTTGTAGATGAAGTTCCTCCAATGCCTCTAATTTACCCAATTCTGTTGGCAACTCTTTTGCCAAACATCCAGACAAGTCTAAGCGTACCAGATTCTTCAAAGTCCCTATGCTCTCTGGTACTTCAGAGAGGGCTTTACACCCTCGTTGAAGGAGTTTCTCCAACGCTTCTAATTGACCCAATTTTGTTGGCAGGTCCTTGCGTCTTAAACATCCAGACAAGTCTAAGTGTACCAGATTTTTCATGTCTCCAATTGAAGAGTCAATTTGCTCTAGTTGATGACAATCTTGAAGGATTAGAACCTCTAAATTCTTAAAAGCTGAGAGGAAGGAAGTTCCTTTCAAACATGCACAACTTGTAAGGTTGAGAAATTTTAGCTTTTCCGCCATCTGATTAAAAATAAAAAATTGTCACGGGACTAGCCCAGAGTAATTATGACTCAAAAGAAAGTACATAAAAGGCTTGTACTTCCATCTTACCATCATATAACTCCATCCTTGCCATTCATCCAAAATATTGCTATGAGACAAATCGAGTACAACTAACTCCTTCAAATGAAAATCATTTGCTTCAAAAGTAAAGAGATCCAACTTCCACCGAAGCCATCTTAAATTCTCAAGCGAGTTCTTAAAATCTCCTCTAAAATCTGCCTTACTCACATCAAGAAACCTTAAACTCGTTAAATTCTTCAATTGTTCGTCTGTGTAGATATTGCCACCTTCATTAACCGTTTCACCGTACCAGTTGGAGTGGTCTTCTCGAAGATAAATGGCTTGAATCTTGTTTGTTCCCTATAAATAAGAATCGATACTGATTTTTACTGTTTATATCCAACTACATTAATCTAATATCATTTGCTCATATTGCTAGTAACATGCAACGATTTATTCAAGATACTAGCAAAGTGAAGATGTAATTTTCTTTTTTGGTCATTGAACAGTATCTAAAAAGGGCCAAGTGAAGGATGTCTACTTTGATTATGAAATTTGGCCACTAGTACTTGGATCTTAAAAAGATCTAATGGCCCTTATAAGTAAATGCTCTACAACTCGTAAATCCTCTTCTTTCCTGACTGTAGCTTCATCACAATACCTAGAGGATGCACTTGCATTGCACGGGATTAAATTAAATGATAATGTGCAAAATCAAAAGTTGATTTGATCAATCTTAATAGGAAGACGTTTTCTCTCTCTGTAATTTTCATAATAGATGTCCAAATGAACTCCAATCAACAGACACATAGTTATTGTAATAACAGTGACAATTGGGAAAAACGCACTACTCTTATGATGGGTTTATTTCATGAAAAATAAATAATTTGGTTACTCATATTAAATTAATTCTAACACCCAGAGATTAGGATGCTATGATTTATATATCCTAAGTAATTATGGATTATAGAAGTATAGTCAAATTATATATTGCATCTGTCAATGACAAAACTGTATCAATTATAGAAAGTCAAGATCTTTTCAATGTAGAACACGCCTATCAAGTATCTAATAAATTTAAAAGCACCTCATTCTAGGAGAGAACTTCATAATATACGTTTCTTTAACAAAGATCTCAAATAAGTTGCAATACTTATTAAGAGAGAACAGCCTCCTACTTGCTAATCATGTCAATGAAACCATACAAAGGCAATAATATTAGAAGGTTCTCTATTTATTAGAGCAAGCGGTAGGTAGAGGATCACCATCAGTCTTACGGTAGAACATGGTCTAATTGAGCGAAAGAAGAGGAATAGATACCTTATTTCCTTTTATCACTTTTAGGGCTTCTTCGCGGTCCCATAATCTGCTACGATGCTGAGGTTGTTGCTGGTTTTCCTCAAGAACGATTGCCCTACCAAAATCTCTCAGTTGATCGTGCATTTTGAGCTCATCATTATCTCCAATTTTTATTAATGACATAAGCCTTAGGACTTCAATTCCCTCCTCTGGGAAAAAGCCACAAGCGTCCCACATGTACGATGCGATTCTTCTGTCCGTCCCAATGAAAAAACAAGCAATATCTAGAAATATTTGTTGTTGTCTATAGTCTAGTGCTTCGTAACTTATCATTAAATGTGCTTGCACTTCCTGACGAGGCATTTCTTTTAACTTTTTAAGTGTGTCTCTCCATAGTGGTAACTGTTTTTCGTGCAAAAATGAACCTAATACCTCAAGAGATAAGGGAAGCCCTCCGGTGGTGGATGCAACTTTATGAGCGATGTCCTCAAGTTTATTTGGAGGAGAGTCCCTTCGAAACACATGTCTACATAATAGAATCAAAGATTGATTCTCATCCATTTCCTTATGTTCATAGTCGTAGTCCACCCCAGCATAGTCAAGAATAGACTTTTTTTGGTGGTAATAAGAATCCTACTTCCCAAAGAAAACCAATTATGATTTCCGGCTAAAGCCTTTAATTGATTATTATCATCTACATCATCGAGAAGAATGAGGACTTTCTTATCCTTAAAATTTGACGAGATGAATTTAATCCCTTCATCCCTTTTCTGAACTTGATTTTTTTGCTTCAATATATCAAAGACTAATTGGTTCTGCAAATACTCAAGGTCATTACGGTTACATGACTCCCTAACATCTGCAATGAAGCTTCGATGCTCAAATTGATTGAAGAGCTTGTTGTAGATAGTTTTAGCAAGAGTTGTCTTACCAATGCCTCCCATTCCGTGGATTCCAACAAATACAGTTGCATAAGGATTATCATCTACAAGTTTCATAACCTCCTTCACATGACTATCAATTCCAACCAAATTCTCGGGAAGAACCAACTCAAACTCTTTCTTAAGCTCGATCAACACTTTTCGAACAATTGTTTTCACCAATTTTCCTTCATACTTGTCATATGTGACAAGAGTTCAAATTGTGGCAACAATAATTTTATGTTGTATATCTAATGAAGACACAATAGTTAATAAATTTGGGGATAAATAGAGAAACTTTAAGAGTTTTTTTTTTTTTTACCACACCTCCATATATTGTCTTATATGCTAAGACAAAAATTGGAAACACTGGTGATTGCTTCACATGGCGTGTCGCATTTCATTATTACTCTGAAATAATCTAAGGAACTAGAAGAAACTTGAGGTTATTGTTAATGAATCTGGAAGATTGTACATATCATGGATTTGAATCAAATTTTAACCTTGTCTATTAAAGACATTAAGAATGACATGGACTTGACTTTAAACATTATGGATAAGCAAAAATTCAATAAGTCACCGGCGTGAAAGTTTAGCCATCAGTCAATAAACAAATCATAAAATTTGATGTAAGAGATATTTGGGTCGTGTAATATCAATCCAGAAAGTTGTTCGTAGTGCTATATTGTAAATTACTTAAATATAATTGAGGGGATTTCCCTTTATTTGCACAATTCTACACGCTTGCAAGTTTCTACTTGTGTTATGAGTTTAGTATCATTCTAGATTCGTGTAATTGTCATTTTTTGTGTGTCAAGGGATGCTAGCATGTTGTACTTCTTTTTTCCTTTGGCGTTCTACAATAATAATTTATTTAATATTGACTGGGAAGAATAAGAATATTTTTTCCCGAAGGTAAAAACATTGCTTCAATCTAATAACATTGGTCAAATGATGCGTTGAAGATAGTAAATTGCATTGACAATTATTTAAACATACAAATAATAAAGATAACCTTTTTTCTCTTTTTAAATTTACCATCATCATACGTAACCAATGAATATCTTTCTTTTGAAAAAATAGTTTTTTATAGCAACTATTTAACAACAGTGATGATTCAAAAGATGTAAATTGGGAAGATAAAGAACTAAGGCTTTTATAATCACCATGCATCGTAAATGATATCATGAGATTTAATAGGCACCACCAATAAGTTACACTATTAATCTCAAATAAGTACGTAAGTAGAAAAGTTTAAGAAGAAGATTAATGTTGCTTATACTATAAACCTGAAAGCAAAATAGAACAATGTTATAAAATCTTTTTATATAAGAGTAACAGATCTTTTAACAAATCTATAATTAGATCGGTCATTAAAGTTAAAAACTAAAAAGAGAACAACTTATAAATCTTATTGCTTTCTTCTTATTAAAAAAAAACAAAAGGAAAGAAAATGAAGTAGGTAGGAATCAGAACAAACGAGTAAACACCCACATAAATTAAAAGAAAGTAGATGATGCTTTGGTGAAAAAATGAAGTACCCTTTGGCTTCCCATCCTTTCAAGGAACTGACTTGAATGAGTGATTGCTTCCATTTCTCCATAATTGTTTGGTCAAAATACCTCTCACGTGTACGAAATGCCCTTCCAAAATCCTCTATTTGGTGCTGCACGTGAGATGGTTCCACTTTGTAAAATATAGGCAACACTTTGTATCCTCGGTTATTGTTCTTGCACTTCATCATTTCATCCAGTTCATCAAGGCACCATTTGCTTGAACCATAATTCACAGAGTGAATGGGGATCATGATCTTACTATTCTTGATGGCTGCCAAAAGATCTGGGCCGATCTTCTCGCCTTGGCGAAGCTCCTCATCATCTCTGAAAACCTGAATCTCAGCATCAATGAGCCCATTATAGAGATGATCGGTGAAGTTATCCGAGTATCCGAGCATCTAAAACTCAATAACACATCATAGCGGTCTCCAATCGATGTAGTCGATGAACTAGATGCATTGGAATTAATCTCAGTTGGTGCAATTGACGAACCAGATAGGCCAGTATCATCATCTTTTGCATTGCTACTCGCAATATTTTTCTTCTTATTGAAGAAATGGAATGCAAGCCCAAAGAGAAGGATCGGTGCCACAAGCATGGCGAAAGAGTGCCCTAAAATGGGAGAATGCATTTCTTCTTTGCTCACACTGTGCCCTCAAATTTTCCTTTCAAGTTCGAAGGAGAAGAACACCAAAATGCTTCTTAGGAAATACGAATTGCCTTCTTATTGCTCATTGTCTCATTATGGCAATTCTTTTTTATATTGGTTTGATTTATGTAATGAAACCAATCGGCAAGTGAAATCGCACCAATAATTGAAACTTGTCTTCATATAAATAATTCATTGGCCGGAGGACAAAGTGCACAAGACTCATGGCGAGGAAATTTCGATGCGGAAGAAATGAAAAGAAATAAAACCAACGACAAAAGACAAAGTGCTGTTAAAACTTTCGTCGTCTTCTTCTGGACCTTGAGTCAATGCGATACTTGTCTGGAAATTTAATTCTGCTCCCTCTCTCCGTGGCTGGGTCCCGCCATTTCTTATTTCGAATCAACGGCTGGGAAATTTATAATCAATTGGCTGGGAAAATTCATTTTCTGCTCCTACTCTTTCTCTCAACCGTGAAATTACCAATTATTATTTTCTATTTTGTAGATATCAACTTATTGATTTCATTTAGTCAAATTTATTGATTGTATAATGTCTTAATCAATCCAAAGCCAAATCAACCGGCCAAAATTTTCAATCCTTTCCCACAAAAGTTTTTGCTTGGTTTAGTTTAGCAATTTCGATCTCCCTTAAACACCTATAATGTATAATGTGTTTTCCTTCAAATAGAGCGGATGTGTGTAGTCTTAATTCATTTTGATTAACTATAACTTTATATTATATACTTAGATATAAATGTGCATGATTACTATTTATAATTATGTTCAATAGATTTTACCTACCACTCCAAATATACCTAAGTATATCATTCTCATAATTAACAATTCATTTAATATACAATCTACTCTTTAGCGTAATAAAAGATATACGTGATATTGTTATTCGGCTTGGTTGGTGCCAGTATGTGAATTCGCCTAGAACTTGCTGGTTGTATGAGAAGGCAACCTCACCTTTGGCCAATGAGGTTGGCCTCACCTGAGAAAGGTGGAGGTCTCTACGTTGGGTTTGTCTCGCCCAGACCATTACGACCGCTAGCAAGCCGCGGGGAAGGTGGCCATGGCCTTGCCAGCCGTAGGCAAGGCAGCCTTCACCCGTAGTCAATGAGCTCTAGGGACCCTCACATGCCACAAAAAAGGATGGAAAAGAGAAGAAAGAAAAAATAAAATGAAAATTTTTAAAAATATTAACAAATCAAAAAAATTGTCCACATCAGCTAGTTGTGTTAAAATAGGACGACCGAAGTTTATGTTAGTGATTTTTTATCAAAATTTATCGGGTGGACTAAGCTTAAGATCATTTTTGGCAATTATCCTGAATATGAAATGCCTTCTTGTTGCCCATTGTCTCTTTATAGGTTTGATTTATCTAATTGAACTCGTTGTTGCACTGTTAATTCAAACTTGTCAAGCTAGATATAAATCAGTAACTCATTGACCGGAACAATAATCACGCGTTGTCCAAGCATTAGGACAATAATGACACATGCTTAGTCTTGTGGTCGCACCATTGATATTTCCTTTTCTTTTGTTAATTTATTTTTCATTAGAAAAGGTATTTTTGCTGAATATATATCTATGCTCTCGATCCCACTTAAGAATTTAGAATTCTCCCTTTGACCTTGTCAAATATTATAGTGTCAAATTGATAAACTTCATTTTACTATCGAATTTTTATTATCCATGATCACTTATGCAAAAATTATGTTACTAACAAATGAAGGATATAAGATATTATTGACATTCGTTAATAATATGTGTGTATTTATATATTTCATTTTGTATCCAAGCACAATGAAATTTTTTTTTTTTTGTTTGCCCTAACTCTGCCCTTGATTTCTCCTTCAAGTTTTAGGAAGAAAATAAAATGCCTTTTCTCCTTTTACTTAATTCTTAAAAACATGAAAGAGCAACCAAAAGTATCGCACAGGGACATTTTGCAGACTTGTTAAAGTTATGATCCCAAATGCCACAAAAAGGTGTCTACTTGCAAGTATTGGTCTAAATAGTAAAACAATCGTTTTATAAGTCTTTTTTTGACAGGAAAAAAATTGCATATAAAGTCTTTACATAGAAACTCTTAATTGATCTATTCGACTTCCCTCAATCTACCACGTCGACATCCTCCTGCAATACCCAACTAACCTTGATGAAGTTGCAATGTCAAGATATTTTCCAAGAAAATTAAGATTTTCTGATATTTTAATGCAAAACTGTTCATATTTACCTGGGATAGAGCTTTTTTTTTTTTTTTAAAGTCAAGAAATAGAGTTGAAAATTCAGGACATTTTTAACGACCAGTGGAAATTTCAAGATTCTCTAAATTATTAGGCTAAAGAGATTTGGAAAATTCACCTTTTTCAGATATGATTTTTCAAAAAGAAAATGAAAAATGTCCAGATTCAGCTGGCCTTTTGGGTTGTCGGCCACGTTGTAGTCAAAAGATTCCCTCACCTCAACGAAACAAGCATGAGGATGCATTTCGGTGGCAACGAAATCATTCATTAATGCTCCTTCCTGCTTTCCCGTGAGGAACATCTTTTCATAATTAAATTTTTTGAAAAATCCACACGTGAATCCTATACCATTATTAATTTATTTGCTTTTGTCGTGCCTATAATTCATCTCTCTTAAACAAATAAAATAATTGGGCCTGGACAAAGTTAAATTATCGGAGAAGGTTTCATGGATTTTTGGTGATTGAAGATGAACCACCGGTCCTAGGTGCTCAAGACTATGGCGATTGTAGATGGAGCAAGACAGAGGGACTTTCGAGAAGAGATTTGCTTTGGTCGTGACTGTGGCGATGAGACAGAGTAAAGCATTGTCAAACCCCAAATGGAATTTGGAAATGTATGGGACGTTGGTGGATGGTGGAGCCTCTCCCTTTCTCTGTTCTGTTTCATCCGCTGAGTATCTTCTTCCTCTCGTTTCTACTTTTCGTTTGTTCTTTCTTGCTCTAATCACCGATCCTTCACTCACCTCTCTCATTCAGTTTCCCTAACTGAGCTTTTCGAACGTGTTCGTCAAGCCTTTTTTTTCCCCCTCAAATCAAGTGACCTTGTTTAGAGAAAATTATCTAAAAAATTATAAATTTATTGCACGTCTTTTTCAATAGAATTAATAATTAACTCATCGGTATGATGACTAATAGCATACAACCATATCCTGTGGACCTCAACCGTCGTTCATGGCGAAACTGGCTTGTGGAATTCCGAGGAAAAGCCTGTGAAAAAGCAAAAAGATAATGCAAAGACGTGCAGCGACGGATGAAGAAAAAGAAGACAGCTCATCCTAACGAGGACGAGAAGCCCCGCCCATCCTTTAGCGTGCCTTTTGTCGGAAAGGGAACTTCTTTTCATAAATGAGAAATCGTCATGCGTGTAATATCTTTTGTTGTGACAATAATTCATCGCCCTTAAAAACATACTGGGCCTCGGCACATCGGCATAGCCCCTTATTATTAATGGACCCCCCCTAGACGGACTCTTATTGTGGAGGGCCGTGCCGGGGCTTGGGCCCAAGAGGGCTGGTCCGTGCTTAGGATAGGGGTTTGCTAATATACATGTTAAGAAAAGCAAACTGCTATTTTGTAATCCTAAGCATGAGTATGCTGAGTCTAATTCAGATTTTGAGAGGGAAAGAGAATTTCTCTGTGCAATAGTTCAAGGGAGAGAGGTCTCAGTGGAATGAAACAGCATAAGAGTTTCTATGAATCATTGAAACTCGAGGTTTAGCACTACCAAACTTTGATTTGGTTTTCCGAGTTCATTGTGATGCTTTCAATGTCAGTACTGGGTGCTGTTCTCAATCGAGAAGGCTGAGCCATGGCGTTTTTCAGTGAAAAATTGGACGATGCTAAGCTGAAGTATTCAACTTATGATAAGGAGTTTTATGCTGTAGTGTGTGCACTCAATCACTGGAGCCACTATTTGCTAACAAAAGAGTGTTTTGTACTTTGACCGCGAGTCACTCGTGCACTTGAACTCTCAGCGGAAGCTTCATCCCCGACATGCAGCTTGGAGTGAATTTCTACAATCCTTTCCGCTTCTCCTCAAACATAAATCTGATGTTCAAAATGGAGTAGCAGATGCTTTAAGCCGTGGACATACGCTTCTCTCTGCTATGCAAATCAAGATTGTTGGATTTGAAGTGGTGAGTCATTTATATAAAGAGGATCTGGATTTTTTAGAAATATGGGAATTAACTCTGCATATTTCATATGGACAGTTTCATCGTCGAGATGGTTTTTCTATTAAAAGGCAATCAGTTGCGTGTGTTCCACAATGTTCATTGCATGAATTAAGTATTGTTGAAGCTCATGATGGTGGAGCAACTCGCAACATGGGAAAAATAATATATTATGCGTCATATTAAGCGATGCAAAGTTTGCCACATTGCCAAATCAGGAGGCCATAGCACCATAGTTGTCGTTACCTATATTCATCAAGCGCCCCGGGAAGATCTTAGTATGGACTTTGACTTGGGTTTTCCAAAAGACTAAATGGAACAAGGATTCGGCCCTGATCGTGGCTGATCGATTTTCTAAAATGGCGCATTTGCTGCCATGGATTAAGACCCTGATGCAACACTTGTTACTGAGCTTTATTTTCGTGAACTTGTGTGCCTAAATGAGATTCCAAAGACAACTGTCCTATTATTGTGACATTAAGTTCTTGAGTCATTTCTAGCGCACATTGTGGTGGTGGAAAATGGGGACGGAACTTCAGTTTAGTTCTGCTAACCATCCTCAGACTGATGGACAAACAAAGGCTGCTAATTCATTAAAAAACTATGGGCATAAGAATAGCCTAAGTACCAAAACTTGGCACGAGGGGACACTTAAGTACCAAAAGTTACAAAATGTACACTTAAGTACAATTTTTTTTGAAAATTGGATTACTTAAGTGCCAACTCCGGCGAAGATTGCCGAAAATCCGATGTGGCTTATTTTAATAATATAAAGCTCGCCGGAAACTAAGTTGGCAAAAACTCAGCCAAAACGATGTCGTTTTTCACGACATGGCATTTTTAAAAATGTATTAATTAAATAAAATTTAAATAATTAAAAAACATATTATTATAAAATTGATTAATTAAAAAAAAAAAAAGGAGGAAAGGGAGGATGGCGAGCGGCGATGGTGGGGCGACGACGACAGTGGCGGCGAGGGCTACTAAACCCTCCCCTCCCCTTTTTTTTTTTTTTTTTTATAAATAAAATCGATTTTTAATTTTTTTTCTTAAAATTGCCACGTGGATATTTTATTTTGAAAAAAAATGCTCTGTCAGCAAATAAAATTGCCGGAAAATGGACACGTGGTAGTTTGGTCGGATTTTTTTATCGTCGACACTTAACTAATCATTTTTGCTTTAATTTTGGCACTTAAGTGTACCTTTCCAAACTTTGACACTTAAGTGTCTCCCGTGTCAAGTTTTGGCATTTCAGGAGTCTGTACGTCAAAAGCTATGTTAGAAAACATGTCAAGCGATGAGATTTGCTTCTGGCTCAAGCAGAGTTTGCCTACTATTGTTAGACGAGCCAAACTATTGGAAAGTGCCCGTTTGAGGTACGGTACGGAATGCACCTCGTCAGTTCTTTGGATCTTATACCATTTAGTGGAGATGCTGAAGAAAGGTATGAGGAAGTCGAATGGTTACCGAGAAACTAGGGAAGATAATTTTGAAGCAAACTGACGAGTATAGCTGTCAAGAAAATAAGTATAGAAAACCTACGATTTCTAATTTGAGTTAAAAATGATTTCCACCCAGTTGTCATGCCAAGTCATCTCCTTGTCTTTTCGAGTTTTGGAGCGCATTACTGAAAATGCCAACAAAATTAAACTTCTATGAGAGTATAATGGCGTTTCTGTTACTTCCAATGTTGTTGATCTATCGTCACATCATCAAGATCAAGAGGTTGATAAAGTTGGCCTCGAGGAATGACACCGGGAATATTTCAAATCTTTATTTGAAGATTTAAAGATTTTCTCTTATTATTAGACAACAAGGATAAATATAGAGTTGCATTGACCTTCCCATGTCAGGAGATGGTTAATAAATTACTAAACTTATGTCTAATTCAGACTCTTCTAAGTCTATACAAATTTGCAACTTTCAATTCAATTTCAATATATAGTTTTAGCGGTTCAAAAGTTGTCACTAATTAATTTTTGGTAAATCGATTAAAAACCTAAGTAAAATGGGAGAGTGTACTTTATTTCTACAAACTAAAGATTCAATAGATTTGGAAACTTGATTACGCTAAATTACTCTAGCGTTCTTTTGGTTCTTTTACTTTTTTATTTTCAAAAATATTTCGACAATAAATGTTGGTTATTTTAAACATAATCACTAATATATGAAGTGATCATGGAAGTACACAATCAATAAAAATAACACTCATTAAACTAAGAGCATTAAACAAATTGCTAGAATCGGGAGATAATTTTATTTACCTTGACGCAAGCAAGGCATAACCCTATCGATAGACTTCCAAATATCTGCAAAGTAGTAATTGAAAAAATGCAATAACTAGTTTAACGTGATTTCTATGGACCAATTCACAACTCAAATTGATTCTCTTTTGTTTGGTTTTTCTTTTATTCATGATAGCTAGCTATATGCATGTATGCAATGCAGCCTTACTCTTAATTTTGTCCGTGTGACCTAATTCTAATGACAATTAAAACAATCTATTCTAACATGGCATGGAAACACCTAATGATCGGATGCATGTAATTATAAGATGTGATACAAATTGGGTATAATTGGAAAACTCTTTATGAGTATGACCCAATTGTACCCTTTGATCAAACACTTAACAAAGTAATGTTTTTTGTTTGTCAATCTTGATCAAACCTTATATATAGACTCTCATTCCCTTGGATCTTGACTGTGTTTTACGAAAGCCTACGATTCAAGTTTGACCGGAATCGCTCGAAGTTGCTCGGAATCGTTTAAAGTGGACCCTAGGTTCCTCATGTACGGGGGGAAATCATGTTGAAGAGTCCAAATTGGAAAAAGGCTTCGTCAATATTGTAATTTAATGGCTCTCGGTGGAGGTCGGAATCAGTTTTTTCTTCCATCCTGGTCTGAGCACAGTTTGATAGCCATAATAGACTGAACTCGTACTCGACCATGATAGTGACTTGCAATGACCAGTTACTTCTCAAGCAGAAGAGGCTCGATTTTGCTTCTTTTTTTTTTTTTTATAACACTGTCTAAACAATTTGTTCTCGGGGTTAGCTTGTCTTCTTCGCAAGATCAATTGTACTTTGTATCAATAATATTTGGTGCACTGCTAAGATGGACCACATGGGAAACCGTTCTAGCTATACTTTCATTTAACTAAAGGTCCGCAGAAGGCGGCAAATACTTGGTCATCTTGCTAAAGGCCCAGGCAATCAACGGATGCAAGTAATCCATCTGAATTACCAAACCATCTGAGATCGATTGATGAAGACGGTTTGGAGATGCTCTGTCATGGAAATTTCGAGAGGTGAGACGTGGTCAGGCCCAATCAAATTGCAAATCGTGTTCTCGATTCTCAGAACTTTAGTCATGAGGAGGAGAGCTTTGTTTTCTAGGAGGAAGAAAATGAACGCGAATGGGATTGAGTCAAGACATACGGGTCCTTCTCATGCGTTTGAATGCCCGGAAACGAGACGTTGGCTTTTACTGTCCACTAGTTTGTTTCCATTTCCTGGTAAACATCTACTTTGGCGTATTGTAATGATGACTTTTGATTAAAGGAGTCGCATCTAATTACATCTCAGTATAAAGGTGGAATAGTTCAAAAGAATATGGCCGTATTCTACCTCTAGAAAATCCGCAAAGCTTTTCTTTCTAGTGCTTAAGCAGGATTATCCGAGAAATGATCTTGAAAACATAATAGATTTTTGAAAATGGTTTAAATTAATTTGCAGTATGCAATGCTTATGGCTACTTTTCTGTTATGATACGGTCCTTAAGATTTGGTGGATGAATGACCACTGAGTAGATGAAGTATCTCAGTGTGCTCATGGACATAGCAACGTGAGACGAATCCTGGTGCATCGCTTAAATGCATGCGGAATTCCATAGCATGCGGAATTTGGTCTTCTCTAGAGTAGTAGTCTTGATGGTGGATCCAAGATACGCGGTTGAGGATATATATTTCATGCATGGTTTTGTCAAAAAATGACTTTCGGTCACTCATTAAACAAATGAAAGAACAGTATAATTTCAAAGGTTACTGATTGCATTTGTAATATGCATAATCAATGCTCTGCTAATAGAACATTTTGTGATTAAGTATATTACATTGAAGCACTCGTTAGTAAAATCCATAAATGTATGGACTCATGAAGTAACTAATAGTTTTCCTTCATTCAGTAATCAAATTCAAGGGACACACCCTTCTTTTTATTTAAAACGTGGGATTTATTGATTTTTTTTTTTGGCTAGATTGGTATCTCATTTAATCAATTTGGTGGATGACTTCTTCAATTCGACATGTAAACATTCTTCCAATTAAGTTTCTTTGTTCATCTTTTTATCAGGGGAGACTTTTCTCGATCCAGAACTCGAGAAAGGCAAGAAGATCTCTTAGGAGAAAACTCATTTGTTCTTGGGTTTGGAAGATTTCCCCTCGCACCATGGGAAAGAAAACTCTCTAGAATGATCTTCCCTAGCCAAAGACAATGCTCCAAAAAATAAACTCTTCTTTACGTCTCCATGAATCTCTTCAGCCTCATACGTATTACTACTACAACGTAGAGTTTTCTAACAATGCTTCTGACATTTGAAGTTCCGTATTTTTTTCTTCAAAATACAGTAGACAATCTTTTCTTTTCTTTGGAGTAATGTTACTGTTTTGTAAAAGAGAGAGTTGTTGTTAGGAACAATTATTTGAACAGTTGTAATAAACAATGTATGATTCCTATTTATGGACAACCAATTAACACAATTTTTTTAACACATCTTTTATGAATAAATATTTTATCATCACTTTTCATGATAAATTATTTCCATTTTCATGATAAACTATCACTTCTTTTCACATGAATAATTATTTCTTTTCATATTTTATAATCGCATTATGTCCAAACAATCACTTTTTTTTTTTTACGATAACAAATTATTTCCAGGTATCTTTCTAAATCAATCAAGTTAAAGTTTCAAACTATCGAATTGTTTTTCCTTTTTGTTCCATCGCTATCCGAGAGGCATATTTCCCCGACATGAGTGTATTGCCATTTTTCTTTACGACAAGATGAAAGACGTGACTCTCACCGCGACAAAATAATTTCAGTACGAAGTGATGATGCTAATGATAATTTTATTCCATAGAAAAATATATTACAAGCACTGCAAAATACATACCTTAAGCTTAGCCTCCCAAGGATTTTATTGGAAAAATGAAAAGTCTATCTTAGCCCTAGGCTCCAAGGGTTTATAATCATAAGGGAAATCAAAAACGAAAAGACAAAGGCCAAACAGTTCCAATCTTCAAATTACAAATCCAGCAAATATGTGCGAGAGAATCGCTACTCTTCGGCTATAATCACTTCGGTGAATTGGCAAGTCCATGAGGCGACTTCGCATGGCGAAGCTGTCTCTCTTGGGAGAGTAGTTTAGCAAACCTGCAAAATATATCAAACGAAGCTAAATTAGTCAAACCAACCTAAAATCGACAAAAGTGATAAATCCTACATTTGTGCTTGCTAATGCATATACCTTATCAAAGCCTCTTCGTTGGTCTCTTGGTTGGGCGTGGGCTCGCATACCCCGGTCTCCAAATTAACCCTACAGACCGGCTTCTTCAACAACGCCTCACCAGTTTTGACCAGATCGTTCAGGTTCTTTTTCGTGGCCACATCCACCGACGATAAAACGCCACTCAATTTATCATCCTGAAAAATCAAGCCATGAAAGGGTAACGGTCAGATTAAAACAGCCCTGTATGTGTCATTACGTAGAATCTTTCACGTGCATATTTGAAAATATTAGATGTACCTGGATCCTGAGATAATTATCGTTGTGTAGAGCCTGAAACACGGCGGAGAGGTGGAAGTCGACCATGTCTGCGCTGGCTTGAGTGAAGACGTCGATCAGCGGCGAACCACCGCTGGTCAACCAACCCAGCACTCCCCACTTGGCTGCTTCATGTGCGGTGTATTTCCCCTCAACCTTCCCAGTACCGGTCCCGAGGGAGATCACCAAGAGCCTCCGGTAATCCATTGGCTTTATAGGGGAGAAGTCTGAACTCCCCACAACGATTGCCTTGGTCACCTCTCCCATCGCAACCAGTGTCTACGCAATCGGGATATCATGTATAAACTTAGTTATTCAAGTACTATTCACGGACATGATAAACTGATCCAATCAAGTAATGTGCGGAACAAAGAACGATGTAATAGGAGGAAATTCATCCTTCAGGATTTCATATACAAGGAGGCTAGTATGATTATATTACCGGATTATTTGCGGCTACGCCACCATCGATGAGGTTGAATTCCCTCATGTTGCCCGTGGGGTCCTTGGTTTCAAACTTATGGGCTGGGAGATAAGTTGGTGCAGCCGAGGTCGAAATGCATATGTCCGAGAGCAAAGCATCCACGCTTGGATCTTTCTTCACCTGGCAAAAATTTGACGAGAAAGATGTTCATAATCCTTGTAAGAGTTCATTGTCTACATATCCTCAAAACCCTAGAGATATTCCTAAATTTCAAGAAGATGATGAAGGGATGAATGACCTGGTAGCTAGAAAAAATAGTTGGCTGAAGGCTCTTGATGTCGAACGTTGGTATCACAACGTTTGTCAATGTTTGGTGCAATCTTTTGTCTCCAAGCTCCTCCCTCACGATATTGTGAAGGTATTTTCCATCGTATTTGGGTCCCGCCACGACTTTGATCATCTTCGTAACCGGTTTGAAAGGGCAACTGCAAAATTCTAAGAAGAGTTATTAATTTCGATCGGTTAGTGATAATTAGACCATGAAGAGAGATTAGCAACTCCCTCATGTTTTTTCTTTACCTATCTTGGGGGAAGATTTTAGGGCAGTGCTTGAGGTAGAAGTCTTTGATGTCTTTTGCGGCGAATACAGGGCGGTTGTTTTCATCGGGAGTGGTTAGCATGGCAGTAACAAGGCCGCCAGTGCTTGTCCCAGAAATAACGTCGAAGTAGTCTGCGATTCTTGCATCTTCGCCATCTAGTTTCTGTAAAATTCAAAGAACATTTATAGCTCTTGATTGGTATATTAGATGAACGAGTAACGTAAAAATTAATATGTCAGATATATGGCTACATAAAGATTGGTTGCATATTGTTAAATTTTGTGGGATTATTGTCCGTTGTTCTAAAAATTTATGCTACTAGATGAAGGCTTAGTTTAATGTTTAAATATTATAACACTCCCCCTCATGTGTAGGCTAGAGTACGACCTTAGCCTAAAGCATGAAAATATGTAATTGGAAAGGCAAATAGAGCTTTAGAAAGATTTGAATCCAGGATATCTTACTTTTGTACCATGTGAGATTTTGCAACACTAGTGCCAACCGTTATAAAAGTTTAACTAGTTAGATGAATGTGTGATTTGATAGTTAAATAATATAACATCAAATAAACATAAAATAGTCTTGTCCTTTTAAAGTTTGCTTAGGACATGCACGCATAAACCTTTTTTCCATGCATGTATGGATGACGAGGACTACATTCAAATGGTCCATGTGCATATGAATCCAGTGAATTTTGTTTTGTTCACCATAACTGAAAAGACTTTTCTTGTTAACAACATCACTATGCACGGATTGGTAAAGATTGTGAAGAGTGCTAATTTGCTAACGAGATTAGTGAAATATATTGACAACCCACATGACAAAAATCGTAACGAGCATACTCACTTGAAGCTCAAATTCTAGAAAATTAAGAATGGTTCCAGGGATAAGCCCTCTTATCCCACCGCCATCAATGCTTAAAATGGTGATCAAATTTCCATAAGTCGGAGGCTGAAGGGGCACGCTTGCTGTTCTTTCCATTTGCAGATCGAGTTAAATGAGATGAAGCGAAAGTATTAACAAGTATGAACTATTGGTGCCTTTGAGAGTTGCTGGGGAAAGGGAAAAGAGGAAATTGTTTGAACAAGTGTAGCAAGTTTGGAGAAAGAGCTAGCTTGTGCGATGTCTTTAGAATGCATGAGCCATGCTTATATATAGACTCTCATTCCTTTGGATCTTGACTGTGTTTTACGAAAGCCTTCGATTCAAGTTTGACCGGAATCGCTCGAAGTTGCTCGGAATCGTTTAAAGTGGACCCTAAGTTCCTCATGTACGGGGGGAAATCATGTTGAAGAGTCCAAATTGGAAAAGGTTTCGTCAATATTGTAATTTAATGGCTCTCGGTGGAGGTTGGTATCAGTTTTTTCTTCCATCCTGGTATGAACACAGTTTGATAGCCATAATAGACTGAACTCATACTTGACCATGATAGTGACTTGCGATGACTAGTTACTTCTCACGCAAAAAAGGACGTACGAATCTCTAGAGTGTCAAAACTTGGCATAAAGGAACACTTAAAGTACCAAAAGTTACAAAATATATATTTAAGTGCCAAAATCGAAGCAAAAATGATTACTTAAGTGTCAACGGCGAGAAAATCTGGCCAAAATGCTGACATGGCATTTTTCCGGCGATCTAGGGTCGAAACGGAGTCATTTTGGGTGCTGATGTGGCCAAATAAGCCCAAAACGACGTCGTTTTGGCCAAAGTTTAATTTTTAATATAACTATTAAATAAATAATATTAAAAGCGAAAATTAAAAAAAGAAGAAGAGGGGCAACAGCTCACCTGTGGCTATTGCCCCATCATCGGTGGGGCAGCGGTGATGAATGATGAGGGCCGGATGGCCTTTGTCAAACGCCAGGAGAGGGCAGCGACCCTCTCCTAGATCTGGGCGACCCTCACTCTGGCCTGGGCGAGGGTCACTAGCCCTCGCCTCGGCATCAGCGGCCCTCGCCTAGCGGCGCTGGAAACAAGAGGCGCTGGGCGAGGGCGGCCGACTCTTGTCCAGATCTAGGAGAGGGTTGCCGCCCCATCGGCAATGGGGCGGTGGCCATAGACGAGCTGCTGCCCTTTTTTTTTTTTTTTTTTTTAAATTTCACTTTTAATATTATTTAATTAATATTTATATTAAAAAATAAAGTTTGGCTAAAATGGCGTCGTTTTGGGTGTTGATCTAGCCACATTAGTACTCAAAACGATATCATTTTGGGCTTATTTAGCCACATTAGCAACCAAAACGACGTCATTTCGACCCCAACTCGCCAGAAAAGTGTCACGTCAGCATTTTGACCGGATTTTCTCGCCGTTGGCACTTAAGTGATCATTTTTGCTCTGATTTTGGTACTTAAGTGTACTTTTTATAATTTTTGGCATTTAAGTGTCCCCTCCTGCCAAGTTTTGGCACTTAGGCTGTATTTATGCCCGTAGAAAAGGCTTGATTTTGCTTCTTCTTTGTTTTATAACACTGTCTAAAAAATTTGTTCTCAGGGTTAGCTTGTCTTCTTCGCAAGATCAATTGTACTTTGTATCAACAATATTTGGTGCATTGCTAAGATGGACCACATGGGAAACCGTTCTAGCTCTACTTTTCATTTAACTAAAGGTCCGCAGAAGGCGGCAAATACTCGGTCATCTTGCTACAGGCCTGGGCAATCAACGGATGCAAGTAATCCATCTGAATTACCAAACCATCTGAGATCGATTGATGAAGACGGTTTGGAGATGCTCTGTCATGGAAATTTCGAGAGGTGAGACGTGGTCAGGCCCAATCAAAATGCAAACCGAGTTCTCGATTCGCAGTAAACGTTAAAGATGAGAGGACCCTTTTGGTTTCTGGGAGGAAGAAAACGAACGCGAATGGGATCGAGTCAAGGCGTACGGGTCCTTCTCATGGGTTCAAATGCTTGTAAACGAGACGTTGATTCTTACTTCCGATTAGTTTGTGTCCATTTCCTAATAAATATCTACCTGCTGCTTTGCCGCTTACTATGTCAATGTGAAAAGGTGGAATAGTTCAAAAGAATAGACCGGCATTCAGACTAGAAAAATCCACAAAACGTTTCTTTCTAGTAGTTAAGGAGGAGTATCCGTAATTTAACATCAACAATTCGTACAGTCTTGAAAACATGATAGGTTTTTCACAAGTGGATGAAATTAATTTGTAGTATGCAATGGTAATAGCTAGTTTTCTTTTATAAGATGGACCTTAAGATTAGGTGGATGAATGACCATTGATTTTTGGTAGATTAGGAATTAATTTTTTTATTGATTGAAGTACTAACAATATTAATTGATTTTGGCTAGATAAGTCTCCCGTTAGTTTATTGGGTGGATAACTTCTTCAATTCAGACATGTGTAATATGAGTTTTGCTAGTATAAATTATTATGAAGCTCACTTTTTCAAGAATTTGTAATTCACAATAAACTGTTATTCTCATATTAATTCAAAATTCACAAGAGGCTTTTCACCTACTCATTGAGATTATTTGAGTGCCACTTTATTGCCAGCAAAGTGAAGTTAGCAAAATTAGTATTAACAAATGTCGTGTATCACTGATGGTGTTGAAGTCATCGATTTAGAAGTCCAACAATAATAGTTTGGACAAAGGTAAATTCTAAGAGAAGGTTCCGTGGATTTTTGGCGATTGAAGATGGCACATCGATCCTTGGTATTCAGACTATGGCGATTGAAGATGGCACATCGATCCTTGGTATTCAGACTATGGCGATTGAAGATGGCGCAAGACAGAGTGAAGAGATTTGCTTTGGTCGTGACTATGGCTATGAAATTTGGAGATGTATTGGACGCCGAACATCTACATTTTCTCGTTTCTGCTTTTCCTTTGTTCCTTCTTCCTCTTCTCACCGATCCTCCACTCACCTCTCTCGTTTTCTTTCCAAACCGAGAGCTTTTTGAACGTGTTCGTCGAAACTTCGTTTTTTTCTTCCCTGGATGAAGTGGCTTTTTTTTCGTCACAAGTGCCCCGTCGTCTCATCCTTTGTCCACTTTGGTCTTCAATTTTTTCTTTAAAAAAAAAGTCCCGTTAGACATAAATATTTATTAAAAAAGATATGTAAAACAAATCATTGAAGGCACTAAAATGATTAATTTTTCACCGATGTAATACTCAAATGATTGAAAATCATGAAATTTGTGTTGCCTTTTCTAAAATTTGATTATACTCTACGAGGCTTTTGCTTTATTAATAGAAAGTCCGAAAAATCCCATAACTCTTGTGATGCCCTTTTCTCGTCTCAGATTTGGGCCTTTGTAATTAGACCAACCCTCTTCTCTCTATTTAATTGAGAAATTACCGATTAAACAATTTTTTTGCTGTCAACTTTTTCGTTTCATTTAGTCAAATTTATTTGTTTAGTTATTTCTTAATCTAGCATAAGCATAAGCCAAATCAATAAATCAGAATTTTCAATTTTTCTGAGAAAAGCTTTTGCTTGGTCTTTCTTAAACTCCAGTAATCTATAATGTGTGCTTCTTCAAATATTTATAGAAATTATCAGATAAAGCGGATGCGTCTTGTCTTAATTCGTTTAGATTAGATATAAAATTTCTATAATACACTTAAAAAATGTATGTGAATCCTATTAAATGACGACGGCAGTTATCTTAATAAGTATGTTGAATAGGTTTACTTACCACTTAAAATATACCTAAACATATTATTCTCATCAAACAATTCAATTAATATTCAACCTCTTTTGCTATGTAATGGCACACTTTATAGCTTTGTGTTATTCGACTTGGTTGGTGCAAGATGTGAAGCGATTTTTTCATACCATTTGATGTATACTTTTTTTAATTTGAGCACATAATAATTCAATACTCTTTAGACGTTGAATTAATTCAAGCTTAAAGATTTGTATCAAGAATAGAGTGAAATTTTATAGATATAATCATTCGGAAATCCATTTGTAACAATGCAAAATGAAATTTTTCAATGCTATTTATATTCCAATAATCCAAACTAAAACGTCAATACTTAACATTGTAGAACGTGAAAAGAGAAAAAAGAAAAAGAAAAACCGTGGTAGTGCATTTCACGAACCTCTAAGTTAAACTATTGAAGTTTTGACTTGAGAGTTTGGTCTTGGTGAAGAACAAAGAAACGTAGGAAACACTAAAAAATGGCTGAAAAATTTCCTGGATATTGGAGTTGAAGAAAATTTTAGAGAAAATTACAAAATACTCTCAAGGCACACTTTAATATTCTAACACCATCTTTTTGTGTAATTCATGGACGAAATGAACACTCTAAAAAATCAAAGAAAATTTTGGAGAATATCTAATTGGCGTTTGTGCATGCCTGATTAACTTTAGTATTGTGAAGGAAAAAAAAAACACGCACAATGAAAAATGACGCAACTTAAAATTTGCTGCATGAGCAAGTTCATGTCTATAACATTGTCGTCTTGTAAATATCAATTTCACGAGGCCGTTGTAGAGGTCGTCGGTGAAGTTTTTCTGAGTGCTCAAGCCTCTTAAGCTTAAGACAACATCATAATCATTGGCAAAATTGACTGGTATGATACACTCGAAGTATGTGAGCCCATTTCATCTTAAATATCAAATCTACTTATGAAAATCAAGACTCTAGTTGTATGGGCGATCAGAATCAAGTGGGGTTTTAGCTTTTGTCACTCAATGGTTACTCAATATTCTTGATTGTGTAAATTGGAAGATGATCCTCTAGAGACTGTCCAATAGCTAGTTTGGCAATGGAAGAGTATATACGGAGACCAAGGTGCCAAGGAGAAAGTAAGAGACAAGGCCCAGGATCTGAAAATTCAAAATATGAGTGAACTTCAATCAAACACTTGTCTTTCGTGAACTTAAAAATTTATAATCGCTGTCCGTATGTTCAGGAAACTGACGGTTGATTAAAATATTGTAACACAGAAAACATAGATTAAACTAACAAAACCTACGACGCACACGTAGAACCGCAGACAGACACTTTGGTTTACTCACCACGAAGTCGTAGTAATGGATATTTTTAGCTTGAGCTCCGAGGAGAACATATCCTAGAAAAAGTAAGATCGCAGCGAGGTAAATGTTCGACGTATTGGACGATGATTTGGCCATGTCCATCGATCATTCAGCACTCTGCTGGCCTTCCTTCTTTCTCTTTCGATTTCCACGTCTTGAGCTGGTATGGAACTCTCTTCTCTTTATAAAAACGAGTGACGGAGGCTCATCATTTTAGTTAGCTGACAGTCAACTCGTAGATGCTACGGACAGGAATACGGCAACATCAGAAGAGAAAGTTGGATGAGAATTAAAGTTGATTCACACCACTGATTTTGAGAACGTGAAAGATGTTAAAAAACGAGTGCATATAGCACATATTCGAACCGACTTTGCGTGGATGAATTCTGTTCTTTTATCGTATTGCGCATAACCTCATCTTTGTATTATAAATATGTTATCGTAGGGGATTTTTTTTTTTTTTTGAATTTCTTTTATGATGACATAGTTATTCACCTTGGGGAGTGGTGAAGAACGAGGAGCGTGATTGGCAATAAGAAGAACAAAATATTGGAAATTATTTGCATGTATTTTGGAAAGCTTCCTATTTGTGAAAGTCAGTAACTATAATTAGGTTTCTTATACAAAAATTTACTTTCGATCTCAAATCTTTTTTCCAAGGAAAAGACAAGATCCTTAGAGCAAATAAACAAAAGAACCAAAAATGTTAGAAAGTTGATAGGGTATTCTATGCAAAGAGTGTTTTTAGCAAGTCCACTCATTTTGAAATCCGGCTATCCAACATTCAATGCCAAAAAATGCAGCAAATAATTTATATAAGATACTGCAAAAACAAAAAAGTGCACCGCAAATTGCAAGGTCAAATTTTGCTTCTTTTTTTTTTTTTCCTAAGCAATCTTGGAACTCCAAGCTACTTGATTGTATTATATTTGATTATTGCTTGGCGGACCAGTGGACGAGCAGGCATACCTGTTCAGGCTCAGTTGTCCCTACCTAGCCCCAATAACTTAATGTCATGACCTCCTTGAGCAGGCTTCTATGGGTGCGCCTTCAGAGGCTAATGGCCAACTAAAGCTATAAGCTTAGCCTAGGTTCTTCCAAGCCCACAAATTCACGATTTATAATTTGAGTTTTTTAACTTGCAAGTCAATTTTAAATAGAATTCGCCACTAATTGATTTAGGTGGGTCAATTAAAAATTCAAGTAAAATAATGGGAGAAATATTTTACTCCCACGCAACTAGAGAAACTAGGTTTAGGAAATTTATTATACTAGTTAATCACTAACGACATTTCAGTATCTAATCTTGTTTAAAAATCAAATAAAGCAATTAGAAGCATTTATACCAATCACAAGTTTTAGGATTCAATTCCTAATCAGATTGAGGAAATAGAAATCCATGGATCATAAATGTGCAATTGGAAATAAGCCAATATCTACTTCCAAGAAGCTAAACCCAATTTCTTTTGTTATTATTATTATTTTCCTAGAAAATATGAATTTTCTTGATTTTTCTGATTTTTTGGAATACAAATATTTTTTATATTTTTTTATATTGTTTTTTCGCAAAATATTTTTTAATATTAAATTATAAAATAAACGGACTCGGGTCGGATCTCCGCGTTGAAACCGTCCTGGGTCGCCAAACCAATGGGCCATCCGTTCCCCCAAATACCAGCCCTTCCCGGAGGGAATAAATGAAAAATAGGCCCGAAGCAAAACCAGCCCAAATCGGCCCAATGGCCATCTTTCAGCCCAAGCGTAATCAGTCCGAAGAGCAAATAAACCGGGTCAGACAAACCTGCGGCCGCCTCGACCCAGCCTCGGCCTGGCCGACCCGAGTCGCGACCTGCCGCCTCGCAGCAGGTCTGCCGCGACGAAGGCGGCGCGGCAGAGGGGTGATGCGAGTCTCCGTTCGGCCTGGGGGACGGCGGCGACGCCTTGGGCGAGTTGAGCCTGGTGCTCGGCCTTCGTCCGGCCAGCGGCGCTCCGATGACAACCACAGTAGACGCCGTTTGGGGCACCCGACCCGCGAGAACTCCGGGGGACCTCCGTAGATGACCATGACGGGGACCACGAGCCGAGCAACGGCGCGGCTACCCCGAATACGCCGCCTCGACGGGACAGGGCCAAAGCGCAGGCGAATCGATTTCGACCAAAACGGAGAACAGAAAACTGGATCTCAGTCAAGCAATATGTCGAACGGGTGGGGCGCGCGACAGGAACGAGGGATCCCCCGCCCGAGCGGGGCCGGAACCCATGTCGGGCCCTCAAAGGACGAGCTCCCGGGGCACGCACAACGATCTAACGAGGGACAGACGGAGGCCGGAGCTCGCGTCGCGTGAGTCGGAAAGCCACGAGCTCCGGCCCAGCATGCCCCGGTAACAGGGCAATAAAGGAGCTCGCCGGAGAGGCCTGAGAACGTTGGCCAGGCGGGATTTTTCTTTTAAAGTTAATTTTATTTATCTGAAATGCAGTTAAAATAAGGGAAAATAAAATAGAAAATAATGCTTAAGTATTGAGTGATGGGAAATTTTCTTTTGTCAAGGCCAAATTGGTCCTTAATTTTCTATGCAATTTAAAACTAATTATTTAGACAAAATTTAAATATCAAAGCTTGATATACACCGACTTTTCTGTTAGGAAAGTAAGTTTTGCTTTTGATCATGACTTAGACTCTTGAGTCCTTGCTTACAGCTTCAGGAGAAGTTCAATTTGGACCTGGAAGATGAAGCCTGCATACATTTCTTACATGGACTGATCATGGATAGCGTTGATGCAGTGTGCCCTCCAATGGTGGAAGCTATTCAACGGTGGGCTCCATATTGCCGATGAATTAGAAACATTTCTGGAGCTTTGAATCTGACAACCAAGTTTGCTTGAGAGCAATGGTAACACTCCAATGCTGCAGAAACTAAGTTTGGTCGAGTAAAAGGGCAGGAGAAAATTCACAGAAAATTCACCCCCCTCCCCTCTCCTACATAGTTAGATATATTTAGGGATAATAGTATTGGAAGTTCTAAAATTTGTCACAGAAATGTAACCGAGTTCTAAAATTTTCAAAAAGTACAATTAAGTTATAAAACTTATTACGAAAATATAATCAAATCCCAAAATTTTTAAAAAATTACACTTCCATAATAAGTTTTAGAATTTCCAATATACTTATCCTATATATTTATATGTACCTAGGATCTTGTCTCCCCTCTTGTCCTCTCAACTCTTTATCCTGCTTTTAAGTGGATGTCCTTTGCTTGGGAGCTCCGAAGTGATTATTATCTGTATATAGCCGTGATGCTTTAAGAATCATATTTCTCATACTCTCATGAAGGGAATCAAGATGCACCTGTACTGTACTTGAGTTTCATTGAAATGTATATTTTGCATTTTCAAAAGAATCAGGTGCTGCACCGGGCATTCTATTGCTGTGGCATTTGCAGTTTTTCCCATTTTGCGTTTGTTGCTGCTAATAAGTTTGGGTTTTGGTTATGGGGGGGGGGTGGTCTGAACAAAGGTCGCGTCCTTAATTCATCACATTATTTTTGTTGATGAGCAATGATGCAGGCTCCTGATTCACAAAGTCGAATGAACGTGCTGATTGAGTTGGCATATTTTCATATACACTTGTGCCCTCGTTTATTTTTTCGAGGACAAAGGCTTTATGTAAGTTTTGCTACAAAAGGAACGTTCTCAATTTCTACCAATTAGCATGAGCAACGATGGCACTCATACCCCGCCGCAGCGGTTGGTTGAGTACTCGGGAACTTGATTAACGAATCGAAGATCACAGGTTCTATGTCAGTATCGTAGTGGGGCTTGGGTGATCGGCTCGCCAAGTGACCAAGAATGTGTCTTAACATTGATACATAATGCAACAAGGCAAACAAAAGTAAGATGCACATCACATATAACGCCAAGTTGGATGAGATGCATCTTATTTGAATAATGTTAGTTGGTCATATCATGTAGTGTAATCATCATATAAAATATCTTTTTCCCGATTGGCATTGGCATGTGAACAAATCTGCAGCATGAGCTTTTCCCCGAGCCAATGCTTTTTCTCCTGCGGACTCTAAAGTTTGCCAACGCTAGACTCCTTTCTAGAACGAGCAAATCAAGAAATCCATAGTGATAATTACCAGTGATTGATAGTGAACGACCATTTTCCTCGATCAGTATTTGGAAATTGTCAAATTATAATTATCTTGATCTGCCTTACCATAGCGAATGCTTTTAGCACATCTTGCCTTCATAGAAATTTTGTATGACTTATATATATATTAAAAGAAAGATAAAAGTGTTTCTTCTTAATTAACAGATGTCAAATAGCTATGTAATTATTTTGAAGTTAAATTTTGCTATTCGTAAATGATCATTAGCAAAGTATAATGAGAAAATTACACAAATCACAATGTACTAAACTCTTCCGTCGTTTAGCCCTAAAGTACATAAAGCACAAGAATTAAACTATAGTCCAATTGATCATTAGACCTGCTACTTTCTTTTATTTTTTCTGTTTTTGGCTGGTTATTAACACAATCATCATATTTGTATTTATTTTTGTTATTAACAAAGGACAAACTATAATCCAACTCTTAATAATGGCCCGAAGAATTCTCGTTTAAATTGTATTTCAATTCCTGAATTGACGAGCCTTGAAGACTAATCACTCACAAATATTAATGTAGGAAAGAAAATTTTTACAACCGAGTATGACAACGATCACACAAGGGAGATCTTTAAATGATCATTTAGAAATTGGACATGATGGTAAATTTTACACATCATGGTAGGGAAAATGAGCATGCCTCCTGTTAGAAAGTCTTAGGAAATTCACCAAGTTTTCTAATGACACCAAAATCAAATCATTTGTATGTCAATTGGCCCATTTTTCCTTTTTCTGCAAGTTGCCCTGAAATATGAGAAATAGCAAAATTCGGATGGCATGCATGATCATTTTCATGTCTGCACTTTGCCATTGTTGTTCGAATTTTTCTATTGTGATTTAGAAGCCAGACCCTTCACGAATTTTGTTTGTCATCTTTAGGATTATCATGTGGTAAAGTGTGAGTTAATTTTCCGGTGTTGTTAACATGCTCATATCGTCGTGAGATCTTCTCAAATTGTTGCTTCCCTGTTTTGTTCTAATGCATTTTGCCATTTTTTTGATTTTTGTAAAATCATCCGTTGCTTTTTTGAGAAAGCTTTCTTCATGAAAATAGTTCTACATTAAAAGTTCGATGTGCTGTAAATTTTGTGAAGTCAATTACTTCATGGGTCATGTTCAATTGCTTGCTCTTTGTTGAGGTCCTATGGACTCCCCTGCTTTGTTCTTTATAATGTGCTCATGTTCTAAAATTTTTAGAAAATGACACATGCAAAATTGATCTTTGATGTCTCATGAATTTTTTATTGTCATTTCTTGAACTTTAATCACAAAATTTTTCAGAAAATAAAAAGACCATTTAATGAACATTTGACGTATATGACTATGTTCAATGTGTGATTGAATCAATGAAGTGAACCGGTGTCGGTACACTAATTATTTGATTAAATGAGAAATAAGGTCTTCGGACCTGCTCATGTGCTTATTTTCAAGTTCGATGCATGCGACTGTTAATTACTCACACAAGCTCGATGTATGTTCGCGGGTAATCTTGGGGTTACAACCCGCTTTTTTTTTTTTTTTTTTTTTTTTTTGTGGTCAAAAAGTGTTACGACCCACTTTAGGGGTTTCTAACGTTAGTCACCATAAGTGAACATTTAGGATGATTAATGATTATAAGCCATGTCTAATAAAAATGAATGGGATAACATTTTTTGGCACGTTATGCATGCAATTTTCAAAGATTGACCTCAAGGCCACCTTGAATTGATTGTTGTTTGTTTGCTTTATCGACTCGTTTTGTTTGTCTTTTGCTTCATTCAATGTTTTTTTCACATGTAGACCGTTTATTTAGCATTAGACAAGAATTAGGATGAATGAAAGAAGGAGATATCAAAGACGGAGTTGGTCAATATCCATTCTAAACTTTTCATTTGTATCATTTTTCTTTACTTTACTTGCATACTTAGGATTACATGTCAGATTTACTACTTTCTTTGGGTGTTTATTTACCGCACCATAATTTCAATTCAAATTGTTTACTTTTCCTTTTCATTCTCTGGAAATAGAATGATCCGAACCCGATATCCACACATGATCACCTTTTCATTTTAAATGGCATGAAAAAGTAAAAAGACACGTATGATTAATTTAGGTAAAATATGATGATTGTTAGGTACTGAAAGGACGCTAATAGAAACATTAGCGTAACCCAAGTCCTTAAACTGTAGATCTCTAGTTGTGTAGAAATCAATGGAACTCTCCCGACCCTTGATTGGGCTTTGTAGCTGGCCCCCAAAATTAAGGCTATTAACGACTCCAAAATAATTATGTTAGGTTGTTAACCAACTTAGCTAATAAAATGAATCCTTCCATTGTTGCACGGGTATGGACTTAGGAGAGTCCACACTTGTGATCAATGAATCGTTTGTGAGTAAATACCCCTACACACTATCCCTCTCGACACCAACTGTTGTCGAGGGCAGGTCGCGACAATCCTTTGTTGCAAGTTTAAGCAACATCAATCAAGCTTCAATATCCCAAACAGAGCACAATCTCAAATGCACATCACCTAGACTCTTCTTCGCACCAAGAAACATTTTCAAATTTGGTTTCCACAACAACCTCATCATTCTAACAACAATAACAACTGCAATAACATCTCAACCTCGCAAAAAATTTGATTCCAAGGCTTCCAACTGCAGTGGATACATCCACTCCAAGCCAACTCTAGCTGCAGCTTCCCTAAGTAAGAACCTCTTAAGTTCTTTATCAAGCCATCATTGTTTAGCAGGCGAACGTGGAATGGCTTTACGGATGAGTCAATGTTGTAAAACCTGTCAGCTTAGCATATAAGAGTGAGAATCACATTAGACCACTTGCGCTTATGATTGTAAGTAGGAAGTCTATTGAGGATCACTAACCAAGTTTGTGCCAATCCATTTCAAAGCTCCTGCTTCTAACGTTCTTCCGAGCATCACTCGAAGATAAAGAGCCCATTAAAAGATGCTGTGCCAGAAAAAACAACCATCAATGGCAACAGGAGCTTGAAAATTTCCACTCGAATGACAGAGTCCACACCCACTCAAGTTCGCAAATATCAGCTTAGGCCGAATCATGAAGATCCAGACCTAGACAACTCTCTTCAAACCTTCATGCAAGTGCTAATTACGATACCAATTTGAAATACACATTTTTGGGCACTGCATCAAACTAATTGGCTAGTCTTCCAGTATTTCAAAAACCTCTTCAGATAAGGATGGTTTCAGCTTTGCGAAGTGTCTGTTGAATTTAATTACGGCAACGTGGGAATTAATATGCAAATATCCTTTACCGTCTGAAGGATAAAGCATCTGGAGAAGTACAAGAAACATGGAGCTCTTGGTCCTTTCATGATTTTGTTTCTTTAGAAGTGCCTTATAAAGTCTTTAAAATATTTCCGCATTTACATCACAACCAACAGATTTATAACCAAATCCTGCTGATGAATGAAATGAAACCGATCTTGCAACTAACATCAGCGAACTACGTACTAACAATAACCCAAAGTTTACAAATCTTTGTTTGTCAAACTCAATATCAATTTTCCTTTTGAACTCTTTCAGTCCAACTAATAGACATCTAACATCAGCAAGTAAATGCATTGATAAGAGCTCATGCATAATATAAGGGATTATTTATTAGTGCATTCAATATGTCAGAAGATATTGTTGTTCATATCAGCCATTTTGATTGTTGATTGACGCATGTTCAAGATAATGACAGATGCCATTACTGACTCTACAAACATTCAGAAGTATTCTTTGGACTAATCTATTATTTGCCTAGGACTTTTAGGTATGTTCCGCATTCACAACAGATGAACATGGATTATTTGAGTTGCAATTTTCTCAATTTATCCAAATACTTCACAATGGTTTTGCTTCTGGATTATTTGCTAGTTTGTTCACGTTCACAATGGTTGGGCAAATTGTGTCCCAAGTCAGTAGCGTATGCATACTAAAAGTTGCCCTCTCAACATGTTCCTTTTGTGCCATGAAATCATTCTTAAGCATACCTTAGAAACATGTAGTCATGAACTACATGGTGAGTGAAAAGTAAACTAAAACCTCACATCACCTCCATAGAGGGTCCTTCATTAAGCATTTCTTGACCTAGATAATTACCTTTGGCATGATATCAAATGTCCATATACATAAGTTCTAATTCAGTAATTCCAGCATTCCAAGATCAATCAAACAAAGAGAATCTTTATTTTTCTGCATTGGATGAAGAATCTTACCCAAAGACTAATGACAAATGATGCCCTTAGAAGGTTTTTTGATCTATTTTTGTTACTGGCATGATGCGCAGAAACATTTTGCCAAAGCATCAACGTTAATTTCCACGAACTTTTCCCCCAACATTCCTTTATTTTAAATAAGAAAACAATAACACTGTCAACTAAGAAATAGTTATGAAAAGGTAATAAATCTTGAAAGAAATCGGACATAGAAAATAAAAATGAAATTTGGGTGATAGATCTCAAAAAGAGAAAAGGTTGCTTACCTGCATTATGTACTTTTTGTTAGGAAATGTCGATCATCTCCACTATTATGCCTCCTCCCGCTCCTCTTCTCCAAATTCTATCGTTCCATGATCTAGTCAAATGGCTTTTTCTCCGAATCTTTGACAAAGCTGCATTATATCCTTTTGTTTCATGCTAAAGCAACATCAATCGAGCTTCAATATCCCAAACAAAGCACAATCTTAAAATACACGTCACTAGACTCTGGCGACCTTGTTCTTCACACCAAGAACCATTTTAAAATTTGGTTTTAACAACAGCCTCATCATTCTAACAACAATATTAGCTGCAATAAGATCTTAACCTCACAAAAATTTGGTTCCGAGACTTCCAATTGTAGTGGATCAACCATTCCAAGCCAACTCTGACTGCACCTTCCAAAAGTAAAAACCTCTAACTTCTATATCAAGCCTACAAAGTTTGGCAGGCATACATCGAATGGCTTTACTGAAGAATTAAAGCTGTCAAATCTGTCAGCATAACATAGAGAAGTGAGAATTCACTTTAGACCACTTGCTCATATGATCGATAATTGGGAGTCTATAGAGGATCACTAACCAAGTCCGTGCCAATCCATTTCAAAGCTTCTGCTTCTAAATTCTTCCAAGCATATGCACTAGATAAGAGACCATTTAAGGAAGCTGTGCCAGACAATATTATCATCGATAGCAGCATTAACTTGAAAAATTCCACTCATATGATGGAAGGCCACACCCATTCAAATTCACAAATTACAGCTTCCACTGTAGCATGGAGATCCAAACCTGAATCACAAACAACTTTCTTCTTGTAAAGACCCAAAAGACCTTCATTTGAGTGCCAACTATGATACCAAATTGACATACAGTCATCCAAATTAGTGGGCACCATATTAAACTAGTTGGCTAGACTTTCAGTATTTCGGAAACCAACAGTTTCAGTTCTGCGGAACTTCTGTTGAACGTAATCAGGGAATGTGGGACAACAATATGCAAACATCCTTTACCATTCCAAGGATGCATTTTTGGCCTTTGGAGAAGGCCAAGAAACATGGAGCCCCTGGCCTAGCGAATGAAATGAAATCAATCTAGCAATTAACATTGGCAAACTACGTACTAATATTACCCCAAAGTTTACGGATCTTTTTTCCTTTTGAACTCTTTCAATCCAACAAATAGGCATCTAACATTATCACAGCCACAAAAGCTTTGATCTAATTAGTATAGTGAATCCAACTTAGGTGGCTTGCTTTTGTGGGATATGGTATGATTCTTTTTCCTATTACTATGTGCTGTTCATACATCAAAATAAAGACAATACATTAAATGGCATATAGGATAAAAGAAAATTTCCTTGGGAAAGTTATGGAAACGCTTCCAGGGTTTTTCTTTACAAGTAAATGCACTACTACGAGCTTGTGCATGATATAAGGGATTATCTTGCACTGCACTGCAGTCGATTATGTCAGAAATCTCGTTCATATCTGCCATCTTGTTATTTGCTTGACTCAAGTTCAGACAAATGACAGATGGCATTACTAACTCTACAAATATTACCACACCACTAGGAGAAGAGTCTTTCTTACATTTAGCGTTTCTTTGACCAGTACAATTACCATAATAAGCTAATCCATATGCACAACGGTTGGATAAATTTTGTCCCAAGTCAATCACATATGCAAACCCAGAGATGGTCCTCTCAACATGTTCCTTTTGCACCGTCAATCCAAGATCAAGCGTACCTTAGAAATTTGTAAGTCATGAACTTCATGGTGAAAGCAGACCAAACTAAAAGCTCACATCAGAAAGCATCTCCATACACGCCTCTTCCTTTAGCATTTCTCGACCTATACGATTACCTTTTCCATGCTATCGAGTGCCTGTGTGCATCCATTTTTATTAAGTAGATCCAACATTCTGGAATCACTCAAACAAGGAGAATCTATATTTTGCTGCATAGGATATAGAATCTTACCAGAAAATTAATGACAAATGATGCGCTCATAAGACCTTTTGATCTATTTCCATTATTGGCATGGTCAGCAGAAATATCCCCCAACGCATCACATAACTTCCATGAACATTTCCCCCGAATTCCTTGAATTCAAGTAAGAAAATAAAAACACAATCAACATGGAAATACAAATGAAAATGTCATAAATCTTAAAAGAATATAAAACAGGAAATACCAATGAAAACGGAGCGATAGATATCAAAAGAGAAGATAGCTTACCTATTTCTGAACCTTTGTTAGGAAATGTGGATCATCTTGACTATTCTGACTCATCCTAGTCGTCTTCTCTCCATTTTTTCCGCAGCGTCAAAGATGCATTCATGAAATGTAGCCATCGATTTTTGGTAGCATGCATATCTTTAGCATTTAAAATCTTTAGATCCTCAGATTTTGGAAAGTCAAGCCTTTGAATTGAAGGGCAACTAGAGATACCTAACTCTTTCAAGAGCTCCAACTTATCGAGGCCTTGAATTTCAACTAAGCTTTCGCAGTTTTCAACATATAATTTCTTCATGCATGCAGATTTTGAAAGATCTAACCTTTCAATTGAAATGCACCCACAAATTTTCAACCTTTCCAAGAACTCCAAGCTCCCGAGACCTTGAATTTCAAGTAATTTTTTGCAATTTTCCACATGTAATACCTTTACACTGCCGAATTTTGGAAGGTCTAGCCTTTCAATGGAAGTGCATCTTTTGATTATCAAGGTTTCCAAATATTTCAATTTGTCAAGACCTTGAATTTCAAGTAAATTACAGCAGCTATCGGCAAATAAATACCTCAGATGGCTTAATTGTGAAACATCCAGTATTTGCATAAACTCACATTTCGAGATCCATAATTCTTCCAGATTGAAGGGAGCATTTACGGATTTTGGTAATTCTGATTCTTCAGTATCTGTCAAGTGGGAGCATTCTGAAAGCTCTAATACTGTCGATGGAAGCTCCGAGATGCACTCAAGAATTTTGCAGCCCCAAAGTTGTAGTTTCTTGAGATGGGTCAGGTAGGAAAGTGAAGGCAATCTAGGACTTTGACAGGTGATGCTCAAACTGGTTAAGCTGGAAGGAAGCTTTGGCAACGATTGGAGCTTCTTACAACGATGAAGCTCAAGCCTTTGTAGGGAAGAAAGATTAACTATGCTTTTTGGTACTACAAAAATATCAGAGCATGCAACATCTAACTCTCGAAGCTTTGTCAGCCTTCCAATACCACTAGGTAATTCTTTTAACCTAGTCCAACCAATATACATAATTTCTAGATTCCGCAAAGCCCCTATACTTTCCGGTAATTCTCTCAGTTGAGTGTCATTAATCTTCAAAATTTGTAGATTTTGCAAGGCCCCTATACTCTTCGGTAATTCTTCTATCCTAGTGTCGCTAATATCTAGAATTTTTAGATTATGCAAAACCCCTATACTATCTGGCAGTTGTTTTATCCCACTGCTCCTCATCTTTAGAATTTCTAGATTCTGCAGAGTCCCAATACTCTCTGGTACTATAGAAATTTTGGGACAATATTGTAGAAGGAGTTGCTTTAATGCTTCTAATTTACCCACTTCCACTGGCAGCTCTTTGAGCATTTTACAATACCTCAAGTCCAAGCATACCAAACTCTTAATTTCTCCAATCGAAGAGTCAATTTGTTCCACTTCCTCACAATTTTGGAGGATTAGAACTTCTAAATTTTTAAAAGCTGAGAGGAAGAAAGTTCCTTTTAAAGACCGACATTCTGTAAGGTTGAGAAATTTTAGCTTCCTTGCCATCTGACAAAAAAAGAAAATTGTCAAGGAGTTAGCGTAGGTTAATTATGATTGATAAAAAAACCAAAAAAAAAAGACAAAAAGACTTGTTCTTTCATCTTACCATGATTGAACTCCATCCTTGCCATTCATCTAAAATCTTGCCTCTCCACATATCGAGCACAACTAATTCCTCTACATTGAAATTATTTGCTTCAAAAGTCGAGGGACAATTCCACCATCGAAGCCATCTTAACTCCTCAGTAGAGTTCTCAAAGTCTCCACAAAAATGTGCCCCACTCATGTGAAGGAACCTTAGACTCGTTAAATTCTTAAATTGTTCACCTGTGTGGATATCGTCATCTTGGTCAATTGTTTTGCCAGAGCATTCCGAACTGATTTTGTTAAGATAAATGGCCTGAATCTTTCCTGTCCCCTGTAAGTAAGATTCAATATTCATCTATACTATTATTGCTATAAACATGCACGGATGTTTTAAAGAGACTAGCAAAGTTAAGATACGACTTTCTGTTTTGGCCAATAAAAAGAATTTATAAAGGCCAACAAACTGAAGGATTTCAACTATGATTTCATATTTTAAATTTTCATGTTGGAGGATGTAACTTTGATTTCATCTCAGAAAATCATCAAAGAGGTTTTTTTTTTTTTTCCTTAACCCAACCCTTCCATTATACGTATATGTATATAAAAGAAAACTGATAACAAGAGGTTTGATGGTGGCATGCACAACAAAAGTGAAAATTTATGAACAAGTGATTGTGTAAATTGTCTTAGTTAAATTTTGTCTCCACTTAAAAAAATATATCCATAAATTTTCTTAAGGAGGTAGAAAAAAACTAGGTTACTTATTATTTTTTTCATTTTGACAAAACTAATTTTTATGAAAGTAAAATCTAGCAATGAAAAACATAGTGCCTTTATTATATATGGGATAACCACAATAAACAAAACATAAACATGTGAAATTCTTAATTATGGTGACTAGAGCCTACTAATAAATTGAAAAAATAGAAAAAAGGAAAGTAAATAAATTTGGGGTCACCATATTAAATTGTAATCTAATGATTGAGCGCAATTTTTCTTTTTAAAATGAAAATTTGGAAGTATTTGGTGAAAATAGCACCGTCCTAACAAAAAATCTATGTTTCAAAGTGTGCAATTTTTTCACCTTCAATAATTGATAAACACTCAATAGAGCTTAAGTATACTCACGGCCAAATACAAAAAACAAGCCCAATCTTTTGTAATGGAACAAAACTAGCACGATTATTCAAACATAAAAATAGCCTAACCTTTTACATATAGGATAAAAATAACAGCAAAAAACCCAACCTTTGACCCGTGGAAAAATGGACACTTGTTACACATTCCGTCCATTATCATTGTTAAAAAGCCATGGACATGCATTATGGCTCACTAATAGTGAGCCGCGTCAACTAACACAAAAAAAACAGCATAATTTTTTAGTAATAATCTAGATCAAGAAACTTAGAATATGATCTTTGTTACCAAATTTCTAGCATTTTGTGATAAAAAATTTGTTTGTGGTCATGATCAACTTGGTCCATCATGCATGTCAATCAATGGGCAGTGTAGGATGATGTGTGGCAATTGAAGGTAAGAATAAGCAAAATTGTAACTGGTGTAAGTTATATATCACGAGTGAAAATTGAGCTTTTCTCTGGCAAGCTTGAAATGTTGTATCCAGGTGCAAAAGATTGGGCTTCTCTTCAGGATTTTTAAAGGTTGTGTTATTTTTGTCTCGGGAGCAAAAGTTGTGCTTTTTTTATTGGGCTGCATAATATCCAAGGAGTGAATAATGAATGTGTTTCATTTATACCTTAAATGTCGTTCCTTTTCTGTTTATTTTGCGGTCATCCCAGTGCTCCTGTCCATGCTTCGCACTTTGGATGGGTTTTTCTAATTTTTTTATTGTAGTTTTGGATAATATATAAGAAAATAAATTTAGATAATTTGACTAAATGTAGGAATTAACAAAAAACATCTTATATTAATTCTATTGAAATCACTTTGATTTCGACTTATGATAGTACGATGAGTAGGAAATTGAATCCAGCAAAAAACTTGGAAACAATTAAATCAAATAATTCACCTATTTTAATTGTAAGACTTAGTTAACAGATTTACTTTGATATAAAATATACAGCTTATTCATTTTCTTTTGGTTGGTTTATTTTATGATGTAATATAAAGACATAATAATTAGATATTGGCTCTGAATTTGTTTATATAGGGATTGTCTCTTGACATCATAAATAGGTTGCACATTGAAAATACGAATAAGTGTTAGTCTTTTGAGCTAAAACTTGAGTGGAAAAATATGATGGATTAAAGGTTATAGGGTCACCATTATTAATTTCACAAATACAATACAACCACATAATTAATTTTATGAGAAGCGTGGGCATGGTTAGTCTTATCATATTAAGTCTGACACCAATATATTAGAATTCTATGATTTATATATCCTATGTAGTCCTGGTTTACAGTCCCAAAGTGAAATTATTTATTGCATGTGCCAAGCACGTAACTGAATCAATTATACAAATTCATGATCTTGCCAATGTAGAATACCTCCATCAAGCACCTAATAAATTTGAAAGTACCTCATCCTCAGAGAAAACTTTGTAACGTAGACTTTGTTTAAGAAAAATCTTAGATAAGCTGCAATACTTTTCAAGTGAGAGCAATCTACTACTTTCTAATCACATCAATGAAACGTCAAGACTATGATAATATTAGAAAGTTCTTTGTTCACCAAAGCAAGCACCAAATAGAGGACTGACATCACCTCATGGACTTAGGGAGCAAAAGAAGAGAACCAGTTACCTTATATCGCTTTAACACTTTCTGGACTTCCTGGGATTCCCATAACCTACTACGGTACTGAGGCTCTTGATGGTTTTCCTCACGAACGATTTCCCTACCAAGATCTCTCAATTGGTCGTGCATTATGAGATTATCATTATCTCCAATTTTTATTAATGACATAAAGCTCAATACTTCAATTCCCTCTTCTGGGAAAAAGCCACATGCATCCCACATGTAGGATGCGATATTTTTGTCGGTCCCAATGAAAAAACAAGCAATATCCAGAAATATTTGTTGTTGCTCATAATCTAATGCTTCATAACTTATCCTTAACCTTGCTCGCACTTCCCTATGAGGGGCTTGTTTGAACTTTTTAAACGTACCTCTCCATAGTGATAATTGTTTTCCGCACAAAAATGAACCTAATACCTCAAGAGACAAAGGAAGCCCTCCGGTGGTGGATACAATATTATGAGTGATTTCCTTAAATTCACTTGGAGGAGAATCCCTTCGAAATGCATGTCTGCAAAATAGAATCAAGGAGTGATTCATTTCCATTTCCTTATGTTCATAGATGAGGTCCACCCCAGTATTGTCAAGAATAGTCTTGTTTCTAGTTGTAATGATGATCCTACTCCCTGAAGAAAACCAATTATGATTTCTAGCCAAAGCCTTCAACTGATCATCATCATCCACGTCATCAAGAAGGATGAGAACTTTCTTACCTTCAAACTTGGACGAGATGAACTTGATCCCTTCATCTTTATTATGAACTTGATTTTTTTGCTTCAAAATATCAGAGATTAACTGATTTTGCAAATACTCAACACCATTACGCTTACATGATTCCCTAATATCTGCAATGAAGCTATGGTACTGAAATTGATCGAAGAGCTTGTTGTAGATAGCTTTAGCAAGAGTTGTCTTACCAATGCCTCCCATTCCATAGATTCCAACAAATAGGGTAGCGGTAAACTTCTTATCTACAAATTCCATTACCTTTTCCACATGACTATCAATTCCAACCAAATTTTCAGGAATAACCAACTCAAACTCTTTCTTTAACTCGCTCAACACTTTTTGGACTACCTTTTTCACTAATTCTCCTTCGTACCTGTCAAATTTGACAAGAGTTCAAATGTGTGGCAATAATAATTTTATAATGTTTATCTAATGAGACAACAGTAAATAAATTTGGAGAAAATTTGAAAATCTTCAAAATTTGTTTTGTCGCACCACAATATATTATCTTATATGCAAAGACTAGAGTCGGAAATGCTAGCAGTTTCTTTAGATGGCATACCCCATTCCATTACTCTAATATAACTTGCTGAGCCAAAAGAAACTTGAGAGGATCCCTAATGAATCTTGACTATTGTATTTGTTATGGACGTGGATCAAATTTTAAACTCGTGGTTTGTTAAAGATATTAAAGATAAGCAAAAATCCAATCTGCCAGCCCAACGATATGAGAGTTTAGCCATCAATCAATAATCTAGGATTAACTTTGGATGCCAGAGGCATTCAAGTCATGTAATACCAATCCGGAAAATCGTTCAAAGTGCTGTATTGTGAACTACCTAAATACAATTGAGGGGATTTCTCCTTATTTGTGCAATTCTACACGATTGCAAGTTTCTACTCATGTTGTGAATTTTCTATCATTCTAGTTTCGTGTTCTTATTTGTTTCCATTTTGTCAAGGGATGATAACAGGTTGTACTTTATTTTCCCTCTGAGTATATAGCTCTACATTTTCATCATCTAATATTGATTGGGAAGTGAAGGGATACTTTTTCCCTAAAATAAAACATCACTTCAATTTATGCAGGTGGATGAAATAGACATGATATGTAGAAGCTAGGAAAATGCATCGACAAATACTTAAACAATCATATAACAAAGACAACCTTTTTTCCTTGTTTATGTTTACCATCATCACATATAACCAATGAAATATTTCTTTTTTAAAAATAATTTTATTGGAACTAATTAAGATATCAATGATGTAATAATGTAACTTAAGAAGACTTTGACAATCAGCATGCACGATATACGATGTTATGAAAGTTGAATAGGAACCACAGACAAGTTCTACAATTAATCTGAAATAAATATGTCATTAGAAAAGTTTGACATGAAGATTAATAGAGCTTACACTATAACCTGAAAAAGAATGCAGCTGTTACAAAATCTTTGGATATAAGAGTAAAAATATATTTCAAAAATCTTATTTAATCCAAGCGAATTGGATTGTAATATAAAATAAATAGATTGATCAACATCATTAATGTTAAAAACTACAAGAAGAATAACTGATAGAACTCATCATCGCAGGATTGTACTACTAGCAAGATCTTGCTGCCTTTTTTATTATAGAGAAAAAAACGAAATGAAGCAGGCAGAAATTAGAAAAAGCATTAAACGCCCAGACAAATTAAAAGAAAGTAGAGAATGTTGTGAAAAAAATGAAATACCCGCTGGCTTCCCATCCTTTCAAGTCACTGACCCCTTTGAGCGCTTGCTTCCATTTCTCCATAGTCTTTGGGCCGAAACGCTTCTCACGTGTACGAAATGCATCTCCAAAACTCTCGATTTGATGTCGCACATGTGCTGGTTTCACTTTGTAGAATATAGGCAACACTAGATGCCTTGTGTTATTATTCTTGCACTCCATCATTTGAACCAATTCATCAAGGCACCATTTGCTCGAACCATAATTGATTGAGATAATGGGGATCAGGATCTTACTGTTCATGATGGCTTCCAGAAGATCAGGACCAATCTGCTCGCCTTGGCGGAGGTCGTCATCATCTCTAAAAGCATGAATTCCGGCATCCACGAGTCCGTGGTAGAGGTGATCGGTGAAACCTTCTCGAGTATCTAGGCCTCTAAAACTCAAGAACACATCATAGCG
The DNA here is from genome assembly GCA_014182735.1 of Corymbia maculata. Taxonomy (NCBI): domain Eukaryota; kingdom Viridiplantae; phylum Streptophyta; class Magnoliopsida; order Myrtales; family Myrtaceae; genus Corymbia; species Corymbia maculata. Next base: position 19,511,953 of record CM024689.1, read on the forward strand.
ATTTCCAGTTGATGCAACCGACGAACTAGATGCACTGGAATTAATGTCTGTTGGCACGGTTGGGGAACTAGATACGCCGGTATCACTGCCTTCTCCATCTCTACGCACACTTTTCTTCTTTCTGAGGAAATTGAACACGAGAACCAAGAGGAGGATCGGTGCCACGAGCACGGCGAAAGAGTGCTCAAAAATGGGAAGAGGCATTTCTTCTTTGCTCTGATTCTTGCCTCAATTTCTCCTGTCTGGCTGTGAAGAAAACCAACATGCCTCCGAGGAAATACGAAGTGCCTTCTTGCTGCCCCCTGTGTAGGTAGGTATGGCAATTCATTGAATTACCGGTGGGAGCTGATAATTCATTGACCAGGAACAGTAACCACGCGCCTGAAGTCGTTGCTTTTCGTGCGGTGGGAATTTCAATAGAAAATGTCTAAGGAAATTTCTATTCAGAAGCAAAATTAAAAGTAAAAGATAAAGTGCTGTCATGGTGTTTGCCAGACAAAGTGGCCAAAAGGATAAAAAAATGCTCTAGTGTCGACGACAATTAGCGTGGAAGAGAGGACCCATCAGTGCTCTAGCGTGCCTTTTGTGTTGTCGGCAAGGTTTCTGTCGAAAAGATTCCCTCGAGGAAAAAAAACAAGAAGATGCCTTCTGGTGGCAAGAAACTATTCACTCCCGCTCCTTCCTGCTTTGCCCCTCCTTTTCCCGCACCACAAGGAGTTGCATTCCAGAAGATGAATTGATGAGAAATCATCCTGTAGATCCTATAGTGCCATTACTATCTTCACTTTGATTCTGATTACAAACTCATCACCTCTTAAAAAGAAAATGCATCTAGGAGTGCTCAGACATTGGCACGACTTAAGAGCACCGACAGTGATACGTAATATGCAACATGACATAACACGTCAATACTTTGTATATTCAATATATATTTATATATATATATGATAAATTATCATTTTTATGATTATTTCAATCAAATTAATTTGATTCAAATTCATAAATAAATAATAAAAAATAGTCTAGAATGAATTTATAATAAAAATATTAATCCACCATTTGTTAATATCATTCATTATTTCAATTTGACAAATTCAACGTCATTCCAATAATTCATAAAACTTAGAGGAAAAGAAAAACAAGTACTCCACATTATGGACTCACTTGTTAGAGTATGTTGGAAGAAAAGAAAAAAACAAACTTGTGGGTGAATTATGTGTTACGGGAAGTGAATCAGAAGAAAAAAGAAGACTAGATTTTTCTTCTTTCTCATTTATTATTTTTAATTATTTTTACATATTTATATTTTGACCTCTCATTTATTGAAATTTTTTAAAATTGATCCTATATGTGTCAGAATCACATGTCAAAATTCCAAACTTGTGTACTAGGATTCCCAACTCTAGTGTCAGAGAGTGTCTGGAGAGTTGACCATAGGTTGGATTTTCCGATAGGTGTTGATTGAATGTCAGAAAGTGTCGAAGAGTGTCGGACACGTGTTGAAGTGTCCGACATGACAGAAAAGTTGAAGTGTCCAACACTACACGAAAACTCCCAAAAAGTATTGGTACTTCTTAGGGCACGACCCTTCACTGTGAGGGGCCGTGTCGCACTATGGCCGAGAGGGCTAGTCTATGCAATGTCTAGGTCGGCACAACCTCTATTGTCAGTGCAATGATATCTCAGCACAGTTGAGGATTAGCAAAGGGAAGGGAATCCATGAAACTTACTTCATAATTGTGGTTTGTCGTTCTTCTCTCCAAACTAGACGAGATATTATTGATTCTGCTCTGTTTGGGGTTTTGGTTTTAGGTGCAAGAAGAAAGTGGAGACTAACAGATACCAACTTTCTGTAAGAAACTACAAACACGCTTTCATTCATAACCTTCAACCTTTGTCATCGGAACGGCAAGAACAAAAACAAAAAGAAGGAAAATCCTTTGTCGTCGTGTTCTGAAAATGAAACATCAAGAGCAAAAGACTAAGCAAGACTACAAGAAAACGTCAAAAATTGTCTTTAGGAAAATTGATGGGCAAGTCTACCACAAGTTGCGTTTAATCAACCACGACAAACAATTTGCAAAGACTTGGACGGAGTCTTCCATTCTCACTAGAACAGAAGCTTAACGATAGTGACGTTTTCTATATTTCATAAACGATATTTACAGCTTGTCGCGCATGCAATAATGTACATTGAGGAGTGGACCAGCCATGGAAACATATAGTCCAAATAAGTATATTGGACATGAATCTTATTCTCAACAGTGTTTCTTGAGAAATCATTACAATTTACAAGCAATGATAGGCCTATGAATAAAAAAAATCGTATCATACTGAAATGTATCCTAACATTTGGATGTTTATTTTGTGGTATGACCTTTCGCTAACCGGCCTTTCGGCCTCATGTTTGAAAATTTGTCATCGTTGGAGGTGGAGTCATTTCTATTGAGCCATTACGCATCTGGCTATTTTCTTCCCATCCTGAAAAAGTTTGGATAATTGCATGCATCAGAACCAAAAAGAACCAAATAAGCATCCTGAATGCATAAGTAAAACCATAGATGTAATTATGTAATATGTGACAACAAATGCATCCGAACTTTTCAACTCGCTTGCTCCACGCACGTTGAGTTAGAATCCATCCACGAGATGGCCAAACATGGCCCTTGAGATTACTTCACGTGGAAGATACTAAGATTAAATAAAGAATTTACGGCATCCAAATTCAATGCTTAATTTGTTAGTCAATTCTTGGATAAGACGAAGACTGGATTTGATGTTTCTAAGAAAGGTTCCCGGTTTGAGCAAATGACGGGTTCAGTATTTCATAATGGATGCAAACTACATCGCATATCAGGTATATCTTGGTGATTGCTGTGTGTTAATCCATAGAGTTGGCGGGATATTCATGGAATTCGAGATTTACTCATCTAGGGCAGATTCAGAGGGTTCAATAAGCAATCGATTTTTCACGATTTAGTACCTCTGGAAGGGTCACAGGCAAGGCTCTGGAGGTGACGATATTCTTGACATAGAGCACAACAATGGCAAAGGCAATGAACAGAACAATCAGCGCACCGTTTCTGCTCCCAATCGAATCCCGTCCTCATCTTGGCGCGGTTGTAGCAACCGCAACAGCAAGCTCCAAGACCACCCGTCAAAGCAGCGGCTAAACAGTAGAGTGCGCCTTTCTCCATGCAAGCTGCAACAAAACATAACATGATAATTACAGTAATCATCCATCATCCTTCTAAGTTAATCTTTTTCGTTTTTCATGACCTTAATCGACGGTTAAGACAAACTGTTGTTATTTTTTGTTTACAAGTCGAGGTAAATTACTGTGGTGGAGCCACCAAAATTCTGAACTTAAAAAACTGGAGCTATTTTTTTTGTTTTTAAATTTTACACCATTTTGAGAACAGTATGGCTGTTGCTGTTTGGAAACACGGCATGCATTCGCAGGTTTTCTTCTCCCTGCCAGCTTCACTATCGCGCCACCTGAGCTCCTCCATCTCTCTCCCTCTCTCTAATTTACTCAGACGGTCGAACTCGAATCCTCTCTGGTGTTACTCAGATGCCAGAATTCGAATATGAGACTGACCACTTATCGGTGCATATATAAACGATGGAATTGACGTATCTCTTTATTTGTGCACAGACCAATCGCTGAGACATTGATATCGTCCCCAACCATCATCCTTCTTCGTTCACACGCATGAAGAAGAAGACTAGTCGATAAAATACTTACATGAAGATCCTTCTTCCGCGTACCCCGCGATCCTCCCAAAAGTGACGCACGGGCAAAAGAACGTTGTCCAACCTGAAACACATACAACAACAACAACAACATTCATCACAGAGTATCCATGAACTATACATGATATTCTCCAACTTTCAGTGTACAGAAAGGAAAATTACAGCTGCGTGGATCGCCGGAACAATGATAAATCTTGGATGACCAAGAGACGTGTCCCGGTTGCTGCACTTGATGATGATCATTGGTATGGAAAAAACCAGAGACCAGAACTCTTACAGAATAAGGACGTCTCGACATCGGGGAAGACATGGTTACGTCCTTTTTAAGGTTTGCAAGATACGGAAGGTAACGGTGGCCAAACGGTACGGGTCTTCCTGATTGAAAAAACTAAGATGAATGCGCCTTCTGATTTTACAGCTTATCTGACGCAAATTGATGTAGTGAGAAGGTATATATGGCCGTGCTAACGCGTTTTCGGATGGATAGGGACAATAGGCATGCCAATGGGCGATGGATCATACGCGTGATATGAGCCCGAAGCCAGCACTACACGTTCCATCATTTCTACCAATTCGTCGGTCAAGAAATAAGCATTATTCTAAGGTCCTGTTTATTTTACGAAAAAGGTATAATTTAAAAATAGAAAATATTTTCATTGTCCATAAACTATATTTATATTATTTCCATGGCTAACGCCTTTCTTTTTTCTTTTTCTTTTTTTTCTAATTATCTAAAGGGACCAGTGCTTATAGGCCGACTAACTGAAGGCCGGTCAGAATGTTTTATGAGCATTTGAATTGGTTAAGATTAGGCACTTTGCTTGCGTAGGTGGTCTTATCCCAAAGTAGTTTGCGTACAGCGGATGAAATCTGAACATGTGACTTTCAATTCCTAAATTGGAAATTAACTAAAGCCCTAAGTAATTACGCAAATCCACATGATTGGGCCTGAATCTCTATATTTACATTAGTTAGCAGTGCAACAAGTTTTCTCGATAATGAAGGCAATTATAGTGTCTAGCCAGTACCTAGAACGTAGGAATCTTTCTAGATTTTCCATGAAGTTTTGTAAACGGGTGGGTTGTCACATGGTACAATGCAACTTGTGGATGACTTCCCGCGTCATTCTCATAAAGTCAATTTTTGTTGTTTTCTTATGAGTCTTTCTTAGCCACTTGAGTCTTCATCAAGTTCCACGAACTTTCAATGTTGTTGTATTCAAACCAGTTTCCACACAACTGGTGAAATTTGAAAATGTGGCTTTTAATTCCAAACTTAGAAAATCCCTGACACACCAATCAACAACGCCAATCAAGATAATAATATAATGCATATTGAGAAGGACTTCATACATCGTTGTCATTTTTGACATGTTCTTTTAAGTCTTTATAAGCCCTTCGCCTCTTCATCGAGTCCCACGAACTTTCGGTTTATTGCGAACTGTCCTTCTTCGCAATTGCTCCCGAGAAAGGTCAAAGTACACGAACGAAAGCGTGTTTCTTTTTCTTGGTTGGCCAAAGAAAACCGTGTTCGTGTTTGGTATAAAAGGTTGGAATTTGGGGGAGTCTCATTTTATCTCTACTCGTTTCACTGAGAGACAACCCCTCAAAAGAGAAGAGCTAAATTCTACATCGTTGTAGCTGGTCTTGCTTGGCGGAAAGAATGAGCAACCCCCAACGCCATCAAGTAAGTCTTTTGGTCCATTGATTAACATGATCCTGGGAAGTTTGTGAGTAGCATTGCACATACCATTCACTTTTTGAAGTACTTAATTAAATGATGCACGTCGAATCTTATTGAGTGTGTTGAATTTAAATTAACTGCCGTATGTCGACCGGACAAAGTCACTTGTGTGTGATTTTCGTCTTCTCGAGATGGAAGAATATCTTCATATTGTTGCAAACACATTTTGCTTCCTTCTATTTGTGCAGTAACCGATTATTTTCATCCTTCTAAAGAGGGGTAATCACATAAATAGTTTCTAGCCTTATGCCAAACGCTTAATCGTTAGCGGACCTGAGGGGCCACCGGGCTAGTGGTGCCCCTACCTTCCTAGGTTCAAAATTCCTTATATTCTTAGGTAAAAAAAAATAAAAATCCAGAAATAATTGTTTATATGGTATGCTAGAAGCTTGTGTCGCCTTTTCTAACCTCTAATCCTCGGTTTCATTGCGTTTAATGATGTCTATGTATTTTTTCTTGGTTTGAATTCGTTCCATTTATTCTTTTTAACCTCAACTTGGTTCTTGGCAAGCGGCTCAAATGAGAACACACCAAGTATTTTAGTATCTACATGATTGTCCTTGTTTGGTCGCTGGAGAGAAATTTGGGGTTCATTTCCTCAAAACTCTTCTAGAGCAAAAGGGGGTTCTCTGAAGTTCTTACTTAAAAAGCACATAGAACTATTAAGTATGATGTTAACTAGATCGTCACGTCAATAATTTCCAGCCAAAATGACCAAAATGACTGAATTGATAAATCATTAGAAAGTTTATGACTAAACTGGCAAATTATCAAAAAAATTAAGATTAAATTGATATAATTAAAAGGTTTAAAACTATATTAGCAAGTTTTCGAAAGGTTTATGACTATTTTGGCTATCATACAATAAGTTTAGGATGTTTTTTCACATTAATTTATTTAGGGACCAAATTTGTTGAAGATAAGAAACTCCATGGAGAAAAATTAGATAGGGGCAATAGTACGAGGATCATTTTTGTACTTTTCCCAAAACTATTGGTTTGTTTATATCCAATGTCAACACCGCGTGGTTCAACTTCGGTGCTTAGTTAGCAATTTTCCATTTCATATCCACACGGAAACATGGAATTTGTCAGAGATGTGTTTTGACGCTCCATTTTACATACATAACATAAGCTTGTAATGACAACCATGAAGTTTAATTACCATACTAAGCTATAAAATATAGCCACAATACGGCTTAACGAAAGGGAAGAACATGAAACACCATTTTAAGAGCCTGGACAACCATCATCTTGCTTAGCAACATGCGCATTATCACATCAACTGTGTTGTAACCTATTCAACCTGCTGGAAACAATGATCAATCTGGAATGCAGGATCATGTCTCAATCTATGTCCGGAATATGCTTTGCGGCTTGCCGGCGACCCGGCCGGAGCATAGTATATTTAGGGTTCGTCATCAGCTGCGCAGAGTAAACGAGAAAGCCTATGAACCGGAGATTCTTGCGGTCGGCCCTTATCACAATGGAAATGACAAGTTCAAATTTATGGAGGAGCAAAAACTCCGTTATGTGGAGCGGTTGCTTCGGAGGAAAAAAGAGGGGGGCGTCGACAGGTATGTGCCGGCTCTAAGAAAAATGGAACAACGGGCGCGTGATTGCTATGCGGAAGCCATCGACCTCCCCCAAGAAAAGTTTCTTGCGATGATGCTCATTGATGGTCTTTTCCTCGTCGAGTTGTTCCGTTATAAGAGGATTGTGGAACTGAGAGACAAGGATGACCCTGTTATGAAAGCAGATTGGATTCGGTTCTGCCTGCCGCGCGATTTACTGCTGCTCGAGAACCAAATCCCGTTTTTCATCTTGGAAGAACTGTATGGCCTGACTAAGGATCCGAAAGAGCCCGAGCTCATTGATGTTGCTGCCTGGTATTTCGATTTCGAAGTAACAGACTCAAGCCTAAATGCGATGCCTCGGGGGAAGCTTCGCCAGAGCAAACATCTTCTGCATCTAATGCACACATGTTGGACTTGCTTGCCTAGCCCGCCTCGGCTAAACCCCGGAACTGCACAGATGACAGAGAAATTCATGTCCCCAGCGGAGCTCAGGGAGTTCGGAGTCAGGTTCAGGGCGGCGAAACGAGGGCGCAACCTGTTAGACATCACATTCAACAACGGGACACTCGAGATACCGGTCTTGAATGTACAGGACCACACCGAGTCGCAGCTTCGAAACCTGATTGCATACGAGCAGCACCGTCAAGGCGGGGATGTCAACTACATGACAGATTACGTGACGTTCATGGATTGCCTCATAAACTCCTCGAAGGATGTCGAGCTGCTGCGCAGCGCCGGGATCATCAATAACTACATGGGCGACGATGAGGTGGTTGCGCAGATGTTCAACAAGATGGGCGACTACGTGCCCCTGTCCAATTTCTACTACAATGAGATCTTCCGCAAAGTGAATGCGCACTGCAAAAAGAGGTGGAACAGTAGAATGGCGAAGCTGAGGAGGGAACATCTGCGTAGTCCATGGGCTTTGTTGTCCATTTCCGCAGCCACCGTGCTGCTCCTTCTCACCCTCGCACAAACAGTACTTACTTATCTTACTTACAGACAGGACAAAAAAGGGTGATCGATGTTTGTTTGAATTTTCCAATTGCTTGTGTTCTATAGCCACTAGTATTGTCTTGGTTTTCCAATGAGGACTTACCCCCTGTTTAAAAGGAAAATATTAGATTACCGTTAAATTAAACAGTATATTTACATCAATTAGGGTCATGCCATGCTCTAACAGCAATGTCGTTGTTGATTTCGCGAGATTTCTATTGTGCTTACATGACTAGGGGATTCTACGGTTAATCCCATTTAGTGTAGGCAGATTTCCTTTGGATACGTGGTGACTAATGAAGGAACAGGCGTGGATCCTAGCAAGATTTTAGCTACATTTCATGGCCAACGCCAAAAACACTTCGTGAGGTTCGAAGCTTTCGTGGCTTTACTTCTTTCTATAGGTTCATGAAGAATTTCAAGTCTACTTCTTCACCAAATACCGAATGGATAGAGAGAGAGAGATTTCAGAGGAACGAAACAGTATAAAGGAGTTTTGAATTCCTAAAGAAGAAAACCATTGAATCTCTAGTTTTAGCACTACCCAACTTCGATTTGGCTTTTGAATTCATTGCGATGCTTTTAATGTTGGTGCTGCTGCTGTCCTCAATCAAGAAGGCTGACAGCCGTTGCCCTTTTAAAGTGATGAACCAAAAGATGCCACGCTGAAGCATTCAACTTATGATGAGGAGTTTCACGCTATAGTGCGTGGTCTCAACATTGTAGCCACTACGCGCTAACGAAAGAGCTTGTTTCGTGCTTTGAACACGAGGCATTTACGCACTCGAGCTCTCAACATGAGCTTGATCGCCGACACGCAGCTTGGAGTGAATTTCTAGAATCCTTTTCGCTTGTCCTCAAACGTAAATTTGAAGCTCCAAATCGAGGAGCAGATGTTTTAAAGCCGTCGACATATGCGTCTCTCTACAATGCAAATCAAGATTGTTGGATTTCAAGAGATAAAAGAATTGTACAAAGAGCATTTGGATTTTTGGGTAATTTGGAGCTTAACTCTTGAAATTTCACATGGGCAGTTTCATCGTCAAGATGGTTTTCTATTCAAACGCAGTAGGTTATGTGTTACGCAATGTTCATTGCGTCAAGCATTTAGCACGGACTCTGTCCTGGGTTTAAAAGACTTGATGCGGCGAGGATCTGGTCAAGGTTAAAATGGATCGATTTTCTAAAATGGGCACTGCTCTCCTACGTGCTATTCATGGTGCTAGTGCTCTTGGCCCAGTGAATATCGCTTATTCTAACACATTTCGTGCCATGTAGTAATAATCTTGATGAATTACTTGTTGCTGAACTTTATCGCGATGTTCAGTTCTTGATTCATTTCTGGCACACTATCGCGACCTTCCCGAAGGTGAACCACCATGGGAAGACTAATGGATTACTAAGTCCAAAGACTTAGTGCGGACTCTCCCAAGCCCTACCAACCACAACTTGGTACTCAAAGTTTGACCTATTAAACATGTAATTTTATTTAATTAGGAGCCGCCACTAATCAATTAGGGTTGATTAGAAACCCAAGTAAAGTATGGGAGAATACTTTACTTCTGCGAACCAGAGATTCAATAGATTCGGGGACATGATTACGCTAAGTTAAACTAACGCCCTTTCGGTACCCTTTCTCTTTAAGTTTCAAAAATATTTTTTTTGCAAGCAATCTTGGTTGATTTTAACCTAAGCCACTAACATGGAAATGAGTGGCCATGCAACTCACAATCAATAACATTCAGTAAAATTCAAAAGGGTGAATATAAAATCATGATCAACCTTAAAACAAAATAAGCTATAACTAAAATGCATGACCTAAACATAATTTCTAAAGGAGATGACATCTACTTTTTTTGGATTTTTCTAAAATTAATTATATAAATAACTCTAGTCTAGATTTAATATGCATGATTCTTACTCTAACGACATATGACGTGCAATTCAAATGGCCTAACTCTAATGACATATGTTAATTGAAAACTATTGTAACATGTGTGCAATCTATCTAAATATGCATGTGCTACATGATGTGGGATGTGCATGATGTTTTATTTTTTATTTAAAAAAAAACTATTTAACTAATGAAATTTCCTAAGCTTCTACATCATATGCAATGTAAACTATAAAACTAATCTGACATGAAATGCATTAATCTACCCTATTATGCGACAGATTTTTTTATACATTTTTCGTAATCTTACTAAAAAAATCAACACATATAATGCAACCGGTCATGTAAAGCACGCAATTTAGCCCCGACCCAAGATAGAAAATCAAAACAATCAAAAACCTGATCCGACGTCTCGCGGCTCAATATTTTTGATTATTGAGATTTTTTTAACACGACACAACGACCTCACTTAATTGGAATTCAATCAAGCATGCAATACTTTAAACGAGAAAACAAAATATTCAAGAATTAATTTAGATAGGAACTTTACCTACCTTGTCTCTTGGGAAGAGACCTCTTTTTGTGAGCCGACCTTCAAGACCTGCAGTAAAAAGAGACGCTTTTTCTCCTCTCTCTCTCTCTATTGCGTTGCCGCTCCTTTTCTCTCAATTGTGGCTGTATTTTTTGTGTGTCTTTTCAGTGTTTGTGACCCCCTTTTTATAGGTGAGAGGACTATGTTATTTAAGGAAAGATGATAAATCTGCACGTTGTCTATTTAGCTCTTGTATCCCACGTGCAATATTTTTCCAATATTTCATCCGACGCTTTCCTTGAATATTGAAAGAATAATGAGAATATTCTCGGGAACATTCTCATGTTCCCGGGAATATTCTCATATTCCAACTCGTCACCCCTTAACGGAAATATTTCATTTGACACTTTCCTTGAATATTGAAAGAATAATGCGAATATTTTCGGGAACATTCTCATATTCTCAGGAATATTCTCATATTCCAACTCATCACCCCTTAACAGGCCTAGCCAAATTTTCTTTCACTACGGGCTTAGTCCAATTTGTTAAATTAAAGCTTAGAACCATCAATTGAAGCCCATTTGCCACATGTCCAATGGGAATGCAATAATAAATGCTCCTAAAACTATATGCTATGCAATTTAATCCTAATATTTTTTGTTTAGGGGTTAAAATTAATCTCTAAATTTTTGTGCATTAAATTACGAATGATTAATCAAAATTTAGGTGTCAACAGCTGCCCCTCTTTGAAGGTGAGCTCGCAGAGGTTGCATTCAAAGATAAATTGAAACCTAAATTTTGACCATGTATATGCAATATAATGTTATTTTTTGTGGGAAAATGAATCCCATTTTAAAATGCAATATGATATGATGCATGGAAAAGCTAATGCAAAGTGTGAAAAGAAGAAGAAGAAGAAGAAGAAAAAGAAGAAGAATAAGAATAAGAAGAAGAGCGTACCTGTAGTTACTTACCAATTAATACGATAGAGCATCTTGAGGTACATGATGAATTCCATGAGACTTGCAAAACATCTAAAGATCACCTGGAAATCTCATCGGGTATTTAAAGGTTGAACATCTGGAATTCACATCAGACATTTGAAAAAAAAATTCACTAGACACCTGGAAATCACATCAGGTATTTAAAGGTTCGAATATCTGGAATTCACATCAGACATTTGAAAAAAAAAAATCACTAGACACCTGGAAATCACATCAAGTATTTAAAGGTTCGAATATCTGGAATTCACATCAGACATTTGAAAAAAAATTCACTAGACACCTGGAAATCACATTAGGTATTTAAAGGTTCGAATATCTGGAATTCACATCAGACATTTGAAAAAAATTCACTAGACACCTGGAAATCACATCAGGTATTTAAAGGTTCAAGTATAAGGAATTCTCACCGAATACTGAAAAAGTTTTAGGACACTGAAATTTTCACTTGAAATTCTCATTAGGAATTTGGATTGACTTGAGAACCAATACTTGGAATCCTCATCAGGTACTTTGAATCATCTTGAGAACAGATACCTGGAATTCTCATCAGGTGTTTTGAAGATTTAATAGTATTTGGACAAACTCAAGGCTTCAAAGAGGAGCTCTTTGATCTCTGAAGAAACCCACCTGTCAAATATCATTAGAGCAAGTGTGCATTTAACAGCAATGTGAAGAATTAAAGCCATTTTTGGACATTAAAACTCAAGGAGACCCATGCATATTTTTTCATGTTTTCATCCCCACATTCCACCAGTTAGAATCATCATCAAGACAATTTTCACTCATAGTGTGGACTTCTTGAAAATGCTAGATGAGAGACTTTTAGTCTGAAAGGGCTTTTCACTCACTCTCATTTAAGAAGGCTATTTGTCCCGATAAATGCGGGAATATCGAATCACTCGATCTTACCATCAAGTCAACAAGGATTCGAGCTTTCTTGCGGGGTACGATTTTACCAATCCGAGAGGTCTTTACCAGGATTATAATGTGATCTTGGTCAACGGCTTAACAAGGGGACTCTTTGAGTCAAGGCTATTGAAAGAACAATTCTGCAATCATCTCCAGGTTTACAAGTCAAGAACCCTGCAAAATGAGATAGAAATAATCTTGCTCACACTTCTTCGAGCAATGCTTAAGACATGTGAACACCTACATTAATTCAAGTGCCCTAATCTGAAGAGACTTTATGAGGGATGTAATGTAAGCTAGGTTCACAGGTTGAGAAATGAAAGGATTATCAGGCTCAAAATGTGTGTAAATGGGTGAGAGTTGGTGATCATCTTGACATTACCACCAGTCTTCATCTTCGCCATCAAGGATTATTTCCAAAAACTTTTGCATTTGACAACTTTTCACAATCGATAGTCATCTATCTTGACTCTTTTTCATTTTCTCTTGTGGGCATTGGCCTTGCTTTTACTAGGCACACTGCTTTTTCTTGCCCCTTTTTTTACTCTTATGTCTATGGGCATCGGCCTTACTTTTACCAGGCACACTGCTTTTTCATGCCCCCTAGTTCTATTTTTACCAATGACACGTTGTCTACGATGTATCAATTTTCTATTTGGACTTTTGAAGGTCTTTACATTTTGTTGGCACTCTAAACCTTGTTGCTTCTTGAATGGTTATTTTTTGCTTGCCCCAATGTGGGGGATGATCACCAACTAGGTTCAAAGAAATGAATTTTTAGGCTCAAAAGGGCTATGCAACGGATATAAGTGTGTAGGATAGAGAAAAAAAAATGCTCTTCGTCATCCTAAGGTACTTTGATTATTGTTTGAGTTCATCTGCAATAAGATACTCAAAGATTGATGCAAGTGAGAGCAAGAAAATTTCTATCTATTTGTCTCACCACATGATGCCAACTTACCTCCGGTTGCCCCAATATGGGGTGGTTCTTGACAGGGGTAATTTGAAAGAAATCTCCACAAGTGTATGAGGCTCAAAGTGGTTAAACAAAGGTTTACTTGTAGTGTTTAGGATTGAGAAATAAACTGCCTCTTGTCATTTTAGTCGGCGTACCTTTCGCGAGAAAACTCTTTGCCTTGTAAGCATCACACTCATCTCACAATGTATATACAAGGGATTGTGTATAGGATAAGGCTTGCCTTTCATCATTCTAGCAAATTCAAACATTTTCACACTATTCATTGAATTGTCTATTTTGACAAATCTCAAGTGAAATTGGTGAATTAAACAAGTAAACTATCACGTGAAAATGCTTCATGATGATAAAGCAACTAGGCTCTATTCCTGCAAGCAACAAACATCGAATCCTAAAGTCAGAGCTAAGAGGTGTTTGTGTCTTGCCCCTCTTTGTAAGGGAGCCTGATGACACCATCCACCTTTTGCCCCTGCAAAAGTAAAACATGCATGATTATACACTCGAGACATCGTCTTCATTAAAAAAGATGGTGCAGGATCATGCCTGAGAAATAAAATAAACAATTAGAGAGACAAACGGGGTGAACAAGATGCATGCTGAAAAAATCTTTTTATTTTGGAAAATTTTGAGAGAACATGAAGAAGCCTAGCCTTCAGAATTAGTTCCATGCCGTTTTCTTTTTGGTAGGATTTCATCACAGGGCTAGTTTGGTGTACTTCAACATGCCCTCAAATATGAAAATCTTCATGTATTTTATTGGACGAAAAGCAAATTACATTATTGGAATGAAAGAAATCCTAACATGCAAACTAGGAAAGCAATAAAGACTCGCGAGAGGAGTATGCAAACAATTAAAATTCTCCTACTCTCGAGCTTCATCAATGGCGAACACTAAATTCTGCAGTGGATTGTAATAATCTTCCCTTGCGCCACAAAATTTACTTTCTAGTGAAGGCTTGAAGGAATTGCACCTGCTGCATGTATCCATGGACGACCTAACAAAAAGTTGAACGCAGTGGGTATATCCAAAACTTGGAAAACCACATTGAATAGCACTGGCCCTATTTGCACATCTAAATCAACTTCCCCAACTTCTTCTTTCCTAGTCCCATCAAATGCTCAAACAAAGGTCCTAGCTGCACGAATTTTCTCCAAATCATACCCAAGGTGTTTCAAAGTTGCTAGAGGGCATATGTTTAAAGCCAATCCATTATCAATGAGTACGCGGGCCACTAAAGTATCCCGACACCTGACTGAGATATAAAGGGCCTTATTATGTCCTCTTTCTTCATCTGGGAGCTCCTCATCCGAGAAGGCAATTTGGTCTTTTAACAAAATGGACCCTACAAATTCCTCCAACTTCTCATGGTCAATGGATTCTGGGACATGTATCTCACTAAGAACTTTCATCAAGGACTTTTGATGCTTATCGATGTTTGGAGCAACTCTAACAAAGAGATCGTGCGCAGGCATTTTGCGAAGCTGCTCTAGAACGAGTACAAATAGGTGATCTCGGGTGAGCCGTGTTGTATCAATGTCACCTGATGTAAAAAAACAACACAGTAAGCATCATGACAGATGAAATTGGTCCATGACAACGATCGATCGTGCATTTTATTAAGTGAAATTGGATTCCAAAGACATTAACCTAAAAAATGAAAATGACTCCCTAGGGAATTAAATTCCTAAAACATCAATTTGAAAAATTGAAATAACACTCTGAAATTGAAATTGAACTCCTAGACATGAAAATAAAAACAATCTTTTCTATATACAATTGACCTTTTGTCATGGACCCAAAAAAAATGATAAAATAAATAGATTGCATAGTGTAAGGTAAGAATACTTACTTCCTGAAGGAAAAATGGCAACCACATAGACATACACATGAGATGTGAGGTTCTCATATTCCCGGGAATATTTTCATATTCCAACTCATCACCCCTTAACGGGTCTAGCCAAATTTTCTTTCACCACGGGCTTAGTCCAATTTGTTAAATTAAAGCTTAGAACCATCAATTGAAGCCCATTTGCCATTGGACGAATGCAATAATAAATGCTCCTAAAACTATATGCTATGCAATTTAATCCTAATATTTTTTGTTTAGGGGTTAAAATTAATCCCTAAATTTTTGTGCATTAAATTACGAATGATTAATCAAAATTTAGGTGTCAACACACACATTGTGGTGGGAAATGGGAACTTGACTTTAGTTTAGTCCTACTAGCCATCCTCAGACAGGGTGGACAAATTGAGGGTGTTAGAAAATTCCGAACAATTCATTAAGTTACTTAATTAAGAAACATGTCGTAAATTGAGATTTTTTATTGGCTCAAGTAGAGTTTGGCCATCATAATTCGATGAGTCAAACCACTGGATGATACCCATTTGAAAGTGTATGGAATGCATCTTTTAGGTCTTTTGGATCTTACACCATTACCCACTAAGCATCAATTCAGTTAAGATGCTGAAGAAAGGGCTAAGGAAGTCAAGCAGTTCCATAAGAAACCAAGGAAGAGATTTTTTTTTCTTTTTTTTTCGGATGAAAAAGCTTTTTTATTACAAACTCAAAGTTTTATTACACCTAGATCCAAATTCATAACATAAGATCAACTAAAGAAAATGAGAGGGACAAGCTGTTAGGAAAATCCCTCATGATATTTTGAAGATGACAAAATAAATCAAAGACTACTAACGTATGCTTTTGAGTCTGGATGAAACAGACGCAGGAATTTTAGTCTGGCAGATTCTGAGTCTGTCCATACCAGACGCAAATTTAAGTTTGACCGTACCAGACCAAGTTTTAAGTCTGACCGTACCAGACTGAGATTTTAAGTCTGAACGAACCAGACGGAAAACTTAAGCAGACTCAGAACTTGAGTTTATCAGACTCAAAATGAAACTACAGGATAAGATCACCAACGGTCAAGTATTTCACTTACTTTATTTATATTGATTCTATTGTATCAAACTGATTGGCATGATCAATCAACGGACAACTTCCAAAGAAGAATAGAACACTTATGGAAGCCCGGATTCTGATTGTATGGGCGAACAGAATCCAAAGGGATCTGATCTACCTCCAACGGTCAAAAAGACTTACCTTATGAAGTCTGTCCAAGAAAGGAAATGGAAGACTAATCTCTCACGGAAAGAGCCAACGGTCGAGTGTGGCTTGGAGAGTATATAAGGATAGGATGAGACCTAGGAGACTAGGGTGGATAAATATATTCCAAGGCTGATTCAATTCTTTATTAGTTGTCTGAAAAGAGCGAAACCGAGTGATCATAGTGAATTACCAAGAAGAGTGACTTTGTGAGATATATCATCACTAAGTGCTAACACTCAAGAGTGTGTAATCACCTTTGATCATATAGTGAAATTCAACCTATTGGCTAATCGCTTGGAGAGTGGACGTAGGCTTGTCTAAAGCCGAACCACTATAAACTATGTTTGCAATCTTTTCTACTCTCTCTACTTAATTTCAGTTTATAGATTACAAAAGATTGTTATTGCTTGCGCATAAAATTCCTCTACACCTATTCACTCCCCCTCTAGGTGTTAATACTAGTCTATAACAATTGGTATCAGAGCCTCGTGCTCGGTATCTTGAAGTGTTTATTACTTCAGAGCTAAAGATCTTTCATGGCTAGTATTTTTGCACCAGGTTTGATTGAGGGATGAAGCATCACCAGACCACCTTACTTTGATGGGAAAGAGTACAATGTCTGGAAAAACAATATGAAAACATTCCTAAGATATAAGGATCTGTTGGAATGGGACGTTGTTGAGAAAGGAATCAATCATAATGTTGCGTCAGCATCTACTAGAAAAGAGGATGGCAAAACGTTTCAATCATCTATCACTCTATCTCAAAAGGATATAACAAAAAGAGAAGCTTTAGATGTAAAGGCTATCTATTCTCTTTATTGTGCCTTGTCTCCAAATGAATATAACAGAATCTCTTCTTGTGAAATAGCGAAAGAAGTGTGGGATAGGTTACACGTTACTTATGAAGGGACTGATCGTGTAAAGGAGACCAGAGTCAATATTCTTCTCGGGCAATACAAATCATTCAAGATGAAGCCAGGAGATATGTTCAGCAGATTCACTAAAATAGTAAATGGACTTGCATATCAAGGACAACAAATCTCAAGACCCATGAAAGTGAATAAACTTTTGAGAGGATTATTGAAGGATTGGAACAACGTCAAAACCTCCATCTGCGAAACATTGAGGATTCCGCCTTTATCTGTTGATGAACTTATTGGAACTTTGCAATCATATGAAGCAGAACGTATAAATGACGAAGATCCGGAAGGTAAGAAGTTAATTGCTTTAAAATCTAATGCTGAATTTGATGAAACAGATTCTGAGGAAGATGAAAAAGATGACGATGAGGAGATGAAGTCGTTGATCAAAAAATTTGAACAAAAAAGAAGCAATTCAAAAGGGAAGAAGTCCACAAACAAACCCGATTGTCCTTTATTCAAGAAAAGGAAAGGGAAATTCGAAAAGAAGAATAAAGGCAAGTATGAAAAGCACAAGAAAGCACTGAAAGCTTAAAGGTGGAGTGACACTGAAGTTGAAGACAGTGAAGACGAATATGGCAATATTTGTCTAACAGCTCACACAGACTCAGACTCAAACAGAGAAATTGAGGTTAGTTATTCAGATATTCCTATTGAAGTTTCAGATTATTTAAATGAGCTTTGTTCAAATCTGAAATCCACTTTGAAAAGAATCTACGGACTGAAAAAGGAAAATTTCAAGTTGAATCAGCAAAATTCTTATCTCGAAAGGAAAGTTTGATGATCTGAAAAATGAATTTTTGGAAACCAAGGAAAATCAAGATCTTTTACTAAATGAGAATGAATCTCTCAAGAAAGAAATTTTGGAAATAAAGGAAAATCGAGATGTTTTACAAAATGAGAATGATTCTCTCAAAAAGGAATTTTTAGATATTACTACAAAATTTTCTAAAAGATCAAAAACTCTACAGCACATACTTTCTATTCAGATTCCCTATTACAACAAGTCAGGACTTGAATGTAGTAAAGAAAGTGATTCCTTAATAGATTTTCTAAAAGTCAAAGAAAGAATCAGACAAAGATCTCCTCGACAGGCTTACAAAAAGAATTTTAAAAAGAATTTTGTAAAACCTGTTGGACGACAAAATCTCAAATGTTCTAATTGCGGTGAAAAGGAACATTTTGAGAGTAAGTGTCCTAAAGTCTGGAGACCTATTCAGAGAACTTGGATTAACAAAGCATACACTAATAACTCCCAAGGACCCAAGAAAATCTGGGTATATTCTATAATTGATTATATTGAAAGAAAAATCGTGTGCTATATTTTTGGTAGTTTCGTGAGTTGAAATTTGATACGTGTGATTGATTTGATATCTTGCTTATAGATAATCATGATTATTTGATCAGATTTTATGCTCTCTTATTATGATATATTTTTGTAAAGCAAAAATTTGTCTTAGAAGATATTATTCAAGATAAGAAAACATCATTGAGTTTTTATGAAAATTTCCTATTTGTGTTTTAACGTGAAAGAATGATCCAAAGTCATGGATACCAAAAGCAAAAGAGGTTGCTGCAGGAAATTTTACTAAAGAAGAATGATTGCAAATCTACGCAAATCATTGAGCAATTAGAAGAATATCTCAAGTGATGATTGACGATGATCTTTTTTAAATCAATGGTATATTTTAAATATATACTTTGGGTAAGGAAATGAAATATTCCATCTATCATCCTACCTTCCAAAATTATACACAAATCTTTATGATTCTGGATGATTTTTATGATTTACGTGTGATTTATATTGCAAAAAATCTCGTCAGATATTGCACGTTTTTATTACTTGATTTGGCACGTGATAAAAATATCTACTTTCATTTTGCGTATTGCATCAATAATATCTTTTTGAAATTTATGCTTAGGGAAATCCCTTTAATCTTGAAAGATATTATTGTATTTTGGGATTCTCTTGCTATAATCTTAGAAGATATCTTTTTGAAATTTATGCTTAGGAAAATCTCTCATGATATTTTGAAGATGACAAAATAAATCAAATGCTACTAACGTATGCTTTTGAGTCTGGATGAAGCAGAAGCAGGAATTTCAGTCTGGCAGATTTTGAGTCTGTTCATACCAGACGCAAATTTAAGTCTAACCGTACCAAACCGAGTTTTAAGTCTGACCATACCAGACCGAGATTTTAAGTCTGAACAAACCAAACGGAAAACTTAAGTAGACTCAGAACTTGAGTTTGTCAGACTCAGAATGAAACTACAAGATAAGATCACCAACGGTCAAGTATTTCACTTACTTTATTTATATTGATTCTGTTGTATCAAACTGATTGGCAGGATCAATTAACGGACAACTTCCAAAGAAGAATAGAACACTTATGGAAGCCCGGATTCTGATTGTATGGGCAAACAGAATCCAAGGGAATCTGATCTACCTCCAACGGTCAAAAAGACTTACCTTATGAAGTCTGTCCAAGAAAGGAAAGGGAAGACTAATCTCTCACGGAAAGAGCCAATGGTCAAGTGTGGTTTGGAGAGTATATAAGGATAGGATGAGACCTAGGAGACTAGGGTGGATAAATATATTCCAAGGCTGATTCAATTCTTCACTAGTTGTCTGAAAAAGAGCGAAACTAAGTGATCCTAGTGAATTACCAAGAAGAGTGACTTTGTGAGATATATCATCACCAAGTGTTAACACTCAAGAGTGTGTAATTACCTTTGATCATATAGTGAAATCCAGCTTATTGGCTGATCACCTGGAGAGTGGACGTAGGCTTGTCTAAAGCCGAACCACTATAAACTGTGTTTGCAATCTTCTCTACTCTCTCTACTTAATTTCAGTTTATAGATTGCAAAAGATTGTTATTACTTGCGCATAAAATTCATCTACACCTATTCACCCTCCCACTAAGTGTTAATACTAGTCTATAACACAGGCAACCCAATTCGATGAGAGGGTTCTGGCTTCGTGGGCCTTAGCTACTCAGTCCATGGCTTGATTAGTGTCTCTAGGCCTGTATAAAAGTTGGACCCATTCGAGCTAGGCCAATTAAACTTGAAAATTGTGTATAATGGATCGAGAAGCCCAAGAACTCCCTGCTTGGCCCAAGATACAATTGACAATTGATAAGCTATCAAAAGCTAACTCCACATGTAGATCAAAACAAAGTACTTTAACTTAACTCATCTCATGCCTCTTCTTCAACCATGACAAGGCTTCCCTAATAGCTAGGGTTTTAGTCGCAAAGATAGAAGGGGGGTGGATTGCTCTTTCAAAACCATCCATGAGGGTTCATTCTTCATTTCTACAAATCCTAGTGATTGAGCCTTCCATTGTAGAGCTCCTCCATTCAGCATCGACATTCAATTTTAGGTTTCCTGGAGGCAATGGATTCCAATTCTTCATAAGGACTAGATTTTGCATTGCTACGGCCAATGCTACCATTCCATCTTGAAAACAATTGGTTTGTTAGCTCTGCTTCTCCAATTATCAAGTTTGGTTTTGGTTTACGGCCTTGAAAAATAAAAGCATATCTTGCCTTCCTGATTAACCATAGGACACCTGCAAACTGAGCTTTGGACAAAGGATTGATTTTATAAGTAAGAACTTCACATACCTTTTTGTCGATTTGAGAGATATTAGTAGGGGAAATATAAACCGCTAATCTAGGGTCTAACCATATATCTTTAGTCCATGCACATAGAAGGAAAATATGTTCTTTTGGTTTTGGAGCTTAACCGTTCAAAGGGCACAGCAAGTCAGGTATCAGCTTCCTCCTAAAGAGATTATCTTTGGTAGGAAGAGCGTTATTGCAAATACCCCACAGTAGGTATCTAATCTTAGGATAGGTTTGTAGTTTCCAAACCTCAATCCACAATCTTGTAGGATTTTGGTAAGAACTCAATGTTGGATGCTCTGTTTGAGTTGTCACCTGAGAGCATAGCTTGTTATGGTTGCTTTTCACTTTGTACAAACCTGAATTGTTTGTTATCCATATTAGTTTATCAGGCTTAGGGTTTAGGCTTAGGGGAGTAGCTAGTGTTTCTTATTTGGTATTTTCTTCGAAGGTCTCGTTCAATAGATGAGAATTCCACTTCCCCGTTTTCTGGTTGATGAAGTCCGGTATGAACTCAAGGTCATTTAGATTTGTAGGACTTCCAATTTTCCCCGATAACAACCATATGTCCTCTCTAATCTTAATGCTTTTTTCGTTCCTTACTTCCCATTTTATCTTTGGTTTGATGACATTTCTTCCCATTAATATACTTTGCCAGCCCTAAGAGAGTTTTAGGGCCTTTGTTAGCATTCCACAAGCTTCCTCTAGGGAAGTAAAGTCTATGAAGATTATGTTCCATAAGGCATACATGGTTTGACTCGTCTCTAGGCCTATTTCCCCAACAAAGCTCTATTGAAGTCAAATAAATCTCTAAAGCCCAATCATCCTTGTTCTTTCCTTGTCTTCGTAAGGTTCCAACTTTTCCAATGTATGCCCTTTCATGTTCCATTTTGTTTCCATAGAAGGCTGAAATTTTCTTTTCAATTGCTTTACAAATGGAAATAGGGATTTTAAACATTGACATGGCATATTTCAATAGTACTTGAACAACTGTTTTAACCAAAACCCCATTGCTTGCTTTTGAAATTAACTGCTCTTTCCATCCTCCTAATTTTCTATCAACTCTTGCTAATACCCATAAAAACATTTGTTTTTTCGTTTGACCCCATTTTGAGGGTATCTCTTGATATTTCCTTGTTTTCTCCATAATAGGCACACGTAATATTGTTGTGACATTCAATCTCAACCCCTAAGGACAACTTCTCCCAAAAGAATCCCTCACTTGTTAAGATTAATGAACTGACCTAACACAAAGTAATACTAGTGCAAAATGTTTGCAAGACTCTATGCTTCTCTGATAGTACCATCTAGGAAGAAAATGGTATAATCCGCAAATAGGAGATATGAGAGTATAAGGCAGTTAGTATTCAACTTAATTCTTTTTCAAGTACCATCTATCATTGCTTTCGACATGAGGGAAGATAATACATTGGCCATAATAATAAAAAGGTAAGGGGGATAAAGGGTCTCCTTGCCTAATCTCACAAGATGGCTGAAAAACTTCACAATAGTCCCCATTGACTCTAATGCTAAATATTGCTAAAGAAATGCAATGCTTGACTAATGAAACCCATTTATCATAGAAACTCGTTTTCAACATTTTTGCAAAGAAAATCTCATTCCACCCTATTATAGGCTTTTTGCATGTCCAATTTCAAAATCGCCTAAAACTTTTGCTTTCACTTGCTAACTCTTAATTGATGTAATGCCTCCTGAACAAAGAAAATACTGTCTTGGATCTATTGACCCCCTACAAAAGCACTTTGTTATGGAGATATAAGGTTTGGAAGCCAACATTTTAGTGTATTCGCCATAACCTTAGCAATGATTTTGTTATTAAAATTGCAAAGGCTAATTGGTTTCTATTGGGTCAAACTCTTAGGATTTGTGACTTTGGGAATAAGAATAATCTAAGTCTTGTTAATTTCAGGCTTAAAAGTACCTTGGTCAAAGAAAGAAGCCACAGTCCTAATTATATCCTCCTGAAATGCTGGCCAATTACTTTGGTAAAACAAACCATTTAGTCCATCCAGATGCCTTTATTGCTCCCATCTGAAATACCATTGTTCACACCTCTTTCCTAGTGATTTGCCTAATTAGAACTTCATTCATTTCATTAGTAACCACCAGAGGACATTGCTCTAGTATAGGTTGATAATGTCTTGGTTCAACTGAAGATTACAGAGTTTTGTAAAACTCTATAATGTGTTACTTAAGGGTAGCAGGATCCCGACTAATTATGACCATCCATCCACGGCATAGAAATTTTATTATGTTGTCTTTGCTAGATTGTGATAGCATGGAAAAATTTAGTATTTTTGTTCCCCATTTCATCCAATAAATTTTGGATCTAATGCACTAGTACATTTCTTCTTGCCTCCATAAGGCTTCAATTTGCTCAACAATTTTCCTATATTCCTCCTCACTTGATACCTTTTCTTCAGCATTTGTTAAATCCATGAGTTTTCCTTTGAGTAGATCAATTTGACGGCATGCATTTTGAAAATTCTTTTTGCTCCACCTCCCTAACTCCATTACAACCCTCCTCATCTTATTAACAATATCTAGCCAGTTACCCGTATCATCTCTCCAAGCCTTTCTAACAACTTCTAAGCACTTGGGATTGCCTAGCCAATATGCTTTGAATTTGAAAAGTTTATGTTTCCTGCCCCCAGCTAAATGCAATGAGAGAACAATCAGGCTATGATCTGATCCAATCGCAAGCAAAGCAAACGCCTTAGCATTAGGAAATGAAACTCTCCATTCAATGTTACAAAGGGTTTGTCGTGACCTAATTAAAAAAAATTTCTAAATAGGTTTAGAGGTATTATTAATCTCGGGCCGACGGCCCTTAATTAACTCGAGCTCTCACAAGCCCATATCCCACGCGACGTTGGATATTCGTGAAAGTCTTCTACTAAGGAGTCGTCATTAGTTTATTAGGGTCAACTAGGAACCAAGCGAGGCATGGAAGCGTGCCTTATTTTCTTTGTAACCAGAGAGTCTAGGGTCGCGGACTTTATTACGCTAATCATGCGATTAACGTCCTTTCAGTACCTAACTCGATTGTGTATTAATTAAAGTCGTGGCAACACATTCAAAAAATCTGAGCCTTATCCTAACCGTTCTAAAATAAGGAAATAACATACAAAAATTGCAACAAAACAAGGCACATGAATATAGCATAAAACAAAAACCTATTGTAGAGCCCTAAAGGCTCATTCAATTTTGGTCCTTTTTTTTTCTTTTTAAGGGTTTCCTGAATTTTTGCAATTTTTTCTTCTAAATTTTATGACTTTTTATATTTTTTAATATTTTCGAATTTTCCAAAATTTAAAAAAAAAAAAAAAAAAAAAAAAAAAAGGCTTTCAAGGTTGTCTCAAAATTTTTGGCTTTTCTGAAAAAAAAAATTATTTTTTTTTTTTGGAATTTTCTAATTTTTCCTAGTTTTTTTTGGAATTTTCTGAATATTTTGGATTTTTATATTTTAAAAAAATTAATAATAAAAATTTCAAAAATTTTCTGAATTTTAAAAAAAATTTAAGGATTTTCGAATTTTTCAAAGATTTTTAAGATTTTTAAGATTTTTAAGATTTTTTTTTTTTGAATTTTTTGAATTTTTTTAGATTTTTTAATTTTTATTAGAAAAGTGATTCGGACCGGATCAGGTGACCCGGCCCTACTAAACCGACCCGGACCCTATCGGTCCGGGCCGGGGCAATGACCAGGCTGACCGAACGTCCCGGTCGAAAAAATACTTTAAATGGCCCATCGACAAGAAAATAAAAATAAAAAGCCCATTTCCCTATTTCTAAAATTTCAGCCCACACCAACAAACGGCCTACATTCAGAGCTAGCCCATTCGAAAATTCTCAGCCCGGCCCCCTCCTTTTCCAATTTCGGCTTCTCTTTTTTTATTTATTTCGCTGGTCTTCTTCTTCCCGAAGCCGAGCACGCCTGAGTTCCTGAAACCTCTTCCGCCGCGCCGCCGCCTACACTACCGCGGCCCAAAATGGGTCGTCGTGTCGTCGCCGGGCGTCGGTCGTTCCGTCCGACCGACGCCGAGCGCCGCCGGCCAACGGTAGCCGGCGTTCCGAGGGTCGTCAGATTGGCGTCGGCAAAGTCCAAGCACCTAAACTGACACACCCAACCCAGGAAAAACCAACGGAAAGCAAATAAAAACATGTAAGGAAGTATATTATAATGACACGATCCCTAACAAAGTCGAAAAATCGAAAACCGAGCTCCGGTCGAGGGTTGAACTGGGATTATTCATTGAGGCAATTCATCGAACACCTAGAGGGCACTATTGAAGCGGGGGATTTCAGACACGAACGAGATTCGTACACACTCTGGTGTCTTCAGATATACACATGAGGAAAGCGGGAGCAAGATGGAAGGGCGACAAGGGCCGGGGCTTGCGCGAACTGGTCGGCACGAGCTCCGGCCCACCTCCTCGTCGAAGCAGAACAGAAACAAGCAAGGGCAGAAGCTGCCTGATTGGGAGGGAGCTGCGGCGGACGATGGCGGGCGGACGGCCTCTAGCAACGGTTAGGTGTTCCTTCGAGCTTTTCTTGTTCGCTCTCTCTCTCTCTCTCGGATCTGCTCGCTGTTCTTTCTTTTTTTTTTCGTTCTTCAGCTCTCGGCTGTCCGAAAACCAGACACAGCCTCGCCTCTTCCTCTCTTTTTCTCTCTGGTTTTTCTTCATTTTTCCCCAGAATCCCCCTCTCTCAGGCCATCGATTTCTTTTCCTCTTTCGTCTCTCTGAAAAACCGGCACCCCTTCCTCTTCGTCGATCCCCGTTTTCGACCCCCCTCTCTTTCTTGGTTTTTTTCTGTTTTTTTAGCTCCCGGCCATCGTTCTTTTTTTTTCTTTTTTTCTTTTTCTGGCTTTTTTCCCCTCTCCTGTCTGAAAAAAGAGCCCCTGGTTTTCCTTCTTTTCTGCCCGAAAAACCACCTCCCTCCTGCTCACGGATCTTCTGCCCGAAATCGCCCACGTCCCCCTCTCACCGATTCTCTCTCTCCTCTAACCGAATTCTGTGATCCCCCAATGGCCGCGTGACAGCGCAGCAAGGGCTGGCGTCACGCGGCCGGTGTCACGGTCCGAGGAAGACCGAAACGAGGCCGGCCCCTCCCCTTGCATGGTACTGTGCACGTGCGCTGGGGGAAGAAGAGAGAAAGGAGATGGACGGGCCGGGCCGAGGGAAAGAGAAAGAGGGAGGCAGGCTGGGCCGAGGAAAAAGAAAGAAAGAGGGAGAGAAAAAGGTGGGCTGGGAAAGAAAGAAAGAAAAGTGGGCTGGACCGAAATTTATTCTTTTTTCGAAATTTTTTTATCTCTTCTGTAAATTAATATATATTTATATATGCAAAGTAAATGGGCATTTGAAACAAAATAAACAAAAATTCGGGTTTCAACAGGGCTCCATCCAATATCTTCTTAACCAGTTAATCTCCTTCTCTCTTATTGGTCCATGTATAGGCGCAGCCTTTACTCTCAATATCAATAAGAGCACAACTATCCACAGGCTCCCTAAACGTGACAATCCTATATTGATCTACTTCTCGTCTTCCAACCTTTTCCCATTGATATAATACTTCATTAAAGTCACCTATACATAACCATGGGAAATAATTAGACCGATTACTAGTACGCAAGGTCTTCCATAATCTAAGTCTTTCTTGAAAGTTTGTAGAAGCATGGAGAAAAGAGAACCTCATAAGATACCGTGCCAAGGTCTCTGCATATGCCCCAATCAACTCACTAGAATTGGATTCCACTTCTACTTTCACTTCATGTCCCACATAAGTGCAAGTCCACCCATAATTCCCACTGGGTTGATAATAACTAAAAAGTTAGACTGAAGACGCTTTCTTATACGATTAACCACATCTTCTCTATTCTTAGTCTCCATGAGGAACACTAAGTTGAGCCTCTCATGAGCCACTAAGTCTCTGAGATGCTAGACTATCAAGGGATTAACCAACCCTTGATAGTTCAACCTTAAAAGCTTCATATCTTCTCTGGTAGCTTATTAGGATTAGCCACCAAAGCGTGTATACTCCTCTTCCCACACCTAGATAGGTGTTTCCAAAAGATTATCCTCTTCAATTACATTCACTTGAGTGCCTCTCTTTTCATAAGGAGCAAAACGTTTTTGTTATTTTGTAGCTTGTATTTTCAATACTACTTTTCCTTTTTTGCACATTTCTTCTCCTCTATTGTAGACATAATCAACTCCTGAGATTGCTAAGCTCTTTTTCCCCAAGTTGGGGATACATATATAGACATACCTACGTCTTCATTTGACTCATTCGCTACCGGATTGTATATGACTAGAGCCTTCTCATTTAGTCTTTTATTTTCATTGCACAAAATCTCATGAGCAGGGGGATGGGAGTTTGAGGCACCATTTCCTCTCCCTCAAGAGACGGATCAATCTCCCTGAAGAAAATTTTCCAGCACAAGCTCAATTCTTGCACTTCCTCCTTAAGTCACAAATCTGTATCACCTTGGTTTGTCTTGAGCTAATCACATATCCTCATAAGGTATTTTTGGATAGCAATTTGCATAATGGCCTGTACAACCACAAAAGTAGCAAAAATGTGGTAGTCTCTCATATTTAAAATCAATCCACCATTTCCTTCCTCCCAAATTAATGACGGTTCCAATTTTGAGGGATCATAGCAAGTTCAGTCTAACTTTAGCTTTGCCTATTTTATGAGAACTATTGTTTTTTACTTCAATTTTCACTTCCTCTACTTTTCCTTAGCAATTTGCCTTACTAAGTAACCACAGCTCAAGGTAGCCTCAACAAATGCACCTAAAAAGCATAGCAAGAGAAATTGTAACAATGCTTTGTAACATTTGGATCACCTTCTTGCAAAACTAGGAGGTTACTCACAAATGACCAAGGTCCCAACTCTAGCACTCTATTCTTCTCCTCTACCAAATTAAAGGTGAAGAGGATAAACCCTTGCTCTATTATTTCACATTTTACTATTTCAATCTTCCATGCTTTCTTCATAGTACTAAAGAACGCTTGAAAATTGACATTAGGTTTGGAAAATAGCTTCCCATAAAGTAGAAGTTCACTTTCCTGCTTTTCTTTCTCTAGAATGACAGCATTCAGCTCTATGACGTCTTCATCAACCCACAAATCCCCCATTCTCCTGCACATCACCATCATTCTAGGGTTATACTGTAGAGGGTAGAAGTGAGAATACCGTACTAAGGGATTCGGCTAACAAATTGGGTTTCTGTATTTAGGGTTGTGGAGTGAAGGCAGCCCTATAGGTTGAGGTTTATGTAGGTCGGGCATGACACTGAGACACAGAAAATTTTTGAGTCATTTCTTCACAACAATTTCTTTTTTCTTAGGTGATGCTTTTGAAAGGAAAGGATTTGGGATGAGAGAAAATGAGAGTGAGATGGAACCTAATCAAGCGGAATAAATTTGAAGGGAAAGGGTACAGTTGATTTTGCCATGGAGCTCCACTACAACGTAAGGGGCTAGAATGTAGGTCAAAGAACACACTAAGACCAAGAAAAATCAAATCACTTCATCTCAACAATTTCTGATTTCTCAAGTGAAGGGTTCAAGAAGAAGAGAAATGGGTTGTGGGAAGGGAGAAACTAAGAAAAAGATAGAAGATAATCCAGTGGATATAGGGTTGATTTTGCCATGGAGATTCACTGCAATGTAAGGGTTTGGAGAGCTAGGGTTTCAGAGGATCAAGCTATCACTATTGGGGGGGAGCTCACACAGGGTAAGAGAACCAAGGAAGAGATTATGAAGCAAACTTGCATATATCACCGTCAAGCAAACAATTATAGAAAACTTGCAATTTTTATGGAAGGTGGTCATGTATGGATTCTTTTGAGGTAAAAATCATCTCCACCTAGTTGTCATGCTCATACGTTTGGTAATATTTCTATTCCCGAAATAATAAATATTTAGAAATAGTTTTTTCCATTTCTATTCTTGGGAACAAAGTAGATTTTTTTGACTTTTTGTTTTTGTTCTAAATCTATTCCCCGGCCACCTTTTTATTCTAAGAAATAGAAAAATTAGCTGACCTTACCAAATGAATTTCTATTCTTTTTATATTCCAACAAACAAAAAAATAGAAAAATAGAAAAACATAATGGTTATCAAATACGCCCGAGAATATTGTAGATGGTTCTTTTCAAGTTTTGGAGCACATTAATGATAATGCCTAAAAGATTGAACTTTTTCGAGAATATGGTATTTCTATTACTGTCAATGTTGTGGACCTATTATTATATCATGAAGAATCAAGAGCTTGATGAAGTTGGCCTTGAGGACGAGTCTTCTCTAACCGAGGTAGAATGAGACAGGGAACATATCATATATTTATTTGAAGATTTTCTTTCTTTCTCTTCGAATAAATAATCTCTCGTATTAATAGCAAAAGCTTTTGGTTGTTTTGAAGATTTCTTTTCTAGAAAAACAGTGATAGAAACGATATTTTAAAAAATGAATAGAATAACCAAGGTTCCCAAACAACCAAGTATGAAAACTCACATTTTCTAGTAAACTAATTACCCCTATGCTTTATAATCAATGTATTAAATTATGCATAAGACATTCGTTAACATGATCCCACTAAAAAAATATTTTATAAGAACCAAAAACATATTTTTTATTGGGAACAAAAAAATGATCATAATTTATTACTTTAAAAACAGATGAAGTTTTATTTGCTATGATCAATCATTTGACCTGGCATAGAAGGCCATCCGGTTGTCATTTAAACCTTTATTGGCATGACCATTTGGCCCAATTAGAAGGGTTGTCTAGGGGGAAAAAGCCAGAGCAAGTGGGGCTAGAAATCCATCTAATCTGACATCCTTGGGCTTTCTTGTTTGTATAGTAGCTAGGGTTTCAACGGGGACAACGACGAATTTCGCATATTCTCAATTCCTTTTTTATTTTTATTGTTTTGGACTTTTATTGAATACACTGGTGTCGTAAATCATCATTACACAACCGAGGTGCATGACGACACTAATTTTGGTCAGTGAATTCATTCCATTAACAGATGAAAGCATTCACTTTCCTGGACGTTTTATGTAAAAAAAAAAACAATTTACAATGATGGTGTACCTTATATAAATTCTTTTCTTTTCCCCCCAACGAATTAGCGATGCATGAAAAACGAGTTGCTAAATTACTAATGTAAGGTCGTCTCCTAGATATAGGCAGCAAGCAAAGTGGAATATTTGAAACTCATCAGTGCTAAACTAGCGAGCTGCCCAATTACGACAAACATTGTGGTGCCATGAAACTTTGCAAAACGTTCAATTGATGTTGTTTTGGATTATGTGCTCAAAACACTGGAAATGTCCTTAGACTCATCGTTGAAGTGGTTAAAAACAAAGAAATGTTGCATTTTTATTAAATTTGACTTATAGAATCCATGTACTAATTTACATGGAAATTTGTCATTAGTCATTAAATATGACCGACTTGCTTAATTGACCGTTTTAGTCTAATGCATCATTTGATTACTTTAATATCCGGCATTTCTAAACCAATATTAACATACCTATCATTGCTTTCAAAAAATATTCAGTGAAATCTTCCGATCTTTCAATCGACTAGAGGCCAAGCACAGACCTCCGGTTTCGGACACCCGCCTCCGTCTTTGTCACTACGCTGCCGACTCTTGCCAAACCAAATTCCACTGTAGACAACTTGGCATGGGAAGTAGAGTTGTCCAAGCTGAAGGGCCCATCTGAATGTGTGCAATTAGGAGTGTCTAGGGGTGAAAGTTAAGGCCAAGTGGGGCTAGAATCCATCTAATCTAGATATTCTTGGGCTCTCTTGCTTGTATACAAGCTAAGATTTTATATTCGACAATGACAAGTTTCGCATATTCTCACTTGCTTCTTCTTTCTTTTATTTTTATTTTTTTGGGACTTTTATAGGGTATGACGGTATTGTAAATCATCATTACGGGTGTGTGATGGCACTAATTTTGTTCAGTGAATTCAACCCATTAATATACAAAAGGTTTTCATTTTCATGGCCTTACACATGAAAATATATAGCACAGACGATGTACCTCATATGAGTCCTTTTTTTTGTTTTCTTCCAATGAATTAGGGATGCACGAAAAACGAGTTGCTAAATTGCTATTGTGAGGTCGATTAGTCTCCTAGATAAGAAAGAAAAGCAAAGTGGAATATTCCAAACTCATCATCACCAAACTAGCGAACCGGCCAGTTATGACAAATGTAGTTGTGCAGAAAACCTTGCCAAACATTTGATTGACCTTGTTTCGGATTGCTGGTTAGAACACTCGGGATGGCCTTACACTCACCTTTGAAGTGGCTATCAATGGAGAAATGCTACATGTTCAGATAGATTCATAGAACCTATACTAAATAATACGGTGAATTGTTTATGACCCACTTGTTTAATTGATAATTTTTCCTTGACAAAAAAATAATTGATCATTTTTAGTCTACCGTATGACAAATTTATTTTAATATACGGCCTTTGTAAACTAATATTAGCATGCCCAGCATTGCTTCTAAAAGATATTCGGTCAAATCCTCCGACCTCTCGATCGACGAGAGGCCAAGCACGGGCCCCCGGTTTCGGACACTAGTCTCGGATTTTGTTGCGATGCTGCTGCCTCTTGCCAAACAACACTGATTGTAGACAAGTTGTCGTGTGAAGAAGGTTTGTCCAAGCTGACGGGCCCATTTGAATGGTGCAGGGTAGGCTCGCCTTGTTCCTTTTATCATCACCACAGTGCCCGTGCCGCCCTTCCAACCCCAGATCCAAGGCTACAAAGTCTTTTTTGAGAACATCATTTTCGTTTCCTGGTCCCAAGAAATTGGAAGTTTCGTCCCAATATGAAAATATCAGTGACTAAAAACAAAACTGGCTTCTTGTCTCTTCCTTTGTCCTTTTCGTGACATTGCCCTTTAATCTTGATGGGAAGAAATTGGATTTTTAATTGGTGGATTACAAGAATAGATAAGTCACTCCCTTTGTTTTAATTGAATTTTAGATTTGGTTGATGTCCATTTCTATAATCCTCTAATATATGTTGAAAACTCCCGAGAGGCTAGTTGAGTGGTTAAGCGCTTGATTTAGTGCAATAGTTCTCATGTTAAAATCACACTGTTACCCCGCTCATATTAGATTTGAAGGCTACACCCATCACCCTGTTTTTGGAGCCTTAATGCATGCTGATAGGGTGGTTTGCATTTATCTGTGGACATTATTCTAATTGCAAGATTCGGATAACCATGGACGATGGAAAATATGAGAGTGCTAACTTGATCTCCAACTAATACGTGCTTGCAAGTCCCTTCATTGCAAGAAAAGAATGACGCTGAATCAAAGTATTCATGAAAGTCCCATGATTCCAAAGATCAAGTGGATGTGAATAAGCATGACATGTCGGTATGGATTTCGCAGCAAGTGAAGCATTATCATATTATGCGACATTGCGTCTTATACTCATGGTGGAAGATTAATCGAGTCGATGGTTCGAATACTTCATTTCATTGCCAAAAGAGGAATGACGTCTTGGTGTGGAAAAAACCGAAAGAACTCATGGGTCAGTTTCCATATCGACAACGGGTCAAGGAAAACTAACATGCACAGAAGCCTTGTCCAATAATTCATGTAAGTTGCGTAGCCCACATGTTAAATGTGAAGTCAATTTTGATGGAATATTTGGACCGCCTGACAAGCCATTTATCGTTACGATGGGCATCATGTGAAAGTACAATGACGGATGCGGTCGTGCCATTGCAGATCGTTCGTTCTAGGGTTCCTTTGAATTTGAAAGTTGTCTCTTAATAGATCTCATACCAAGGCTCTATCCAATTAAGTCTGCAGCATCAACTAATTTTTTCATATCCCCCTGTTATTTATGCTAAAATCTTGCATTTATTCATAGTATGCTAATCCATAGGCCCTTAGAAACGACCAAATATGCTGAAGAAATCATTCGTGGAAAGGTTGAGGAGATGAATTTTAGCCTTATTTTGGGATGCCATCTATCATGTAACACATATGACATAACATGTAACACCCAACCTCTCCTACAAAGTGGAAGGAAGATGACTGAAGGATACACAATTAAGTAATAATCCACGCTCACTCAATCATGAATACTCCTTTAACATTTTTTAACGCAAACGGGTCATTATAAAGGGAGACTTACATTCCCCCTCCCAAAAAAAAAATTGTTTTGAAATTGTGGCAAGTTTCCTCTGACGTTTCAATTTTTGTAACTTGCCTCCTAACCTTTTGAAATTAGTAGCATGTGAACCTAGCATTGACTCCAGCCAAATCTTTTTTTATCACAAATCTGATCAAGTGACTTTACGTGACTAGTTATGAAAGGCAAATCAGTCATATGTCATCTATATAAGTGAGAAACAATATTAGGTAATTGTACGTGATTATTAAGGATCATCAAAGGTTCAAGATCTTCATTAATAAGTAAATGAATTCTTGAGGCTCGTCCAGACGTCAATACTTGAGATCAGCATTTGCCTTTTC
The DNA here is from genome assembly GCA_014182735.1 of Corymbia maculata. Classification (NCBI taxonomy): domain Eukaryota; kingdom Viridiplantae; phylum Streptophyta; class Magnoliopsida; order Myrtales; family Myrtaceae; genus Corymbia; species Corymbia maculata. The sequence goes on from CM024689.1 coordinate 19,545,558, forward strand.
TAACGTCTACTTACTGAGAAAGAAGAAATAAAAGATTAAATTTACATTCGATCATCCTTAATTTATCCTTGGACATGACAGCACCATTACTTTACTTGTACCATCCTATTCATCTTATGGACGATAAATAGACCGCTAATTCGCAATAGAAGCCCCATCAGTTTTCAATGTGCGTAATGTTTAGAAAAACAAATCCGATCACGTTACCCAAGAAAAAGATATTTATGGGCCAATTGAATGCCAATTTCATTTGGTGGATATTGGTCCAACATTACCAAAAAAAAAAAAGATATTTGAGTGTTTATAAATAAAGAAAATTTAATATCCAACTCAGATAATATATAGATTACGTTGGACGTAAGCAATTTTGTCTCCTTAAATTCATGAACATGACGTGGTCCAATCCTTAGGTGGTACTAGGATCACAATCTGAAGCTAGGGTTGTTCGGATTTACTCGAGAAGTGGTCCACGTATTACATATCAAATATTTGATATTTTAATGCCGCAGTGGCTGTTGCACTAGTTAATATCGAGTTCTTTTCCCATACTGCATCTATAGTGTTAATAAATTAGCTATCAAAGAGATCGTGAGACTCATCAAAAGAAGATTAACATTTTCAAAAGCTTCATTTGTTTCGTAGATAACGAATAATTTTTAAAAAAAAAAACAATCATTTTTACCACTTATAAAAATGAACAAATGGAAAAAAAATTTGCATTGTCCTAAAAAAATATTAGACATAATTTATTGATGATAATTATATATTTTGATTAATTAATTACTTCAAGCAATGCAAGCAAATTTTTTAGAAGAATATTTTCATACTATTCATATTCCGCTAATCAGACGGTCTGTAAAATTAGGAATTAATTGCAGCTTGTATGCAGGTGTCCCCATAGACATATGAAACAACAATCCCTGTTGGATAAAGTCAAACGGAAGAAATAGATAATCGGTTAGTCGAGTATCAAATTATTTTCTAATTTATTTGGTTAGACATTTTCATGGAAAAGTTACCAAGCTATTGTATGCCTTTATTTATTTATTTATTTGGTTTAGGTAATCTAACTATTGAGCGTTGAAAATTCTGTTTTTACCAGGTAAGTAACTAAATACTTCTAAAAAAAACTTACCATTTATTGATAATAAGTACTTACTATGTGAATATGGAGAATTTATAAGAGAGGGGAAAATTTTGATTGGGAACACTAATATATGGAAGCTAACTCTTTCATATAAAAGGTTACTACTTACATGGAGAAGTTCCTCGTTTCTTCCTTTAGAGATCTTACTAATCGCTTGAAGAAATTACTAGCTACAAATGAATGTGTGTTTCCTTTTATATATATGAAAAATTATTAATCACGATGCAAAGTTTACTTGGTATATTATTAATTAGTTAATCACGCAAAAAGTTAACAAACACTTGGAGAAATAATAATACTGATAGGTTAAGTGTTTTAATTGGCCAGAGAAACAATGAAGAAGTTACCTAACATAATTGATTAATACACTTACTCTTTTTCCCGTATTATCACTAACTATGTCCGTGGTTACTAATTATTTCTTAATAGAATATTTTGAAAAGTTATAAATCTACATGAAGAATTACAAATTAGATGGAGGGGTTGCAATTTATAGATCTGTTGAAAGTTACCAGCACTTTTCATATAGTAAAATAAGTATCAACATGCCAATAGATTATATTAAGTAGTTTTTATCGTGATTAGTACCTTTTTCATATCGTGATTAACACCATCACTAGCTTGTGAGTTTTCTCGTGACTTGATTGCACTTATCAGCTATACCTGTCTTCCAATTATAATTTAATTTACAGAATCTAGAAAAAAATTTAAAATATATGGATAAAATTCTACATGTCATAATGTGAATATTTGGAAGGGCTTTAAGTATTTCAAGTTAAATAACAGTCAATTGTGAGTTCTATAAACATTATACAAGATTCAAAAGTTATAAGTAAAAGACGGAACTGACATCCTCGTTTACAAGATGATAAGTAACTTGCAAACGATCTGTAGTTAGTATTCCACATTGTTACTCATTGGTAGCTATTCATTGGATCGATTTATTAAGTGATTACACTAAATAACTTTTTAACCGATTGAGTAGTATTTGTATGGAAAATTTAAGTGTGCTGGATTATGCAACAAGGTAATTATTAGAGAACATATGTCAATAAAATTCTAAACTTTTCAATTTTACCAATTTAGTTTTAAACCCTTACATAACATAGTCTTTTTGGCCAATTTGTTGGAAATCATTGATATGGTGATGTGCCACATAGGACGACCGGCCATGATTAAATGACCACATCAATAATTTCCAATAAAAATTAGCCGAAATGACAACACTAGAATTTCAAACAAATATTTAGGACTAAATTGATAAAACTAAAAATTTTAGAATTGCATTAACATCCACATATTATGTTTAAAATAAATTAGATAATTTTCTGGGAAATTTTTGTTTCGTGAATAATCTTCCTCCTATATTTCTCCTTGCAAGAATTACTTTGTATAGAATAGTAAGTAATTCATTATAATAAGTAACTTTTTCACTTGATAAAGACTCTTTGCATTTAGAAAATAATTAAGTCTCCAACTGCAATCTCTTAATTGTTAGTGGCCCCTCACCACCAGCCCAAAAGGGTTGGCCGACCCTCATGGCAGTTGGTGGGAAGCAATGGCATTACCCCTGGCGCAGGGCCTGCAAGTCCTATTGGTATTGCCTACTTACCATAAGAGTGGTCGGCCCTCATCTGTGGTCGGCAAGGGTTGATAACCCTCATCATTCATGTAATTTGGCGAGGGCCATTGTTCTAGTTCTGCTTCTTCTTCTTCTTTTTCTTGCAATTTTTAGTTTCTTCTTGTTTTATGTTCTTCTGGATTTGTGCTGACATGCCAAATCAGTGTCATATGGTTTCGAAAAATATTTAAAAAGTTCTGTCAACATTTTCTTTAGTCAAATTAGATAGAGCTAAAAGAGATAATTGATTGCACTTTTCAATAAAACTTCAGGATTTAATTGCATAAATTAAAAATTTTAAAAATCGATTGCATTTTAATTACAAGTTGCACAGTTTGGATTGCACCAATCTCATTTTATATATTAGTAGCCAGTAATTTATCCATAGAGTGAGTTTGTTTTATTATAGAAAAGTAAAAACTGTCTGTGGTTATCTAGTTATTTATGTGACTAGTAAGTTTTCCATGTAAGAGTGACTACTAGTATATGGAGTAATTTAAGCACACAAATATATCATTTTTTATACATGATCCACATTCACCATCATTGATTTTTACGATTACTCAATGTTTCTAAACACAGCCACCCCATATCAATAGTGATGAAGTTGGGATGTGTGCTGCTGGTTATACAGGCTAGGTACTATTGTGAAAACTCCCTATGCATTTTGAATAGCACAAAACATCATGAGTGAACTAATATGTGTATTTGTGTGTGCAGACAAAATATTCTCTACATAAGCGAGTTTAAATACAGATAAACTTAAAAACAAGACATCTGTGCTGGTGAAAGCTTCCTTAGTTTGTAAATAGAGAACAGGCAACTAAGTGGAAAGTATTAGAATTACAAGGGTCTTTGGATTTTGGTGAAAATATGAGGCATGTTGGATCGAGAAGGAGCTTGGATAGACCATATAGAAGGGGAACAGCTTGGATAACATATGTACTGTAAGATGCTTGGAAGGACCTAAGTGTAGCCGGTGAGTTGATTGAGATTTAGTAAAACCGTCAAGCATGGATGGACAATGTAGTGTAGGAAGTTCATGATATAGTCGGTGGGGACAATACTCCATGTACCTGGAAATGAAAATGCAGCACTCAATGGATATGATTCGAATTCAATTGGTGCTTTGGACCTAATTTCAAGCCTTGAAATCCACAAAGAAACATTCTCGAGATATCTAAATGGATTTTACCATTTTTGGCTAAGCTGAGAAAGTGTCATGTGAGTATGTATGTAAAAGCAATCTGTCTATTCCTGGCAAAGTTCATCAATTAGCTTCAGGTGAATATACATAGCTAAGAATAACCTTTAAAATGGCTACTTTGACTTATTTGAAGTCTCCAACATGTTGAGAAAGGTTAAAGGGCTACATATATGTGCCAAAGTGAGAGTTTAAGGTGACCAAGGGGATCAAAAAAGCTCTCAAGCTTGTTCTTTCTCTTTTGCTTATTTTTGAGAAAACTGTTGTGATTGTGAGTGTAATTCTTAGAGAGGGTGTCAATATTGTCATCGCAAAGATTTTGAGAGCATAGAGTGAAGTGTAAGAACATGAACAGAGAGCTACAATTCCTCATGGCAATGCAATTTCATCTGTAGACATTGTCAAAAGTTTCAAGGATTGCACTAATAGATTCAACCTTGTTATTGGACTGCTAGAGCTGAAAGAGTGGAGTAGGCCGAATGAAAAGGCCAAATCGGTAGCCACTTATTCATGTAACTAGAAAAGTCCTTAATATATATTTATCATTAGTGATATTCAAATACAATTAGTAAATTTTTCTATGTCGTTGACTCATGAAGTAATTTCCCCTGTAAGCATCGTGAACAACTTTCACACGAGTGCAGTAACTTCTCTAACTGAGCCAATAACCACCGGTCTTAGTCAGTTATTCCGATGTGAAGCATGATTGACTTCTATCAGAAGACTGGAAAAGGTAAACTTGTTCTTTGTAAAGCGATGTTTTGTCTGTGATTCTTTACTGGTCAGGCAAGCGATCGCGAAACGAGAACAAGAGAGAGGTACTAATTCAATTCGACAAGATAACAAGCTTTTCAGATGCAGATCTTATTCCTGCTATTCACGAATGGTGTAGAGCCCACAAGACCAATGTAAAGTCTGCCCGAACTCCCCGCAATTAGATGGAACAAAGCTAAAGTGGTGTAACAACATTTAAAAAAGCAACAACTTATGACGTTCAGAAATATGTCATCTTAAAGTTAAACACCACATTCACGATTGACGGTTGGCCAATCCGTCCAACAGATTGGCCGGTTGATTTTCTCTTGCAAGATGTTGCGAATCGCATTAAAGATTCTTATTTGAAATGACTATAGTTCCTAAACATTTGTTTAAATTTTAGTTTTCACCGAACATCGTGCTCATCGGTGTTAATCTTGTCGTTCCGAAATTCTCCTCGTGATCCAAATATGTTAGTCGTCATGTCTGTTATACCGTTTCTTATTCACGAGGTCCTATGATGATGCAAAATCTCTAACCATAAGGTGTTGAATTTCACCTTGATTAAGTATTGATTTTTAGATTTTGGCACCCTTTTATTTAGGTTATTCATTTTGTCCTTGCTACATGCATGTAAAAGAAAAATAACAAATATCATATTCCAAAATTATCATCAAGGAAAAAGCACCCACAGTAAAAAGGGTGGCGCTATTTTCACATCCCAAATGGCTAGAGACATGCCTTTTTATTTGAACGGACTCGATTGCAGTCCAATTAAGAGGCTAAAATCCATATCTCCATTATGTAAATTCGAAAAGAAATTAAATAATGCTGTATCACCTTTTCATTTTCATTCTTTTATAACATTTACACTCAAAAAGAAACGCATAACCTTTTTACCCTAACCGTCTTCTCTTTCCCATCAACTATAACTTTATCTAACCTCTTCATGACAAACTATGCCCAAAAAATCAAGGCTTAAGTGATGATTGTAGTTCTCCTAATCAATCAATTCCTACACAAACAAAAAAAATCAACCGTCAAGGGGCGTGGTGGATCCGATGCAATGGAGGACAATAATAGTGAATTTGAGAAGTCTTTCGTTGGACGGGATTTGAGCTGAGGACATGTTGAAAACATGTCATATCCACCAGTGGAGATCCATATCCCAATGACGCCTCTTAAAATAAGAAGAAACATCCAAATCTTGTATTAAGTTCTTGAAAGAAACTCATGTGGATGTAAACATTTTCAAAAAGAAATTATCTCTCATATAAGTAAATTTAAGTATATAACTAAGGAAAGTCGTTCACATGGATCCACTAGTTTGAATAGCAAAATCAAGGATAATCGAATCGATTCAAATTATGCATCATGTCTCCATTTATTAGGGCACGAAAATAGTCAGTAGTGATCCATATTCCAATGATACCTCTTAAAATAAGAAGAAACATCCAAATCTTATTTTGCAAATCTTGAAAGAAACCCATCTTCATATAAACATTCTTGAAAAGAACTTGTCTCTCATTTAAGTAAATTCAAGTATATAACTAACGAAAGTCATTCACGTGGATCCACTAGGATTTGAATATCTAAATCAAAGGTAATCAAGTCAGTTCAAATTAAGGGGCGCGTCTCCATCCATTAGGGTGCGAAAATAAAGCCCTACCTTAGAAAAGTACGGTTAAAGAAAGTAACCAGGAGTCTAGGACAATGCCGGTCTGTTACCACCTCCATCAAGAGAATACTCACTCCTATCGTCATACGTTTGACCAACAACTTTTGAAACTTCTCTGATGAACCTTTTACATTACGTATGATGCAAAATGTTAATTGGTTCATTACGGTTTTGTCCAATTTTCCATTTGCCAAACGGATTCTAATTCGTCAAAACCACTTGATTTCTGCAATAGCCAATGAAATCCAAGCTATCTTCTTCTCAACACCAAAGCAGGACATAGCTTTCTAAGGAAGAACAAAGATAAAAAAAAATGCAAATAAAATGGATTTCTTCATATTCACTCCATCTATATGCTGTCCTCATACAAAAAAGAAATGTTAGATGGGAATTAGTTTCCACATCAATTGTCGACGGATGGGGACCTTAACACAACTTTTAATCTCATCCCTTTGTTCTGATGATAAGGCTGGATGGACGGTGAGAAAGAACAATGAAACCATGTTCATTCATTTTTTTCCCCTTCCTTGTTTGATTTCCACGGTTGCCATCTATTAAAATAAAAATATAAAACGACTCCAAGGCGGAGGAGATTTCGGAACAGGAAAAAAGTGCTTATCTTCCCTAAGCTGAAAAAGACACTATCTTTGTTTGGTTCAATTTGAGTTTCATTTGAGCTTCAATCTCACAATGCATTTACGCTTCATTTCAGGTCTTTTTAAGGAGTCTTGACACTTGCTCCTCGCACTCAGGAACGAAGGTTAGTAGGGTGGCAATCGTGAAGCTTGCTCATTTTACTTTCCCTACACTCCTCAACCTAAAACGCCAACCTTGCTTTAGCCTCCCATCAACCCCAAAAGAAAGAGAGAAGGAAAGGAGGAGGGAAAAAAAACACGCGCACACACAAAAGCCCAGCTAAACAACCACCTTCATGGCCCCGGAAGTGCCCGTCGATATCTTCGCCGGTAACGGGAAGGCATGCTCAGTCGATGGAGGGTATGCGAGAAGGGGGTACGTGACCTTTTTGGCAGGGAGCGGGGATTATGTGAAAGGGGTGGTGGGATTGGCAAAAGGGTTGCGTAAGGTGAAGAGCGCGTACCCGCTGGTGGTGGCGGTACTGCCCGATGTGCCAGAGGAGCACCGTGACATATTGAGGGCTCAAGGGTGTACTGTCCGCGAGATAGAGCCGATCTACCCTCCCGAGAATCATGTCCAATTCGCCATGGCTTACTATGTGATCAACTACTCCAAGCTCCGCATATGGAATGTGAGTAAAACCAGTCTGATAAGTCTTGATAGTAGTAGTGAAATAATTTCACTTAGGGAAAAAAAAATGAAAGCATTCTCGACGTGGACTTTGCCTAGTGACTAGAATCGCTTATTTTGCAGTCTTTAACATCCTAAACCACAACTGAATTTCGCAGTTAGTTCTTGCGTTTCAAGTGATTTAATATAAATGAATAGGTGGTCCAAATAAAACGATTATATTAAGATGAACCTCTTATATGTATTTGTCAAGGATAGCCTTTCAAATTTGAGGATGCAAGATGTAATATTCAAGATGGTATTTGACCCTTTTTTCCAGGAATCCTTTAGATAAGTTCGATCTGAGTGAGGCGTGAGTTCTATAAATCAAGTGATGCAACTAACTGCAAGTAGATATACAAACAAGGAGTTCATACCCGATACCTAATTACAGTCATAAATCTATGCTAGACCCGGGTGGTTAGCCCCTGTGAGGCCGCCTACAATAATCCCCTAATGGGATGCCCTACTATGCCGCGTTTCTTATTTAAACATGCAAATGCCCACAAGCCTTATACCTCTCGTTGGTGGGTGAATATATTTTTTTCTCCACCAACTAGGGAATACGGGAGGTAACATTATGGGGTTCCTCACCCCAAAACGGATCTCCCCTTGTTTATTCTCCCTTGAATTTTATAAGGCCCTGCTCAAGTCCAAAGTACATCTAGCAATTTTCATATGATTTTTGACTGAGGTGATTGGCTAGTTTTGGTGAAAATTCTTGGACAATAAATCGTTTTTCGTATTGAAAATCCTATGGGAGCGAGAGGTGGCTTGCAGTTAGTATGGGATCGGAATCATATCTATCGTGAAAGGTCGTCTCGCTGCACGTCTGGCGGACGTGCATGCAACTTTTCACGCATGCAGGACCACTAGCGGTCGAAATCTTACGTCCCCTCGAAACGTCTATGGGCCGTGCGATCCAATTCAGCGATTCTGATCCGTATCGTCCGCGTATTGCAGTTCTTGGACTACAGCAAGATGGTGTACCTGGACGCGGACATCCAAGTGTACGACAACATCGACCACCTGCTCGACGACACGGAGGACGGCTACTTCTACGCCGTCATGGACTGCTTCTGTGAGAAGACATGGAGCCACTCCCCACAGTACTCGGTCGGGTACTGCCAGCAGTGCCCCGAGAAGGTCGCATGGCCTGTGGAGATGGGGTCGCCACCTGCCTTGTACTTCAATGCTGGCATGTTCGTGTTCGAGCCGAGCCGCTCGACCTACGAGAGCCTCCTTCAGAATCTCAGGATCACCCTTCCCACGCCCTTTGCTGAGCAGGTGATTAACTATAGATAAAGCATACTTTGAAGCTTTGTCGCCCTTCAATTTAGCAACGCATGGTCTCTCTTTTCTCACTTCCTTTTTCCACACATTCTTCATGTACATGGCAGGACTTCTTGAACATGTTCTTCCAGAAAACTTACAAGCCCATCCCTATGGCGTACAACTTGGTTCTGGCCATGTTATGGCGCCACCCAGAGAACGTGGGTGAACTCGAAAAGATCAAGGTGGTTCACTACTGCGCTGCTGTAAGTAAATCCTCCCCTTGCTTTCATTTTCTCGACTCCTTGACGATCATCATCCGAGTGATGACTCTTTTCCTTCTGTTTTTTCAATGACAACAGGGTTCGAAGCCGTGGAGGTATACAGGCAAGGAAGCTAACATGGACAGAAAGGACATCAAGATGCTGGTGTCCAAATGGTGGGATATCTACAATGACACGTCCTTGGATTTGACAACAGAAGATGCCATCATTCAAGCCGAAGATCAGACTGTGTCGAGGTCATCCATCATGGCTTCCATGCCCGACCCAGCTATCTCCTATGTCCCTGCACCCTCGGCCGCGTGAGAAGCTAAAGAGGTCTTCCAAAAAATACTTAAGTTAGTAGTTATTTGATCTGTCCAAGCCGAAGAGCAGACGGTATCGAGGGCATCTATCACGGCTTCTATGCCTGACCCCTGCTATTTCCTATGTTCGTGCAGCCTCTGCCGCTTGAAGCTAGAGAGTTCTTTTGAAGAATGTTTAAAGTAGTTGGTATTCAATCTTTTTCCCTTTCTTCCAGCTTTGACCCGGTGATTAGTTTTCTTCTAAGGTATCTTGGTCTGTTATCTAAAAAGTAATGACGAATACGTAGTGCTTATATAGATATGGTCTAGTGTTATATATGGGACTCCGTTGCAGAAGAATTGATCCTAACATACATTTGCGCTTCCCAAACTTGCTTAATCGCTACCATGAGAATCAAGCAAAGATAACCTTCCCAGCGTGAATCGACTAACCACAAATGATCAGTATCACATGGCAAATTCACAACCAACCGCCTATTTATGCATCCTTTTCAGGAATAACCTAATGCTTAATAAGTATCTATCTGCATCGACTATGTCTAGACAAGTCTTTCGCCTTCATTGCTTTGGCTATAATCACATGGGAGGAGATCAAGACACTGCAAGCTGTCGTAGAACCAGCACCATTGTGTGATTATCTAGCATCGATGGGAACTGTTTTAGACTGTAGCACCTGGAGAGAATATTGGAATGGTCCCTCTATGATTACAATTTATAGGCTCATACCTTCTCTGCTTCCAGCCTCTGTTTTGGGGTGAACCAGCATGGCAGTTTTGTCACTGGTCATTAAAAGGGGAAATGACATCCTCTCCTTCAATAGTCTACCTAAAATTTCAGACTATACAGGAAGCTCTATCCAACAAACATGGAAGGATTAGATTTTAGGTATTAGGAGGGGAAAACTTCATTCAACCTTGTTTCTGGTTATCAAAATGAGAAAAACAGAATCTTCTCCCTCTATAGTCTACCAAAAATTTCAGACTATGTAGGAAGCTCTATAAGATTTCCGAAAGCATAACATCTTTCATGATCAAGAAATGGCGCTGCTGCTTCAGCTGACACAAGGTCATATTTAACTAATGAGCAAGTGTTTGCCTCCAAATAAATGGTGCATGTGCATCACAGCCTATGTGGTCACCATCAAGAGGCAAAACCGAGCTAGGAGTCTAACAATTTGGCCACAATTTATGGAGTGGGGTATTCTTGGTATTATATATCTAGAAAGTCATAGGAGTCCTCACCTTCTTCACATTCATCTTCGAAGTCCATTTCCTGGAGACGATCATCTTCAAAAAGAAAAGGAACAGGCTCTTTGCATCTCTCAGGTTTCCTGTCATTCAGCTCTATAACCGCATTAATCTTGTCCTTGACACATTCTTCAACTACCTCTGCCCCAACTCCTGTCTGCAAACCAAGAAGAGAGAGACATTCTCCTTGGAATTCCGTGTCATTAGAGGACAAAATAAGACCAGCGAGTGTTCTTGCAAGATCGGGGGCATGACTTTGTATCTGTGGATACAACACCAAAAAACTGGGGCTCAGCACAACTGCAGTCTTCCTTGTGACGATGCGTAATTGTTCATCATGAATGCATACATAGGCAGATGGAAATATTAGATTGGCCATGTGATGAATAATACTGATTAGATTGGTCAAGTAGTAAATTATATTCAAAGTACTCAATTTTTGCACATTTTTTATGAACTGAATCTTTTATCTAGCCATTAGCCAACTATATGAGGATTGAGTTTTTGGGCTACTTCTGCGAAGCACTGCAAAAGAATATTTTCTTACAAAACCATGATGCTTCAAAGAATTCAACCATCTCAAGCACCAATCCAAGCAGAGCAGGCACAAGCACGCTGCACACACACACACACACACACACACACACACACACAAACATGGGGGGAGAGAGAGAGATTTACCTTTAGGGCACGATCACTCAGAAGAATCCCTGAATGTTTCTCCTTCATGTCATCTAATGCTAGTTTAGCTGCTTTCTTCAAAAGAGATCTTTCAGACAAGACCTTTTGCTTCGATGAAGGGAAGTTAACCTTACCAATGAGTCAAGGATTGTGACATAATATATGTGTAGCAAATTCTGATTGACTAAAGAAGTAAACTACTTAATAGAATCGGATATTCTGCTTGATAGCAGTGGAAGATAACATCAATATGGGCATGTGGTGGCAGGTTTTCCCATTCTAGAGTGGCACCACCTCCTTGATCCATGATGTTGCCCAGTGTCAAGCCATAACTTTTCCAATCAATGCTCTTCAATGCATTAAGAGATGATTTGGAAATTGGGGAAGGTGAGAAATCCTTAAAATACAAAACCTGGAAGAAAAGGGCACACTTAATACTGGAAATCGGGCTCGACAATAGTGAGACAAAAATGAAGCATGACAGATGTTAACCCCAGTCACTCTGTGATGGTTCATTGTGAATCAACAAACCAAGACTCTTGTCTAGTAACAATCCAAACGTAGTTTATTAGGAAAGCAAGCATGCCTGAGTGTTGAGCTTACACAGCCATGCATTAATATTTCTGGTTCAGAACAAAACTATGGAAAAATATAGAGGTTCTATACTTATTGTGTGGGGACAATGACAACAATCAATTGATTTCTCTCACTATACCATCAGAAAATCTCAGCTGATAATGTCAACATCGACAATGTTCAACTAATAGTTCTGGGCATTAGCTTAGAATCAGTGCATGCATTCTTGACTGCAGTCACATGCAAAGAGCAGAAAATTTGTCATATGGCATACTAAACTAAAGATGCAGTGCCGGTACCATTTCCATGCATAATACTCTAAAGTTGCCGGCAATTCTAGCTTAGATCAGGGAATTAAAGGAAGCCAAGTTTGATTATTTTAGTGTGCAAGCCCGAGGAAAGGCAAAAGTAGCGGGGAATACCACAATACAAATGTTTCAGCACAAGAATCATGAGTTAGAGCATAGCCTTTACTGAGAATGTGCATGAAAGAAGAATAGCAAAATGGTATTCTGCCAAAAACTGTTGGATCAATGATTATTAATACAGCAGAAGAAAATGCTTCTAGAAAACCTCTGTCTGGTGACCACACTCTCTCAAACGAGGACTTGTTTGATCAGAAAACTCGCTTATGATGATTACTGCATCGACTGTCAATCCCGGATTTTGTCTTTCACAAATTTTTGAGCTGCATATGGTTCCCATTCCAGTCCTCAAATGCTCCCTTGAAGATGTAGACAAACATTAAAGAATTTTCAAAAGATGCTGAAACCTCTTGGTTATGACTTAAACAGTTGGATATAGCTGCTAACTGGATTCAAATATCGTTACTTACACAGTGGAATAAGCAGTCCAAGATACTTCAAAAACAGTGAATACCATTGATAAAAAAAAACATGCATCCTCTACTTATTTCCATCTACTACTTCAGTGGATGCAAAAGAAGGCCAGAAGATGACCTTTCAAATTCATGTAGTAAGAGCACCAAGCAAAGTGAAAGTTCCATTAACAGTGGCATTCATTGACAGCGCAGTCTACAGAAACATGCTGAATGAACTAATAATTTATTTCCTCCAAATATATCAGTTAAATGACCACATGAATATCACAAAATTATGCCCCTCGTAGATGTCTTATGATAGGCTTGTAATACAGCAATGCACTACAGGACCCAAATCCAGTGCTACCTTGCCTAAAAGAACATGCAAGACATGACAACAGATGATTTCCACTATAATTTGCAATTCACCATTAACATCAATTTTTCTAGCTGGAAAACTTCAATAGGTAAAGCAACTATTTTTTCCTAGCCAGCCAAGCCATCAAAGCTGGCTACTGGAAACATCAGGAATCTGCATCAGCATGTAACTCACATGGCATTCAATGAAAAACCAAGGTTGTCATCTAGATTGTTGCGGCGCTTGAAAATATAATCCTCAAAGCCATACTTCAGACGTTCTACATTTGAAGCTGAAAAGGGTAAAGGCATGCTTTTACTTGGCAGGAAAGCGTCCCCATAGCATGATTTATAAACATTCTCATGTTGGACCACCAGTTCAAATGCAATATTCTGCATAAGGATACCAGGATGGTAAGACCTAATGGTAAATATTGAAAAAAAAAAAAACATATATATATATACTTCTCCTAGGACATATTGGTTCTTTAGAGTGGTCACTGCCAGTATTGGTCAAGTGGTGCAAGCTACTCTGCTTTCAAACCCTAAAATTACCACAAATAACTAAAGAAGAATTATAATGAGTCTTTCATCTGTTTTTCTTAAAAAGAGAAGCAAAAACAATATTTTGGGTAAACTTTAAGAAGTAGATACTCAAGAAATAGAGTATTTGGACTAACCGGGATGTTCAAAATCAGCATCTGCAAAAAACCAAGATAAAAATGATTAGACAGAAAGAGGATATTTAATTAACCAGCTTTGAAAAGGAAGAGGCATAGAAGGAATGCATGTGACCAAGTGAAATAACAGAAGCTTACCCTGTACAAGATACAAATATTCTTTGTAATATCTTTTCATTACAGGATCGATAGTACCTTTTGAAACAATAATGACAAAAGACTTGGCAATACCAGTGCCAAGAAGCTGGTGAGTAACTTTGTTGTTCAGAAGTCACATTAGCATGAGTGGATCATCAAAATCCTATTTGATGATTAGATCCAAGTAGGTGAACTGTGATCCTCTCATGTTATTAATACATGTATGTGTGATTATAGGATGCTTTCCTATAACAGCATCTCTAGTTATTTAGCCTTTTAGGTTTCAAAGAATCAGAATAATATGCGAATCTTTATTTCACAAGATGACTGAATTCAACTATACCTTCAAGAAACGTAATATTTATGTATGGACAAATTGCATGATCCACAAGTAAAAGAACTAGAACTTCTATGGAGCACAATACACCTTCTCAACGAATTGCTTGATCTCACCCAGAAGAACTTCAAATTTCTCAGAAACAGATAGACACACTTCAGTCCCACTGAGAAAGAAATACCAAAAAAAAGTCTTAGCTATATAACTTTAACGGGTAAGAATGCTAGATGTGGTATAATACTACAAATGCGTATAGTATTACATGCCTGAATCTCATGCCATTTTTAGCGATTGAAGGAAGCCTAGTTAGCATATTATTCGTGCTACCTCCTTTTAGATTCAAGTTATAGTAATGTACCTCCTCATCAGAAGCACCTGCAGCATACTCAACCATAAGTAAGAACGCTGATACTTCACAATAATGGCCTTTCTTTTTACAATGGTTAAGTAAATAACATAGAAAAGGAAAGACATTTCAATGGAAGAATGGCACATTTTGTTTGAAGGAGAAGGGTTTTAATTGCTAATATACAAAAAGTTGACCAGGCAATGGATCCTCCACTACATACCATTGTAAAACAATGAAAAGAACTGAAACCCAATACATAAAAAGACATCTAGGTCCTTTTTTTCTCATAAATTTCATGTGCAGTATTATTAAAGTCGACCTCATTTGAGTGTACACAACTTCTGCCAATCATCCACACTTCTTATACAGGGGAAAGGGCAATTCAATAGTTCCACTGCGACAGGAAATTACCAGTAGTTCTCACAGCAAGCGTTCCATCTGCATCATCCAAAGACTGATTGTAACTAACATAGTGGACCTAGTTAAAATCCTCGAATTCAAGCTGGAAGATGTTTCTTTCTCCTGATCGGCCACATAAATCAGGAACATGGGCATAATCCTTACCCCACTTTTCGGCAAAAATCCCTTCATCTGCGACTCTCAAGTCCCGAAACTCTTCCAAGCAGCTAGCAACACCCGTGTCCGAAACTGCAAAGCAAGGCCAAACAGAGGCGCATCACTGTCTCTTTGCAATCATCAAAACATTTATCTACTGGAAACCATCGAAATGACAGTTCTATTTTTCACGCATTGCGCAGCTATATCCAGGCTTAAGCTTCGGTAGCATTCGAAATACTTAAACAACACACCCGCAACACTACGTACATCCAGGGGCTAGAAGCATCTCATTAAATCGGATTCCGGGGAAAAAGCAACACGAGGACCGAAACGACGCGCGGGACAAAGGAGGGACCGCGACGTACTGGAGATTCGGACGACGGAAGTGCCGTCGAGCCGCGAGCCAGCGAGAGCGACGGAGACACGGCACAGGTCGTCAGAGGCGCGGCATCTTCGGAAAGCGAGCGAGATCAGCTGCGGCGGTGAGAGAAGGAGGACGAGAGAAAATGCGAAGTCACGGGAGGAGAGCACGGAGGAAACCGAAAAGGCGAGAGCGGAGGGAGAGGAACGCAGGTCCTCCGCCAGCGATCGCCGGAGACGGAGAGAAAGGAGGGAACCGGCGGGGACTTACTCGCCGGCAGAGGTCGGGAATCGTACGGACGGCGTCCATGCCGGAGGCAGAGGAGATGAACGCTCCTCCTTCGCGCGAAGAGAGGAAGAAGACGAACCGAGGGCGTTAACTCTTTTTAAAATTTATATGAAATAAAATCATTTAATTTGTTTTTAAATTACTTAAACGTTCTCTAACTAGTTAATGCCATAAAAAATCCAAAACTGATATAACAAATTTATCTCAAATTAATTTTTTATCACCAAAAATCTTAATTGATAAATTGGTGACAAATTTATTCCAAACTAATTTTCTAACCATGAAAAAACTCAAATTGATACACGTATGATAAATTTACCCTTTTATTAATTTTTATTAAATTTTACCGATTAAATTACTGAATTAAATAAAATATAACATTTGATAAGTGTATTAATTTAGGGTTTTATCCTCTATTTGTTATAAATATACTAATTTGTGGAATATGATTTAATGTAAAGTAAATTTATCACAAATATATTAACTTAAGATTTTTTGTAATCAAAAAATTAGTTTGGAATAAATTTGTATTTTGTATGCCTACCAATAAAACAAGCTACTAGTCATCCATGTCATTAGGTAATATTTGTGATGTGTAACAATTAATTATATTTTGTATTTTCTTTTATTGCTACATGATACATTTTACTCGTAAACTATGATATTCTTGACAATAAAACAGATAATTTTGGGGAAAAAAATTAGAATATTCTTGCTACATGGTAATATTTGTATTTTCTTCACTTAATTCCTGACAATAAAACAGATAACCTAATACAATATATTGAATTCAAATTAGTTATTGCTTTCAACATGGATTGTAATTTTGGGAAAAAAAACATTAACCACTCAAACTACAACATTAGTGTATGTACATATAGATGAATGGAATGAGTTCACAATATATTAGTAAAATCTTGTGAGTTTTAGCACAACACATATTAGAATCTAGATGAATTCCTATACTTTGGTAATTTTATAAATTTATCACTTATAAAATGAGCTTTGAATTAAAAAAATTAAAGAAACTTAATTTTCTTCTAAGTAATCTTGAATAGTTTCAAAAAATCACAATTAATTTGTTGCAAAGGAGAAGACCAAACGTAAGTTCTTTGAATAGAAGAGATTTGTGGTCTTTTTTCGTGCCAAAATCTCTCTCCATCAATCAAAAATTAGAGTAAGCATGGGCACTATTCTATAAAAAAATGAAAAAGAAAGAAAGAAACTTTCAAGATGATTAAGAATGTTGGTTTTTATACTTGAAATTAGGGGTGTGCATGGTCCGAGTGGGCAGTTCCCATCCTAAAACCGGGAACCGCCCACTAAGGACCGGTTCCAAAAAATTGGATCTGGGAACCGCCCGTTGGTTCCATGGATCCACCCGAGAACCGGACCGCAGGTCCGGTTCGGTTTCCGGGTGGATCTATAGAACCAGTCTCACAAGCGGGCGAAGAAAAAAACTCCACTGGACACGTATTGAAAAGATGGTCTATTTAGAGATTTCACAAATGTTCTCACGCTTTTTTCTTTACTTCTCTTGGTAGATTGCCTCAAATAGAACAATAAAAATTATAAACATGGGGCTTCAAAATTTTAATTTTTTTTCAACTAAAAAAATTATTTTTTATAATAAAAATTAATATATAATATTATTATAATACCAGTCCGGTCCGAATAGGTGGACGGGCGGATCCGCCCATGGAACCAGGGAACCAGGACCGATACCCACCGGTTACAGGCGGTTCCCGTTTTTTTGCACACGCCTACTTGAAATAACTAGTTTTTATCCATAACATCAAAACGAATATATTCATGTGGAAAATACTTTTTGTCCTTCGAAAAACAAAACAAGCTTTATGTTAGCGCAACCGAACAAACCTCTTATTTTATTATTTACTTATAATTTATATAATGGGTTTATCTTCTATATACCGGAAATGTATGAATATACGTCCAAGCGGGGTCTCATTTTTTGTAGCATTTCTTTTTTCGTTGTAAATAGAAAAGTGTATAAATTGATCATAGGGTACAATTTTCGTGTGGTATTAACCCAAACAATCGTTTTTTTTTTTTTTTTTTCCCCTCCTTTTATTTAAAATCAGAATGATCCCTGGAGTAAAAAGTGCATTGGAGCATGATTGGAAGATGCACTTCACCGTGGCTTTAGAAATAACTTATTTTAGGAAATTTTTGTGAGGTTGCATGCTTCCTAATTTACAGCAAGATTGATTTAGTTATGGTTAAGTTAGATTGACATATGTTACCATAAATAAGATTTCTTGTTCATCATTTGGTATGCCGTCGGCAAATGATAGTTTATTCTCATATATTTTGGGATTACTTAAATAATATTTTCAAAATGAAGGAGAAAAAGGAAAGTCCAACGAGCACGTCTTGCGACGATATTATAAACATCTATGAAGGATCCGATTTATGTGGCCGAATCTAAGTGAAATTTCACAATGTAAAACTTTCTTCTCCTTCACTGTGTTAACACAAAATCATGGTACAAGATGAAGAATTATACAAATGCACATAATACCTCAACGGGCTGGAAGATTCCTTTGTTTTACATACATCGGGCTCACATGCTCGAGACCTTGTCATCAAATCACCATGAAGGTGTCTTCATAAGTAGCTGTCTTCGTGTCTATGGTACTTCGTTACCAGTAACTTCATCACAATCCGGCGAGTTGCATAAGAAGAGAGTTAGAATGCGACCGATTCCAGACTTCTGAAGATGCGTGAGCGCCCTGCCTTTCGAAAGGAAAGGTATGCAACCGCGGCATTTTCGAAAGGATTAAGTAGAGATGATGTAGTCCGAGCAAAGAAAGCATTCAATACAGAAAATGGATTCCTGTTAACAGATACAAAACTAATCACCTGACCATTATTGCCCGGATAGCACCCTTCTATCTCTTTGCTTCATCGCCCTCCTCCGCAAGGCCCATCGCTCTTTAATATCACTCGTTTCCTCAAGTTGCTTGTCGAATGTGTTGTTAGATGACTCATGGTTGTTATCAGATTTCGTGGGATTAAGGCCACCTCTGATTCTTGTGGTTTCAGCAAGCAAATCAGTTATCAGCATCTCTGTGGTCCTGGTGGTGATTCCCCTTAGATACCAAGAAATGGGTGGAGGCGGGACTAGAGCTGGTTGGATTAGCTGGTCCAAGCTCACTCTTGATCCGATCCTTCCCTTCCCTCCAGTACATGATTGATAGTCTTCCCAAGTCTTGGGCTTGAAAGGGTAGCAGATTTTCTCGTCAACAAACCAAGGTTCTACTCTCCAGCATCCTTCGAATCTCTTCATGAACCCCGTTTTCACTTGCTTGAACTTCATCTGACAAAACAGATAAATGGGAAGAGTTGCATAGTTTATCCAAGATTATTGCATGATTAACACAGATAACACCTTTCTCCTAGAAAGAGAGAATGGAAAGACATGGGAATTATACAAATGGCAATCAGGATAAACAAAAAATATATATGATCTGCAACAAGAGCAACATCTTACCGAGTGATCTGCTCTATTTTGATCCACCAAAACATGCACCGAAATGGTCCCTGACCACCAAAGGAACTTCCACATGGCCGCTTGCTCCAATTCGACAACTTGTCTTAAACCTTCATCGACCAAAACCCTTCTGGATATGACTTCCTAGGAGAAAAACAAAATTTCAAAATTCTCCTAACAAGTTCTCCTCTTTAAATACAAGATTGCCAAAATGAACAAGAATAAGTTGCAAAGGGGGAAAATCGAAATCGCAGTGGATTAACCAGAAAATAATTAGTTGATGCTTTATGAATTATTGGCTGAATATAGAAGAAATGGTTGAAAAGGATGATACCTTAATATTCTTGAAAACCCTCTTATTATCAGGATCAGTCACAATGTTATACACTGCATCCGGAGGCAGCCCCACATTGACATTTACGTTGAGGTTGCAAAGAGATCCTTTTGGCACACTCACCTGCCAAGACTAGCATTAGACTCCAATACCTTTGCAGCAGCCAGATCTTGAGGTTAAATGATGAGCAAGGCATTTTAAAGCAGCAAGTCACCAACGAAAGCATCTTCCTTTTATGTAATAAAACCAAGTTACCAGATTGCTGCTTTTCTAGGTTTTGGTTGCACTAGAGCAACAAGACTTACATTCTATGCATGTCATACTACATTCCGTTGTTCTAATTTTACAAGCCCCAGGTGGAAATTCACATGGACGAGCATAAACAGTTGGGATTTATCTTTATTTCAAGTAATTAAGATTATTTTACATGTCATATATTCACCTTTATATACACTCCCCTGATGTCAATGAGAATCAGTTAGGCAAGCTCTAAGTAACAAGGAAAGAGGCCTAAACAGTGGATCTTTCTATTGTACCCCTACAAAGTAAGAGAAACACACGATGAGAAGTTTGAAAAATGTTAAAAGATAACAGCGACAAACTTATTCATCTTCTCAAATTTTAGTGACTAAATCACAGACAGAAACAGAACTCATATCAGAGTCCTAATTCAGGCCAGTTCATTCTATTACATTGTAAATATCTTTGGCATGCTTGAGCTAAACAATCCAAGTGTCTGCTTGTGACTAAACATGTCCATCAATCTTATTTCTCAACAAGTCCCTCACCTTTATCTCTGGAGCTTGATCCACCCACACTGGATTTTCCTGCCATGCTTGCAGTTGCTTCTCCAGATTGACCTCAAAATTAGTCAAGGATTCTCTTGAGTTCCTCAAAGAAGAGCTTCCAGAGTTCGCCCTTTCATTTTCCCTCTTAAACATTTTAAGTGGCGACTATCACAGAAAAAGAAAGAGAAAGGTACATGAATTTTCACTTTGCAGGCCTTGACATCGATAACTTCATAAGTGTCATGACTCATCAAGATGAAGTGAATTACCTTGAAGCCATTCCCGAGCTTCTGAGGAAGCTGCCTGAAGAATCTAGAAATCGCAGGATCAAAAACCTTTAGCCCATTACGTCTTCCGCTGTCATTCAAAGCCGTGCTACTTGTATCTTTATCTGTCTCACCCATTAGAACCTGGACAATTAATGCACCAAATTTCATTACTCTAAACAAATGCCCATTGCTTGCCCAGACTAACATGTGTATTCGCACCAGCAGAACTTTTCTCTATCACATACCATAATCCATCCACTCTTCTCTTTTGAAAGTACGAATCAATCAAAGCTTCCTAAAAGATCCTAACAACAACCAGTCTCCTCACGCAGCAACATCCCCCTGATCTCAATACAGCTAAAATACTGTAGATTTGTCAATGATCCATTAACTGCCCCATCATCTAACTCCCCCATCATAACACTAACCCGTCACTTTGCACAACAACATTCCCCTGATCTCTATACGGCTACATACTATGATCTATCCATTCTTTTCCTTTGGAAGTACGAATCAATCAAAGCTTCCTAAAGATCCTAACACCAACCAGTCAGTTCGCGCAGTAACATTCCCCTGATCTCTACACAGCTAAATACGGTAGATTTGTCAATGACCCATTAATTGCCCAACCAGTCACTTCGCGTAGCAACATTCCCCTGATCTCTATACAGCTAAATACCGTAGATTCGTCAATGACCCATTAGCTGCCCCCATCATATATCGATGAGCTGATCGCTGGACATGATAAAAACGAAGCAACCAACAGGACCACAATGGACAGTAGCAAGCCAAAAGAACACGAGAATTGGGATAGAATTCAAGATACTGAAAGAAGCAAGGAATGCAAGAGAGAAAAACAGAGAGATCTACGGCACCTGACGACGAATTTCTACTGATTTTCCTTCACCCGGATTCGTCTTCCAGGAGGCAGATCTCAGTCAACAAGTTCATCCCAAAACGTAGGCGAAAGAGCCTCTCTCTCCCCAGAGAATTTGGAGTCGTCTTCTCCTCTTTGTTGCAAACACGCAATTCGATCGGAAGCTCTGGTCTTGGAGAAGTCCACGGGCCCTGGTCGGAAGCTCTCCACATTGGGCTTTTTCTTTATTTCTGGCCCATGGGCTGACAACAATCGGCTTTCGTTGTCGTTTGTTTTTGTTGTTCCATTTCTTAGCTCAATTATCATTTTGGATATGTCGGCAAAAATGGAGCATTTTCTGACTAATAAAGAAGACGACTATTTATGCGAGTCTCCTTTTAATAGTGTTTAGATAATATACCATGCCTTCATCTAACAACTTAAACTTTTGAAATAGTTGATTATGATTTCACAAAATCTTATATGCTATTGAAGGAGGTTTTGGGTTCAACGTTTTTCAGGCCTCTATTTGCCTCTCATTTTCCTTCTAATGAAATATTTCACCAAGTAAGAGGGAAAGTGCTATAATTTATGAAACCACATCATCATGTAATAGCTTAAGGTTTTAAAATAGCTAGCCGTGGTCCTACAAAATCTCATATGGTATTTCTTGGGAGATCTTCAGTTTAAATCATTTCAAACCCTATTTACCTCATAAGCTCAAATCTTTTCAAACCTATTTACCTTCCCTATTACATATTTCTACATTTTAGACTTAAACCAAAGTCCAACCTAATTGCAAAGGTCTAATTTTACATTCAAAGTGATACAACAACATTGAATCAAAATAGGGAAATTTTTCACATAGTGTATTCGTTTCGCAAAAAATAACAATAGTAGGAGTAAATTATTATTGATGATGAAAATATTTTCCATTAACTATTATTTATATATGACATAAGCAATCATTTTTCAGAAAAAAATATTATCGGAATCACTCATTTTTCACAAAATGAATGCACCCTAAGGCTTCATTTCACAGAAATTAAATGATTTAGAAAATAACTGGAATTTAATATATGGATTGAAAGCTAATACACTTTGAAATACATGAAGATACATATCATTTGACATAAAAAGTAAATTTAGATAATTATAAAAAAAAAGAAAGGAAAATTAGAAGTCATAGGCTAAAGTTTGTTAAAGAAGGGGAAAAGGTTGGAGCTCTCACTTCTCATCGATAGATTTCATAATATTAGAAAAGAAAATTATGGAGTTGAATGCAATCCTTATTGCAAATTAAAGGACTTAGCATCTAAAGAAATCATATAAAATAAGCCAAATTACAAGCATATCTCAAAGCTGAAAAGGAATCCAATTATTATCTCGCTAAACTTGCTCGTAATTTGTGAGAGACCATGGAGAAAATTGAAAGGGATTTTACCTTCTGATGCTTTGACGAAGCATTATGTCGGGCCTCTTAGTAAAGATGAAGAGGAAACGACAATGACAACTTTTGGCTCAGAGCGGGTGTTTTGGGACCTTTTGAATCTTCCTACATATGATGATGAAATCGTCGGACGCATTCGCGCCATCCTTATTTGCTCGCGGTTCTAGTTCAAAGGAAGGACCTCATTGCCTAGAAATTCTCACAAAATGGCAAGTTTAGAATTGCCAGCAGCCTATGATATTGCAACTGGCAATGAGCACGGTAAGGTTCATATGGATATTAGTACCCTCCTCTTCATTCGGGTATTGTCACCTATGAAGGCTGCCTACGATAATCTCTTAATAGAGAGTCCAATCAAGCTACATTTAATGTACCAATGCTCACATGTTTCACACACCTTGTTGGTTAGTGTATAGTTTTCTTCCCCACCGAGGAATACGAGGGCAAGCGGAGCCTCTTATCCAAAGACGAGTCTCCCATCTATTGTCTCCTTGAGCCTTTTCAGCACTTGCTCAAGTCCATTTTGTTCTTGGATATGGAAGTCAAGATTATCCCTAGAATACAATCCTTTATCTAGCCTGTGATCCGTAATAAGAATTGCCACCATGTATTCCTCCATGGAAGGGTTTTTTTCCTCATGACTACTATGATATTCATATGAGTAGCAGAGAGGACATCCTTCATGTTTAGCGGGATTGCCATATGGCCCATGAAGAAACCTAGCACGAGGTTGGTATATGCCTATAGCTTGTCCGAGCAGTTCCCCCTCTTCATTAGAGGAGTGGGTGAAATTCAACTATAATGTTTCCAACATCTAATTCCCTTCAAACCTTACTTGGTTTTGGATGTTGTCTTCCCTTGGACTACTTGGAATCTCTAGAATAATGGGAAAGTAGCGATGTTCTTGAAGATGGTAGCTTAGCCAAGGACACTGCCATGAGAGCTTATAACGAAGCGGCCGAATGTTGAAGCGGTTTGTCCAAATGTAGTGCCTTAAAAGAGGCGGGGAGCCTTGTTGAAAATATGTCTCGAGTTTGAACCCAAAGAAAAAAAGTTTGATTTGTTTCCTAATCCTAGTAGGTGTGGATTTCTTAATTTATTCTTTCCTACTCCAAGTAGGAGTGACTTTCAAGAATTGGAGAGTCCTCAAGTTCACTATATATATGGTCATGTGTGGAGAAGAATTGGACCGTTGTTGATGCAAGAGATCTTGAATCAAGTGCTTGGGAGAATATTTCTCCATTGATTTCGTTCGAGCAATTACTCCAAGAAGATTCAAGTGTTTGTAGCCAATCAAATTCCTGTGGTAAGAATTTGGGTATAATTCCTTTGTTGAGATTGAGAGATTATTTCACGAGGAATTGTGGGGCTAAATACTACGTGAGTTATTTGGTGTAATTGGGGCTTGGGAAACACTGAAAATGTTTGAGTGACTCGAGTGTGTAATCTCCGTTGTATCGTTTGTTCTATAGTGAAATTGGTCACTACTCTCCCCGTGGACGTAGGTCTCTAAGATCGAACCACGTAAATATAGTGTTAGATTTATTTTCTTTATTCTGTCTATTTTATTGTTCGATCGCTCGCCCTTTCCGCAACAATTGGTATTAGAGTCAGGCTTAGCTGAGCTGAAGTGAATCGGTGGCGACAAAAGAAGTAAAAGTGAGAATCGACAAATTTGATGGGAAGGATTTCGGTTTCTAGAAGATGTAGATTGATGATTATCTTTATCAGACGAAACTGCATACACCCTTATCAAGCGAGAAACCAGAGATGATGAAGAAAGCTGATTGGGATTTGCTAGATAGACGAGCTATGGGTGTTATTCGGCTGACATTGGCTCGTAACGTCACGTTTAACATCGTGAAGGTGATGAAAGCCCTATCGGATATGTACGAGAAGCCCTCTGTAATCAATAAGGTCTATTTAATGCGACATTTGTTTAACTTGAAGATAAGCGAAGGTGCGTCGGTTGCGAGATCATATCAATGAATTCAATGTGATCGTTAGTCAATTGAGTTCAGTTGATATTGACTTTGAAGATGAGGTATGTGCTTTGATTATGTTATCTTCATTGCCTGATAGTTGGAATACTATTGTTACTACTGTTAATAATTCCTCTAGGTTAACAAGCTTAACGTTTAATGGGGTTCAAGATTTAATTCTAAGTGAGGATATTTGTATAAGAGAATATGGTGAACCCTTATCTATTGCTTTAGTAGGTGAAAATAGAGAAAGAATTAGTACACGTGGTAGTATGAACATGAACAGACGTAACTAGTCAAGGATTGGTGGTGTTGTTTGTTGCGTGGCAAGAGGGGGCATCTTCGAAGAAATTTCCTTAAGCTGAAGAATGAGAAGGGTAAGGAAATTTTAATTGATACCGCAGATAATGTTGCAGCTATACTTGTTGGTAATTCGGATAGTGCCGATTATGTATTGTCTATCACTAATTATTCATTGTTTAATGGATGGATTATCGATTATGGTTGTTCTTTTCATGCTACATCAAATAGAAACTGGTTTACTATTTATCAGTGCATGAATGGTAGTAAAGTACAGTTGGGAAACAACGCTGAATGCGATGTTGTAGGTGTTGGCGATATTAAAATCAGAATGCATGATGGTACTATGAGGACATTGACTGGGGTGAGGCACGTTCCAGAGTTGAAGAAAAACTTAATTTCCTTGAGTGCTATGGATTCAACTGGGTGTCGGTATTTTTCAAAATGTGGAGTTCTGAAAGTTGTTCAAGGTGCTTTAGTGATAATGAAAGGAATCAAGCACAATGGCATGTATGAGCTTCAAGGTGAGACAATGACAGATTTTGCTACGAAGACATCAAATGCATCTATTCGAGAGTTCGAATTGTGGCATATGCGTTTGGGGCACATTGACGAGAGAAGCTTGAAAGTTTTAAGTAAAAGAAATCTGCGATGTGGTTATGTTGCTAACAAACTGAATGTATGTAGGTACTATGATTTAGATCAATGGCGGAAAGTGCAGTTCAGTATAATAGTCAAAGAAACTACGGAAATTGCGGAGTTACTTCACTTGAATGTTCGCAGGTTGTCGCGGTTTCCTTTCAAGAAGAGTGCCAAATATATGTTAATAGTTGTTGATGACTACTCAATGAAGACGTGGGTGTTTGTGCTTAGGTACAAGTTTGATGTTATTGTCAGAATCATGCAATTGAGAGCTTTGATCGAAAAGGAGGCGGTAAGACGATCAAGTAGGTGCGATCGATAATAGTATGGAGTTTTGCTTAAAGCTGTTAAACGAATTCTGCATGAAGGAAGGCATAGTGAAACATCGCACTACGGCCAATGAACCACAACATGTTGCAGAATTGTTGAGCAAAACATTACTAGAGATGACCCACAAAATGATCTCTAGTGCTGGTATGGCTTTTCTAGCAGATGCGCTTAGTATGACGAGCTACCTGATGAATAGATCCCCATCAATTGCAATTAAACATTGGACTCCCGAAGAAATGTGGTTAGGTAACGTTGTTGATTATTCTATTATTAGAATATTTGGTTGCCTATGTTATGTTCGACCGAGTGATAGTAAGCTTGATGGAAGAGTAAGAAAATGCATATTCCTAGGTTATGCACAAGGTGAGCGAGGTTATCCGTTGTGGTGCTCAGAATTAAATTCACCTATGATCAGTTGAGAAGTTACATTTGATGAGTCTCCAGTACTTCTGGTTAGGAGTGGTAATAGCAGTGCCTATACGAATCTAAACGGTGTTCAGTTTAAGGTGGAGTTGTAACCAAAAACTCCTGAGGTAATGGGTACTAATGCGGTAATCAACACATATGATGCTTGTAATCATGTGGAGTTTATAAAGCCAATAGTTGTTGTAACTGCTGATATTGACAAGGTACGTATTCGATCTCCTGACAAATATGAATCAACAATAATTTTGCTTTATCTATGGTTAAGGAAATTGTGTCGAGAAATCCTTGCGTAACAATTAAAGGTGCATGTGGAGTTGGTGTTCTTATAAGGTCCTTGATTATGGGGAAGATCAAGCGAGACTTGGACTTGAAAGATATCTATGACGGTTGAGCCCATCGGGGGCTATGGGAGAGAAGTGGCAGAGTTCGAATTTTGAAGCGATTATCACTTGGCTCAAATGTCGAGCCAAAGTGGAGATTGTTGAAAATATGTCTCGAGTTTAAGCCTAAAGAAAAAAAATTTGATTTGTTTCCTAATCCTAGTAGGTGTGGGTTTCTTAATCCTAATAGGTGTAGGTTTCTTAATTTATTCTTTCCTACTTCAAGTAGGAGTGACTTTCAAGAATTTGAGAGTTCTCAAGTTCACTATATATGTATGGTCATGCGTGGAGAAGAATTGGGCCGTTGTTGATGCAAGAGATCTTGAAGCGTTGATTCGTCATCAAGTGCTTGGGAGAAGATTTCTCCATTGATTTTATTCGAGCAATTACGCCACGAAGATTCAAGTGTTTGTAACCGATTAAATTCTTATGGTAAGAATTTGAGTATAATTCCTTTGTTGAGATTGAGAGATTATTTCATGAGGAACGTGAAACTAAACACTGCGTGAGTTATTTAATGTAATTGGGGCTTAGGAAACATTGAGAGTGTTTGAGTGACTCGAGTGTGTAATATATGTTATATTGCTTGTTCTATAGTGGAATTCGTTGCTGCTCTCCCCGTGGACGTAAGTCTCTAAGATCGAACCACGTAAATTTAGTGTTTGATTTATTTTGTCTATTTTATTATTTAATCGCTCGCCCTTTCCGCAACAAGCCTAATAAGAATTGGTCCGCTCCTAGACTGGGTTGATTAAGCTTAGAATTGACGGTGCAGTACAAAGTAGTCTTGCCAATTTAGGTGCCAGCAGTGTTTTCCAACATTCCTTTGTTCTTACGAAGCTATAGGGCCTCTCAGATGAGCTTCGTGTGACCATCGACAAGAATATGCAGAGACCCTTGGAGAAATGGATGTGTTGGCAGTCGTCTAATCTAATGAATGTTGTCGACGAATATAGGTCATTGCTAGCTCAAATTCCGGAAGCTCAAATCTAGAACAAACACCATGAAATGAATAGATGTGCAAACCTCTTGGCAAAGCATGGTAGAGACACCAAGATTGCCACTTCTAACGATACTCCTCTATGTCATAGGATAGCAATCTGTGAGTTGTATATTAGGAATGAGCGGTTCCAAGTTCAATATGAATTCTACTTAGAACCTGAAACCTATCCCACTGCAATAGGTTCCTCATTTTTTGGAACCCGTAATCCACTCTGTCATAGATTCTAGGGTCAATTTCAAGGTCTATAAAGTTCTCACTTATACTATTAATTGAATAATTGTACTAAACCGTCACCTATAATGACCACTAGTTACTACTATAATCCACGATTCACAATTTATATTTAGATACATACACGAAAAATATGAAATATTAATAAAGTAAAAATCTTAATCATAAAATGGAAACTCAGACTAGTAGTTCCAGATTATACACTCATCATCGAGCACTATAAAATATTGTATGATCATGCAAAAATATAGACCAAGAAAAAAATAAAAATTTTATTTAGATTCTGGATTCCAAGTTTCAAGTTCTACCTACCTAGAACTTGGAACCTACCCATTAAAACAAGTTTCTAATTTTTTGAACTTGAAACCTACTCTACATATATTGAAACCTAGAATAAGATAAGTTCTCATCAGTCCAATTCCACTATCATGCTTCATGCTCCTTGAGCCACAAGCATGTGACCATCGTTAGGGGTTATTTGATGACAATCCCAAGACCTGTTGTCAACCTGTCATTTTTATGTCTTAATTAAACACATGCAGAAGTGTACTCATCAACTCCAATCACAATAACAATGAGACAATGGAAAACACGCATAAACACAACCACGCTTATATTCACATAAATTGCATTTTAAAAATATAAACATGACATGCCTGGTATTATTCAAGCCTTTCCAATTAGCAACTAAAAGGGGTTGGGGTTGGGGTTAGTCTTAACTTCTATATCTACGAGGGCAGATATACAAAAAGTTGGGTTCCCATGGGTGGCCGATCCCTCTACAACTCCTCCTTAGGATTGTAATCAAGGTCGTTCTCGGGGTCACTCACGATGCCATCTGACAGGTTTGCCACCGTTGCATTCAATGGGTCTCCACCATAACCACCGGACGGTCCATCAAAACCTCAAAACAGTCCAATGAGGTTCCCATCGAACCACACGTACCACGCCATAAAACAGTGAGGAATCAAGTGATCCAACCTATCGTCGACCCAAACCGTGATCATATATTTTTGGTAGGTCAAGTCGTAGGTGAGGTCCACGACCTCTATCATGCTCACTTTCGACGACAATAGCGTCCCAAAGTGGGTGGACGTATGTTCATGATTATGGCCCTGAAAAGCAGTAAACAATAACTAATGAGAATTAATTCAATAAGTGTAACATCTAATCCTCATTTAAGAGGATGCCTTGCATTGGAATCATGTAATCCCAACACTCAACATGTGAATGGCAAATCAATAGTAAAACATTTGTTTTCCCTTAACTATGTACATGAAAGGAAACCTCAAGCCCTATAATGCACATATTAATTAAGAACACAGTTTATATCACATAACCATGCATAATTGCATCCACAATTCCTCACACGTGTTCTAATTATTACAACTGCTAATGAGCCACGATCGAACTCCCTTTGGTGGTTTTCCAACTTGACCGGGCATCGTCCTGCCCCCTTGAACATGGTAATGTCTCAACCTCTTTTGAAGACGGTATTCAATAAAAAGTATTGTTCTAAAATCCATCCATGAACAGCATCCAAACCCCTGCTAAGCATCTAATAAATATTATGCATTGTCTCAAAAACCTTTGGCGACCGGTTGTCTTATGTGATCACATATACAACCAACCACTTATATCGATTTTTACCTTCCAATTTAAGCCAATGCAATAGTCTTGAAGGTGTGTAGAACGTGAGTGTTATGATTTATCGGAATCAAGTCAATAGGACATGTCGAGCTTAGAAAAAGACCCATGGAATTTCTAAGAAGCTTTAGCATTGGCTTAGGCCTAACTTGAATTTGGAAATGATACGCCTCAATATCGTTGAACCAATGAGAGACCCAACCCATCATACTTCCACATTCTTTCAACATCCATCACAATTTTCCTCCCACAACTCCAATCGTGCATAAAAACCCATGCAAAAATCAATAAGAACTCATTAAAACAATCATTGAGCAATCCGACTAGCTGCGTTGTGCAAGAAAATGGAAGGATTATGGTCGAAAGGAAGAATCATAGCTTTGAATGGTTTGATCCCTGCACGAGAAGATAAAGGAGTATGAGTTATCTCTAATTTGGCAACTTCAAAACAACACAAAGGTAAACATCCAAGCTTTCCAGAACACCATGCGTAGGGTTTAGAAAATGGAAAATGTTGAAATCTCACAAAGATCCTCAGGCATTTTTGATTTCAGATTCTATTCCGCAGTAGATAGGAAAAAAGTTCATGACCTAGGTCCCTAGTTGTTTGCAAATCACTTGTTACTATTGAAATCTTGGGAACCTAATACCCCCATGCTTGTTATAACTTCCAATACTATGAGTTCTGAGTGCATATACATGAATTACCGATAGAATGGATATCGAAAGATGTGATAGCTAAAATGGCTGCAGATATTAGGCAAGTTCTAGATGTTAAAATTGAAACGTGAAGCTATATATCACAAAAAATAGGAAATGCAAGAATCTCTTTAGATATCACAAAAGCTCTTGTCTTGAGAGCTGTTTATAGCAATAGAGGGAAAAAAATATAAATGGACTTCTGATATGAGAGACTCCCTCACTACTGTTTCTCATGTGGGCGATTGGGACATTACGCACAATATTGTGAAGAAGTACATTTTAATGAGGATTTATTTGCGAATGTGAGACAACTACCCTATGGTTCATGGTTAAAAGTAGAGGCAAACGAAGTAAATCCTTATTGGGAGATTTTTTATGGGAAAAAGATAGAAGAGCTACTTGAAGAAGTGGAAACGCCTGAAGAAACAGAACACTTAGGACAATTGGTGGTCTACAAAACAAATTCAGAAATGGAACCTACAAACAAACAAGCTGAAAAAGGCAAGGTAGTTAGGATGGAGGGGATGACCTGGGAGGAAGCAAACCCTGCACAGCTAATTATCATCTCCACAAAAATAGGTGAACAAGGGTCGAACCAGGACCCAAATACAAATGAACCATTGAAAAAATGTGGAGGAACCAAAGTATAGGCTAGAAAGAAACAAAAACGTTATTCTCCCTAAGAGATCTAACAACATAGCAAAGAGGATCTTGATGAGTCGCAATTACTGGATACTCCAGTCCATTCAATTGAGGAAGTGGAAGTACGGGCTTTGGTGGCTAGCCCTAATAAGCCACCATGAGACATATGAAGCTAATATGCTGGAATTGTCAAGGGTTAGGCTCTCCTCTAACAATTCAAGCTCTACAAGCACTTATTGCTTAACAAAAGCCCACTCTTCTGTTTTTAATGGAAACAAAAAAAAAATCAAGATGAAACAGAGGCCAAAGTCCAAATGGTTTGGCGTTAATCCAAATGGGCATTAGCCTTACCGTGGAATGAACAGGTAAACATCTCTATTGAATCCAACTCTGAAAATTATGTAGATGTTCTTTGTTTTATGAAAGAATACAAAAAACAAATGCGTATCACCTTCATTCATGCTCCAACTGGGTTTTGAGAATGGGTAAGATTATAGGACAGAATACAACAAATCGATAGACTCAACAACGACCATTGGCTGTGCATGGGAGACTTTAATGAAATATTATATCACTAGGAGAAAGTGGGGAAAAAACAGTCTGAATTCTATAGAAGGAAAGCATTCCAAGATTTTTTGGATGCTTATGGCTTAATGGATTTGGGGAGTAAAGGCTGTGCATACACGTGGGCAAATAACAGCATGAGGGAAAACTTGATAAAAGAGAGGTTGAACAGAGCTTTGAGTAACCTGAACTGGAGAATTACTTACCAAAATGCAAAGGTGGTCGCTCTATAGCTGCTATTGGATCGAATCACAACCCAATACCGTTGAATATCCTCCCGAAACCAAAAAAAGAAAAAAAGGAATTCAAGTTTGAACCCTTTTGGATAGAAGATGAAGAATATGATCCGGTTGTGATGGAAACTTGGTTTTCTTTTCAAGGAGAACCAATACAATTGTCAATTCGGCTCAAAAAGGTAGTTGACAATTTGGAGGAATGGAGTAAGAAACGATATTCAAATGCTAAAAAATAGATTTCTGTTTTTAAAATGGAAATTCAAGAAATCACTAATAGCCAAAACTCAGAAAATGAAAAAGAACATTTGAATTTGCTAAAATTGGAAACGGGGAAATTGTGGAGGCGAGAAGAGTTGTATTGGTAAATGAGATCCCAAATCAAATGGCAGAAATGGGGGGATCAAAATTCAAGGTATTTCCACGCTACTACAGTGCAAAGGAGGTAGAGAAACTAGATTACAATGTTAAAAAATGAGCATGACCAGCGGATTAGCAGCCCAAATCAGCTTAAGCATAGGACTATACACAGTGATCAACCAAATTCTAAGTATCACCATTGCAGACATCAATCAGGCACTTGTGAGAGAAGTCACTATCGAAGAGGTCACTACAACAACTTTCTAGCTTGGAGCCATCAAAGCCCCTAGAGCATATGGTTTGAGTGGACAGTTCTTTCAACATCATTGGAAGGACATCCAGAAAGAAGTATTTTAGGAGGTGAGAAATATTTTTCACCTAGGAAAACTTAATTCTGAGTTAAACAAAACAATTATCACCCTCATTCCTGGAGTGCAAAACCCAAAGAAGCTGGACCAATTTCGACTGATTAGTTTATGCAACTTTGCATATAAAATTATCTCAAAAGTTATGGCAAATAGACTAAAACCATGGCTTCCAGAGATAATTATGGAGGAACAAAGCACTTTTGTCAGTGAACGTCAAATCCAAGACAATATTCTAATAGTACAAGAGGTCATACACCAGTCGTGTGTTCGGAAAAGAAAAAAGAACTTCCATGCAATCCTAAAGCTAGACATGAAAAAGGTATACAATAGGGTGGAGTGAGATTTTCTAGAAGCTAGTATGTTGAAAATGGGTTTCTGTGCACAATGGGTCTTTATTTATGGAATGCATATCCATAGTTTCTTATAGTGTCAAGATGAATGGAGAACACCTAGATGCTTTTCAATCTACCATGGAATACGACAAGATGACCCACTATCCCTTACCTCTTTATCATTATAGCAAATGTGTTATCTATGTTGTTGGAAAAAGCTATAGAGGATGGAATTATGAAAGGCATTAAATTAAACAGAAGCTGCCTAACTCTATCATGTCTACTCTTTGCAAATGACTTAATTTTGTTTCTTGAAGGAACAATAGTTGAAGCTCAAAAAGTAGTAGCGATCCTGAACCGGTACTATTTTGCTACTGGACAAGCCATAAATTTAAACAAATCAGGTATATTCTTCAGTAAAAACTGTCCTACCAGATTAAGGGAGAATATGACATATGAGATGAGGATTCCTGAAATTGAAAAAACAGGGAAGTACTTGGGAATACTATATGATTGGCGGGCTTCAAAAAAACAAATGTTTGTATGGATCCTTGATAGAGTAAACATGAAATTGGAAGGTTGGAAAGAAACTTTTTTTATCAAAGGCAAGGAAAGAAGTTCTCCTTAAAGCAGTGGTATAGGCCTTTCCATAGTATGCAAATTCGGTATTCAAAATGCCTTTATCTATTTATTGAGCCATTGAAAAGAAAATTTTGCAGATTTTTGGTGGAAAACAAAGGAAAACAACAAGGGGATACACTGGAAAAGTCGGCTAAACTAAAAGGAAGAAAGGATGAAGGTGGTTTGGGTTTTCATGACTTAATTATTTCAAATGAGGCAATGTTAAGCAAATAGGCATGGAGATTGATCCAGAATCCGAACGTTTTATGAAGCAAAGTGTTTAAAGGACTATATTTTCCTAATACAAACCTACTATGTGCCAACAAAGGATTATGACCGTCATGGGGATGACAGAGTTTACTTAGTGGATGCCAAGTTTTGCAAGAATCTATTCAGTGGCTGGTTGGAAAGGGAGAACAAATAAACATACGAGAAGACCCATGGTTGCCAAGAGGATTGATTGGAGGTCTTACAAACAGAGGAGATCCTATTCGAGTTTGTGACCTGATGGTTGGGGGAGGAACAAAATGGAATGAACACATGGTGGAAAAGGTCTTCGACAATCAAACTGCTCAAGACATTTTAGTCACTCCAATTAATGTACACTCTACAATAGACAAACTAATCTGGAAAAACACAAAAACATGGCAATTCACAGTCAAAAGTGCCTATAATTATTACAGGGCTAAGCAACACCACCAGCCATCAACAAGAGCATCATCATCACATCAAACACCTAGGGCTCTTTGGAACCAAATTTTGAATGCAAAGATTGAGCCAAAGCTTAAGTATTTCCTATGGCAGGTGGCTCAACAAGCATTACCGACAAAGGAAAACCTCGCTTAGAGAAGTATCTTACCCGGCGACACTTGCGATATTTGTGAGCAACATCCTGAATCTGAGGAGCATTTATTCCTACAATGCCCTTGGATAGAAGAAATTTGGACAAACCCAGCAATTAACATCCAGGTAAATGTTTTTTCAGTCGCACGCATGGACGACTAGCTTGGAAACTTCAAACATACTTTTGTCTCATTTGAACTCCTC
The DNA here is from genome assembly GCA_014182735.1 of Corymbia maculata. NCBI lineage: Eukaryota > Viridiplantae > Streptophyta > Magnoliopsida > Myrtales > Myrtaceae > Corymbia > Corymbia maculata. The sequence goes on from CM024689.1 coordinate 19,580,540, forward strand.
GCAACGCTCTTCTAGCAAATCTGGAAAGCCCGGAATGAATGGATTTTTCAAGCTAAGAAACAGGACGCTGACCAGATTCTCACCTCAGCCATGACACAAATGAAAATTTTCAGCCGATGGAAGCCAACATCAAAAGGAACAAGCACACCACAGCAAGACATACCTCTGATTTGGACTCCACCGCCACCGAGAATGCTAAAGCTCAACGTGGATGGGTCGTTTAACCCCGAAATAGGGGAATGATCGATCGCCGTGTGTGTGCGAGACAACCATAGCGTTCGGTGGATGGTTTTGCCCGTTCTATCGGGATATCATCGGCAATTCAAGTGGAGGCCAAAGCCATCTCGCCAAACCCTAGATTTTTTTCGAAGAAAGGAAGTCAACGCCCTTGCATCTGGAGACAAACCGAAGTGATCTGGTGGAAATGATCTGCACACTCATAGATCAGATTAGCTAGGAAGTCCACACACATATCACCTGGGCCAGAACTCAGGCCCATTCCTTCCCACATTTGATGATAGCCCATTGTCGACTAGAGAAAAATAGTATAGCATATTGGGTCGCAAAGGCCCATAGAAAGAAAAGCCTACTTGCAAATTGAGTTATCTTCCCCCCACTTGTCTTTTAGAGATGCTAAATGATGAAGCTTGTATGCCGTCTTATGGAACTTCTACCTGAACTGGAGAAATAAAATTTTCTATTTTTGACCAAAAAAAAAAAAAACCTAATTTGCCGGCTTAGCCATCGCAAACCAACAGCTTCGCATTCACGAGACTCCCAACAAAGAACAAGTGAAAGAATATAGGAATTTAAACTTAAAAGGTGCAAGAACCGCATCTTCCAATCCGACAAGAGGACCACAAACAAAGAATCAGATCAACATTATTTTCAACCACCCCCCTAATTTGAATTTAAAAACCAATCACCAGGACAATAATAGCTTGCGCGAAACTGGGTAGTTAGTCAAACACCCCACACGAAGACCCTGAGAACTCCAATCCACAATTCTTCTTTCCTTTTAGAGAATGAAAGTAAAGAGAGTTGGGTTTACTTGATCGCCGTTGTTTCAGATGAGGAAGTCCCTATCAGGAGAAGACAAGAGGGACCGAACATCGTAAGAAGCTCTATCTTCGACAACATCCGCCATATTCGTCGCTTCCCTTGTGTTTTCGAGGAGAGTTGTTGCTGGCTCTAAGAATTACTCCATTGTATAGAGCTAGCTTTTAAGAATTTGAAAACTAGGGGGCCAAGAAGAGATTCCACGTCGAACCTTTGTGTATTAATAATCAATGCCAACGGTACCGATCAAGGGGAGGTCGTCCTACCTACAGAATCATTATCCGTTTCTGGCGTTATGGGGGTTACAATAGAATATAAAAGCTGCCCTAAACGTGCACAAACCCAACACATTGTGAAATAATATGAACCGTTATAACCAAAAACACAAACGAATGTGGGGACTTGTGCTTTCACTTTTATGTCACGTGCAATTGTACAGATAATCTTATTTCTTTGAAAAGGTTAATGATATTCAAGTAACGTGACTAAATTAGGTTTGAATTTGAGATACTTACGACCCGTATCACATCCTATAAGGTTAATTGCACGGGATTCCAATCATGTCTCTAACTTTGAAACTTGATTACAATCTATTAGAGTTCGGCGATAAAAATTACGGAGCCGCTCAAAAATTTCCACTAATTATTGAGAATAAGAAGATACACAATAGTTCATCTCTAGTCAAACAACTAGAAGCTCTTCACATTTATCATCACCATTGAGAATAAGAAAGATTTACTAGAGAAATTTGAGAGAAATTGAGAAGAATTTCAACAAACAAAACCAATTAATTTATAAATCTTGGACTCACGGACAACATACTTAAATTTCAGTCAATTTGACAAAGTTTCATTGTTTTCTTAAATTGCCCTTCTCTCTTCTTAAATCTAGAACATTTAGCGCAATCCTTTTCTTTGTATCTTTTGTTTTTCTTTTTTATTTAAAATTAATGAGCTGAGCCCCACAAGAGGCAAACATAGCCCAACAAATCTTCTCCTCTGCCTTATGAGGGAAGCTCTATCAAGCTCGCTTTACCTCCACAAGAATGATGTTTCATCATATGCAAGGTTTTAGTCATCATATCAGATCCATTGTCATTGATTTGTATTTTCTCAAGTAGGAAAAGTTTCCTTCTAATTTCTTTTGGACCCAATAATATTTCACATCAATATCCTTTGATCTAGAGTGCAACATTGGATTTTTCAAAGATCGTAGCTTTCATGTTATCACAATACAAAACAAATTTCTCTTGCTTCAAACCCAACTTTTGTAAGAATTTTTGCATCCACAAGAATTCCTTACCTCCTTCAATAATAGTGACGTGCTCTACTTTAGTGGTAGACAAATCAACTCATTTTTCCTATCTCGATTGTCACAAAACTGCTCCCCTTGCAAAAGTCATCACGTAAACTCATGTGGGCTTTATAAAGTCAATGTCACTAGCATAATTTGCATCTAAGTAGCTACTCAACTCTAGCTTTCCTTTTCGATAACACAAAACATAATCTAAAAGTGGCTCTAAGATACCTTAAATTCCATTGCAATAGCTTAATACTTTGTTGTTGGATTTGAGAGAAACCTGCTCACAACACCAAATGCATGAGCAATATCCAATCTTGTACTAGTCATGTCATACTACAAACAACCCAGATCTGACATAAAAAGATTTTTCATCATCTCTTCCTTCTTTTTCTCACTTGTAGGAAACTCTTACTACTCAACTTGAAGTGGCCAACAAGTGAAGCACTTACCGGTTTCCATTTACTCATGTTGAATCTCTCCAACAATTTTTAATGCACTACTCTTGAGATAGCCAAAGTATCATGTTAATTTTTATTGCAAGTAATTGTCATGCTAGGGATTTGTTTAGCCAGCGTTAAATTTTTCATTGTGAAAGATTTACTTAACTCATTTTTCAAGTTTTTGATTTTTTCATAATCATGACCAACAATTAACATGTCATCCACATAGAGTAGGTGGATATAAAATCATTATCTGAAAATCTTTTCATAAAAACACAAGAATCAAAGTTAGTTTTACCATATTCATGATTTTCAATAAATGATTCAAACTTCATGTACTACTACCTAGGTGCTTGCTTAAGGTTATTTAAGTTTTTCCTCAATCCGCATACAAGATACTTTTTGCCTTCAGCTTTCAAACCTTCTGGCTACTTTATATACTTCTTAAGAGGTATTTCGTTGCTCATTGTCTCAAAGCTATCTTCTCTAGTCGTGAAGTCTACTTTGCTCGGAGCTTTAGTTGGTTGACTAGGGAGTGATGTGGTTCTGCTTGATTTCCTTGCACTAGCACATGTTTTCAAAATTCTTCGTCGAATGAATAGCACATCTCTTACTCATTTCAAATAAACTCAGAGCATGCTTCTCGATTGGTTTTGTAAAGATATCAACTAATGTATGCTTTGAATCAACAAAATGAATGCAAACATCTTCATTGTTAACACAATCGCACATAAAATGTACCAACGTGTTTAGCTCTAAGATTTATTTATTTTTATCAGAATTTATCTCTAAGATGAATAATCAGGTTTTGGTTAAAATAGTTGGTCTAGTACTATCACCACATAATGGGAATATTTGTGTTTTCTTCTCCAAAGTCATTCAACTGCTGTCTCACCCTTAGAAACCATGCATAGCAACTGCCTATTGCTGCATCTCATCTCAGCTCCTTCAATTAAAAAACAACAAAACTTTACCTTTTCAAAAACCATGACTGAAGAATGCATCCCATCATTTGACTATTAATAGTTCAACCGAATTTTGGCTGTAACTTAATAAGGTGAAGTTGCCGATGATGTGAAGAGGTTATGGTACAGTGGACAAATTAATGATTTTAATGATTGTCGATGGGCTACCTAGTTGTCAATTTAATGTTGATGTCAATTCAGCTCTCAAGACTTGTGCACAAATTTAAATGTCTTTTTTGTAATGTCATTTTCAAGAGTCCTTTTGTGTCTCAATGTCTCATTTAAGTTTTTGTAAATTCCAAAGAATCTATCTTCTTGGAATGCTAGATATATTAATGAGTTTTTAAGAGTAAGAGTCATGCAACAAGCTTATATAAAGATAAGTCTTGTGATCATTTTGTATAAGGTGAAATAAGTCGAATTAATAAATTCTAGATCAACAAATCTCTTTCCTGAATCGACAATTGACCTTCAAATTTTCCTATCAAATTGGCATTAGAGCATACATTTTGTGGTCATGTTCTCAACAAACACTCAGCTTCCTATTTATTACCCTCATCTCAAAGAAAATTTATGGTAATTGGGCTGTTAGAATGAAAGCTCTACCCAGCACCTATAGCATATGGGAACTTGTCAACACAATTATGATAAGCCGAAGGATGAAACCACCTTGAGTCAAAATTAAAAGACTAACTTGGAGAAGGTTTGAGCAAAAGATCAATATGCTCTGTCAATCTTCTATCAAGCTTTAGATGATTCTATGTTTGACAAGTTTTCAAACACACTAATTTGATGGAGGCATGGGATATCCTTCACAAATACACACAAATGAATAAAAAAAGTTAAGAAAATTTACCTTCAAACTTTGAGAGGTGAATTCTAGGCGATCCATATGAAAGGATCCGAATCAATTACTGACTATTTCACAAGAGTCTTGATGATTGCCAACTAGATGAAAAAAATGGTGAAGATGTTCCAAATGTTCAAGTTGTTGAGAAGATTCTTCAATCCCTAGATAAGAAGTATAACCACATTGGTGTTACAATCAAAGAATTCAAAGACCTAAATGCCATGACAATCAATAAGCTTCTAGGATCATTAAGCCCATGAAGAAACATTTAGAAGAAAAAAGCATGAGCCTATGGAGTAAGTACTCCAAACTCAGTTGACCAACTGAGATGAGAAGGAGCAGTAAAGATCCCATGCAAATTCGAGGGACTAATCAAGATCGAGGTCAAGGTCTCTCTCTCAAAGTAGAGGTCTTGGACAAAGCAAATGAGATATTGCTCAAAATGACGATAGATATTAGAATCAAAGAGATATCCATGGAAGAGAAAAGGACTCGAAAGGTTAATAGTATGATAAATCTAAAATTTGATGTTATTATTGTAATAAATTTGGCCATTATGCTTTTGACTATAAGTATAAAGAAAATAGCAAAGCAGACGAAAAAGCAAATTTAGTGAATGATGTAGAGCAAGTTCTTTTGTTTGCATTTAAAGAATATGAAGGTGAAGAAATGAGACGTGGTACTTGGACACTGGTGCAAGCAAACCACATGTGCCGGCAAAAAAAGATGTTTGGCGAGTTAGATGAAACAATCAAGGGGAAAGTCTTGTTCGGTGATGATTCCATAATTCCTATTGAAGGCAAAGGTACTATGTAATGTCCTGATTTTGCCTTCCTTGGAAATATATATGCAACACTAGATTGGAACTATTATTTTCCGTTTGATCATCTAGAGAGCCTTTGTGAAGCTTCTCCTCTAATCACAAGCTTCCCACTTGATCCTTTGTGCCCACAAATTTTTGATTTTGAGCTCAATCCTCGTGATGCTATTCAAAAAGGTCTTCATATTCAAAAATTTTCAGCAAATGGGACTTTGATATTTGAGGAGATGGGTGGACAGAGCTCAAGAAACATGTTTTGCTACTCCATAAAGGTGACCAAAAAAATAGACACAGTGAAGTGGGTCTTAGTGACAAGAGATGCCCGACAGACGAGTGATGATAGCCACAACAAAAGCAAAAAGCTATCAAGGGATCAAATATCGTAGTACTTTTAACATGCCGATTATTTGTGTAATAAAGGAGTTCAACATCGGAATGACCTCTTGAAGAAATGGTGTCGAGAGTTGGCATTCATATCTGCCAATGGCCCCACCAGAAGTTGATGGGCCTCCAAACTCTCATTAAGAATGTCTAGGAAATAGGAGGAAATTCAAAGGCGGAGGAGCAGCTCAGATGGTGAATTTGCTTGAGCTAGAGAAGAAGCTAATGGAGGAATTTTCTAATATACAGCTAGAGGATAAGAGGAAGAGGCTGAGACAAGCTTGTTTTAAAGCAAAATACAAGAAGAGGATGAGAATTTGATTTAAGGGGGAGTGTTAGTAATTAAACCAAATTTCAGCTATAATTTAATAAGTTGAAGTCACCAATGATGTGGAGAGGTTATCGATGTAGTGGCTAAGTTGTTGATTTTAAAGATTATCGATCGACTTCCTAGTTGTCAATTTAATGTCAATGTCAATTAAGCTCTCGGGACTAGTGCACAAAATTTAAAAGTCTTTATTTTGGTGTCATTTTCAAGAGCCTATTCATATTTCACTGCCTAGTTTAATTTTTGTAAATTCCCAGGAATTTGTATCCTTGGAATGCTAGATATATTTATGAAGCATTTAGATTAATAGTCATCTAACAAGTCTATACAAAGGCAAGTCTTGTGATCATTTCATATAAGGTGAAATAATAATTTTTGGATCAACAACTCTCTTCCTTTAATCAGCAATTCACCTTGAAGTTATTGTATCATTAATGAGTACAAGATGTGTTGTTTCTATCTATCCTACAATTGGCAAAGTCAGCATTTTGGTAGCCTAATTAAAGAAAATCTGAATGTTCAGGGTATCACAAACCAAGTTTTGGAAAATTTGAAATACATTTGATAATGCACTTACTTGCCCTGAGGCGTGATTCTTTAAGGTTTGATTGAAATCATGCACACATACAACTGCAAAATAGACTGTCTGATTTAGAAGCAGTAAGATATAAAAGTGATCATATCATGCTTCTATGGAGTTTCAACTCTACCTCCATCCCTTTTCTCCTCTGTCAAGCTTTGTAGAATGAGCCACGGGTGTTTTGAACTTGCTTTAATTCCCCATTCTAAACTTCCTAATTAAGGTTTCATTTAGTTTATCTATGATTAATTACTACGATGACAGTATGTATTATGCTCTGAAAGATGTCGCCAGGCATATAATCTGCTCTCTCGTGCTGTGGTTAGGTCATGTAACATGCTCTGCTCAGCGCACAGCTCGTCTTCTATGGATATTTTTATGGCCACAAAGTGCCGAAGTCATAATGCAAACCTAAGTCATAATACACACCAGACATCGCATATCCAAACCTTATGCAGATCAAGTCGGACAGATCCACCCACAAGAAAAAGAGCCAAATTGCTTTGAACGAGTCATAGAAAACACAACTATAAAGTAGCTTTTAGGCTTTATTAGACTTCACCATCACAGGCTCATCCTTCTTTGGCATCTACTCCTTCCTTTCCTCCTCCCCAGCTGCTTTATCATCTACATCTCCTTCACCCAACTCGGGTTACTCGCTTTTTCTCAAACTTCTTGAGATGTTCTGCGGTGAAAGGATAAGCATCAACCCCATGCTCCATTATAAGATTCCTTGCTTTGTCAGTCAGCGTCTGGCCTGTTGGGCCAATGGCTATGAGCGTGGGGATCCCATGGACCTTGAATTTGCGACTCAGAGATTTCTTCCTCTCATCACCAAAGGGGAGCGCCAGCCACGGCATCTCAGCAAAATAATTGTCAAAGGTAGTTTGGTCCTTATCGCTGGAGAGGAAGATCACCTCGAAGGCACTGTCTTTGGCCTTGATCTTTTCATATGCCTCCGTAAGCACTGGTAGAAATGCACGGCAAGGAGGGCACCAGTGTGCCGAGAAGTAAAGGAGGACAGTATTCCCTACCAAGTCTGATACAGGAATCTGCAATCGAAGTTAAGAAACAACCTTTTAGATGAACCACCAATGATGGAAAAGGCACGTGAGAATTGCATATTAGTAAAGGATTTTCCTAGTGATAGTCCTGGTGTCAATCCTTTCCTCAGCTCATGTAACCTAAGGGATAATGATATTTAGGGCCTAATTGTAGAAATTGAAAATAAATTTACCTTGGTTCCTTCCTTTCCAATGACGAAATCCAGATCCCCCGAAATCAAGATTGACTCCAAGGTCTGAGATTCTTCCCTTTTCTTCTCTATCTCTGCAAGCTCTGTGAACTTTTCTGGTGTGAATGGATAAGCTGCAATGCCATGCTCTTTGACGGTTTCAGCAACATTTGAATGCATAGTCTTCCCATTAGGACCGATTATGACCACAGTGGGTACGGTCGAGAGCTCAAAGTATGTAACCAACTTCTCACATTTCTTGTCTTTTAGTGGTAATGAAAGCCATGGCAAGCTTTCAAAGGTTTGGTTGAATGATGATTCATCATCACCAAGTGGTATCTGAATGATCTCAAAACTCTCTCCTTGGGCCTTTAATTTCTCATAAACCTCCAGTAACTTTGGCACAAAATCAACACATGATTTGTTTTTGGATAACGAGAAATACAGACCCACAGTTTTCCCTTCAAGCTCGGTAACAGGAACCTAGTATGGCCACGTTATTAGATTAGTAAAAGGAAAAATGGAAAAATGAATAATAAGCACATGCGACCATCAGTTTCAAATGCATTGATGATTTTTTTAGGTTTACCTTATTCCCGTCAGACGAAACTACGAAGTCACGAGATCCATGGACCAAAAGAGAGGTCAATGATTGATTCTTTCTAGCAGCTTCATCCTTGTCTTTCAACTCTTTGATGCGATCAGGAGTGAAAGGGTAACCTTCCACTCCATACTCACGGACGATCTTGTCACCATTATCTGTTAAGACTACACCGATGCCATCAAGAATGACAAGGTAGGGTATTCCCTTAACCTTAAACAATTCATCCAAGCTATTACGCTTGTCCGAGTCGGAAAATGGGATTGCGAGCCACGGCATCTTGGAAAAGTATCCACTGAAGGACTCTTCATCCTTATCTGCAGAGATGAAAATGATCTCCAGATCACCTTTTGGGGAAAGCTCATTGTACACCTCTGCCAGAATTGGGGTGAACTGGTGGCATGGACCACACCACGATGCTGAGAAGTACAAGCCAATCTTCTTGCCCTTCAAGCTATCAACTTTAACCTGATTTAGATCAAGAGTTCTAACTTGAGTTCTTTCATACAGTAATGAGCAAGCAAGGCACGCCAAATTAATTGACCACCGCGCAAAATCCCAAGGATTCAAAGTTACACCCAAATGACAACCAGAGAAGCAATTCGATGAAGATCCTCATTAATTTTTTCTCGCAAATCAGCAGTCTCGTGGACCAAAACTAGTAAACAACATTGAAGGTGTGCGTATTTATACTAAAGGGCATTGCTGTATAACATTCAAATCCTTATACAGTGTCTGCGTGACTCCAGTTTATATGTTTCTTCAAAAAAGTAACACGTCAATTACCAATCAAACCAAATTAGCTCATCCTGAACTAAATTCACTGGCTATGCCGTCACAAACCCACGGCTTTGTAATTGCAAACTCCCAGCAACGAACAACCAAAAGAACATCGGAATTTAAACTCAAAAGGTGCTAGGACCGCATCTTCCAATCTGACAAGGGTAGCACCAACGAAGAATCAGATCAATATAATTTTAAACCATCCCCCTAATTTGGAATTCAAAAACCGATTGCCAGGACAAGGATTTTTCGCACGAAATTGGGTGGTGACCGAAACAACCCACACGAAGGCCACGAGAACTTCAGCAAGGACGCCAGCCCCCAATTCTTTTTGTCCTTCTCCAAAAAGCAAAAGTAAAAAACAGAACCGAGTTTTATTACCTGATCGCCGTTGTTTCGGATGAGGAAGTCCCTGTCCGGAGAAGACAAGAGGGACTGAACATCGTGAGAAGCTACATCTCCGCCAACATCCACCATGATTCGTCGCTTCACTCACGTTTTGGAGGAGAGTTGTTGCCGGCTTTAAGAATCGCTGCTTTTATACCAAATTGGCTTCAAGAAATTCGAAAAGGCAATACCAAGAAGAGAAAGTCTACGCCAAATCTTCGCATATTAATTAATGCCGACGATGCCGACCTAGGGTAGGTTTTCCTAGGAACTGTCACTCGACATCAAGAGAAAAAAGGAGATATAATCATTGTCCGTTTCTTGCATTGTTGGGTTGCAATTGCACTGATAATCTTATTTCTTTGAAAAGGTTGACGATGTCCAAGTAATGTGACTGATATTAGATTTGGATTTGAGGTACTTATTACAACACGCATCACATCCTACAAGGTTAATCAAACACATGGGATTCCAATCATGTCTCCAAGTTCGAAACTTGATTAGGGTCTATTAGAATTCGGTGGAGTCTCGAATTGTGAGGTTAATGCAGACTATTTTTCCATCCTTACTAGAAAAAAGAATTTGACCAAAACAAGCGTGGAAATGCGGAACCGATTCAAGCAGGTCAAGTAACATCAAAATTGTCAATTCCTCACAGGAAGTAAAGGCAAAAGTAATTCAAATTGTCAAAACACCGTTGCGAGGCAGCTGTCGTCTCAACATCACTTTCTATCTGTTGGGACCTAACAATTCAACCTAGAAGGGGGTGAATAAGTTGTTTTAGAAATAGCATTAGCTAATGATGGAAATGTATGTAAATGATAGTAAAGATATAGAAACAGCATCACCCAAAGATGTATAGTGATTCAGCTTTATCCATAAGCTTACGTCCACTCTTCATACTAACAGCCACAAGTCGGGTTGAATTGCACTAGTGATCTACGAGAAAGTTACAAATAGCTAGCAGTAATCCTTTCACAAGATAGGTTATACTATCAGAACTCAGCTGCTACTCTTACTCTCGTACACCTAATCCTTAGCACAATTACTAAAACAACACGAATACTTGTCTCAAAGAAACAGTAGAAAAAGAGCATATTGCTAAGAACACAACAGGAAGCAAATCTTTTGATCTTGGTATGTTGCTCTCTCTAACATTGGCTTCTGAGTTCTTCTCTTTTATAACCATCTTCAAACTATCCATTGGAGGTGGATTAGAGAAGTAAAGAGCTATTAGGATTACCATTGATATGCTATCCAAAGATAAAATCACCCATACAATCCCTTTCTTCGAACATTCGCATGCTATATATAAATAACAATTGCTATAGTCTTTGATAGACCTATCAGATGACCTAGTTACTCGATTATTGGTTTCATCTAGAATCCACTGCTATGTGAATCCTTAGCCATAACAGCTAGTTTACTAACCCAATGAATATCATTAGATGTATGTGGTTGCCACAGCACCAATAGCCATCTTCACAACTATAATATAAACATCGTCAATAGCTAATCTTTAGGTTCATTGGTATTGCTTATAAAAAAACCATAACAAGACTTATTGCGAACTTCCTCCGCTAGATCACACCATGAATATTGCGTGGACCTTTGGTATGAACATATGTATATACTATAGTTAATATTATACGCAAGATAGTTAGATATCATTAAAATCACTTGGAAATGTTTTTCCAATACTATTGAGCGGATCTTTTGAGATAGCATTCACAATTCACGAGATCTTCCTCGTTGTGTTAGCCATTGCCCACTATCTTAGCCAGTTTTGCAACTAGTAGTTGGGCAACAACGATCCCTCATCGAAACAAATCCGTTGGTTTTGCTCAAGGGAGAAAGACATCGAGTTTGGATTCAATGAAAGCACTCAAAATGCTGCTAAGCCGACGCCAACAACAATGGAGGTTACATTCAAGGACAAGGCAAGTTTAGGTGGAGGCTTTCATGTCTAGACTGTTGGGGAGAAAGGATAGCAATTTATTGCTTATACTTGTTCAAGGATCAATATCTTCCCCAAAACTCAACTAGCTAATATCAAATTAATCGCAATATCAACCTCGAAGTAATAAATATAGTGCTGAAAATTAAAGGTAGAAATAACACCCACAAATTTTACGTTATAAACCCAATACTATAAAAAATTATGAGGCCACTCAAATAACTTCCATTAATTATCAAGAATAGCAAGGTACATAATAGTTCGTCGAGAGAAGAATATCAGAAGTGCCAAAACTTTTTGTTCACTCACTTGAGTGTCACATTGGAGTAAAATCGATCACTTAAATGATATTTCTGGCCAAACATCTACGTGGATTTTTTTATTTTTTGAATTTTTTTGTAATTGTCCACATCAGTGTGCGGTGATGCCATATTGGACAATTGATGTCCACGTCCAATTTTTTGATGAGACAAATTGGAATTGATACTCAAGTAATTGATTTTTCAAATTTGTGATATTCAAGTAAGTGCTGCACGATAGTTAAGGTAATCCTAATATACTTATCCCAAAAATGCTTATACTTGGGTCCATTGAAGAAGTGATTATTTAAATATTTGGGAAAATTATCAATTTAATCTTATATCTATAGTATGAATGTCAATTCAATTTTAACTTTCCAATTTTGTCCATATAGTCTTACACATTTGCATAATATTTAAGTGTAATATTTCCCGTCGATTATCATCGCAAATTGCAATTTGGAAATCAACAAATTGCACACATCAACATTCCACTTAGGATGACCAGCATCGACTAAATACCACATCAGTGATTTTAGGTGGCAATTGGGGGGGGAAAGACTACATTAAAATATGGCCCAAAAGTTAATAATTACATTGACAAAACTAAATAATAAGGTTGATTAAATGGGATAATTAGTTGTTAATAAGAAAATTATGACAATTGTAACTGCATTATAAGTCAATCCAATAAAATTATTGGCAAACACATTTTTTGTTGATTCCAAATGCATCATAATTTTCAAAGAAAGAAAGAAAAAAATGTAAGAAATAATTTTAAATATAGGACTTGTAAGAGATATTATGATCAACTTAAGGTGAAAGCGGGCATCCGAAGTCAAAAAATGATGGAAAAAGCGTAAGTCTTTATGCTTTTATCCTTTTTACATCATTACTCATTTAAATGTTGAACATATCCTATTTATATATATTTGAGTTGATGCGAGTAAAATAAGGAGAGAGGATGATGAACTTCTGGAGTCAAGAGTCATATGATGGTTGGGAAAAAAGGGGAGGCAAATGAGGTAATTTATAATTAATACTACTTATGCAAAATACATAATAATTGTTTTGATGATATTTTAATTTTGATCTTTCTTGAAAATTAAATTTAAAATATTTTGAATTTTATATGTAATGGGCTTCATTCATGAGATGTACCTAGTTTTATATAAATGGTACCTTCTATTAATATGTCTTATAAAGAATTAATGCAAGGTATTTGTCTACGTGAGACCCTTATGGTAAAGTTCATAAAGATAGTTGCATTGACCCTCCTAAAACTTTTTACTTATAAATAAAAATAATGTGATAAGAACGGTAGGAATGTCATAACTTTTATATAGAACTCTCTTAAGTATTATAACTTTTTTTCGCTCACTTAAGCACCACATCAAAATAAAATCAATCATTTGAGTGACATTTTAGGCAAATCATCCTATATTGATTTTTTTAATAATTTCCCATTCCCACGTTGATTTTTTTTAATTTTTGATTTTTTTATTAATTGTCCACGTCAACATTGACGAAGCCGCATAGAACAACGAGCATCCACATTAGATTTTCCGACGAGGAAAATTAGAATTTACACTCAAGTAATTGATTTTCCAAATTTGTGATACTCAAGTGAATAACAAAATATTTTGACATTCAAATGAGCACCATACAAAATTTTTGGCACTCATTGTGTTCTGCTCCCTATTTTCCATGAAAGAGTCTCCAAGTGAGAAGCATATCTCATACTTTTTTCTCCTTGTTTCTTTATTAAACAAGCTCTTTTTTTTAACGATACTCATAGTAAGCCTACCATAAAGAATGGAACTATTAATGCTATAACCAATGTATCTCATTTATCGAGAAAAGTACCAAGTAATAAACATATTTGTAATTCATCAGGAAGATCAATTTTGAAATTTGTCAACATATTTACAATCTCTTGAAATTCACTCAAGTGCCTAGACAGACATGTTGCTCATTTCCTTGTATTTCAAATTTACAAGTCTTTTAACTTAGAGGTGTCAAAATAGGTCATAAACCCATATTATGACTCACTTTTAGTTAAATGGGTCAAATATGGGTCAAGTGAAAGCTAAATATGGGTCAAATATGGGTCAAATGAAAGTTGAATATGGGTCAAATATGGGTCAAGTAAAAATTAAATATTTGTCAAATATGAGTTAAGTAAAAGTTAAATATATGTCAAATATGAGTTGAGTGAGTCATTTAACATAGAACTTCAAATGAGTTTGGGTTTCTCTACAATAATAATGGCTTTTAGCAATACGGGTCTGGTCGAGTGTGGGTCGGGTCGGGTATGGGTCATTAGATTTACATTACATGAATTTGGGTCAAAACGGGTTAAACGGATCAATATGGGTTGGACCATTTTCGACCCGACCCAAACCCGACCCGACCCACCCATTTGACGGGTCTTTTTAACTAAGAATGTTCCAGCATTTGTTTCCTAAGCAACATGATAAAAGTACTATCATTAATCCATTTTCAATTAAGGCCAATTGTTTTCCAATTCATTCACCCACATTCTTTATCTTCCTTGTCTCATTTAGCTTCATCACCACCGATGGGATCGTACAGGTCTTTAGAATATAATGTCTTTCATTCAAAGCTTCCAAATAGAGTAGCCCAAGACATATAACTTTAACATGGTGCCGCCAGTTTAAACCATCATGCTAACTCTAATACCACTTTGTTGGGGGAGAAAAACAACAATTTACTACTTACACAAGTCCAAGATCAATAACCTCCCCAAAAATTAACTAATTAGTATCAAATTAACCCCAAAAGCAACCAATCACAATATTCCTGCAATATCAACCTCAAAACAGTAAATATAGTGTCGAAAATTAAAGTAAGGTAGAAACAACGTCCACAAATTATACGTGGAAAACATAATGTGGGAAAAACCATGGGATCGCTAAAAAAAATTATAGTAATCACTAAGAATAGCAAGATACATAATAGTTGATGTCTAGCCACACAAATTGAGGCTCTTCACATTAGCAAAATAATAATATATCATCAATTAACACAAAAAAGCTTTAAAGATCTAACCGCTGCCAAAGAAAATGGAGAAATAATTTGGAGAAAAATTTCAATAAACAGAACCAATCAACTTGTAATCTTGAACTCATGAACAACATACTGAAATTTCACCTAATTCCAACAAAATTTAACCGTCAAATCTCTGCCTCTTTTTATTTGTTACAACGATTTGCTCTTCTCTCTCTTCTTCAAATCAAGAACATTCAGCCCTATTTTAGTTCTTTTTCTTTGTTTCTTTTTTTATTTAACATGATGAGCCGGGCCCCACAAGAGGCGGACCCAGCCCAACAGAGACTAGGGCTGTCGATGGAGTCGATGAGCCGAAGCATAATGCACGATGACATGCATCCATTCAAGCGCGTTATATTTTAGTTTTATGTCTATTCATCATTGTTTTTATCTAAGGTGTTTATCTTGATTGCAAATCTCCAAATAACTGTGTGGATGTCCTATCTTTGGCCGAGCGGAGAGGGCTGATTTTCTAATGCGAAAACTCACCCATAAATTGGTACCAAGCATAACAAGAGAATAATTCTAAATTAATTAAATCATAATACTTTGTCGTTTACTTGATACTTGTTGACATAAAAAAAAAAATGACGAACTCTTAAAATCTATGAGTAACAAGCTTAGTCTATGAGAAAAATCATCAATGAACAAAATAGTCAACAACTTGAAGGGAATAGCCAATTCACTAGTAAAGAATCCAAAACAGATATTACAAAAAAAAAAAAAAAAATGTATTGAGGAGGGCCTTCGTCAATCGACAAGAGTCACCAAGAGCCAGCTACTGCAGATTTTGTTAAGTATTGGAGCTTGAACACAAAGTTAATGGATCGACACAAGTGCATAGCTTTTGGGTGGCGATGGGAAAAGTGTCAGAATAATCTTAAACATTTTGTATTTGTATTAATTTTAATCAAGTATTGCTGACATGGATGCTGATCGACTGATGTAGCACGGCTTATACGATATGTACAACTTTTAATAATATTTTAATATTTTTTTCAAAATTTTTAATTTTTTAATTTTTTCTTTTTTTTTTTTTCCCCTCCCCTCCTTCCTCTAGTTAGCTACCGGCCAAGTAATTAGCCAAAGGTAAGGGCAACCTTCGCTCGCCCTCCCTAGATCTAGTGATGATGAAGCCTTGCTCAGCCACTAGCGAGGGCTCGAGGTGGTGCTAGTAGTTGGGCGAGGTTGGGTCTCGCACATGGTTGGCAAGGCTCAACCTTCGTCGGAGCTGGCGAGGGTGAGCTTTGCTTGTCCATTGCAAGGCTACCCTCACAATTGTTGGTGATGGCTTAAGCCTCGCCAATGGCCAACGAGGCTCGTCAACCCTTGCTTGGGCAACCAACTAGAGGAAGGAGGAGAGGGAAAAAAAAAGAAAAGAAAATTAAAAAATAAAGATTTTGAAAAATATTAAAATATCATTAAAAGTTATACACATCAAGGTCGGCCATGTTACATCAGCCGACGATGTCAACGTCAATAATATTTGGCCAAAATTAGCCTAAATGACTAAATTGGCACAAAGTCAAAAGTTTTAAGACTAAATTAACATCAAATCAAAAGTTTTATGATTAAATTGGCACAAATAAAATGTTTAGGACTGAATTGGCACTAAGTCAAAAGATTTAAGACTAAATTAACATCAATAAAAGGTTTAGCACTAAATTGACACCGATGCAAAAGATTTGGGACTTTTCCAACACTTTTTCCGATGGTGATGTCTATAATCTTAAGATTTGTAACTTCCTATAGATAAGCATTACTAGATAATAGAAGATCTTGGCTAGAGTCTGAAACGTTTTATCAATATCTGCAAATGGGAATAGGAAATTATTATTTGATTCAAAATCAATAACTACTTGTAAGTAAGAGTCGATAATGAAGAAGAAATGCCCATATGGTAATCTTTATAAAAGTTCATTTAATTAATCACAGAACACTTGTTCTTGCAAATTTATGTTCATCTTTAAATGTCTTGCAGATTTACTCTTCTTCGTACCTTTAAGTTCCAGTAACCTTCATCATTCCCGTAACTATAAATTCCCAGCACCTCATATTCAATTTCTTTACTTTCAGCCATTTACAATTCTTGCTATCCGTCCGTTCTTAAGATACTAGCATGTTGACATCTTTTCTTCCCCTTACAAGTTTCAGGATTCCTAAAGATAAGATATTCAGGTATATAATTATAAATAGGCTGGATGTATTTCCACAGCCTACATGGCTGCTTCCACAGCTTATGTTATGAAAAAGACAATGCCACTATGAAAAGAACTGAACATGTTTCATCAAAATAGAGCGGGGGATTCTGTCTAGTTGCATTAAAAGAAGGTGTGGAAACAGCAATATCAGCTGTGAAATTAGCAGTCCCCCATACATATTTTCATTCGGCAACTCTTAGATACAGCATATTCTCTATTCGGCGTTATCAACAATATGAAATTGCGATTATTGACCTATATGCGCTTCACGTGTACCAAGTAACTAGTTCTTTCAAGATTAGCCTGTGTTCTTCAATACCATTGAATCGGTAATTGCCACCCGTTCATGCCTCATTATGGTAATTTTAAATTAACATATCTACATTGACACCAACTCAATTGGACAAATTCAAATGACCTGTGTAGAGATCAAAATGTCAGTTGAAGTCCCTGATAATTATTTTCTACCTCTCCTTATAAAATTTAAATTGGACTAGACTAGATCACCTTTTGTAGAGGCGGATACAATTAATATAAATTAAATTTACTATGCTCCTGTCCGGATCAGGTTTTGCTTTCTATGGGGCTCGAATTGTCGAAGGCATAAAGAATGAACAAATAGTAAAGTAGCAAGAGATGATGTTGCGCTTGTAAGAATTTATGGAACTAGTTTTTCTGTATTTAATATATAAAGAGAAGAGAGACTCCTAATTATTTTAAGAAAAAGTATCCTCCTCGTATTTTCGGTTTTTTCAATAGATTTTGGCATCTTAGCATTTCTTCCCGCGAATATATATATTGTCACTTATGCCCAAATTCAAGTCATATTTACGAATATAGGAGAAACCAATCTTCTGATCATATATTGTAATAATTATGAATATTTTATTGTGTTTTCTGGACACAAATTCAATGAATTTGTCGGAATGTTTGAATTTGATCTTGCTGGTAAGAGTTGATAGATTTTTCATCATGATTGGAGCATAATTTTTGGAGTAGGAGTGTGGCTTTTTTGGCAGAGAAAAAAGTCACTCTGTCATGACAACTTTGTTTTCACTTTGAATCTAGCACAAGTTATTCAGTCAAACACAAAGGAAATTGTTGAAGCTTTATCCGTAAATAACTCAACGTTAAGTAATCATGCACTTCTCTAATTTTGGTTAGTAGGACTCTCCACCTTCCGGGTGGATTAAATCGAATACTTATATGGCCTCCAAGGACAATTCATGACTTTCTGGTCTTGCGTGGTTTATTTAGAAAGGGAATTGAATTGATGATCTTGTCACATTTGTTGGAAAATGTTTGTCAACACAAGCAGAATTTTGGGTTTTGTGGTTGAGACTCAATCTTGCAAAACAACTTGGATTTTATAAGATCATCATTAAGATTGACATGTGAAAGCCATCATTGATCTTCTTAGCCCAAAGCTTATAATTGATAATGCTGGCCCTACTTTGCTTAAAGAATTTTAAAAACCATTGTGCTCTTACTTTGAGTTTAAAGTGCATCATGACTTTCTAGAAGATAATTGCTCCACTGCATGGCTTATTAATCTTGGAATTGGCAAGCACTTAGATACCAATTTCTTTTCATTACCTCTTACAGAGTTATTTCATTTTTTTTATTAGGTGATAAAATAGGAATAATAAATTTAAGAAGTTAAATTTTTTTATTTGTCTTTAGCCCTTTTCAAAAAAAAAAAAAAAAAAATAGAAAAGTCCAATTATTTCGTAATTCACAAGTGACCAATTCCAGACCATTGGTCAAGATTATAGAAGAACAAGAAAGAAAGACAATCCGTACAATGCGCGCGTAGCGCGCACCCGCCGCCGACCGCGTGGGCTTCACGGGCTCCGTCCAAACGAAGGCATCTCCCCCTCCCCCTACGCGGAAACCTCTCTACCTCGGCTCGGCGCGGCGCGGCGCGTCTTGTCGGCGGCGTTGGATCGAGCAAAGAGGAGGGAAGGAGAAGGCTTATAAATACCGACCCGAAACCCGATCGAGGACCTCCATCCATCGCTCCTCCTTCGATCTCTCGGCACTCTCTCTCTCCCTCCCTCGCCAATTCTCAAGGTAATCAGCCGATCCTCCGCTTCAGGAAATGTCGATCTCGTTCTTATGCTCTTCGCTGTTCCGATTGATCCGGGTTTCTTCTGGTTTTCGCTTCGGTTCGCGATTAGGGCGATAGTAGTACCGGATCGTGAGATGACCCCGTGCAAATTGTCTGCTTTCTCGTGCTGGGGGTCTAAGGTTCTCGGTTCCTTTTGGCGATGGATCCGTGTGCTTTGTTGAAGTCTGTAGCCATCGGTTTTCGCTCATTCTGGTTTTCTGCTGACGTTGAAAGGAAGGCTATGAGCCTCATGACTTCAATTTGATTGCGCGTTGTTGTCGTATCTGCCTATGAGTTGCGCAGAAGGGTCTCTTTTTTTCCATTCCCGTGTGGGTTCCCATGTTTCAGAGCTCTTGGCTATCTAGTTTCTATGCGATTTATAATGACCGTGATTTGTTAAATCCCCGACGCTCTACTCCTGTGATTACTAGTAGTGCCCAGAGTTTTTGTTGTGTGAGAGGAATTCTGTGGCCTCGGTTGATTGATTGGTGCCTCACCTGCAATTTAGAGTTTCGCCAGTCTTGGTCGTAACCATTAGTCGATTGTCGTGTTGTTACAGAAGAATCCAGTGAGATGTTTTTATTGTTTCTCTATATCTCTTACATATGCAAATCAAGAATACACTTGCAACCACTGAAATAAGCCACAAAGGGTGTAGAGCTGAGTGTAATCTGGCTGGTTTACTTCTTGCAGTTGAGGAGTTGCAAGTTTTGCAAATATGGTTTGTCTTTGCTATTTATATATACATGTTTTAGTTAAATGTCGTCTAATTTCTTCCTGTTTTATCTGTTTGATTCTTTTAGATGCAAATTTTCGTGAAAACCCTTACTGGCAAGACCGTCACTCTTGAGGTCGAAAGTTCAGACACGATTGACAATGTGAAAGCCAAGATCCAAGACAAGGAGGGAATCCCCCCTGACCAGCAGAGGCTTATCTTTGCTGGCAAGTAGCTTGAAGATGGTCACACTTTGGCTGATTATAACATTCAGAAGGAATCCACCCTCCACTTGGTACTCCTTCTCAGGGGTGGCATGCAGATATTTGTGAAGACCCTCACTGGCAAGACCATTACCCTTGAGGTTGAAAGTTCGGACACCATTGATAATGTGAAGGCAAAAGTCCAAGACAAGGAAGGAATTCCCCCAGATCAGCAGAGGTTGATTTTCGCAGGCAAGCAACTCGAGGATGGCAGGACTCTGGCAGACTACAACATTCAGAAGGAATCGACACTCCACTTGGTGCTTCGTCTCAGAGGTGGCATGCAAATCTTTGTGAAGACCCTCACTGGCAAGACCATAACCCTTGAGGTCGAAAGTTCGGACACTATCGATAATGTGAAGGCAAAAATCCAGGACAAGGAGGGAATCCCCCCAGACCAGCAGAGGTTGATTTTCGCCGGCAAGCAACTCGAGGATGGCAGGACTCTGGCAGACTACAACATTCAGAAGGAATCGACACTCCACTTGGTGCTTCGTCTCAGAGGTGGCATGCAAATCTTTGTGAAGACCCTCACTGGCAAGACCATAACCCTTGAGGTCGAAAGTTCGGACACTATCGATAATGTGAAGGCAAAAATCCAGGACAAGGAGGGAATCCCCCCAGACCAGCAGAGGTTGATTTTCGCCGGCAAGCAACTCGAGGATGGCAGGACGCTTGCAGACTACAACATTCAAAAGGAATCCACCCTTCATTTGGTGCTTCGTCTGAGGGGAGGAATGCAAATCTTTGTCAAGACCCTAACTGGGAAGACGATCACTTTGGAAGTTGAGAGCTCCGACACCATTGACAATATCAAAGCGAAAATTCAGGACAAGGAAGGCATTCCCCCAGATCAGCAAAGGCTTATCTTTGCCGGGAAACAACTCGAGGATGGTAGGACTTTGGCAGATTATAATATTCAGAAGGAGTCCACTCTTCACTTGGTGCTGCGATTGAGGGGTGGCATGCAGATTTTTGTCAAGACCCTTACTGGGAAGACCATAACTTTGGAAGTTGAGAGCTCGGATACCATTGATAATGTTAAAGCTAAGATACAGGACAAGGAAGGCATTCCCCCAGATCAGCAGAGGTTGATTTTCGCCGGGAAGCAACTCGATGATGGCCGGACACTGGCGGATTACAACATTCAGAAGGAGTCGACTCTACATCTTGTGCTTCGCCTCCGTGGTGGGATGCAGATTTTTGTCAAGACTCTGACCGGAAAGACCATCACTCTGGAAGTAGAGAGTTCAGATACCATTGACAATGTGAAGGCAAAAATTCAGGACAAGGAGGGCATCCCGCCGGACCAGCAGAGGCTGATTTTGCTGGGAAGCAACTGGAAGACGGGAGGACATTAGCTGACTATAACATCCAGAAAGAGTCGACTCTGCACTTGGTCCTCCGTCTGCGCTGTGGCTTTTAAGTCTCTTGCGAATGTCATACTGGGGTGTTTATCTAGTTTGGTCGGTTCTAATGTTTGGGTAATAATGTCTGCTGATGGATGGAGCTAGTATGGATAATATGTAACTTTTCTTTAGTTTGACTATCGGTTTGATGGACATGAGTTGGATTTCTTCACTGTTTTCCCTATTGCATGATAGTATTCTCTCATTTGAGGTCGTGGTTTTGGAGCATTTTCTCAGTAGCTGGACTCGTATATTCCGGTTGCTAGTTTCTCTGTTGCATACAAAACATGTATGAATGTGGCTAAGTAATTGCTAGCAACCCATTTGAACGAATTTTAATTGCTTTTGATAAGGAAAAGCGATATGAATCAGGCTGCATCATCTATCAAAGGCGGTAGGTGAAACAATAGCATAATACAGGAGGCAAATAGTTTATTCCTATTTCTCTTTCTTTTTTAAACTCTGATCGCAGTTCAACTTTATGTGCTGGTTTTTCATTTTTTGCCTTTCCGATCGATCATCAGAAAATCTAGCATCGAGCGAGACTCGGGAGACTTGATGGCCCTGATAACTTTTCCATCGTCACTAATTAAATCTATTGATCTGGATCTAGAATTACCATCTACTGATGTAACGCGTTCTATCAAATCCACGGGGCATGCAAATCTCAAAGCTATATCTTGATAAGGAGAGCCAGAGTCGCCTGTACGACGAATGCCGAACAGAGACTATTTGAGCCTGCTGCTGTGCTTTGCACACGGCTTGTATACAACAAAGGTTTTATTACCAGAGCGAGATGGCAGTCACATACCAACACGCAATAAGGTCTGTATGTACATCCCATATACGAACCCTCCACAGAACAAGCTCGAAACACGTCCACCCACCAACTAAAAAGGAGAAAACTGCTTCAAACGAGTCATGGAAGACAGAACAACTGAGAAGTAACTTTTAGGCTTTGTAACAGACTCCACCATCGCAGACCCATCCTTCTCCGGGTTCTCCTCCTTCCTCTGCCTCCTCCCCAGCTGCTTTATCATCTTCTTCGTCTTCTTCTTCATCCAGCTCGTTCTTAGTCGACTCCTCCTCCAACTTCTTGAGATGTTCAGGGGTAAAGGGATAAGCGTCAGCCCCGTGCTCCGATATAAGACCCGTTCCTTCTTTAGTCAGTGTGCGGCCCATCGGGCTGATGGCTATGAGCGTGGGGATCCCTTCGACCTTGAATTTGTGATTCAGGGATTTCTTCCTCTCGTCGCCAAAGGGGAGCGCCAGCCATGGCATCTGAGCAAAATAATCGTCGAAGGCAGTTTGGTCCTTGTCGTTGGAGATGAATATCAGCTCAAAGGCATCATGTTTGGCCTTGATCTTTTCGTATGCCTCCGTGAGCACTGGCAGGAAAGCACGGCAAGGAGGGCACCAGTGTGCCGAGAAGTAAAGGAGGACAGTCTTACCTACCAAGTCCGATATGGGAATCTGCAATCCGAGTTAAGAAACAACCTTATGAACCACGAATTCGATGGAAAAAGGCATGCGAAACTGCATATATGAAAATGATTTTCCTAGTTATAAACCTGGTTTCAACCTTTCCTCGCCTCAAGTAGCCCGAGGGATAGAGAAATTTAGAGCTATAAAAATTTCTTAGTCCCTAGCTTCTTGGAGGAAAAATAAATTTACCTTGGTTCCTTCCTTTCCAATGACGAAATCTCGATCCCCTGAAACCAAGATTGACTCCAAGGTTTGAGATTCTTCCTTTCTCTTCTGTATCTCTGCAAGCTCTGCAAATTTTCTGGAGTGAATGGGTAAGCATCGACCCCATGCTCTTCAACGGTTTTGGCAACGTTGGAATGGAGAGTCTTCCCATCGGAACCGATTATGACCAGACTGGGTAGGGTCGAGAGCTCAAAGTACCTGACCAATTTATCACATTTTTTGTCTTTCAATGGTAATGAAAACCATGGCAAGCTTCCAAAGGCTTGGTTGAATGATTCTTCATCATCATCGAGAGGTATTTGAACGATCTCAAAACTCTCTCCTTTGGCCTTCAGCTTCTGATGAACCTCCAGTAATATTGGTGTGAAATCAACGCATGATTTGTACTTGGACATTGAGAAATATAGACCCACAATTTTCCCTTCAAGCTCAGCAACAGGAACCTAGTTTGACCACGTAACTAGATTAGTAAAAAGAGGATGGAAAATCGAGTTATAAGCACGCGCGACCATCAGCTCCGACTGCATCGAAGATCTTTTCAACTTACCTTCTTCCCATTGGATGACACTACGAAGTCGCGAGACCTATCGACCAAAAGAGAGGTCACTGATTGATTTCTCTTAGCAGCTTCTTCCTGGTCTTTCAACGCTTTGATGCGTTCTGCAGTGAAAGGGTGACCTCCCACTCCGTACTCGCGGACGATCTCCACTCCGCTCTCTGTTGAGACTGTCCCGGTGCCATCCAGAAACACAAGGTGGGGTATTCCCCTCACCTCAAACAATTCATCCAAGCTGTCACGCTTGTCCGAGTCGGAAAACGGGATCGCAAGCCACGGCATCTTGAAAAGTATTCACCGAAGGACTCTTCATCCTCATCAGCAGAGACGAAAATGATCTCCAGATCACCTTTCGGGGAAAGCTCATTGTACACCTGCACCAGGGTCGGGGTGAACCGCTGGCACGGACCGCACCACGACGCAGAGAAGTAGAACCCGATCTTCTTCCCCTTCAAGCTGGCGACTGTAACCTGATATAGGACGAAAAAGATTCCCAGTTTGAGTTCTTTTCATACAGCAATCATCAGCAAGCAAGGGCAGAAACCGAGCCTTACCTGATCGCCGTTGTTCCGGATGAGGAAGTCCCTGTCCGGAGAAGACAGGAGGGACTGAACATCGTGAGAAGCCGCCGCGCCTCCGGCAACGTCCGCCATCCTCGTCGCTCGAAGCTCTTCTGAGATATTGGCGTTTGCTGCTCCGTGCTTCGTGAGAATCCCTCCAGTGGCAGGCTTCTTTTCCCCAGTATATATCGGGCACGCAGATAATATTCTTGATGTTTATCTTTTTATTTTTGGGATGCTTTCCTTGGACTTCAGGGGGTTTAAGCAAGGTATCTCGGCAAGTGGGTTGCCACGTTGGAAAGGCATGGGATGCCCCTTGGACACGACGTCTCCATCCTCTCTCTCTTTTTCCTTTTTTTTTTTTTTTTTATATGCCCCATTTACCAATCCTTACTTCCTTCTACGAGTCCACGTGTCCAGCCTCCAAGGTCCAAATTTGAAAGAATTTTTCATTTCACCCTCTCGATTTTATAATAAAATTAATATCGCGAGTAATCTGAAATTAATACAGTTATGATTAATTTATTGAAAAATAATTTTTTCACCGTAAAAAATATCAAATTGATACGCTTTCGTTGGTTTTCGTTATAAACCGATACGCTTGTGATAAAGAGAGAATAAAATCCAAATTAATATACTTGTTGCTCGTCACGTATCATCCAATTTAGTAATTTAATAGTAAAATTTAATGAAAATTCACAAAATGGTAAATTCATTACGAGTGTATCGATTTGAGATTTTTTATAATCAAAAAATTAATTTGACATAAATTTTTATATATGTATCAATTCAAGATTTTTCGTAATATTAATCCATTTTTTTAAAAGTTACATTTTATTTCATGAGCTCGTGCTGTCCTTTACAATATCACGTGGGCATCAATTAGAAAATTAAAGGGTACAACTCACTCGGCTCGAGTGAATGAGCCTAAGGGGGTGGATTCACCTTTGCATTGGCCCTCGGAACAAATCAATGGGTGCCTTCCTAACCAGAGGTAAAAATAAATAATAAGATAGAATATTAAAATGTCCAAATAAATAATAAATAGAACAATAAAAAAGGGTAAAAAAAATCGTCGCCATTGCCCTTGTAGTGAAAAAAATAATGTTATTTACTTCTTTTCATTAATTTTTTTTTCCGGGCGATATTGAAAAGTATTGTGCAAAAACTTAATGGCCGGGAATGTGTTAGGGAAGTCAGAGGGAGCAAAGAAGAAAAGTACAAAAAATCGTCGCCATTAACCTTGTAATGAAAAAAAATAATGTTATTAAAATGTCCGCTGTTTGGGCGATGATGGAACGGATGACGGCATGGAACATGCGGATGGTGACGTATGCGTCGTGACGTTTGACGTCATTGCACTAATAAAAAGTATTGGGAATATTCCATATTCGATGCTTTTTTTTTTCTTCGGGCGAGGTATAATACATTAAGAAAAAATTCCAAAAAAGTACAATTAATTTTTCAAATAAAAGCTCAAAATGGATTCTATTTCAAATAAGAGCTCGAAGTGGCCATAGTTGTTTCAAATAAAGGCTTAAAGCGATTATGATTATTTCAAATAAGGGCCTAACCTCACCGGTTACCGATTGGCTAAATTTTATGATCGGCTAAATGCATTTTCGTCATTTGCCAATTATTCTTTTTTTTTCTTTTTTTTCTAGTTCATCTTCTTCATGGCTAGTGGCCCTGGCCACCAATGAAGCCCATAGAGGGTCGGGCGAGGGTTGCCCTTGCCCAATCCAACGAGGGCCACCCTTACCGTCGCGAGTGAGGCCGACCTCGCCAAATTTGGTTAGGGTCATCCCACCCTCGTTGGCCCCGGGCAAGGTTGACCCTCCCGAGCATCTAGCGAGGGCGAGATGACCCTTGCCTCACGGCCGACAAGGGCTAACCTCGTGAGTGGTCGCGAGGTGAGGGTCGACCTCATTCTCAAGGCCAACCCTAGCCGGATCCGGGTGAGGTCGGTCTTGCCCACTATCGTGAGGGTTGACCTCCGGTGTGGCGTGAGGGGCGACCTCAACCAGGGTGAGGGTTGCCTCGCTTGTGGCCGGTGAGGGTGGCCCTCATCGGATCAAGCGAGGGTGATCGCCAGCCTCGATGTCGGTGGTCGGGCGACCACCGGCAACGAAGAAGAGGATGAACCAAAAAAAAAAAAAAAAAAAAAAGAAAAAAAGAGATAGTAAATTACGAAAATGCTTTTATCGCGAAAGTTATGTCCTTATTTGAAATAAATATAGCTATTTTAGGCCCTTATTTAATACAAGTTTCACTTCATGCTCTTATTTGATAAAGTGATGGCACTTCAGACCCTTATTTAAAATAATATTCACTTCGGATCTTTATTTGAGAAAATATTGGTACTTGGGGCTCTTTTTTGGAATTTTCTCATACATTAATGAATTTGCATTCGAGTACAGTTCACTAACCTAAAAAAAAGAAAGTAATATAATTTTAGGATCTACTTAAACTATAAAAAAAATGAAATAAAAAAAAAACCCTTTAAAAAATGCTTGGAAACTCCCTTCATTTAAAAAAAAAAATTAAATTCATATGTCCGCTTACGATTAGAGCAATTTTCTCACACCAACTTTAATTGCGAAAAGGAGTTCTGCGATTTTTATAAAGCGATTTGTAGATACATTAAGCTACAGTTACTTCAAAATTACAACACCATATAATAGCATTTTAATAAGCTACTTCACCCAGTATAGATAGCTGCAGTTTCAAAAGAACATTTCATGTAATAAAAAATTTCAAACGATACATTCATGTCGCACTTATGTCAACCTAAATTTCGTATTACAATCCAAATCACTAAAATATACTAATTTGCCTTAAGAGTCCCCTTACGTTTCAAAAATATGCCACAATCTCTAAATTTGCCTTAAGATTTTGGCAATTTTGGAGGGGAGAGAGAGAGGGAAAGATGGAGCAGATTTGATTTTGTCCTAATTTCCAATCTCAAGTCATTTTCTTCATACCAGACTTTTCCTAAATGACATCGTTTAGGAGTCTCATTGTTGAATTTTCATGTCAATAATATAACAAGAATATTGGGTAAAAGTTAATGGAATGTAAAATTTGTTATGGGCGTATTAATTTTGAATTTTCCTCACATGAAAATCAATTTAAAAAAAAGTTATGTCAATATGAAATTTTAATGATTTTTTTTTTTTCGAAGAAATCTTGAAGATATTAACCCTCATGACATTTCACATCACGCCGCATCAACTTTTTATCCCACTCAGGCTTTTGAGATTTTCGAAAGGGAAAGACCAAGTGGAGAAAATGTAAAGTCAAGTCTTGTCGTATTAATTTAGTGCCGACATTACAGATCTAGGGCAGGTGGTCAATGTAAAGCAGAAGGAATTTCAATATTGAACGGACATTGAGAAAAAGAATATAATCATTGTTCTTTTCTTGCGTCGTGCGGATTCCCACCCCAAAGCCACGTGTCCTTTATTTTCTTTTTTTCTTCTGATTTTTTTTTTCTTTTGGTAAACAATTTGCTTTATAGCATTTGCTTCGAATCTCACTTTGATATGAATATATATGGCCTTAAACTTTTCTTTTGCTCTTTAAATTTAGTTTTACGTACAGTATTATTGCTATTTATAGTTACCCGCAATTTTTTTTTTTTTTCATTCGATTTTTTAAAATTTGATGAGAGTTTTTTTGGGTCGGAAAATTTGATGAGAGTTCTAGAAGAGCTTTTTGTTTCTTCATGACAGAACTTGTGGCCCTCATTGTACCTAGACTTTACCCGATCCTCTAATAAATTATTAAAGACTTAATTTCTTTAAAAAATCACAAACTTTACTGTACATTGATTTTATTGAAAATTTCGTCGTAAAAAATATTTTCACTAAAAATTGTTAGTTTTCATTTGTTTAGTTATTTAGGAAATTTTTTTTCTTGCTGAAAGAGAAGTTCGTTTTTCTCCAATTTAAGCTTATTGTTTTCAATCCAAAATTTTTTTCCCTAAATAAATTAATTTTCCGCTATAAAAATACTACAATGCTAGAAAATAGTTTTCTAAAAATAGATTTCTTTCAAACTAATCAACCCTAAGTTCAATATCAATTCTACTCCGAACATTTTTTGTCTAAAAAAAATTACTAACTCTCACTTTAATTCCAAATATGTTTATGTTAACCCTCCATCCAAAAATCCCTTCGGGTTCTTTAAAATCATCAACATCATGAGGCTACCATTATTCTATATAAATGGAGGGTGTTGATGAAGACACAAATTCTCATAAGGAACTTCTAGGTGGCCTTGATATTGATAATTTCAAATAAATCCATAGTGATTTTTTTATGCTTGGAGAGATTTGGGAGTTGAGTGAAAGTTAATAAAATATTTTTGGACAAAACAAAAGTTTTGGAACATATGAGATTGGGCCTAAAGTTTGAGAGATTTTAAGATATTAGGTGATCTTTTGGAGGGTCAACCTACCGATTTTTGAGTGGACACCATAAAAAAACCCAAATTGATACATATGCAACAAATTTATCCAAAATTTATTTTTTGACCACAAAAACCCAAACTGATATACTTATAACCAATTTATCTTGAACTAATTTTTTGACCTAAAAATCCCAAATTAGTATATTTGTGACAAATATATCATCCATTAAATTTGATAAATGCCACAAAATTAGTATAACTGTAATAAATTTAGAATAAAATCCTAAATTAGTACACCAATTAACTATCATGTGTTATCCAATTCAACAATTCGATATTAAAAATTTAACAAAAACTAACATAGGATAAATTTGTTACAAATATAGCAGTTTGGCATAAATTTATCAAAGGTGTACCGATTTAAGATTTTTGGTGCCAAAAATTAGTTTGGGATAATTTTATCACGGATGTATAAATTTGAGACTTTTCATGATATTAACTCTGATTTTTTTTTTAAGTCCCATTATAACTTACCCTGCCGTATCTCATTAAACTATAGTTTTTTTTTTGGTCGGTCATTAAACTATAGTTTAGAGAAGCCCAAATTGCAAAATAACTAAAAGGCCCAATTATCAAACAAAAAAAATTTGTGGTCTTCGACCAAAAAAATTGTTGTCAACGTCTTTTTTAATAAACTGTGACTATTGTTAGCTAATTAATTGTGTCATGAAAGTAGTTGATTTTGTTGAATTCTTTTCCCATTAATAGTTATACGTGTTAGAATATTAAACACTAAAGCATGTCTTCATTGAATAACGTGGACTTTTAGAGTAATTGGTACAAAACCTTCAAAGTAGGTCTTGTATTCAAATATTTGTTTGGGCTGAAATCTCACGGGGCACTTATTATTCCTTCTTTAGCTTTAATGAAATTTCTTTTTTACAATTTTACCATGACTTTCTAAATTTACATAGATTAACTTATCTTTATTCTAACTTCCTTATATTATTCATTCGACCCAAACAACAAAATGGTCTTGCTTAAAATCAATGTAAATATAGCATGACTAGGGTTATAAGATTTTACCGAGAAAAAAAGGAGTAATGCATTGGAAGCCATAAACTTGTCATGACAATACAATGAGGCCCTAAAACTTGTTACATTAGTGCAATCAAATCCTATCATTAATCCCATCAAACTTAATTTACAAAAAATGCCAATGTGTCTTTTTTTCTCTCTCTCCTACATGGCATTGTCATGGTTAAAACAAAAAGGATAAGTTAAAATAACGTCATTTTGGTCCATATCTAAATTTTTCAATATAATAAAATAAACCAAATTATTATTAAAAAAAGAGCACAAGCCCCACCATCACTGGAAATGGCTGACGATGGTGGGGCGAAGGTCAACTAGGGCCGTCGAGCCTCAACCAATGGCCAACCCGACTAGTGGCAACCCTTGGCCAGATATGAGGGGCCGCAACTCTTGTTCAAATTTAGGCAAGGGCTTGTGGGCCCTTGCCTACAATTGGCCAAGGGCGACAGTGCTAGTGGTAGCCCTTGGCTAGATTTGGGGAGGGCTACAACCCTCGCCTAGATCCACCAAGGTTGTTGGCAACTAGCTAAGGCTTGGCAATCTCGGCCAACCTTCACCCCATCATCGCCTAGTTTTGCCTTTTTTTTTTAAAGTTTAGTTTATATTTTTATCCTAATTTAAATAATATTTAGATTAAAAATCATATTTGACCAAAATAACATTGTTTTAGCTTTGTTTTCCATATTTTAGCCACATTAGTATTTTCGGCTAGCCAAGTTGGATGGTGTTAACGAGAGTATTTGATTGCATCAATTGACAAATTTTAAGATTTGATAGTATTTTTAAAAGTTTTATGATTCAATTGCATTTTGTGACAAGTTTTAGAATTTCTAGTACACTTATTTTAAAAAAAATTTAGATAAATACATCGAAAGTCCTAAAACTTGTCATAATAGAGTAATTTATTCTTAAAACTTTCAAAAAGAACAATCAAATCATAAACTTATTAAATTTGTGTAATTAAGTCCTTCTGTTAAATCCATCCAATTTAACTAACGGGAAATATTGATCTGACTCTTTTTATTATATTTTGAAGAGAAAGGTGCTAATGTAGTTTCCATGTCATCCATTTGAAAAAAAAAAATTAGGTTTCATTTGTTTTGCAAAAAATATTTTTCAGCATTTGAATTGCTTAGGAAAATAAGTTAACAAAAAATCTATACTTAAAATCCAGAAAGCAATTTCCTCTTAAAAAGTCGAAAATTATTCTCCAAAATAAAATTAGATATCAATGCTTGCTTGGACCAGATACTCTATAGCTGACCTATGTTTAGAGGCTAAGTCAAGTCCGCAAGGGTCAGATGAGGCCAAGCCCAAGTTCGCACAAGACGGGCTTGGGACTCTAGTGCCCATGCCCGGGTTACAAGCACCCATGCTCGAGTCCACTAAGGTCGGGCCCTCGAACTCTGTGCCCATACTTTGGTCCATCTAGGCTAGACTCAGGTCCCCAATGCTTGCGTCCAAGTCCATCGAGTTCTAGCCTAAATCCATCAAGGCCAAGCTCAGGACCTAGGTGCCTGTAACAAGTTCTCCAAAGCTCACATCCAAGTCTATTGAGATCGCGTCCAAGTTCATCTAGGTTGAGCTCAAGTCCATTGAGATTGAGCCTAGGAACCTAGTCCCCTCGCCTAAGTCCATCAAGGCCAATCCCCATACTTCAGTGCCCATGTACAACAATGGCGGTATGAGCTCGGCCATGAACCTGGTCCCCTCGCCTAAGTCCATCAAGGCCAATCCCCATACTTCAGTGCCCATGTACAACAATGGCGGCATGAGCTCGGCCATGGTTGCATCAATTTCCAAGCTTCTTCAAGATCACGAACATCCCTACTTGAGTTTCATTGAGCTTAGCCATGGCCACTATAGTGTGAAATGTTGAGTTTGACGGGCAGCTATAGAATGAATTCCGTGAAATCTTTGTTGAATTCATGGATGTTGTCGGGGAAAACAGAGCATGTTCTTTATTAACATGACTCTTAACCATTTTTAAATTAAAAAATGCAGTTTACCAATGATCGATCATTTGTGGTCTCCCATGAGTTTGTTCAAACTCTGTTTCGCATCAAGGACACAGACTGGAAACTCAGTTTCCAGTAAATGAACTCATCTCACGGGGGCTTTCCGGCTTTTGGGTACTTTTGTTATGCACACGATGGACGTGAAAATCGGAGGCGGCATTCCCTCTTTCTCGAAGCCTACGCAAACGTAAAGGCAAGCTCGAATCCACGCAACAGGAGACATGACGGGGGCTGATTAACTTTCCATTGTCACAAATTATATCAACTGATCCAACTCTAGAGTCACCATCTAATGAATGACAGAGGACCTATTACCATAACCGTAAACTGAACAAGAACTAACCACTAGGACTTCAGGAATGATCCATACACATTGTATTGACTGAGCAAGTTCTATTAAGTCCAGTGTGCATGCCAATCTCAAAGTCTTCGAAAGGAAAGATGGAGCCACTTGTACGACAAGCGCAGATCACGGACTACTCAGCCTATTACTCTGTTTGGCACACGGCTCGTTGACAACAAACATTTTATTGTGACATCAAATTACCAGAGTCATATAATACACACCATATTGCTCACATACAAACCCTTGGCAGATCAAGCTCGGAAACACCCACCCAGGAAAAAAAAAAAAAGGGGAACTGCTTCTAACAAGTCATATATAACAAAACTACTAGAAAGCAACTTCTAGGCTTTATAACAGACCTCACCATCACAGACACATCCTTCTTTGGCATCTCCTCCTTCCTTTGCCTCCTCCCCAGCTGCTTTGTCGCCTTCGTCTAACTCGTTTTTAGTCGCTTTCTCTTCTTCAACAGCACATTTTGGATGGAGATCAAAGTCACACTCCTCGCAATAATACGACCACCCCTCCCCTGCCTCATCGCAGCCATCACAATTGTACCTTCTCCTCTGAGTAGGAACGAGCTCGTGCTCTTCATGCAGGGGATGCTTCAACTTCTCTGGCCAGCCTTTTATACTTTCCTTGAACTTTTCCTCAAACTTCTTGAGATGTTCAGCAGTAAAAGGATAAGCATCAGCCCCGTGCTCCATTATAAGATCCCTTGTATTTTTAGTCACCGTCTGGCCCGTTGGGCCTATGGCTATGAGCATGGGGATCCCCTTGACCTTGAATTTGCGGCTCAGGAATTTCTTCCTCTGGTCACCAAAGGGGAGCGCCAGCCACGGCATCTGAGCAAAATAATCATCAAATGCAGTTTGGTCCTTGTCGCTGGAGATGAAGATCACCTCAAAGGCATTGTCTGTGGCCTTGATCTTTTCATATGCATCCGTAAGCACTGGCAGGAATGCTCGGCAAGGAGGGCACCAATGTGCCGAGAAGTAAAGGAGGACAGTCTTCCCTACCAAGTCTAATACCGGAATCTGCAATCAAAGTTAAGAAACAACCTTTTAGATAAACCACCAATCAATGGAGAAGGCATGTGAAAACTGCATATATGGAAAGGATTTTCTTAGTCATAGAGCTGGTTTCAAACCTTTCCTTAGCTCATCGAACCCAACAGACAACGATAATTAGGACCTCATTGTAGACATTAAAAATTCCTGAGTAATTAGCTTCTAGGTGAAAGAACAAATGTACCTTGGTTCCATCCTTTCCAATGACGAAATCCAGATCCCCTGAAACCAAAATCGATTCCAAGGTTTGGGATTCTTCCCTTTTCTTCTCTATCTCTGCAAGCTCCGCAAACTTTTCTGGAGTGAATGGGTAAGCTACAACTCCATGCTCTTCCACAATTTCAGCAACGTTGGGATGGACAGTCTTCCCATCACAACCGATTATGACCAAAGTGGGTAGGGCCGACAGCTCAAAGTACCTAACCAACTTCTCACATTTCTTGTCTTTGAATGGTAATGAAAGCCATGATATGCTTCCAAGAGATTTGTTGAATGATGCTTCATCATCATCGAGAGGTATCTGAACGATCTCAAAACTCTCTCCTTTGGCCTTCAATTTCTCATAAACTTCTAGTAATTTCGGTGTGAAATCAATGCATGATTTGTACGTGGACAACGAGAAGTATAGAGCCACAATTTTCCCTTCAAGCTCAGAAACAGGAACCTAGTTTGGCCACAGAACTAGATTAGCAAAAGGAAGATGGAAATCTGAATCATAAGCACACACAACCATCAATTTCAAATGCATCAAAGATCTTTTTAGGTTTACCTGATTCCCATTGGAAGAAACTACAGAGTCACGGGATCCATGGACCAAAAGAGAGGTCAATGATTGATTTCTCCTAGCAGCTTCTTCCTGGTCTTTCAACTCTTTGATGCGTTCTGGAGTGAAAGGGTGACCTTCCACTCCATGCTCACGGATGATCTCCACTCCACTATCTGTCAAGACTGTACCTGTGCAATCGAGAATGACAAGATGGGGTATTCCCCTCACCTTAAACAATTCATCCAAGCTATCACGCTTGTTCGAGTCAGAGAACGGGATTGCAAGCCACGGCATCTTGGAAAAGTATGCAGTGAAGGATTCCTCATCCTCATCTGCGGAGATAAAAATGATTTCCAGGTCACCTCTTGGGGAAAGTTCATTGTACACCTCCACTAGAGTCGGGGTGAACCGCTGGCATGGACCGCACCACGATGCGGAGAAGTACAAGCCGATCTTCTTCCCCTTCAAGCTATCGACCCTAACCTGATATAGGATGAAAGATTCCTAATTTGAGTTCTTTCAACAGCAATCAGCAAGCAAGGCACACTAGATCACTTGACCACCACCACAAAAATCCTGAAAATGCTCAAAGATACATCCAAATGCCAACTGGAGAAACACTTCCCTTAAGCACTACTCATTAATTTGCTAGCAAATCAGCAGTCTCGTCGACCAAAACAAGTACACCACATTGAAGTTGCGATCATTTACACTAAATGTCATTACTTTATAGCAATATCGAATCTATATATACAGCGTCCACGTGACTCTAAGTATATATATCTTTTCTTTATAAAGTAATGCATCAATTACCAATCATCCAGTTTCTGAAGGAAATAAATGGATCATACTCGAAAAATGATGATCAAAGATCAGACCAACTCAGCTTATCTTGAGCTAAATTCACCACCTTAGCCATCACAAACTGAAGGCTTCGTAATCACAGACTCCCAGCAAAGAACCAACCAAAAAGAACATTGGCATTTCCAATCCGGCAAGAGAAGCAACAACCAAGAATCAGATCACTAAACTTTCGACTATCCTTCCCCCACACTTCGAAATTCAAGAACCGATCACCAGATCGAGAACTTCTCGCACGAAACTGGGTAGTCAGCGAAACAACCCACAACGGAGGCCACGACAACTTCCACAAGGACGCCAAACCACAATTATTTTCTTCTCCTTGAAAAGAGGAACCGAGTTTTACCTGATCGCCGTTGTTCCGGACGAGGAAGTCCCTGTCCGGAGAAGCCAAGAGGGACTGAACGTCGTGAGAAGCCGCCCCGCCTTCGACAACGTCCGCCATCCTCGTCGCTTTCGCTGCTGGTGCTCTGGTATCGTTGCAGGGTGTGCCTGAGAAATCCTCTGGTGGCGGGCTTCTGCTCCCCTATTTATATACAAAGAGAAAAATCTCATGCACTCGGATATATATTTTCTTTTAATTAATATGGTCATTAGCTCTTTAATTTTTTTCCTTTTTATATTTTGCATCTTCTTTTG
Source organism: Corymbia maculata (assembly GCA_014182735.1). NCBI lineage: Eukaryota > Viridiplantae > Streptophyta > Magnoliopsida > Myrtales > Myrtaceae > Corymbia > Corymbia maculata. The sequence goes on from CM024689.1 coordinate 19,616,330, forward strand.
CGGTTTCTAGATGCTTCCTTCGATTTTTGGGATACCCTACTTGGCAGTAGGTTAAAGAACTTGTCGGTTGTTAAAGAGAATAATGTGATTTTCACTCATTTTTACTCACCTCACATATCCTATTTATCTAGCAATAGCTAAAATTTGATTTTCACCAATTCTTACTTACCTCAGATACTATGAATTATCATATCCTATTTATCTAGCAATAGCTAAAATTTGAAACTTTGACATGAAGTTTATTTTCTTCGTCGTAAGATCTGTAAATTAATTTTGAATATTTTTTTCCTTAAAATCAAAAAATATGAAAGACTTTTCAACAACGAGTTAAATGACCCATTAATTCTCTTTTAACTTGTTAAGGATCTGCTTAAGTTTACAGTTCCTTTTTTTATACAAAGAAAAAAATCTCGTGCACCCCGATATATTATTTTATTATTATTAATATGATCATTAGCTTTTTAATTTTTAATTTTTCTATTTTCTTTCTTTTTAAAGGTTTCTGGATGCTTCCTTGTACTTTTTAGGGCTGACAACGGCATCTCGGGAAGTGGGCTCCAACGTAAGGGACATTGCACACGTCTTTTTACCATTCCTCGCTTCCTCCGCCCCCGAGAAGCCACGTCTTTTTCAGTCTCCAACGCTTGAAGAATGCAGTGAATTTTCATTTCAACCCTCTCAATATTAAATTATAGCAAGTTAAATCTTAATTTTTTTCAAAAAAATATTTTTATTCGTGAACTTTTGAATTTGCCTTCTTCGTCGGCACCCTCGCCGCTCTTCCTCCTGTTGGAATTTGAAAAATTATGAAATCACCGCGGTTAATCCATCTAATCAAAAGCGAAAATCATAAGATGAGAAATTTTATAAGATTCTGAAATTCGCAATACTTAAGAGGATGAGACTTATTGATTTGCATGGGATGTGGAAAGGGGTTATTGAAAAATATTATGCAAAACTTAATAGCCAAGCGCTCGTTATTCAGTAATCAAAACAAGAGAATATTCTATGCCAATGCTTCTTTTTCCGTAGGGTGGGGGTAAATGCATTGATGTACAGTGTCCAAGTACACTAGCGTTGGATTAGGAAAGCAATTAGGATTAATTTTTCAATAATTCTTTTATGATGTCATCTAGTCCGTTTACTAAATAAAGAGAAAAGCCGAATGAAAAATGGATTAATATTCATTTAGGTTGTATCTAATTAATTGTAGAATTAACTCATGACTAGTCCCATTTCATATGGTTTAGTATTCATCATGCATGTTGTCTAGCACTTTTGGACATGTGTAGACTTATCAAAATAGATCATAAGCCTATTTTTTAACCCACACTTGATAGGTTGTATTATTATATGGATTAATTATATTCAATAAATATGCCATAAATTGATTATATGTCACAAATGGGTTTAATATAAGTGTAAATGGGTTCGCAACTTATTTAGATCTAATCTATCTCTATGATTATTTTGTTCACTCTCTCAATCTTATGCTCGCTCGCTCTATGCTTTCATCTTAGTTTGGATATGAATTTTTCTAAATTATATTAAATATAAAAGTATTTTAACAGTATAGGTTGAGTTGAGTTGGGTTGGGTTGGGTTAGGTGTGGGTGGGAAATGTATTACTAGATTTATATTACATGAAAACGTGTCAAAAATAGTTTAAATGATTCAATTTGAGGTGGATCGTTTTTTATCTGACCTAATCCAACCCCACTTACCAATTTTGATAGGTCTCCTTGTAGGAAAGACATGAATGGCTTGGGCACTTAAGCAAATTCATGTCTTCATATTCTTATTTTATTTTTTATTGACCCCTTGACCATTCCTTGCTTCCTCCCCAAGAAGTCCATCTCGAAAAATTAAACCTTGACAAAATTCTATTTCTTACCCTCTCGATTTTTATATAGTAAGATTTTAAAATTTATAAGAGCCAAACTACATTTTTACCTTTCACGCATGGCTCGACGTAAAGTGAGAAATTAAAAGTATGATTTGCTCAAGTCAATTTTTAATTATAAGTTAGATTTTTACATTTTTTTAGGATTTCAGTTTTACCCCTAAAATTTTGGTTGGTTGCCAAAAAAGAGAGTCAATGGACCTTTTTGACCTTAGTCCAAATAAATAATAAAACATGTTAAGAAAAAATGGTAAAAGTGTGCAATTAATCCATCTAATCAAAAGAAAGATCATAAACACGAAAAGGATAAATACGAATTGGCTGAGTTGATAGGAATAGTTAACCGACAAAATTTTCGATTCTTAATGAAATTTTGTGTTTAATTTATCCTCTTTAAGCTTCAATACCCGGAAACATTAATTACCTTATAGCATTTGTGGCGGGAAAATTATCGCATCAAATCATAAATATGTTGTATGAATATCACATTGATCTTGAATTTTTCAATTTTCCTAATTCACTCTAGATGATAATATTGAAAATTGAAAAATTCTATGAAAAATCCGAAAGCTGCAATAATTAGGAGGACGAGACCGATTTGTAGGGGAGGTAAAGAAGGAACGTGAGAGCGGTTGGAAAATGACCGTGAGCTTGACGTGTCCAGGTTGATTGTCACGAGAATGCGCTAGCGCTAGACAAGATTGTGCGATATGTCTCAAAAAAAAACAAGCGAAGATTCCTTCTCGATGCTTCTTTTTTTCTTGGAAATTAGGGTTTGATCTCATCCTTTTGGTGTTCAAACTCTTCGGTCAAGCACCTAAATCTACGCCCCGAAAAGATTTTTTAAAAGAAAAGAAAAGAAAAAAAAGCAACAACATGCAATTGGAGACCAAACTAAATTTTGAAGAAGGGAAGTGAAGATTGGAAATTCATAATAATTATAAGGACATGTTAGATACTCATCTTATTTTTCTATTTTTTTATTATCCAAAATAAATAAATAAAAACAGAAATCCATTACAATTAATTTTTCTATTCCCCGAAATATAAAAAAAAAAAAGTTGCTAGAAAATATATTTGAAATAGAAAAAAAAAAAAAATCTACTTATTTGTTCGTGAGAATAGAAATGGAAAAAAATAATTTTTTTAAGAAAGAATATTCTGACAAAATCAATTTTACTAGATGAGTGACAACAATATAGATACTATAAACTAATAAACTAAAAAGGTCAATATGAATATCATCTCATTCCATAAAATATCTAATTACTTCTAAATTTATTTTACTTTTGTACGTCCAGCAATATTTTGGGTTCTTTCTAAAAATTATTCAAATTGCACTTTGGGTGTATTTCTCTAGAAAAATTTCATGACAAGAGACAATGTTTAAAAAAAAATCATTTTTTAGAAAAATATTTTCTCCTTTTTAGATTTAGGAATTAATTTTACTAACTCTTGAGCACGCATATTTTCTTTGACTATATTTCATTGACTAGTCATTTTTAACAAACTAAACGCATGAAAATTCAAAATTCAATTCTTGAAAATTTCTTTTATATTATTTTCTCCCGATGTAGCTGTACACAATTAGCTAGTTGCATTGCCTATTTTTCCAATTGAGCAGTGACTCTTTAATATATAATAGGTTGAGATTTTCACCAATTAATATATAACTCCCAAAAAAAAAAAAAATCACTTTCTACTAAAGACATATCGGTCCTAATTCCAAACGTCAATGCATTATGAGGGCACTTGTGTGGTGTTGAAGGATGAATCTCCCAATCGCGATTTATAGTAATTAATTTTTTCTTTCATAATTTTTATATAAAATATTGAAACACATCAAAAACTTAAAAGGTTTTATGATTGATGGTGAAATTGACTCTTTTCTCTATACAATGGCCATCAACTATTAGGGATTCGCTTCCCAAAAATCTTTTGAAACCTTCTTCATTGTAGTCTAAAATTCATACCCCTACTAATATCTTGAATAACTTTCTCATAATAATTTCAATTGCAAAAAAGGAATGTTGCGACTTTTATAAAATATTTTATAGATATCATACGGTTATGGTTACTTTAAAATTTCAGCAGCTTATGATAACTTTTTAGGAAGCTACAGCGCTTGACGTTTAGGTGCTACAATTTATAAAATATAAATTTCATAAACATAAAAAGCCATGTAGTTTTATACATTTTTACCGACCTGGCTCTACTAATTTTGAAATGGAAAGATCAGGGAAAGGGAGAGTCAACGTCAAGTCTCCGGGCATTAATTATTGCCGACGATGCCAAATCCAGGGCTGGTCTGCCTGGTAAAGCAGTCTAGGAAAACTCACTCTTTGTCACGGACAATGAGGGAAAACAAGAATAAAATTATTGTGCTTTTCTTGCATAGTGCGTATTCCCACCCAACACGTGTTTTTCATTTTATTTTTTGGTAAAATTTATTTTCGATATGCAACTGTTAATCCTGACTTTATATGGATATATTCTTTTTTTTACTTTACTCTTGTTCTTTAAATTTTTATATCGAGTACATAAATTTTGATGCGTACCTGTATTTTTCAATCTTTTTTCATTTGAAGTTACTTTTCATTTACTTTGCTTGAAATTTCTTTTTACAACTTTACCATGGGTTAATTTGTTTTTATTTTGACTCCTTAATATCATTGAATTGACCCTTTTGCGAAATTGTTGTGACTTTGACCTGACTTTAAAACCAATGCAAATGCAATGTTAGTAAAAGCTTATGCAATCGTGACTAGGTGTTAAAATCAGATGTAGTCATGCTTTTAAAAGGAGAAACAATAAATGCAAATTGATACATTTTGAATATTGATTATAGTAAAATCATTTGTGCTTCAAGTGATATTAAATAAGATTTGCCACATTCAACTTGAAACTTGCAACAGATAGAGAAGCTTAGTATCCCCAAAGCTTCATTTTTCTTGATTATAAATTTTGTGAGCTATGTTTCAGCTAAAACAATGAATAATTCTCAAACCCAACTCTTAGTTTAAGCATAATATCTCAAATTCGACTCAGGTTAATGAAGACATTTTCTATTGACTAATTATTTCAAGTGATATGAGTAATCGTTTTATGAAAAATATTTTTCAAATCATTTATTTTTCACGAAACAAACGAAACTTAAATAAACATAAATAAACAAGTCATAATCATTTCATCCTAGCATAACATGTAATGTGATGTCAAGATTTCTTTTCAATTATATCGCTATGACCTTAGACATAAAAATACAATTATAGTAGTTCAATCTCAATGGACATCCATCCTATATTTTCCAAAAGAGTGATCTTCATACAGCCGATATCTTCACAAAAGCACATTCACTCAAGTGCTTTCAAGATCTTTTATTCAAAATTCAGTGGACTTTTTCGACATCACCTTAAGTTTGATGGGGGTATGTTAGATATATTTAGATTATTTACGATATTCTAAATATCTTTTATATCCTTGATATTTATCATATATTGGATATCTTTAAGATTAATTGTAATTGATTTAGTCATATTCTGTTGGTGTAGATAATTACCCTATAAAGCCTATAAATAGGCTCATGTACTCCTTGTTAATACTAATTAAATATATACAAAAAAAATAAAAAACACTCTTTATTTTTCTCTTTAGCATTATTATCATTCTTAACTTTGAGCTTATGCAGTAGAAGTGAAATTAGCGACGAGATGATCGATGCCAGTCTTGAAGTAGCAAATCAGGATGCTGTTCAATCGGTTGTTCCTCGGCATCTTTAGGATTTCATTTGTCGGAGAAGGCAGCCAGTGGCGAATAACTTCATCCAGCTTCTCATTGCTGAGACCGATGGGATCCTGCGCGAGAACACGCAAAGCTCATGAGCTTGCCGGTGGGGAGGCTGAAGATGGTGGCGAAGAGGGAGGTGATGCAACGCAAAGGATGAGGGTTGAAGAAGATGAAGCGAGAAAGAAAACAAAAGGAAAGGAAAAAGAGAGAAAAGAAAATGAAATGGAAAGAAAAAAAAAAAAAATGTCGTTCGATGAAAATGCCCTTGGCTTGAATAAGATTTGGTCTTCCATTGAATTCATGCCCTTAATTGAGACTTAAATTAACCATGTCAAGCTTTTATTAGAGACTAAATAAGCCTTCAAGTTCTTATTCGATAGATGATTCACTTTAAATCATTTTTTTTAAGAAAATGGCTCCATTAAAGGTCTATATTTGAAATTTTCCCGCTATGTGGTACCATATCGAATATCAACATGGAACAAACTTCTTTTGCAGCGCCTTTCCTCTTGTTTTTTTCCGATCGCTCTCCCTGAAGATGACTAGCGCCACACATTTCGGGAGCAAGGGATTATCAAGCAAGACTTGGGAGACTTGATGGGGGCTGATTAGCTTTCCATTGTCACAAATAATATCAGCTGATCCGGATCTTAGAGTCACCATCTAATGAATGACAGAGGACCTAAACACTAGGACCTTAGGAATGATCCATACACGTTGTATTGAGTGAGCATGTTCTATTAAGTGCAATGTACATGCAAATCTCAAACCCGCATCTTCAAGAGGAGAGACGGAAGCATTCGTCGGCAACTGCCGATCACAGACTATTTGAGTTTACTGCTCAATTTGGCACGCGGCTTGTCGACAATAAACATTTTATTGAGACAGCAAATTGTCAGTCATAACGCATACCATATTTCTCACATACAAGCCATTCGTAGATCAAGCTCGGAAACATCCACCCAGGAAAAAAAACAAGGACAACTGCTTCAAACGAGTCATAGATAACGAAACTACTAAGAAGTAACTTTCAGGCTTTATGACAGACCTCTCCATCACAGACCCATCCTTGTTTGGCATCTCCTTCTTCCTTTGCCTCCTCCCCAGCTACTTCATCATCTCCATCCAACTCGTTTTTAGTCGCCTTCTCCTCTCCAACAGCACATTTTGGATGGAGATCAAAGTCACACTCCTCGCAATAATACGACCACGCCTCCGCTTCCTCATCGCAGCCATCACAAATGTACCTTCTCCTCTGAGTAGGAACAAGCTCGTGTTCTTCATGCAAAGGATGCTTCAACTTCTCTGGCCAGCCTTTTATACTTTCCTTGAACTTTTCCTCTAACTTCTTGAAATGCTCAGCGGTAAAAGGATAAGCATCAGCCCCATGCTCCATTATAAGATCCCTTGTTTCTGTAGTCACCGTCCGGCCCATTGGGCCTATGACTACGAGCATGGGGATCCCCTTGACCTTGAATCTGCGACTCAGGAATTTCTTCCTTTCGTCACCAAAGGGGAGCGCCAGCCAAGGCATCTGAGCAAAATAATCGTCAAACGCAGTTTGGTCCTTGTCGCTGGAGATGAAGATCAGGTCAAAGGCATCGTGTTTGGCCTTGATCTTTTCATATGCCTCCGTGAGCACTGGCAAGAAAGCACGGCAAGGAGGGCACCAATGTGCTGAGAAGTAAATGAGGACAGTCTTCCCTACCAAGTCTGATACCGGAATCTGCAATCAAAGTTAAGAAACAACCTTTTAGATAAACCACCAATCAATGGAAAAGGCATGTGAAATCCGCTTATATTGAAAGAACTTTCCTAGTTATAGACCTGGTTTCAAACCTTTCCCCAGCTCATGGAACCCAAGGGACGACGATATCTAGGACCTTATTGGAGACATCAGAAATTCCCGAGTCATTAGCTTCTAGGTGAAAGAACAAATTTACCTTGGTTCCATCCTTTCCAATGACAAAATCCAGATCCCCATAAACCAAGATTGATTCCAAGGTCTGAGATTCTTCCCTTTTCTTCTCTATCTCTGCAAGCTCTGCCAACTTTTCTGGAGTGAATGGATAAGCTGCAGCCCCGTGCTCTTCGACAATTTCAGCAACATTCAAATGGACAGTCTTCCCATCACAACCGATTATGATCAGAGTGGGTAGGGCCGACAGCTCAAAGTACCTAACCAACTTCTCACAATTTTTGTCTTTGAATGGTAATGAAAGCCATGGCATGCTTCCAAAGGATTGGTTGAATGATGATTCATCATCATCAAGAGGTATCTGAACGATCTCAAAACTCTCTCCTTTGGCCTTCAATTTCTCATAAACCTCCAGTAATTTTGGTGTGAAATCAACGCATGATTTGTACGTGGACAACAAGAAGTACAGAGCCACAGTTTTCCCTTCAAGCTTAGAAATAGGAACCTAGTTTGGCCACATAACTAAATTAGTAAAAGGAGGATGGAAACCGAATCATAAGCACGTACGACCATAAGTTTCAAATGCATCAAAGATCTTTTTAGGTTTACCTGATTCCCATTGGATGAAACTACGAAGTCACGAGATCTATGGACCAAAAGAGAGGTCAATGATTGGTTTCTCCTAGTAGCTTCTTCATGGTCTTTCAACTCTTTGATGCGTTCTGGAGTGAAAGGGTGACCTTCCACTCCATACTCACGGATTATCTCGACTCCGCTATCTGTCAAGACTGTACCTGTGCCATCAAGAATGACAAGGTGGGGTATTCCCCTCACCTTAAACAATTCATCCAAGCTATCACGATTTTCCGAGTCAGAGAACGGGATTGCAAGCCACGGCATCTTGGAAAAGTATCCAATGAAGGACTCCTCATCCTCCTCTGCGGAGATAAAAATGATTTCCAGGTCACCTCTCGGGGAAAGTTCATTGTACACGTCCGCCAGAGTCGGGATGAACCGTTGGCATGGACCGCACCACGACGCAGAGAAGTACAAGCCGATCTTCTTCCCCTTCAAGCTATCGACCCTAACCTGATATAGGACAAAAGATTCCTAATTTGAGTTCTTTCAACAGCAATCAGCAGGCAAGGAACGCTAGATCACTTGACCACCTTCACAAAAATCCTGAAAATGCTCAAAGATACATCCAAATGCCAACTGGAGAAGCACTTCCCTTAAGCACTACTCATTAATTTGGTAGCGAATCCGCAGTCTCATCCACCAAAACAAGCACTCCACATTGACGGCGTGAGCATTTCCACTAAAGATCATTACTTTGTAGCAATATCGAATCCATATATACTGCGACCACGTGACTCTAAGTATATATCTTTTTTTACAAAGCAATGCCTCAATTACCAATCATCTAGTTTCTGAATGAAACAAATGGATCATACTAAAAAAATTAATGATCAAAGATCAGACCAACTTAGCTTATCTTGAGCGAAATTCACCACCTTAGCCATCACAAAGTGGAGGCTTCGTAATCACAGACTCCCAGCAAAGAACCAACCAAAAAGAACATCAGCATTTCCAATCCGGCAAGAGAAGCACCGACCAAGAACCAGATCAGTAATGCTCTCGATCACTCCCCCAATTCGAAATTTAAGAACCGATCACCAGAACAAGAACTTCTCACGCAAAACTGGGTAGTCAGTGAAACAACCGACAACGAAGGCCATGGAGAACTTTGACAAGGACGCCAACCCACGACTCTTTTCTTTCTCCGTTTCCGAAAGAGCAAGAGTAGAAAAAGGAGGAACCGAGTCTCACCTGATCGCCGTTGTTCCGGACGAGGAAGTCCCTGTCCGGAGAAGACAGGAGGGACTGAACATCGTGAGAAGCCGCCTCGCCTTCAATAACGTTCACCATCCTCGTAGCGTTCGCTCCTGGTGTTCTGGTATCGTTGCAGAGCGTGCATGAGAAATCCTCCAGTGGCGGGCTTCTGCTCCTCTGTTTATATACAAAGAGAAAAATCTCGTGCACTCAGATATATTATTATTTTTATTATAAATATGATTATTAGCTCTTTAATTTTTCCTTTTTTTATTCTCTCTTTTTTTAAAGGTTTCTGGATGCTTCCTTGGACTTTTCGGGGTTTGCAAGGACGGCATATTGGGAAGTGGGCTCCTACGTAGGAAACTCGTGGACTTTGCACACGTCGGCAAATCTCAGTCTTGGTTTCTCTTATTTTATATTTTTGTTTATCTACTCCTTTTTAACATTCCTTGCTTCCTCCTTCCCCGAGAAGCCACGTCTTTTTAAGTCTCCAACGCTTGAAGCATGCAGAGAATTTTCAGTTCAACCCTCTCAATATTGAATCATAACAAGTTAACATTTTTATTCGTGAGCTTGCGAATTTGCCTTGGGCGCGCCCTTGCCTCTCTTCCTCCTATTGGAATTTGAAAAATTATGAAATCACCACGATTAATCAATCTAATCAAAGAGGAAATCATAAGATAAGAAATCCTATAAGAACCCGAAATTCACAATAATTAGGAGGATGGGATTGATTGATTTGGAGGGGATGTGGAAAGGGGGATATTGAAAAGTATTATGCGAAACTTAGTGACCAAGAACGCATTATTCGTTAGTGAAAACAAGAGAATATTCTACGTCGATGCTTCTCTTTTTCTTAGGGGTGGGGGAAATACATTGATGTATGCTGTATGAGTACACTAGCGTTGGATTGGGAAAGCAATTAGGATTAATTTTTTGGTAATTCTTTTATCATGTGATTTATCAACTAAGAGGAAACCGAATGAAAAATAGATTAATATTGCAGTTAGGTTGCATTTGATTAGTTATAGAATTAACTCATGACTAGTTCCATTTCATATGGTTTAGTATTCACTATGGGTTAATTATATTTGGAAAATATGTCATAAATTGGTTTAGACTCAACCCTACGGGTCACAAATGGGTTTAGTATGAATGTTAAATAGGCTGGCAACTTACTTAATATTTTGTTCACTCTCTCAATCTCACTCTTGCTTGCTCTGTACTTTCACCTTAGTTTGAATATGAATTTTTCTATAGCGGATTAGATATGGAAGTGTTTTAACAATATAAGTCGGATTAAGTGTAGGTTGTGTATATGCCATTAGATTTGAATTACATGAAAATGTATCAAATTAGGTTAAATAGATTAATTTAAGTCGGATTTTTTTATTTGACTTAAATCCAACCCCACACGCTAGTTTGATAGGTGTCCTCGTAGTTAAGACATGGATGGCTTGGGCACGTCAGTAAATTCATGCCTATATCTTCTCATTTTACTTTTTATTGACCCCTTGACCATACCTTTGCTCAAGAAGTCCATTTGAAAAAAAATTGACAAAATTCTATACTTTACCCTCTCAATTTATATAAGTTATATTTAAAAATTCTTTAAGACCTAAATTGCATTTTTACCTTTTTGTTCACGCATGGGTCCGCGTTAAGTGAGAAATTAAAAGTATGATTTACTCAAGTCAATTTTTAATTATAAGTTAGATTTTTTAAACTTTTTAGGATTTTAGGTTTACCCCTTAAATTTTGGTCGATTGCCAAACAAAAGTTGATATGCCTTTTTGACCTTAGTCTAAATAAACAATAAAACATTGTATGGAAAAAATGGTAAAAGTGTCGCGATTAATCCATCTAATCAAGAGAAATATCATAGACAAGAAAATAATGAATACGAATTCGCTGAGTTGAAAGGAATAGTTAAACTACAAATTTTCAATTCTTGATAAAATTTTATGTTTAATTTATCCTCTTTAAGCTTCAATACCCGAAGCATCAATTACCTTGTAGCATTTGTGGCGGGAAAATTACCGTGTCAAACCCTAAATCTGTGATATAGATACCAACTCAATCTGAAAATTTTCAATTTTCCTGATCCACTCCAAATGATAATATTGAAAATCGAAAAATTCTATGAAAAATCCGAAATCCGCAATAATTAGGAGGACAGGACCGATTTGCAGGGGAGGTGAAAGAGGGGGAAATTGAAAAGGATGATGCGAAACTTAGTGGCCAAGGATGTGTCGTCGCTAGTCAAAAAGGAGTTAAAGAAGGAAGGAACGTGAAAGAGGAAGAATGCGTTAGCGCTAATCAAGATTAGGTGATTTGTCGTACAAAAACAAGGGAAGATTCCATGCCGATGCTTCTTTTTCTTGGAAATTGGGGTTTGATCTCATCCTTTTGGCGTTCCCACTCTCTGGTCAAGCTTCCTATATCTACGCCCCAAAAAGAAAAAAAAATTGAGATCAATCTAAATTTTGACGAATAGAGGAGGAGAATGGAAATTCATAATAATTAAGAGCCTGTTTGATAGCCATTTCATTTTTCTATTTGTCTTTTCTTCTTTTTTTTGCCTCTAGAATAAAAATTTATTTCATAACATGAGCTAATTTTTCTATTCCTTTGAATAGAAAAGTAGTTGGGGAATATAACTGAAATAGAAATAAGAAAAAAATTACATATTTGCATAGAAATTATTTTTGAAAATAGAAATGTTACCAAACGCATTATAAGGTTTATAATCTATTTTCACGGAAGATGTCAATGCTTCTTTTTCTTGGAAATTAAGGTTTGATCTCATCCTTTTAGAATGAAATGATTATGATTGTCTTTGGACCATAAGGTTTCTAACCTATTTTCACAGAAAATGAATGAACAAAAAGTCTTTTTACTTTATTCTTGTTGAGTACATAAATATTGACATCTACCTGTATTTCTCAATCTTTTTTCATTTGAAATTCTTTTCGTTTACTTTGCTTGAAATTTCTTTTTAGAACTTTATCATGACTTTCTAAATTTACATAAGTTAATTTATTTTTATTTGGACTCTTTTATATCGTTGATCGACCCTAGTACGAAATAGTTTTGGCTTTGTCCTTGCTTTGAAACCAATGCAAGCACAATGTCAATAAAATTTATGAAATTATAGCAAAATAAAACGATAAAGCAAAAGCTTATGCAATTGTGACTAGGTATTAAAATCATGATGGAGTCATGCTTTTAAAAGGAGAAATGATAAATGCAAATCGATACATTTTGAATATTGATTATGGTAAAATCATATGTGCTTCAAGTGATATTAATTAAGATTTGCCACACTCAACTTGAACTAGATACATGGCCAAGTGAGAAACTTGAACCAGATAGAGAAGCTTAGTATCCCCAAAGCTTCATTTTATTCATTTATTATAAATTATGCGCTATGTTTTAGCTAAACTATCGAATTGTTCTCAAACCCAACTCTTAGTTTAAGCATAATATTTCAAATTCGGCTCAGGTTAATGCAGATATCTTTTATTGGCTAATTAATTTAAGTGATACAATTAATCGTATTAAGAAATATATTTTTCAAATTATTTATTTTCCACAAAAAAATAGAACTTAAGTAGACAAAAAAAAAAGTCATAATCATCTGATCTTGGCATAACATGTAAATATCGATGTCGTAATTTCTTTTCTATTATATCACTATGACCTTAAGCATATAAATACATTTATAGTATTCAATCTCAATGGACATCCGTCCTACGTACTCTCCAATAGAGTGATCTAGAACTTTACGAAAAACCATTACTATAGGACAAATAATCACGATATAATACTGAAAAATGGATAAATTAAACGCTTAAAAAGATTGATATAATCATCATCTTACCCGGTAAAATATCTTATTACTTCTGCAATTATTCTACATTTGTACATCCAATTGTATTTTGGATTCTTATTAAAAATTATTCAAATCGCACTTTGTTTTCTGTATTATTTTTTTTTCATTTTTTTTACATATATGTCGGTATCCTTTTCGTCAATAGACAAATGGTCATTAATATCCTTTCTTGATGTAACTCTGCCCAATAGCTAGTTGCAATTGAAGTGGCCCTTTGATATTTTAATACGCATTAGCATGATATTTTCACCAATTAATATACAAATCCTCAAAAGAAATATTTATTTTCTAGGAAAGACATGTTGGCAAAAATCAACCAAGAAAAAGATACTATCCCAAATGTCAAATTCATTATGAGCACTATATGGTTTGAAGGATAAATCTCATGATCGCAATTTATCACAATTATTATTTTTTAAGATATTGTAATATGCAAAAACTTAAAATGATTTGTGATCAATGATGAGATTTACTCTCTTTTATACCTTACTCCATCAAAGATTGGGGATCTGCTTTCGAAGAATCTTTAAATGCATATTACCCTTTAAACACCTTTCAATAACTTTAATTGTGAAAAGAAGGCGACTTATATAAATTATTTGGTAAACACCTCATGGCTATAATTACGGGTACTTTAAAATTTCAGGGGCTTGTAATGATATTTTAGGAAGCCATTGCAATTTATAAAATATGCATTTCAAAAACATAAGAGCCACATCATTTTATGACACACCACAGCCACATTGTACCAATTGGCTTTACTAATTTTGAAAGGGAAAGCCCCAAAACAAAGAGTCAACGTCAAGTTTTCGAGTATCAATTATTACCAACAAACCTGGACTGTCGATGGCAAAATGAAGTTAGCCCGTCTCAATTTTGTAAAGAGGCAAATAAGCTAGTCGACTAGGTGGTGGTATAGGTTTAGCGGATAAAAGAATTCCCCACTAGCTGGCCATTTTGACCTCAGAAATCTATGTTGGATATTTTATGTTTTGATGTTCACAAACTTGGCTTAAGATAATGAAATTTTCAGTTTTCTTTTAGAAAAATATTAGTGCAGACTAGGAAAACTGACCCTTTGCACGGGCAAAAGAAAAAAAAAACAGAATAAAATTATTGTCCTTTTCTTGCATCGTGTAGATTCCCACCCAATGCCGCGTGTCTTTTATTTTCTTATTTTTCCTAAAAGTTTATTTCCATTTGCTTTTAATCTGGCTTTAATATAATGCTGCTTTTCGCTTTTCTCTTGTTTGTTACATGTGAGGAAAAATGACATAAATAGTATACGAACTTTGGCTCGATATATAATATTATCTCTGAACTTTTGATTGGTCTAATATGATCCCCGAACCATTAATAAACATTTGATGTTGTCTTTATGTTTGCTCAAAGGACAAGCCAAATGTTATTTTAATAACATGGATTATTATATATTGAGTTGAATTTTAGAAATGATGAGTCAATATGTCCATCATTTTACTTTTCTATTTTAGATGAGCAAAAAATTAAGCGTTAACATGTTCATCTTTATTTGATGACATAGATTATTATATTCTAATGTGATAATATCTTACTTGGATGATCCATGTATAAACCCCCATTTTTTGTCCACCATTCAAATTTTATGGATTGAAAAGCCGTATCATCATATTTTGTTAACTTAAATTAATGGAAGAATGACACTCTAGGAACTAGATTGAATATTTACTGATAATTTAAGGATCATGTTGTATATTGAACAAACATTTATAGACCGTATATGTAATTTTTTCTTTAATTTTTGAATCAAGTGCATAAATATTTTCAAATTTTCGTTTAGATGAGTTTTCCGTGGAGAGAGGTCAGAAAGGACTTTCTACTTCACTTGTAACCATGGGCGGAATGTAATACAAGTCAGCGGGGGGAGTTCCCAAAAGCTTTCATTATAGCTTGACTTTACTCAAATTATCTAATAAATGTTTTTGGAGGAAGAACCCATTGATTTGTCAAACCCATTTTGACTAATCCCTACCATGTCTCATTAAACTACAATTTAGATCGAACAAGATATATGCTAGAAATGAAAAAAATATTTCTTTACACTTTGGTTAATATATTTTTTCAACTTTACCATGAATTTCCAAACTTAGATGGGTTAATTTATTTATATTTTAAAAATTTTTATATCGTTGTGTTGATCCCACTGACATAATGTTTTGGTTATGTCCTTGTGTGTTGATAGGGTTATAAGATTTTACCACGATTAAAAAGTAAAGTTTTCACAATCACGCCTACTTATTAAAATTGTGAATGGGTCATGTTTTTAAATCAAGAAGCAACAAATGTAAATCATTACATATTGTACGTTGATTTTAGTAAAAACTTTCTGCTTCAAGTAGTATACATGGCTGAGTAAAAAACTTGAATCAGATAGAGAAATTTCCTTAATTCCATTTTCTTGATTAAATGTTTTGTGAACTATGATTCAGCTACAATAAATCACATGGGACTCCAAATAATTCTCAACATTCGAGACTCGATCGAATATATTAGAATGAGGTCTCGTCTAGAATCACAATTAATGCCAACATTTTTTTGTCCATACCAAAAAAGAATTCGACCAAGAAAAGAAGGGTGGAAATGTTGAAGTTGAAAGCATGTCGTGTTGTTGAATGTGTATAAGTTCCTTTTCTTGCTAGAGAAGGAAAGAACATTCGACATCGAATATATTGATTCTATCGGCAAATTCAACCTCTTTGACGAAGTGGAAGATATACGAACGTCAAGTGTCGTGCTCCTGATATTACATTTAAGTTTGATATATGTGGAAAACAGTCGAATTAATCCATCTTCTTTCCACAAGAACTAGACATATTGCTAATAGATACTCTTTCATAAACGTGAGCTCCAATTCGGCCTACAAAAGCTAACGGTTCTTGCAAACCAGACTGCATCAAGTATCAGCAACTATAGAACTTTTTTCACAAAGCTTTTTCCGTGTGATTTTTCCGACCGCTCTTCCCTAAGACGATTAGCCATACGCATCCCGAAAGCATGGGATTATCCACCAAGACTTGGGAGACTTAATGGGAGCTGATCAACTTTCAATTGTCGCAAATTATATCAACCGATTCGGATCTAGAGTTACCATCTGATGATATAACAGAGGACCTATTACCATAATGGTGAACTGAGCAAGAGCTAACCCCTAGGAGTCTAGGAATAATCCATACAACTTATAGAGTATGTTATATTAAGTGCAATGTGCATGCAAATTTAACGCTGCATCTTCAACAGGAGAGATGGAAACGCTCGCCGATCAGAGACTACTTGAGCCTACTGCTCAATTTGGCACGGCTAGTCGACAATAAACATTTTATTAAGACAGCAAATTGTCATGGTCATAATGCACACCATATATCTCACATACAAACCCTTCGCAGATCAAGCTCGGAAACATCCACCCAGAAAAAAAAAAGGACAACTGCTTCAAACGAGTCATAGATAACGAAACTACTAAGAAGTAACTTTCAGGCTTTATGACAGACCTCCCCATCACAGACCCATCCTTCTTTGGCATCTCCTTCTTCCTTTGCCTCCTCCACAGCTGCTTCATCACCTTCATCCACCTCGTTTTTAGTCGCCTTCTCTTCTCCGACAGCACATTTTGGATGGAGATCAAACTCACACTCGTTGCAATAATATGACCACCTCTCCCCTGCCTCACCGCAGGCATCACAAGTATACCCTATCCTCCGAGCAGGAACGAGCTCGTGCTCTTCATGCAAAGGATGCTTCAACTTCTCTGGCCAACCTTTTAGGCTTTCCTTGAACTTTTCCTCGAGTTTTTGGATATGTTCGGCAGTAAAAGGATAAGCATCAGCCCCATGGTCCATTATAAGATTTCTTGCTTTGTTAGTCACCGTCCGACCCGTTGGGCCTATGGCTACAAGCATGGGGATCCTCCGGACCCTAAATTTGCGACTCAGGGATTTCTTCCTCTCATCACCAAAGGGGAGCGCCAGCCACGGCATCTCAGCGAAATAATCGTCAAAGGCAGTTTGGTCCTTGTCGCTGGAGATGAAGATCACCTCACAGGCATTACCTGCGGCCTTGATCTTTTCGTATGCGTTTGTAAGCACCGGTAGGAATGCACGGCAAGGAAGGCACCAGTGTGCCGAGAAGTAAAGGAGGACAGTCTTCCCTACCAAGTCTGATACCGGAATCTGCAATCAAGGTTAAGAAACAACATTTTAGATAAACCACCAATCAATGGAGAAGGCATGTGAAAACTGCATATATGGAAAGAATTTTCGTAGTTATAGACCTGGCTTCAAGCCTTTCCTCAGCTCATGGAACCCTAGGGATAATGGTATTTAGGGTCTCATTGTAGACAAGAAAAATTTCCAAGTCATTAGCCTCTAGATGAAAGAACAAATTTACCTTGGATCCATCCTTTCCGATGACAAAATCCAGATCCCCCGAAACCAAGATTGATTCCAAGGTCTGAGATTCTTCCCTTTTCTTCTCTATCTCTGCGAGCTCTGCAAACTTTTCTTGAGTGAATGGGTAAGCTGCAATGCCATGTTCTTTGATAGTTTCGGCAACGTTGAAATGGACAGTCTTCCCATCACAACCAATTATGACCAGAGTTGGTAGGGTCAACAGCTCAAAGTACCTAACCAACTTCTCACATTTTTTGTCTTTGAATGGTAATGAAAACCATGGCATGCTTCCAAAGGATTGGTTGAAAGATGCTTTGTCATCATCGAGAGGTATCTGAATGATCTCAAAACTCTCTCCTTGGGCCTTCAATTTCTCATAGAACTCCCGTAATTTTGGCACGAAATCAACACATGATTTGTACATGGACCACGAGAAGTACAGAGCCACAGTTTTCCCTTCAAGCTCAGAAACAAGAACCTAGTTTGCCCACAAAACTAGATTAGTAAAAAAGATGATGGAAAACCAAATCTTAAGCACCTGCGACCATCATTTTCATATGCATCAGAGATGTTTTCAGATTTACCTTCTTCCCATCAGACGAAACTACAAAGTCACGAGATCCATAGACCAAAAGAGAGGTCAATGATTGATTTCTCCTAGCAGCTTCTTCCTGGTCTTTCAACTCTTTGATGCGTTCTGGAGTGAAAGGGTAAGCTGCAGCCCCGTGCTCTTCGACAATTTCGACAACATTGGAATGGATAGTCTTCCCATCACAACCGATTATGACCAAAGTGGGTAGGGTCAACAGCTCAAAGTACCTAACCAACTTCCCACAATTTTTGTCTTTGAATGGTAATGAAAGCCATGGCATGCTTCCAAAGGATTGGTTGAATGATGATTCATCATTATCGAGAGGTATTTGAATGATCTCAAAACTCTCTCCTTTGGCCTTCAATTTCTCATAAACCTCTAGTAATTTCGGCACAAAATCAACGCATGATTTGTATGTGGACAACGAGAAGTATAGAGCCACAGTTTTCCCTTCAAGCTCAGAAACAGGAACCTAGTTTGCCCACAAAACTAGATTAGTAAAAAAGAGGATGGAAAACCGAATCTTAAGCACTTGCTACCATCATTTTCATATGCATCAGAGATGTTTTCAGATTTACCTTCTTCCCATCAGACAAAACTACGAAATCACAAGATCCATAGACCAAAAGAGAGGTCAATGATTGATTTCTCCTAGCAGCTTCTTCTTGGTCTTTCAACTCTTGGATGCGTTCTGGAGTGAAAGGGTGACCTTCCACTCCATACTCACGAATGATCTGAACTCCACTATTTGTTGAGACTGTACCTGTGCTATCAAGAATGACGAGGTGGGGTATTCCCTCACCTTAAACAATTTCTTCAAGCTATCGCGCTTCTCCGAGTGGGAAAACGGGATTGCAAGCCACGGCATCTTGGAAAAGTATCCACTGAAGGACTCTTCATTCTCGTCTGCGGAGATAAAAATGATTTCCAGGTCACCCCTTGGGGAGAGTTCATTGTACACCTCTGCAAGCATCGGGGTGAACTGCTGGCATGGACCGCACCATGACGCAGAGAAGTACAAGCCGATCTTCTTCCCCTTCAAGCTATCGACCTTAATCTGACATGGGACAAAAGATTTCCTAATTTGAGATCTTTCGCACAGCAATCAGCAAGCAAGGCACACTAGATCACTTGAACACCACACAAAAATCCTGAAAATGCTCAAAGACACACCCAAATGCCAACTGGACAAGCACTTCCCCTAAGCACTGCTCAATAATATGCTAGGAAATCAGCAGTCCCATCCACCAAAACAAGTATACCACGTTGTAGGTGTGAGAATTTACACTAAAGCTCCATTCGTTTCACGAAAAATATTTTTTAAAAAAACATTTTTCAAAATTTTCTAATTTCCATTTCACAAAAAAATGAATTGATTAGGAAAACATTTTCTACTAAAAGAAAAGAGCCATCTAAAATATGAGAAAATCCACACCTTCTTTCACCTCACTTTCTTTTACCCAATATTTTTTCTTTTTCTTTTGCCTTTTTTTTCTAAAAAATCGATAATTTAATTATTTTTAAAATATTTTTCTTTTTATTTTTTTTCCTTTCTCTTTTTTTCATCTTCTTCGTTGGGCCGATCGCCAGCCACAGCGGCAACCGGCCACACACGAGCTGAAGCCTCACCATAGGCCGGTGAGGCTCTAGCTCACCAGATCTCAGCGAGGTCGAGCCTCGTCGGCTTGTGGTGAGGTTCCTCCTTGCCTGCTCGCCTGATGCCGGCGAGCTAAGGCCTTGCTGAAATCGAGCAACCTGGGCGAGGCTCGATCCTCGCCTGAAGTTGTCGAAGGTCAGTGAACCTCTGGTGAGGCTTGAGCTCGGCCTCGAGTGAGAGCTCGAGCCCTGCTCAGGTTGTCGGATCTGGCGAGACCCGAGCTCGCTGACGTCGGGCGAGCTCAACTTTGCCACAGGCCGGAATCAGATGAGCTTGAGTCTTGCCAGCCTGTGGCGAGGCTCCAGCTCACCTAGGCCAGTCGCCAGCCGCTAGTGACCGGCCATACAAAGAAGAAGATAAAAAAAAAAAAAATTAAAACGATTTTTTAAAAGTAAAAATAATTAAAAATCGGTTTAAAAATTAAAATAACAAAAAATATATTAAAAAAGAGTATATGAATGAAAAAATTTCCCATACCGCACAGCAGTTCATTTTCAGCCTTAGCCAAACTTAGAAAAATAATTATATTTTCTTAAAAAATAATGACATCTTAAAAAAAAATTTTCAAAAATATTATATTTTCTACGAAGAGAACGGCATCAACTGATCAAAGTCCAGACCAACTTTAGCTTATCTTGAGCTAGACTCGCCACCCTAGCCATCACAAACCGACGGCTCTGCAATCACAGACTCCCAGCAAAGAACCATCCGAAAAGAACATCGGCATTTCCAATCCGACAAGAGAAGTAACAACCAAGAATCAGATCACTAAGCTTTCGACCATCCCCCTCAATTCGAAATTCAAGAACCGATCACCAGAACAAGAACTTTTGGCACGACACTGGGTAGCCAGCGAAACAACCCACAACGAAGATCACGAGAACTTCCGCGAGGACGCCAACCCACAAATTTTTTTCTTCTCCTGGAAAGAGCAAAAGCCCAAAAAGAGGAACCCAGCCTTACCTGATCGCCGTTGTTCCGGATGAGGAAGTCCCTGTCCGGGGAAGACAAGAGGGACTGAACATCGTGAGAAGCAACTCCGTCTCCGACACCGTCCACCATCCTCGTCGCCGTCGCGTTCGCTCCTCGTGTTCAGGATTCCTTGCTGAGCGTGCCTGAGAACTCCTCCACTGGCGGTTTCTGCTCGTCTGTTTATATGGGTAGAGGAAAATCTCGGGCACGAGAGATTTTTCCTTTTTGTATTTTTTTTTGGGGGGGTTTCTGGAGGCTTCCAATATGGAAGTTAGCAGAGAATTCAGCTTTTTTATTTTGTCTTTCTGTTAGCAGGTGGAGCGTTAGGTGAATGCATCTCTAGGTGGCCGGTTCACTCTCTCCACACCCGCTGAATTTTGATTATCAAAACAAAATAACACGCCTTTTTAACCCTAATCCAAATAAACGGTAATTAGAATTTAAAAATTTGTAAAATCGTCGCGATTAATCTTTTTTTTTTTTTGGTCAGAATCGCGATTAATCTATTGGTAGGGATGTGCTATTGATAGGGATGTGAAGTGGGGAAGTTGAGAAGCATTATGCAAAGCTTAGTGGCTAAGAATGTACAATCTGTTAGTCAGTGACTTGGACACGCAAGCAAATCCACGTCTTTATCTTCTCATTTTATTTATTATTGACCCCTTGACCATTCCTTGCTTCCTTCCCAAGACATCTTGAAAAATTAAACCTTGACAAAATTTCATTTTTTTTAACCCTCACAATTTTCATTTAAGATGGTTTGAAATTTTTTAAGAGCTAAATTGCATTTTTGCCTTCTTCTTTGAACGTGGGTTGGCCTTAAATGAGATATTAAATGTATGATTGCTCAGGTAAACCTTTTTTATAAGTTGGATTTAAAATTTTTGAGAATCTCAGTTTTACCCCCATAACTTTTGGTTGGCTCCCCCCACCCCCAAAAAAAGTTGATGAGCCTTCTTGACCCTAGTCCAAAAAAATGAGATGGGGTATGAGAAAAGGGTAAAAATGCCGGAATTAATGTGTCTAATCAAGAGAAAAATCATAGACAATAAAAAGATGGGTACGAATTCACTGAGTTGATATGAATAATTAAAGAAAATAATGCTTTCGTATGTTTTCCAGGTTATCTCTTGGGGAAAGTTCATTGTACACCTCCGCTAGAGTCAGGGTGCACCGTTGGCACGAACCGCACCACGACGCAGAGAAGTACTAGCTGATCTTCTTCCCCTTCAAGCTATCGACCCTAACCTGATATAGGACAAAAGATTCCTAATTTGAGTTCTTTCAACAGCAATCAGCAGGCAAGGAACGCTAGATCACTTGACCACCTTCACAAAAATCCTGAAAATGCTCAAAGATACATCCAAATGCCAACTGGAGAAGCACTTCCCTTAAGCACTACTCATTAATTTGGTAGCGAATCCGCAGTCTCGTCCACCAAAACAAGCACTCCACATTGACGGCGTGAGCATTTCCACTAAAGATCATTACTTTGTAGCAATATCGAATCCATATATACTGCGTCCACGTGACTAAGTATATATCTTTTTTTACAAAGCAATGCCTCAATTACCAATCATCTAGTTTTTGAATGAAACAAATGGATCATACTAAAAAAATTAATGATCAAAGATCAGACCAACTTAGCTTATCTTGAGCAAAATTCACCACCTTAGCCATCACAAAGTGGAGGCTTCGTAATCGCAGACTCCCAGCAAAGAACCAACCAAAAAGAACATCAGCATTTCCAATCCGGCAAGAGAAGCACCAACCAAGAACCAGATCAGTAATGCTCTCGATCACTCCCCCAATTCGAAATTTAAGAACCGATCACCAGAACAAGAACTTCTCACGCGAAACTGGGTAGTCAGTGAAACAACCGACAACGAAGGCCATGGAGAACTTTGACAAGGACGCCAACCCACGACTCTTTTCTCTCTCCGTTTCCGAAAGAGCAAGAGTAGAAAAAGGAGGAACCGAGTCTCACCTGATCGCCATTGTTCCGGACGAGGAAGTCCCTGTCCGGAGAAGACAGGAGGGACTGAACATCGTGAGAAGCCGCCTCGCCTTCAATAACGTTCACCATCCTCGTCGCGTTCGCTCCTGGCGTTCTGGTATCGTTGCAGAGCGTGCATGAGAAATCCTCCAGTGGCGGGCTTCTGCTCCTCTGTTTATACACAAAGAGAAAAATCTCGTGCACTCAGATAAATTATTATTTTTATTATAAATATGATTATTAGCTCTTTAATTTTTCCTTTTTTTATTCTCTTTCTTTTTAAAGGTTTCTGGATGCTTCCTTGGACTTTTCGGGGTTTGCAAGGACGGCTTATTGGGAAGTGGGCTCCTAAGTAGGAAACTCGTGGACTTTGCACACGTCGGCAAATCTCAGTCTTGGTTTCTCCTATTTTATATTTTTGTTTATCTACTCCTTTTTAACATTCCTTGCTTCCTCCTTCCCCGAGAAGCCACGTCTTTTTAAGTCTCCAACGCTTGAAGCATGCAGAGAATTTTCAATTCAACCCTCTCAATATTGAATCATATCTGTTGAAGATACTGTTGCCCGAAATATTTGATCTCACAGCTGCTGATTGATTGTGATTAATTCAGTAGAATATTTTGTATTAGAAATCATTCTCTGATTTATTTTATATATTATTTTTCCTTAGTTAAATTAGTCCTATGTATCATAAATAGGACCATTGATTTACATCAAGATCGGTGAATAGGAAATACAATACATTCCCCAGAACACTTTCAATCCATTTCTTTTCAATAACAAGTTAAATCTTAATTATTTCAAAACAATATTTTTATTTGTGAGCTTGCGATTTTTCCTTGGGCGCACCCTTGCCTCTCTTTCTCCTATTGGAATTTGAAAAATTGTGAAATCGCCATGATTAATCAATCTAATCAAAGAGGAAATCATAAGATAAGAAATCCCATAAGAACCCAAAATTCACAATAATTAGGAGGATGAGATTGATTGATTTGGAGGGGATGTGGAAAGGAGATATTGAAAAGTATTATGCGAAACTTAGTGACCAAGAACGCATTATTCGTTAGTGAAAACAAGAGAAGCAAGAGAATATTCTATGTCGATGCTTCTCTTTTTCTTTGGGGTGGGGGAAATACATTGATGTATGCTATACGAGTACACTAGCGTTGGATTGGGAAAGCAATTAGGATTAATTTTTTGGTAATTCTTTTATCATGTGATTTATCAACTAAGAGGAAACCGAACGAAAAATAGATTAATATTGTAGTTAGGTTGCATTTGATTAGTTATAGAATTAACTCATGACTAGTCCCATTTCATATGGTTTAGTATTCACTATGGGTTAATTATATTTGGAAAATATGTCATAAATTGGTTTAGACTCAACCCTACGGGTCACAAATGGGTTTAGTATGAATGTTAAATAGGCTGGCAACTTACTTAATATTTTGTTCACTCTCTCAATCTCACTCTTGCTTGCTCTGTACTTTCACCTTAGTTTGAATATGAATTTTTCTATAGCGGATTAGATATGGAAGTGTTTTAACAATATAAGTCGGATTAAGTGTGGGTTGTGTATATGCCATTAGATTTGAATTACATGAAAATGTATCAAATTAGGTTAAATAGATTAATTTAAGTCGGATATTTTTTATTTGACTTAAATCCAACCCCACACGCTAGTTTGATAGGTGTCCTCGTAGATAAGACATGGATGGCTTGGGCACGTCAGTAAATTCATGCCTATATCTTCTCATTTTACTTTTTATTGACCCCTTGACCATACCTTTGCTCAAGAAGTCCATTTGAAAAAAATTGACAAAATTCTATACTTTACCCTCTCAATTTATATAAGTTATATTTAAAAATTCTTTAAGACCTAAATTGCATTTTTACCTTTTTGTTCACGCATGGGTCCGCGTTAAGTGAGAAATTAAAAGTATGATTTACTCAAGTCAATTTTTAATTATAAGTTAGATTTTTTAAACTTTTTAGGATTTTAGGTTTACCCCTTAAATTTTGGTCGATTGCCAAACAAAAGTTGATATGCCTTTTTGACCTTAGTCTAAATAAATAATAAAACATTGTATGGAAAAAATGGTAAAAGTGTCGCGATTAATCCATCTAATCAAGAGAAATATCATAGACAAGAAAATAATGAATACGAATTCGCTGAGTTGAAAGGAATAGTTAAACTACAAATTTTCAATTCTTGATAAAATTTTATGTTTAATTTATCCTCTTTAAGCTTCAATACCCAGAAGCATCAATTACCTTGTAGCATTTGTGGCGGGAAAATTACCGTGTCAAACCCTAAATCTGTGATATAGATACCAACTCAATCTGAAAATTTTCAATTTTCCTGATCCACTCCAAATGATAATATTGAAAATCGAAAAATTCTATGAAAAATCCGAAATCCGCAATAATTAGGAGGACAGGACCGATTTGCAGGGGAGGTGAAAGAGGGGGAAATTGAAAAGGATGATGCGAAACTTAGTGGCCAAGGATGTGTCGTCGCTAGTCAAAAAGGAGTTAAAGAAGGAAGGAACGTGAAAGAGGAAGAATGCGTTAGCGCTAATCAAGATTAGGTGATTTGTCGTACAAAAACAAGGGAAGATTCCATGCCGATGCTTCTTTTTCTTGGAAATTGGGGTTTGATCTCATCCTTTTGGCGTTCCCACTCTCTGGTCAAGCTTCCTATATCTACGCCCCAAAAAGAAAAAAAAAATTGAGATCAATCTAAATTTTGACGAATAGAGGAGGAGAATGGAAATTCATAATAATTAAGAGCCTGTTTGATAGCCATTTCATTTTTCTATTTGTCTTTTCTTCTTTTTTTGCCTCTAGAATAAAAATTTATTTCATAACATGAGCTAATTTTTCTATTCCTTTGAATAGAAAAGTAGTTGGGGAATATAACTGAAATAGAAATAAGAAAAAAATTACATATTTGCATAGAAATTATTTTTGAAAATAGAAATGTTACCAAACGCATCATAAGGTTTATAATCTATTTTCACGGAAAATGTCAATGCTTCTTTTTCTTGAAATTAAGGTTTGATCTCATTCTTTTAGAATGAAATGATTATGATTGTCTTTGGACCATAAGGTTTCTAACATATTTTCACAGAAAATGAATGGACAAAAAGTCTTTTTTACTTTACTCTTGTTGAGTACATAAATATTGACATCTAGCTGTATTTCTCAATCTTTTTTCATTTGAAATTCTTTTCGTTTACTTTGCTTGAAATTTCTTTTTAGAACTTTATCATGACTTTCTAAATTTACATAAGTTAATTTATTTTTATTTGGACTCTTTTATATCGTTGATTGACCCTAGTACGAAATAGTTTTGGCTTTGTCCTTGCTTTGAAACCAATGCAAGCACAATGTCAATAAAATTTATGAAATTATAGCAAAATAAAACGGTAAAGAAAAAGCTTATGCAATTGTGACTAGGTATTAAAATCATGATGGAGTCATGCTTGTAAAAGGAGAAATGATAAATGCAAATCGATACATTTTGAATATTGATTATGGTAAAATCATATGTGCTTCAAGTGATATTAATTAAGATTTGCCACACTCAACTTGAACTGGATACATGGCCAAGTGAGAAACTTGAACCAGATAGAGAAGCTTAGTATCCCCAAAGCTTCATTTTATTTATTTATTATAAATTATGAGCTATGTTTTAGCTAAACTATCGAATTGTTCTCAAACCCAACTCTCAGTTTAAGCATAATATTTCAAATTCGGCTCAGGTTAATGCAGATATCTTTTATTGGCTAATTAATTTAAGTGATACAATTAATCGTATTAAGAAATATATTTTTCAAATTATTTATTTTCCACAAAAAATAGAACTTAAATAGACAAAAAAAAAAGTCATAATAATCTGATCTTGGCATAACATGTAAATATCAATGTCGTAATTTCTTTTCTATTATATCACTATGACCTTAAGCATATAAATACATTTATAGTGTTCAATCTCAATGGACATCCGTCCTACGTACTCTCCAAAAGAGTGATCTAGAACTTTACGAAAAACCATTACTATAGGACAAATAATCACGATATAATACTGAAGAATGGATAAATTAAACACTTAAAAAGATTGATATAAACATCATCTTACCCGGTAAAATATCTTATTACTTCTGCAATTATTCTACATTTGTACATCCAATTGTATTTTGGATTCTTATTAAAAATTATTCAAATCGCACTTTGTTTTCTGTATTATTTTTTTTTTCATTTTTTTTACATATATGTTGGTATCCTTTTTGTCAATAGACAAAGGGTCATTAATATCCTTTCTTGATGTAACTCTGCCCAATAGCTAGTTGCAATTGAAGTGGCCCTAAGATATTTTAATACGCATTAGCATGATATTTTCACCAATTAATATACAAATCCTCAAAAAGAAATATTTATTTTCTAGGAAAGACATGTTGGCAAAAATCAACCAAGAAAAAGATATTGTCCCAAATGTCAAATTCATTATGAGCACTGTATGGTTTCGAAGGACAAATCTCATGATCGCAATTTATCGCAATTATTATTTTTCCATTATTTTTTAAGATATTGTAATATGCAAAATCTTAAAATGATTTGTGATCAATGATGAGATTTACTCTCTTTTATATCTGACTCCATCAAAGATTGGGGATCCGCTTTCGAAGAATCTTTAAATGCATATTACCCTTTGAACACCTTTCAATAACTTTAGTTATGAAAAGAATGTGACTTATATAAATTATTTGGTAAACACCTTATGGCTATAATTATGGGTACTTTAAATTTCAGGGGCTTGTAATAATATTTTAGGAAGCCATTGCAATTTGTAAAATATGCATTTCAAAAACATAAGAGCCACATCATTTTATGACACACCACAGCCACATTGTACCAATTGGCTTTAATAATTTTGAAAGGGAAAGCCCCAAAACAAAGAGTGAACGTCAAGTTTTCGAGTATCAATTATTACCGACAGACCTGGACTGTCGATGGCAAAATAAAGTTAGCCTGTCTCAATTTTGTAAAGAGGCAAATAAGCTAGTCGACTAGGTGGTGGTATAGGTTTAGCGGAAAAAAGAATTCCCCGCTAGCTGGCTATTTTGACCTCAGAAATCTATGTTGGATATTTTATGTTTTGATGTTCGCAAACTTGGCTTGAGATAATGAAAATTTTTAGTTTTCTTTTAGAAAAATATTATTGCAGACTAGGAAAACTGACTCTTCACGGGCAGAGAAAAAAACAGAATAAAATTATTGTCCTTTTCTTGCATCGTGTAGATTCCCACCCAATGCCGCGTGTCTTTTATTTTCTTATTTTTCCTAAAAGTTTATCTCCATTTGCTTTTAATCTGAATTTAATATAGTGCTGCTTTTGGCTTTTCCCTTGTTCGTGGAAAATGACACAAATAGTATACAAACTTTGGCTCGATATATAATATTATCCCTCAACTTTTGATTGGTCTAATATAATGCCCAAATTATTGATAAAAATTTGGTGTTGTCTTTTTTTTTTTTTTTGGTAAGGTAAATTTGATGTTGTCTTTATGTTTGCTCAAAGGACAAATCAAATGTTATTTTAATAACGTGAATAATTATATATTGGGTCGAATTTTAGAAATAATGAGTCAATATGTCCATCATTTTACTTTTCTATTTTAGATGAGCAAAAAAGTAAGGGTTAATATATCCATCTTTATTTGATGACATAGGTTATTATATCTTAATGTGATAATATCTTATTTGGATGATCCATGTATAAACCCCTGCTTTTTGTCCACCATTCAAATTTTATGGATCGAAAGCCGTATCGCCATACTTTATTAACTGAAATTAATGGAAGAATGGCACTCTAGGAACTAGATTGAATATTTACTGATAATTTAAGGATCATGTTATATATCGAACAAACGTTCATAGACCGTATATGTAATTTTTTCTTTAATTTTGGTATCAAGTACATAAATATTTTCAAATTTTCGTTTAAATGAGTTTTACGTGGAGTGAGGTCAGAAACTATTTCTACCTCACTTGTAACCATGGGCGGAATGTAATACAAGTCAGCGGGGGGAGTTCCCAAAAGCTTTCATTATAGCTTGATTTTAGTCAAATTATCTAATAAATGTTTTTGGAGGAAGAACCCATTGATTTGTCAAACCCATTATGACTAATCCCTACCATTTCTCATTAAACTACAGTTTAGATCGAACAAGATATATGCTAGAAATGAAATAATATTTCTTTACACTTTGGTTAATATATTTTTTCAACTTTGCCATGAATTTCCAAATTTAGACGGGTTAATTTATTTTCATTTAATTTTTTTTATATCCTTGTATTGATCCCACTGACAAAATGTTTTGGTTCTGTCCTTGTGTGTTGATAGGGTTATAAGATTTTACCACGATTAAAAAGTAAAGTTTTCTCAATCACGACTATGTATTAAAATTGTGAATGGGTCATTTTTAAATCAATAAACAATAAATGTAAATCATTACATATTGTATGTTGATTTTAGTAAAAAAAAATTTCTACTTCAAGTAATAGTAAATAAAATTTTGCCACGCTACTCGAATTAGATACATGTCCGAGTAAAAAACTTGAATCAGATAGTGAAATTTCCTTAATTCCATTTTCTTGATTAAAAGTTTTGTGAACTATGATTCAGCTACAATAAATCACATGGGACTCCAAATATTTCTCAACATTCGAGACTCGATCGAATATATTAGAATGTGGTCTCGTCTAGAATCACAATTGATGCCAACATTTTTTTGTCCATAACAGAGAAAGAATCAAACCAAGAAAAGAAGAGTGGAAATGTTGAAGTTGAAAGCATGTCGTGTTGTTGAATGTGTATAAGTTCCTTTTCTTGCTAGAGAAGGAAAGGACATTCGACATCGAATATACCAAATCTGTCATCGAATATAGTGATTCTATCGGCAAATTCAACCTCTTTGATGAAGTGGAAGATATACGAACATCAAGTGTCGTGCTCCTGATATTACATTTAAGTTTGATATATGTGGAAAACAGTCGAATTAATCCATCCTCTTTCATAAACGCGAGCTCCAATTCGGCCTAGAAAAGTTAACAGTTCTTGCAAACCAGACTGCATCAAGTATCAGCAACTATAGAACTTTTTTCACAAAGCTTTTTCCGACCGCTCTTCCCTAAGACGATTAGCCACACGCATCCCGAAAGCATGGGATTATCCACCAAGACTTGGGAGACTTAATGGGAGCTGATCAACTTTCAATTGTCGCAAATTATATCAACCGATTCGGATCTAGAGTTACCATCTGATGATATAACGGAGGACCTATTACCATAATGGTGAACTGAGCAAGAGCTAACCCCTAGGACTCTAGGAATAATCCATACAACTTATAGAGTACGTTCTATTAAGTGCAAGGTGCATGCAAATTTAACGCTGCATCTTCAACAGGAGAGATGGAAACGCTCGCCGATCAGAGACTACTTGAGCCTACTGCTCAATTTCGCACGGCTAGTTGACAATAAACATTTTATTAGGACAGCAAACTGTCAAAGTCATAATGCACACCATATATCTCACATACAAACCCTTAGCAGATCAAGCTCGGAAACATCCACCCAGATAAAAAAAGGACAACTGCTTCAAACGAGTCATAGATAACGAAACTACTAAGAAGTAACTTTCAGGCTTTATGACAGACCTCCCCATCACAGACCCATCCTTCTTTGGCATTTCCTTCTTCCTTTGCCTCCTCCACAGCTGCTTTATCACCTTCATTCACCTCGTTTTTAGTCGCCTTCTCTTCTCCAACAGCACATTTTGGATGGAGATCAAAGTCACATTCATCGCAATAATACGACCACCCCTCCCCTGCCTCACCGCAGCCATCACAATTATACCTTCTCCTCCGAGCAGGAACGAGCTCATGCTCTTCATGCAAAGGATGCTTCAACTTCTCTGGCCAGCCTTTTATGCTTTCCTTGAACTTTTCCTCAAATTTCTTGAGATGTTCGGCGGTAAAGGGATAAGCATCAGCCCCATGGTCCATTATAAGATTTCTTGCTTCTTTAGTCAGTGTCCGGCCCGTCGGGCTGATGGCTATAAGCATGGGGATCCCCTGGACCCTAAATTTGCGGCTTAGGATTTCTTCCTCTCATCGCCATAAGGGAGTGCCAGCCACGGCATCTCAGCGAAATAATCATCAAAAGCAGTTTGGTCCTTGTCGCTGGAAATGAAGATCACCTCACAGGCATTACCTGCGGCCTTGATCTTTTCGTATGCATCGGTAAGCACCGGCAGGAATGAACGGCAAGGAGGGCACCAGTGTGCCGAGAAGTAAAGGAGGACAGTTTTCCCTACCAAGTCGGATACTGGAATCTGCAATCCAGGTTAAGAAACAACATTTTAGATAAGCCACCAATCAATGGAGAAGGCATGTGAAAACTGCATATATGGAAAGAATTTTCATAGTTATAGACCGGGCTTCAAGCCTTTCCTCAGCTCATGGAACCCTAGGGATAATGGTATTTAGGGTTTTATTGTAGACAATAAAAATTTCCAAGTCATTAGCCTCTAGGAGAAAGAACAAATTTACCTTGGATCCATCCTTTCCGATGACAAAATCCAAATCCCTTGAAACCAAGATCGATTCCAAGGTCTGAGATTCTTCCCTTTTCTTCTCTATCTCTGCGAGCTCTGCAAACTTTTCTGGAGAGAATGGGTAAGCTGCAATGCCATGCTCTTCGACAGTTTCAGCAACGTTGAGATGGACAGTCTTCCCATCACAACCAATTATGACCAAAGTTGGTAGGGTCGACAGCTCAAAGTACCTAACCAACTTTTCACATTTCTTGTCTTTCAATGGTAACGAAAGCCATGGCATGCTTCCAAAGGATTGGTTAAATGATGCTTCGTCATCATCGAGAGGTATCTGAATGATCTCAAAACTCTCTCTTTGGGCCTTCAATTTCTCATAGAACTCCCGTAATTTTGGCACGAAATCAACGCATGGTTTGTATGTGGACAACGAGAAGTACAGAGCCACGGTTTTCCCTTCAAGCTTAGAAATAGGAACCTAGTTTGCCCACAAAACTAGATTAGTAAAACAGAGGATGGAAAACCGAATCTTAAGCACTTGCGACCATCATTTTCATATGCATCAAAGATGTTTTCAGATTTACCTTCTTCCCATCAGATGAAACTACGAAGTCACGAGATCCATAGACCAAAAGAGTGGTCAGCGATTGATTTCTCTTAGCATCTTCTTCTTGGTCTTTCAACTCTTGGATGCGTTCTAGAGTGAAAGGGTGACCTTCCACTCCATACTCACGAACGATCTCAACTCCACTATCTGTTGAGACTGTACCTGTGCTATCTAGAATGACAAGGTGGGGTATTCCCCTCACCTTAAACAATTTATTCAAGCTATCGCGCTTCTCCGAGTCGGAAAACGGGATTGCAAGCCATGGCATCTTGGAAAAGTATCCATTGAAGGACTCTTCATTCTCGTCTGCGGAGATAAAAATGATTTCCAGGTCACCCCTTGGGAAGAGTTCATTGTACACCTCTGCAAGCGTCGGGGTGAACCGCTGGCACGGACCGCACCATGACGCAGAGAAGTACAAGCCGATCTTCTTCTCCTTCAAGTTATCGACCTTAATCTGACATGGGACAAAAGATTTCCTAATTTGAGATCTTTCACACAGCAATCAGCAAGCATGGCACACTAGATAACTTGAACACCACACAAAAATAATGTAAATGCTCAAAGATACATCCAAATGCCAACTGGACAAGCACTTCCCCTAAGCACTGCTTAATAATATGCTAGGAAATCAGCAGTCTCATCCACCAAAACAGGTATACCGTGTCGAAGGTGTGAGAATTTACACTAAGACTCAATTCGTTTTACGGAAAATAACTTTTAGGAAAACGTTTTTCGGATTTTCCGATGTTGTTTCAAAAAAATGAATTGATTGAAAAAAAACATTTTCTATTAAAAGGAAAAAGCCTTATAAAATATGAGAAGATCCACACCTACTTTCTTTTATCAAACATTTTTTCATTTTCATTTTCATTTTCATTTTCATTTTTCTAAAAATCAATATTTTAATTATTTTAAAAATCTTTTTATTTTTATTTTTTTCCCTTTCTCTTTTTTCATCTTCTTCGACCGATCACCGGCCACAGCGGCGACCGGTCACACGCGAGCTAGAGCCTCACCATAGGCCGAGGCTCTAGCTCGCCAGATCTCAGCGAGGTCGAGCCTCGCCGGCTTGTGGTGAGGTTCCTCCTCGCATGATGCTGGCGAGCTTAGGCCTTGCTGAAATCGAGCAACCTAGGCGGGGCTCGATCCTCGCCCGAGGTTGTCGAAGGTCGATGAACCTCTGGTGAGGCTTGAGCTCGGCCTCGAGTGAGCTCGAGCCTTGCTCAGGTTACGGATCTGGCAAGATTCGAGCTCGTCGGCGTCGGGCGAGCTCGACCTTGCCACAGGCTAGAATCAGGCGAGCTTAAGCCTTGCCGGCCTATGGCGAGGCTCCAGCTCACCTACGGCTGGTCGCCGGCCGCCAAACAAAGAAGAACATGAAAAAAAAAAATTTAAAACGATTTTTGAAAAAAATAAGAAAAATAAAATAATCAATTTAAAAATAAAATATTAAAAAATATATTAAAAAAGAGTATATGAATGAAAAAAATTTCTTGCCGAACAGCAGTTCATTTTCAGGTCTCAGCCAAACTTAGGAAAATAATTATATTTTTCTAAAAATTGACATCTTAAAAAATATTTTTCAAAAATATTATATTTTGTACGAATCGAACGGGCATGAACTACCGGTCATCCAGTTTCTGAAGGGAACAAATGGATAGAACTCAAAAAATGATGATCAAAGATTAGACCAACTTAGCTTATCTTGAACTAAACTCGCCACCCTAGCCATCACAAACCGACGGCTCTGTAATCACAGACTCCCAGCAAAGAACCAACCGAAAAGAACATCGGCGTTTCCAATCCGACAAGAGAAGTAACAACCAAGAATCACATCACCAAGCTTTCGACCATCCCCTCAATTCGAAATTCAAGAACCGATCACCAGAACAAGAACTTTTCGCACGAAACTGGGTAGCCAGCGAAAAAACCCACGACGAAGATCACGAGAACTTCCGCGAGGACGCCAACCCACAATTTTTTTTCTTCTCCTCGAAAGAGCAAAAGCCCAAAAAGAGGAACCGAGCCTTACAGGATCGCCGTTGTTCCGGATGAGGAAGTCCCTGTCCGGAGAAGACAAGAGGGACTGAACATCGTGAGAAGCAACTCCGTCTCCAACACTGTCCGCCATCCTCGTCGCCGTCGCGTTCGCTCCTCGTGTTCTGGATTCCTTGCTGAGCGTGCCTGATAACTCCTACAATGGCGGTCTTCTGCTTGTCTATTTATATAGGTAGAGGAAAATCTCCGGCACGAGAGATTTTTCCTTTTTGTATTTTTTTTTGGGGTTTCTGGAGGCTTCCAATATTGAAGTTAGCAGAGAATTCAGCTTTCTGTTTTGTCTTTCTGTTAGCACGTGTAGCGTTAGGTGAATGCATCTCTAGGTGGCCGGTTCACTCTCTCCACACCCGCTGAATTTTGATTATCAAAACAAAATAACATGCCTTTTTAACCCTAATCCAAATAAACGGTAATTAAAATTTAAAAATTTGTAAAATCGTCACGATTAATATATTCGTAGGGATGTGAAGTGGGGAAGTTGAGAAGCATTATGCAAAGCTTAGTGGCTAAGTATGTGCAATTCGTTAGTCAGTGGCTTGGACACGCAAGTAAATCCACGTCTTTATCTTCTCATTTTATTGATTATTGACCCCTTGACCATTGCTTGCTTCCTTCTCAAGACATGTCGAAAAATTAAACCTTGATAAAATTTCTTTTTTTTTCACCCTCACAATTTTCATTTAAGATGGTTTTAAATTTTTCAAGAGCTAAATTGGATTTTTGCCTTTTTCTTTGAACGTGGGTTGGCCTTAAATGAGATATTAAATGTATGATTGCTCAGGTAAACTTTTTTTATAAGTTGGATTTAAAATTTTTGAGAATCTCAGTTTTACCCCCATAAATTTTGGTTGGCTCCCCCCCAAAAAAAGTTGACGAGCCTTCTTGACCCTAGTCCAAAAATAATGAGATAGGGTATGAGAAAAGGGTAAAAATGCTGGAATTAATGTGT
The DNA here is from genome assembly GCA_014182735.1 of Corymbia maculata. Lineage (NCBI taxonomy): Eukaryota > Viridiplantae > Streptophyta > Magnoliopsida > Myrtales > Myrtaceae > Corymbia > Corymbia maculata. The sequence goes on from CM024689.1 coordinate 19,651,542, forward strand.
CTAATCAAGAGAAAAATCATAGACAATAAAAAGATGGGTACGAATCCACTGAGTTGATATGAATAATTAAAGAAAATAATTATTTCATATGATAATTGAAAAGGGAAATGAAAATTCTATGAAATCATAAGTTCGCAATAATGAGGAGAAGAATTTTTTTTTTTTTGTCAGATAGGAGGATAAGATTGAATTGCAAAGATGAGACTGATTTTGCTTAGTCGCGTTGACCAATCCAATTTTGATCACCATTCTCGTGGCCCCTAGGAGATCCATTAAGCTATTTACCCTTTTTTCCCTTTTTTAAAAAAAATCATTTCGAAAATGTACAAATTTGCAATTATTTATCCTTATAGTGTTCACAACAGAAAATTACATAATCAATTCTAAACCTGCTATATGAATGCCAATTTGAACATAAACTTTTCAATCTTTTCAATTCAATCATAAACGTTCTTGTAAAATTGTTCAAAATGACCGAATTGACAACATTAAAAGTTTAAAACCAAATCAATATTCGCATAATAGATTTAGGACCAAATGGATAAATAGAAGCAAAAAGTTATTTATTTATTTTTTAAATATTTACTTTGGTGGCATATTGTGCAAAACTTAAAGGCCAATAATGTGTTAGGTAAGACAAAAGGAGCAAAAATAAAAATAAAAATAAAAATAAAAATAAAAATAAGAAAACATAAATGAAATGATGGTGATGGATCTCTGCCTTTTGGTATAACGCAGACCAAAGAGTGAGTAAGATACCATCCATTGTAATGTGCACAGGTATCCAATGGATGACCAAACTTTATGACTGCGAGACCTTTGAAACCACGCTCTTATCACCCGAGACTAAAGTTCCATATTAAATAGACATAAAAAGAAGTAAGTGGTAGTTATCTCGTGTCCTAACATAACATGTCCTGCAATAATCACGCTTTTCTCCATCATTATAGCAGCTTAATATTAAAAATTAAGAAGAAAATTTATAATAGTTCGATCTTGATGGACATGCCATCCTACATCATACTCTCGAGAAGAGAACCGGATCTTCATGAGCTTCTTAAGCATCTCTTTATTCAGATTGAATGACTTTCTTTTTAATCTCGAACACCCCTTTCTTTTTATAAAGGAAAAATATTCCGACTAAATCAATTTTATCATAAGATGAGTAACAATGATGTTGTGATATAGACATCGAATGATAGATAAATTGATAATTCAAAAGAATCGACATATATGTCATCTTATCTGATTACTGCTGTATATCTTTTTGTATTTTGGGTTTTTCATAAAAATGATTTTTATCGCAATTTTCGTTTTGCATTGTCTTTTTTGTCTTTTTTTTTTTTTCCCATATTTGTGGGTGGCCTTTTTTGTTGATAGACAAAGTCTCCTTGATGTCCTTTCCTGATCCAACTCTGCTCAACTAGCTAGTTGTGTTGCCTACTTTCCAATTTGGCAGAGACCTATTAATATTTTAATATGCATTAGCTTGATATTTTCGCAAATACGCGCGCATATATAAATCCTTAAAAAGAAACTTTTCTTTTTCTATAAACGAAATTATTGGCCCAAAATCAAGCAAGAAAAAGTACTAATTCCAAACGTCAATTCATTATGTGGGCACTTGTATGATCTTGAAGGATGAATCTCTCAATCCCAATTAATTATAATTATTTACTTTTTTGTAATCTTTATATAAAATATTACAACATGTAAACTTCTAAGGGTGTTCGCAATCAATGGTGATACTCACTTTTTATTATTATTATTTTATCTAATGGTCATTAAGGATTAGGGATCCTCTTTCCTATAGTTTTTAAAAACCTCTTCACTATGATTTAAGATTCATCTTCGTATTACCCTCTAGGAGCATTGCGACTTTTATAAAGTATTTGGTAAACACCTCACAGCTACGACTACTTCAAAATTTAAGCAACGTATGATGAATTTTGAGGAAGTTACTCCACCTAACATTGAGGTGTTGCAATTTATAAAATATACACTTAAAAAACATAAACGCCACATCATCTTATAACACACTACAATATATATATTTTTTATTTACCCTTTTCACCTTTCTTTTTGAAATTTGCAAAAAGTTTCATTTTGATCACGTCAATATTACAATAAGTTAAATCTTAATTTTTTGAAAGCATATCTTATTCGTGAGCTTGTGATTTTGCCTCTTCATCAGCACAGGAGTGTTAGGTGACGATTCACCTTCACCTCACCCTCATTAATTTCAGTTACCAAAATAAATCAATGGGCCCAATCAACCCTAATCCAAATAAACAGTAATTATGATTTGAAAATTGAAAAATCGTCGAGTTTAATCTATTTAATTCAAAGAGAAAATCTTAAATAAGAAAAAAAAAACAAGAGAAGAAGAAGTTAAAAGAAAAGAATCACCTCAAATGAGGATATTTTTGAAAATCGAAATTCTATAAAAATCCCGAATTCCGTAATAATTAGGAGGATGAGACTAATCTGCGGGGAGATGAAAAGGGGGAAATTGAAAAAAATATTATTGCTAAACTTAGAAAGGCGTGTCATCGTTTGGCAAAAAGGAGCTAAAGACAAGACAAGAGTCGTTGGAGAATTGCCGTGCGCTGACGTGTCCGTGGTGACGTCTGACGCGATTACTCTTGTTTAAGACCATGCACGTGCAAAAACAGGGGAAGATTCCATGTTGATGCTCCTTTTTCTTGGAATTTGGTCTTTGATCTCATCTCCTTTTGGTGTTCACACTCTTTGGCCAAGCTCCTAGCTACACCCCCCCCAAATAAAATATATATAAAAAAATACGTGAAATTTGAAATCAAAACTAAACTTCGAAGAAGGGAGGAGGAGATCGAAAATTGGTAGTATATTTTCGAAATTTTGATTTTTAGGAAAATAAAATTTTCTTTTTATATTAGAGAATTTATTTTCATAATTTTGAATATGTATATTTTCTTTAACTGTAAATGATTTTTTGCCGACTAATAATTTTTAGTAAATAAAACGCGTAAAATTTCTAAAACCTAACTTACAAAAAATTCTCACTCAAATAAACATGTCCAAAGGGTCATTATCGTCCTTTCCCAATGTTGCTCTACACAACTAGCTAGTTGTGTTATCTATTTTTTCTATTTGAGCAGTGATCCGTCAGTATTTGAATTTGCATTAGCTTGAGATTTTCACCGATTAATATACAACTCAAGAAAAGAAACGTTATTTTCTGCAAAAGACATATTGGTCCTAATCCCAAAGATCATTTCATTATTAGGGGACTTGTATGTTTTGAGGGACCGAATCTCCTTATCGCAATTTATCATAATTATTTATTTCGTAATTTTTATACAAAATATTGTGAAAGATAGTAAAATGGACTCTTTTTTTTTTTTTTTTTTTTTTATCCAGCCATCAATTATTAGGGAAATTCTTTCCAAAAATCTTTCGAAACCCCATTCATTATAATCCTAACAATTCATATGGCTACTACCATTTGGAACAACTCCTCGGCAGCAACTTCAGTCACGAAAAAGGAGCGTTGCGACTTCAGTAGAGTGTTCAGCGAACACCTCACAGCTGCAATTGCTTCGAAGTTTCAGCAGTTTTATAATAACTTTCTGGGAACGTACCGCACCCGATATTGAGGTGCTTCAATTTATGAAAAATACATTTCGAAAGCACAAAAGCCACGTCGATTTGTTAACACACCGCAACTACTTTTGTACCCATCTGGCTCTACCCAGAAGATAGAGCCAAACGTCAACTTCGGGCATTAATTATTGCTGACAATGCCAAACCCAAGGCAGGTCTTGGTGGTGGTAAGGTCAGACTAGGAAAACGAAGGATTAAATTATTGTCCTTCTATTGCATTTTGTGAATTCCCTCCACCACGTGTTTTCCACTGCTATTTCTGGAAAAATTTATTTTCGATTTGCTTTTGATCTGGCTTTTATATGGATATTTTCTTTTTAACTTTACTCTCGTTCGTTTGTATCGAGTACATGAATATTGATATGTACCAGTATTTTTCAATTTTTTTGTTTGAAATTATTTTAATTTACTTTGCTTGTTTTTTCTTTTTTACAACTTTACCTTGACTTTGTTATCTTACATAGATTGATTTATTTTTATTTAGACTCTTTTATATTGTTTTATCGACCCCACCGAGAACTTGTTCTGCTTCTGTCCTTTTTTTTTTTTTTGGTCGAATCTGTCCTTTCTTTTGAAACCAATGTAAATACAATGTTAATAGTGTTATGAAATTTTAGCAAAATAAAAAGATAAAGTAAAAGCTTATGCAATCATCATTAGGGTATTAAAATTGTAATCGAGTCATGTTTTTAAAGAAATGACAAAGGCAAATCGATATGTTCTGAATATCGATTATAATAAAAAAATTTGTGCTTCAAGTGATACTGAATGAGATTTGCCACTCAACTTGAACTAAATACATGGCCAAGAGAGGAACTTAATCCAAATAGAGTCTTAGATAGGGGTGATCGGGTCCAGAACGGGTAGGATTTAGACCTGGACTTTGTACCTGACCTTGTTATAACCGGTTCCTCTTTTTTGGACCATATATCTTACCCGATTTTATTGGACCCTATTTTGAACCCGACCTTGTTTTTCCAGTCCAGGAACATGGTCAACCTTATTTTCATTGGAACCTGTTTTGCAACCGTTCAATATATTATACGGCTTTGAATTTTACATTAATTAGTAAAAAACAACAATGTAATTCTCCTAACATTATAAGATAAAGCAAAGATCTTAACAATGCATAAACATTAACAACAAATATGGATTTAATATTAGTCTTATTCCCACAAATACTTTTAGTATGATATAATGTGCTTGCTCATGTGTATATAACGGAGCTCTTATTAAGAAGATTTCTTTCTTGAGTTGAACTGAAAATATTTTAATTAGTGCTACAATAATTAGTAACACTTGTCCTGCAACTATAATAATAATTGAAGGTGGGACCATTAAAAAAGAAAAACAATACACGAGAATAGTTATTTTTAACAATTCTTTCAAAACAATTCTTCCTTAACTTGATTTAAAGAGAAGTTTTCTTTTATTAACAATTCTTCAAAGACAAAGAGACTCAAATGCATTATATAGAGAGACGGGTTTTTTTTAAAAGGGCCAAAACCGGTTCCAAAACTAGTCTGGTTCCGGGTGGGTTTTTTGTTCCCGGACTGGTTTCAACCGGCTCCCAAAATCTAGAACTGGTTCCCAGATTGGTTTAATTGGGAACCAGTTCCCGACCGTGTTTTTCGGGTGGTTCGATCCGGGTTTCGAGTAAACTCGATCCGATTGCACACCCCTAAGGTGCGTTTGGTAACTTTGTTGTTCATGGGAATAATTTCTATTTATAAATCATTTTTTCCATTTCCTAGATAGGTTTTTGAATAGAAGAACGCGTTTGGTACAACTAAAATTTATATTCTTAAAATAGAAAAGAATAGAAAAATATTTGATATTATCATCAAATTTTTTGTAACGTTGTAGTTTTTAAATAATATTCTGAGATAGTTCCTTTTTTCCCTTCCTTCTTCTTCCTCCTCTAGCTGGTCACGGAATGGAAAATTAATTTATTTTATCGAATAGATTTCAATTTTCCAAAACAAAAGAATAGAAAAATAGAGAAATTTTACTAAATAGGCCCTTGGTATCCCTGAAGCTTCATTTTTCTTGATTATATATTTTGTGAGCTATGATTTCACTAAATTATTTAATCGTTCTCAAACCCAACTGAGAGTTTAAGCAAAATATCTTAAATTCAGCTCATTTAGGTTAATGAAAATAGTTTTTATTGACTAATTATTTTAAACGATACAAGTAATCGTTTTAAGGAACATATTTTATAAATAATTAATTTTTCACCAAACAAACAGAGCTTAAATAGACATCCATAAACAAATCATAATTATGTCATCCTAGTATAACATGTAATGTGATGTCATGATTCCTTTTCTATTATAACACTATGACCTTAAAAATGAAAATACAATTATAATAGTTCGATCTCTAAGGACATCCGTCCTCCATCATACCCTCCAAAAGAGTGATATACAACCTTTTGAAATTACAAAGAAGATTCCGACACAATGGATATTTACTAAAGGATGAATAGTAACAAGGTGAATACTGAATAATAGATCAATTGATAACTTGAAAAGATTGATATAAACATCATCTTATTCTGTCAAATATCTTACTACTTCTACGATAATACAACTTTTGTGCATCCGATTGTATTTTTGATTCCTATTAAAAATTATTTATTTTGCAGTGTTCGTTCTGTATTAATTTTTTTTTCATTTTTTGTACATATTAATTGGTGGCCTTTTTGTTAATAGACAAAGGCTCATCAATATCCTTTCCTGCTGTGACTCTGCCCAACTAGCTAGTTGCGTTGCCAATTTTCCAAATGAAGTGACCCTTTGATATTTTAATATGCATTAGCTTGAGATTTTCATCAATTAGTATACAAATCCAGGAAAAATAAATATTTATTTTCCAGGAAAAACGTTGGTCCTAAATCAACCAAGGAAAAGATATTATCCCAAATGTCAATTCATCATGGGGCACTTGTATGGTCTTGATGGACGAATCTCCCTATGGCAATTATTATTATTATTATTATTATTATTATTTTGTTATTCTTATATTAGATACCAGGAAATGCAAAAACTTAAAATGGTGAGACTCCCTTTCTTCTATCCAACCCACGTCAAGGATTAGGGATCCGTTTTTGAAATTTTTTTTAGAACCCCTTATTACAATCCAAAATTTATGTCTATTACCCTTTTGAATAGCTTTCGCCGCAGCAACTTCGGCAGTGAAAAGTAGCATTGCAACTTTTATAAATCATTTGGTAAACACCCCCTAGAGCTACAGCTACTTTAAAATTTCAACGTCTTATAATAACTTTTTAGGAAGCTACTGCAATTTATAGAATTTGCATTTCAAAATCATAAAAGCTACATAATTTTATAACAAACCTCCACTACATTTATACATATTTCTCTACTAACTTTGAAAGGGAAAGGCCAAGAACAGAGACGCAACGTCAAGTCTTCGGGTATCAATTATTACCGACAGGGCTTGGACTGCTGATTGCAAAATGAAACTGCCCGTCTTAGGCTTGTGCGTCTGACCCATTGTTCAAAAGAGAAAAACAAGCTAGCAAATTGGGTGATGAAGACCTGACGGGAAAAAAATTAAGTCCCCTCTAGTGTTAGGAATTAAATAAAATAGATTTTGAAGGATCTCTCTCTACACATTTCTTAGCCGCAACTTTGGCAACAAGAAAAGATCAAGGAAGAAATCTAGAAGAATCGGGAGCCATCCAAGGAGAGGAAAATTTTCACTTTGATTCTTTCCACTTTTATTTCCTTTACTTTGACTTGAAGGAAAAGATATGGCTGAAGAGGCGGTAAACTTGGCGCTGGAAAGCCCTATAAATATAGATGTAGTTCATTAGGGTTTTATATCCAGAGAGAGTGAGTTTAGCCTAGAAAAGTTAAGCTTATATTAATGGTGTGAATTTTTATAAAGCTTACTCAAGGCCTTTGAAAATTATTGTCTCTCTTTTGTGTTATTCTCTCCCCACCAAATTCTCGAAAGCTATTTTTTATCCTTTTTGGTTCCTACATCTAGTTGGCTGTTTTATCCGTTGAAACCTATATTGAATATTTATGTTTGGATAATATCATGAAAAATCTTAAAATAGTATATATGTGACAAATTTAATTTAAATTAATGTTTTGACTACTAAATAACTTAAACTGATATATCTACGATAGATTTATCAAACCTAAGTTTTTGACCATTAAAAAATCCTAAACTAGTATATTTGTGATAAATTAATTTTTCGTTAATTTATATTAAATTTTATCGTCAAATTATTGAATTAGATGATACGTGACAATTTTCCATCGAAGAAGTGGAGAACTACTTCCTTTCCAAAGACCATTTATCGTAGATATTTGGACTATTGAGTCTCAACGATGTAGGGGTTTTCTCCCTTTTGACGTAAATTTCTACAAATGGTACCTGATGAAGTCTGAGGAGTGAATACGTTTTGTTTGGAAAAAGGCCGGCATTGACACTGTCTTTAGTTTGATTACTCCGATTAGGATTTAAATCTAGGTCTTTTGGGTTCCGCCATTGGCTTATGGACTCCATCAACTAACTGTTTTTTATTTTTCCTTGAAACCTATGTCGATCACTCTTCTGGATGCCTATGTCACAGGGACATTGGTCCTCCTATAACATCTCCGGTTCGTCGATGACAGTGCTCTTTCCTATGGCGAATTTTACACAAAATTCATCTGAAGTCTGGCCCAATTTCCAATTCCGAACATGTTGCCTTCTTGCTATTTTGGCTTTCTAAGTATGTTTTCCTTCAGCACGCCCCTAGAGTGTCTGGGGATCTTCTTAGTATTGCCTCTAGTCTAGCGGAGGGCACATTGATTGCGTTGGGTCCACTCGCTCTTGTTGCCTTGTATAAAGGCTTATCCATGGCTCTTTGGCTATACAATCAAAATAATGGCACTTTTTTGGGTTCATTCTAGCTTCTTCGAGCTTGGATTGCTTTATACCCCCGTCATATTTCCTTGATCAAATTCGTATCTGTCCTCAATACAACCGAGTCTGCATTCTCATTTTCCTAATTCAGTTGGTTGTCGATTGTTGAGTCACTCTACGTTGTCTGTTCCGAAAGGTCTTTCTCTGTTTAGGCTTGAAGATTTCTGTCCCTGTATCTCTTTTAACTATACTTATATCTATACTTTCATCTCTCGGAAAAAAATCTGTCGATATCTGGATTAACGTACTTACTCAGGTTGAGTTTCTCTTAAGATTAACGATGAAAATTGTGATTCTATCATGGATTTGAGGTATATTCTCTGCAGTATTGTGCCACGCAATTTGGATTGGTGCAAGCCATGCTTATGTCGATTCTATGTTCTTTGAAATTCACTTCCAGGACAAAGCACAAGAACAAATCGACAGATAACGGACTTTCGATTGTTGTTTCGAGATCACCAATCCAATTCATGCTCGGCATTGTAAGCCCAAAACCTAGTGTAACCTGAGTGGACTAACTAAGGTCTTTATTTTCTCGAGCACCTTGATGGAGATGTTGAATCTGTCTTGGGTCGAGTGAAAGTATACGGTCGGCCTTTTCCCAAACAGGAAAGTTAATGCATTGGGCAAATAGGGAAGAGTCCTCTGAGCTAGAGTTTATGGGCCTGTTTGATAATAATTATATTTTTGGGAATAATTTTTGATAAAAATGATTTTTTTATTTTGCTTTCAAGAATAATTTGAGTATTTAAGGTGTTTGATAAACTATTTAAAATTTTCATTTCCGGAATAGAAATGCATTTAGTTGGAGTTTTTAATTTTTTTATTCTTTTATTCTTTTAATACTTTTTATTATAATTTTCTTATATTTCTCCTTTTCTTTTTTTTTTTTTTTTTTATTTTTCCCTTTTCTCTCCTTCTTCCTCCTTTAGTGGCGTTTGTTGCCATTGGCGAGGCTTGGCTTCGCTAAGCGGCACGAGACTCGGCCTTGCCGGGCTAGGGTGAGGTTGAGCCTCGCTAGTGGTCAAGCAAGCTTTTGAAGAGCTTATCGGACCTCGCCTTGGCCTGATGAGGCTTTGGCGAGCTCATTGGATCTCGCTCAGCCGCTTGTCGGCGGCAACGGTGGTGGTGAGGGGGCGGCGATGGGGTGGCAATGGGTTGGGAGGAGGAAGAAGAAGAAAAAGGGAAGGGAATAAAGAGAAAAAAAAAAAACAAGAGAAGAGAGGAAAATGAATTCTCAAAATTGTTCCCAAGAGCGATAAGCAACTTTTTTTTTTTTTTTTTTTTATTCTTAATTTTACTCCAAATTTATTCTCGGGATCAATTGTTCCTCGGAACAAAAAATTTACCAAATAGATTTCTAAATCTGTTCCTAGGAATAAAAGAATAAAATTAATTATTCTCGGGAGTGTTATCAAACAGATCATAAGTCGTCAACACCTGTTGCTCAGGCCCAACCTTCTCGGCCAAGTTCCCAAAAACAAACTAAGGGGAAGACTAAGAAAGGTAACTACCCTCATTTTATATTTTAGTTTGTCTCCACGTTCTTTCTTTACGCACTCTTTTCTCTAGCAGCTATTTCTCAATCGACTGGAGTCATCCCCTCTAGGATTAGGAAGATACGATCAACTGAGGTTCAACTCTTAGAGGAAGAAGCATGGGTGACGTACCTTTGACTAAGAAAAGGCAAAAAATTCATTCCATCCTGTCACACTCCAATGGTGAGGCCGGAGATATCAGACTACGAGGCTGTGGTTACTTCTTAGATCCCAAAAGCCAGATTGTTACTCGCCGGCGGAACTTTCCACTCTTGATGCAAACGCGACCTCATATCCCTGTGGTAGGCTGTAGGTTTCCTCTTTCTTCTCTTGAAGGAGCATCATTGGTTCATGTTCCTATTCCTTTTGCTGAATATGGTATGTTTCTATTCGCATTCTGGCTTCAGTTTCTGGTCCCATTCCAGCCGATATTTACTTGTAGTGATAGCTGTTTACTCCACTGAGATGCAGATGCGATGCGCATTGAATCGATAGACACGTCCACTGTTTCTAGTATGGGTGATCAAAACCAGGTAAACGAAGATATCGATAGGGCCTATCGAGCTTCGTTGATTCAAACCCTTCTACTTCTTTCAGCGATAAGGCAAGGTGTAGATTTGAATTAACTCTGCCTTCTAAACTTGATATACTTTGCTGAGTTTGGCAGTATCTCACTTTGCCAAGCGCTGGGAAAGCATCATCGTCTGCTTCATTGTTATCTGCTGGCCGAGTTACTAATTCAAGATCTTCTCCAGTTGGATTAAGTGGTTGCACCAGTCTTGCTTATGTTGGGGTCAGGGTTTTTCATCCTCGTCTGTTCCATTTGACATTTAATCACCATCTCTTGGGCATCCATTGACACCTCTTCCTTTGACCTAGGCGACCGAAGGGACTAGTGTTGAAGGATCTTTAAGCTCGTCTGCCTGGGCTAAGGGTGCATTGCCAGTGCCTAACACTTTGAAGTCGTCGATTCTAGTATATGACAACATTAGAATCAGCATCAACGTCTAACATCACTGAGGAGGTAGTCAAGGCTAAGTGGACTGATTTTTGAGCTTTCTAAAGGGGGCTTCCCAGCACTCATAAACGATCCAACGGCTTTCAGAAGACTCAAGAACTTAGAGAATGAACCATGTAGAGGTAATGCTCGTTTCTCGAGTCTTCTAGGTTCAGGAAACAATGTGAAGATTTTTTGGTTAGCTTCCTTAATGGGGTGGCATTTGTCACCGAAATTATGAGAAAATTTTTCTCTAGTGAACTTAGAAGAAAGATTGTCGACGTCCCCAAGACTCCATAAAGCTGCCAGTCATGAGTTGAAATCCCTCCAAAATGCTCTGGAATCACTGGTGAACAAGCGAGCTCACCTTGACACTGAAGAAGCGGACCTTGAAAGGAGAGTAGCCGAAATTCGACAACAACAGATTCTCACAGATACTCAGATGGCTCAGGCTGAAGAAGTCTGATGTAGCCCAAGGCCAGCTATCAAACAATAGGATCAGGAGAGCGACAAAAACTTAGTTACAAAATTGAGCTGAAATTTCAGTTCTGTGCTAGCTCAGGAGTATAGGCATAACTTTGTCAATTCAAACTAGAATGACCTAATTCTAAAGCCAAAAGAATGACCTAACGGTTAAGGGTAATTGCTTTTGGAAGATTCCAGTGGTTATAATCTCGTGAGTAACTCTTGCTAGTTATCTCTACTTTTATAGATTCCACATGTACAAACTGCTCCATTAGTCTTCACTCCACCATCTTTTTTCTAGGCGGTATCTTCTCCTTTACCAAGAGGTGTTTTTGATTTCAACCGTTCCATTGGACAACTTGATTTTCAAACCATAATTGTTGCCTTTAAAATTGTGCCTTTAGTCCCAACTAATCCATCAGACGACTTAGTCTTCGAAGAATAATTGTTCCCCACAAAACCGTATGCCTTTGGTCTTACCGATCTTAAATTTCAAAGCAGTTTGTTGACATTCCTTCAACAAATATTGCTAGCATTCACTTTAGCAACTATTTGTAATCCGTCGTCATATTTCGACCACTGAATATACAATATTAATGGGCACTACTATCAAAATCAATATATGCCAATCCCCACACTTGTCACTTGTATTAGTACTCACACAGTATGCACATGACCAACTATACCAATTTCATGCAATGCTTATATGCTTGCGCTAGATAAGCCATATTTTGGTTCTCAACATCTTAAATGAAAACCATAATTTTCATAATTTAATTCTAAATCTTAGCATGAAAATTAGTTAGAAAAACTGAACTGGCAATATTAAAATGTTTAAAAACGAATCGGTATTTGCATAATAAATTTAAGATTGGTTGGACGATCAAAAGTGGTATTTTAATGATTTTTTTTCGTAGTATTTTCTTTTGGGCGTGCTGTGCAAAACTTAATGGCCAAGAATGTGCTAGGTCAGGCAAAATGAGCAAAGAATTAAGAAAACATAAAAGAAATGATGGTGTTGGATCTCTTCTTTCTGGCATGCACGCTCTTTGGTCAAAGATCAAAGAAGGGACGGGAAACTTCCACTGGAAAGAGAATTGAACTGTTCAGGTGAGGAAGACTTAATCCATTATAATGCGCACAGATACCCAATGGATAACCAAACTTGATGAAAGAGACCTTTGAAACCACATCATATCACCTGGCATTTCGCTTTTCTCCTATTTATTAAATTAAAGAGAAAATGACATAAATGATAGATAAATATTGGATGTTTCAGCTTTGAATGCTCTATTGACGTTAATTTTAGGAACTTGTGTGTTTGCTTTTACATCGTGTGCTATTACACGGATAATGTTCAAGTAATGTGATTACTTATGTTTGGATTTGAGGTGCTTACAACATGAATCACATCTTGTAACTTTAATCATCTGGGACTTTAAATGTCTCTCGAAATTCGAGACTTGATTAGACTCCATGTAGTCAGGTCGAGTCTCGAATTGGATCTGTGCCAACGTTTTTTCGACTTTACCAAGAGAAAAGAACTTAATGGAAAGAAGCGTGGATATGCAGAATCGATTCGAGCAGGCCAAGTAACATCAAGATTGCCAATTCCTCATGTGAAGTTAAAGCAAATGTTGGATTGTTGATACGATCACAAGATTAATTAATTTTGTTATGGTTTCACGTGGCCCTTTTTCCCAAAGATTTCGGTGATGATCCTGTTGGGCACTGCTCGCGGTCCATTGCGCCACCCTTAAAGTGTGTTGTGCTAATCAATGTGGCGTGTCGGGCCATGCCGGCCCGAGGCCCAAGCATCAATCGGCTTCCCCGTTCTCATCTCTAAACAGCGTTTTCTGACATGAAATTGGAGAGCTAGCTCCCCCCGGCTTGGTTACAGAGAGACAATCCAAAATATAACTCAACATGATATGATTAACTTTGAATGCCGACATGAATTGATATGAATTAACATGTTCTCATCGTTATTTAAATTATTCAACATATAAAATCAAAGTCAAGAGGTGTAGGTGGATGCGAACTAACACGAATTACGTACATAATTATGACACGGCGATGTGAATTGCTAAACCTATCCCTAATAATATGCTGGACAAGTTCTCTCTCTCCACACAATAGTTAGTATACAATACATTATTGGTCCGGCATTTGCAAAAATTGGTAGCCCTTCTCTCCTTCTCAATAATGGAAGGCCCGTGAATAAGTAAACTCTGAAATGTTGAAATACTCGCTAATCCCATGAATCAAATAAAACATGGAAGAAAATTTCGAGCGCATATCCCATCTTCATTTATCTCTGTTTTATTAGAATCTTTTTGGTGTCAACGCCACTTGCTTCACAGTAATTTCTTCTTCTTTTTTCAAATCTTTTTTTTTTTTTTTTGGGGTGTAACTCGTTCTTGGTAATTGATATTTACGATGTGTCATTTTTTCCGTTAGATGATGCACCTCATACCTTTTCTCACATACCATCAATAAGGTTTCTTGAAAGGCTCATATTTTTCTGCATTCTTGATTTGATAAAAAAAATTCAATTAGTCAACTATGTATAATGAATATTATCCACTTTCATATTGAAATAAGTTTGCATATGGGTGACGTTTATAACTTGTAATCTACGCATTAGACACTAAAGTTGGAGGAAATTATAGCCTATTGTCAAAAAGAGCAAATTGCATGGTTCTTGATGCATGTGTGGGCGAGTGATTCCGAAATGGGGAAATTTTAGGGGTTTAGTGCATGGGAATGATGTGTGTGGGGATGGTTGTTGTTGGGTAAATAAAGTGTAGAATAGAATATGATTGTCACCAAGGTATAAAGGATGCATCATCAGCCAAGGATAAAAATTGGGATCGATGAATTTCACTACCAAGGCTTAAAAGACGAATCGCCAGCCAATGATAAAGGATTTCGGGATAGAAAAGTTCATCACCAGAGCCTAAAAGACGAATCACCAGTTGTCGCGACCTAAAATTAAATTTTCGAAAATAATAATAATAGGTTTAGGGATATCGTTAATTTCGGGCCGACGGCCCTTAATTAACTTGGACTCTCCCAAGCCCATACCCCGCGCGACATTGGGATATTCATGAAAATTTTCAAACAAGAGGAGTCGCCACTACCCATTAAGGTCGACTAGGAACCGAGTGAGACATGGGAGCGTGTCTCGCCTTTTACGAACCAGAGGGTCTAGAATCGGGAACTTGATTACGCTAATCATGTGACTAGCGCCCTTTCGGTACCTAACTTAATTGTGTGTTGATGAGGCCATGGCAATCTATTCGAGAAATCTAAGATTTGTCCTAACCGTTCTACGGTAAGGAAATAACATCCAAAAATCATGACAAAACAAGGCACAGGAGAGCCCTAGTGTAGAGCCCTAAAGGTTTATTCAATTTTTTTTTTTTTTTTTAAGGGTTTTCTGATTTTTTTGTAATTTTTCTGATTTTCTCAATTTTTTATGAAGTTTTTATATTTTTTAATGTTTTTACCATTTTTCAATATTTCGAATTTCCCAAAATTAAATAAAACAGACCTTCAAGAAATTTCTTTAAAAATTTTGGTTTTTCTGACTTTTAAGAAAGAAAGAAAAAAAAATTTATTAAGGTTTTTGGGATTTTCTAATTTTTCTAATTTTTTGGAATTTTTAGAATATTCGAAAAAAATAAAAATAAAATAAAATAAAATAAAGTTGAAATAAACTTTCAAAACTCTTCTGAAATTAAAGAAACATTATTAATGATTTTCGGAATTTTTAAGATTTTTTGAATTTTTGAAATTTTTTATAATTTTTTAATATTTTTATTAAAAGATAATTCGGACCGGGTCTTGACCCGGCCCTACTAAGCTGACCCGGACCCTATTGGTCCGGGCTGGGCTAGCGACCGGGCTGGCCGAATGGCCCGGTCAGAAATTCTTTTTAAAATGGCCCATTAACAAAATAAACTAAAATAACCCATTTATTATTATCCTTTTACAAAAATCAGCCCAATCACCTAGCCTAAGCCCACTCAAAAATTGCTCAGCCCAGCCCTTGCCTCTTTCTATTTTCGGCCATTTCTTTGTTTTTTCTTTTCTGATTTTTCTATTTTTTATTTCTTTTTCCCCTTTTTTTTTTTTTTTTTTAATGTTTTCTTTAATCTTTCTTTTTTTTTACTTTTTGTCTTTTTCCCCTGCAGATTTCCTTCCTGTTTCTGCATGCATGCACGCTTGTCTCCCTCCGACGCTGCATACGCCCGAAACTTGCAACTTCTCTTTCTTTCTTTCTTTTTTTTTTTTTTTTTTTATTAAACCAGCCACCCCCAACGGAGCCAACACTCCGGGCGATGGTCACCGCCCACCGGTCGTCCACTCCAGCCGGCGTTAACCACCTCCGATCATGAGATCCGGCGACCGTTTTCGTCGCAAAAAAAAAAAAGAACTTCGTCGATTCCATCGAATGTTTAACATAAACCATATATAAACACAGCGTAAACAGCGGAAAATAACAGGATTTAACAAGGATACCAGCCGGCACTAATCGATTTTGAGTTGAAACAAAAATTGTGTGCCGGCTCTCTTTGGGGCATTTCGCCGAACACTTGGCGGGCATGAGTAGAACGAAAGGTTTCCGACTCGAATCGAACTTGGACCGGGACCAAGCTTCCAAATAAACACGGCAGCAGCAAAGGAACCTAAATGGAGGGAAGACGGAGGCCGGGGCTCGCTCGATCTAGTCGGCGCGAGCTCCGGCCCGCGACTCCATCAATAACAAACCGGGATGCTTGGGAGGAAGCCTACCGGTTCGGCTTGAAGACGCCGGGCCGAGGAGATGTCGGACGGAGCTCGCGCGTGGCCGAGGCGTTGGCTGAAGCTCTCTTGCTCTTCCTCGGTCACTTTGCCTCTCTCGGTTTCACTCTTGGTCCATTTCTCCTCTCTCGGTTTTGCCTTTTTTTTCGTCCCCGTGTTCTCTCTCTCGAGCTCTCTCTCTCTCTCGTCCTCTCGTTCGAGTTCACTCTCCCTCTCGAGCTCCTTTCGGTTCTTCTCCAGCCCCCTCGCTTGTTCTCTCCAGATCTCTTTTTTTTTTTTCGGTAACCGCCCTCGGCTCTCTCTTGCTCTCCCTCCTTCTCGGGCTCTCGGTCTTTTTTTTTTTTTTTTTTTTTTTTTCCGGTTTCAAGACTCTCCGTTTCCTTTCTTCTCCTCTCCGTTTTGGTTTTTGCCGACCTCCGGTGCCGTCGACGTTCTCCCTCTTCGCCCATGCCGCCACTTGCTTCGCCGACTTGCCGCCGCTACCTTCTTCGGTGACTTCCCCTCCCGCCGCCTCCTCGCCGACCTGGCTCGCTGCCGCTTTTTTTTATTTCCCTTCGCGCGTGGGAGAAGAGAGGCGGAAGAAGAAGTCCGGGCGGGCCGGGCCGAGGAAGAAGAAAATGGGCCGAGCCCGATTCGGGAGAGGAGAAGAAAGGTCAAAAGGAAAGGGGCTAGGCGAGCCCAACCTCGGCTAACCGCCTGAAATTTTTTTTTTTTTTTTTTTTTTTTAGAAATTGATATGTATTTATATAAGCAAAGTAAATGGGTATTTAAGACAAAATAAACAAAATTTTGGGTGTCAACAGCTGCCCCTCTTTGAAAGGGAGCTCGAAGAGGTTCATTTCAAAGACTATGTGACACCCGACTTTTACCGATGAGCCCTGGAAGGGCGAATTTATTCCATTCATTTTTTTGTTTTTCATTTTTTTTAATTTCATTTTTTTTAACTCCTTTCATTTTTTCCTGTTTTTTTTTTCATTTTTTTTTGAGGTCTCGGCTCGTGCAAACGAGTTTTGACCAAATTAGTAAAGTCTTACCGTGTAAGAACGGGCTTCGACTGGGTTATTGGAGGGAGGTCTTACCGTGTAACAACGGGCTTCGACCGAGTTAGTAAGTCTTACCGTGTAACAACGGGCTTCGACCGAGTTAGTAAAGTCTTACCGTGTAACAACGGGCTTCGACTTGAAGGGAGGTCCGTGTAACAACGGGCTTTGACCGAGAACGCATGGTTTTAGGTTGACCATGAACCATTTGGAAATTGCATGGTTTTAGGTTGACCATGAACCATTGAAATTGCATGGTTTTAGGTTGACCATGAACCTTTTGGAAATTGCATGGTTTTAGGTTGACCATGAACCTTTTGGAAATTGCATGATTTTAGGTTGACCATGAACCATTGAAATTGCATGGTTTTAGGTTAACCATGAACCATTTGGAAATTGCATGGTTTTAGGCTGACCATGAACCATTGAAATTGCATGGTTTTAGGCTGACCATGAACCTTTTGGAATTGCATGGTTTTAGGCTGACCATGAACCATTGAAATTGCATGGTTTTAGGTTAACCATGAACCATTTGGAAATTGCATGGTTTTAGGCTGACCATGAACCATTGAAATTGCATGGTTTTAGGCTGACCATGAACCTTTTGGAATTGCATGGTTTTAGGCTGACCATAAACCATTTGGAAATTGCATGGTTTTAGGTTGACCATGAACCATTGAAATTGCATGGTTTTAGGCTGACCATGAACCATTTGAGATTGTACAGCTTCACTGAGTGAACCTGTCAAATTCAACTTGCACAAATGTCATTAAAGACAATATCAGAAAAATGCATTGACAATATTGTAGCATTAATTGCATGAGCAAATCAAGCTAAGTCTGATCACATTGGAAGTATTTGATGTCTTTTGGTATCATATACCACAAAATTGTCATCAAGCTTGGAAAGTATCATTAATCATCAAATCCCTTTAAGAGAAAAATTATGTCAGAATGATCCTATTCATGAAAGAGGTTCATTAAGCATGCCAAGCAAGAACTCTTAGTTAGAAAGGGCTTATCACATGCTCTCAAGAAGGGGCTATCTGATCCCATCAATTCATGTGAGAAGTGATTTGATCACTCAATTTACCTCGCATTTCCAATGTCGAAGGATTTGAGAATCATTCGCAATAAATACATCTTGACCAATCCAAAAGGTCTTTTGAAGGGACCGTAATGCAGGTCTGGTCATGGCTTTAGCAATGGATATGCATCATTGGTCATGAAATAAAACAATTATCTATCAACATCTTCGCCAGGTTTACAAGTCAAGCAACCTTGAGATGAAATAAGACAACTTTGCCCCCACTTCTTTGAGCGGTAGCTTCTTTGGAAAATCCTTATTTCCACTTGAATCATCCCAATCTGAAGAGACTTTGGGAAAGGTTGTAATGTTGGTTCGGTTAAGGCTCAAAAGGCTCATAACTTTTCACAAAAAAGGGGTTTGAAAGTTGGTAATTATCATGGCATCATTGTCATATCACTCAATCTTTTTGAAAGCACTCGACTTTTGAAACTTGATTTGTCTCGAAAGTCCTTTGACCAATCAAATAAGAGCTTTGTCCTTCTATTTTTTTTTTATTTTTTATTTTTTGCATTTGCAATGATTTTTTTTCAATGCAAGCATTTTGACATTTTTTTTCACATAGGAGTTTTTCGTTTTGCCCCCGATGTAAATCTTTTTTTTTCTTCTTCTTTTTTCATGGGCATTGGCCTTGCTTTTACCAGGCACACTGCTTTTTCATGCCCCTTAATTTTCATTGGACTTTTGCTCTTTTGCACTTTTTTGAGCTTTTAGGACTTTCGAGATGCTTAGCACGTTTTCATGTAAATGCCAATGGCCTTGGTCCATCATGTGCCTTGCCCCAATATGTGTAGATAATCATCACTTGGGTTTCAGAAATGAACAATTAGGCTCAACTTGGTTTAAGCAAAGGGTATCGGTGTTTGGGTAGAGAAATGAATGCTCTTCTTCACCTTGGGATGTTTCAAGCTTTCATAAGAATTCACCTGAAGTTACCACAAAAAGATTAATGCAAGTGAAAGTAAAGAAGTCTTTCTCATCTTTTCATCACATAATGTCAACCAAAACCTCCAAATTTGCCCCATTGTGGGGTGGTTCTTGACAGGGGTATTTTTTGATTTCTCCACTTTAAGGCTCAAAAGGGCTGACTATGGTCACCTGTAGTGTATAAGATAACTAAAAGGAATGCCTCTTTTCATTTTGGTTTGTGTACCAATTGCAAATGACTCATTCGTCCTTAAACGACACAAGTTTTTTTCGCTCGATTCTCACGATGTTTGAAGGATGTGTTTGGGAATGGATTGCCTTTCATCATCCTAAACATTTCTCGCTTGGCATGATTAAACATCTCAATTTCATTTAGCCGAGATCATCTGAGTAGATTAATCTCCATGAGGAGTTTTGATTCAAAATGAGTGATCCTCCAAGCAGACATACAATTTTGAGATAAAAAACAATGCTAAAAAACTTTTGTGAAATTTTTTTCAATTTTTATCTTCTTCTTTTTTTTCTCTTTTTACATGCTCCAAGTAAAATGCTGAAATTTTTTTGTTTTGAAAATTCTCAATTTTGTCTTCCTTTTGATTTTGAGAAGAAGGGTACTTACCTGCAACATGGCGACTTGGTAACCCTGTAAAGAATAAGAAGGAAAGTATTAGTGCAAGAATCTTCAAGGATTGAAAATTGGAGACGATACATTATTACTCTTCACTCGCATTTATCACTCAAATGCCAACATCATCCTCTTGGGTGTTTGGCAACCCCAAATTGCCCTTCACTTGCATTTTTTGGATATGATGTTTCCCTATCAAAGGAAAAAGGGATCATGTTAGAGACCAATATCAACATGAGCAATTGGAATCGATACAATTTACCCTTCACATGTTTCTGTTCTTCGGGTATGAGCATTTATGTCTCGACATTAGAGGGCATTGTTTCTTGGATGCTTTGCCCCATTTATCGCCTATGAAGAAAAGGATTGGGCATGTTATTTCCACACTCAATTGGGAAACCATTTAGGAACGAAATACACCCTTTACGCCAAAATGGATGGTTGTGCTTTAACATGCTTCTTTGATGAAATTCACTGCTCCTGCGGTCACTGTGCATTTTTTTTCTACAAGAGACAAAGCATGTTACTTACATTCTAACATTGAATTGGATTAATTTAAGAACGATACACCCTTTTGTGTAGAATTGATTGACTCCATTTCATCATGTTCCATGGGCGCGATTTACTATGCTTTGAGTGATTTGTGTCAGTGATCACCCTGTGATAAAAGAAGATGAACTGTGTTATCTCCCTATTTAATTGGGACTCAATTTGGGAACGATACATCCTTTTGTAATGAATTTTGCTCCAACACGCGTCAATGGTGGGGAAGGAGAGACATTGCCCCAAAGTCCAATGTCGAAGTTGGACTCTCATTTTTTGAATTCCAAGATCAAGACCCGTGGGAGTATTTGCTTGTGATCATCCTGGATTATCCTTCTTGAGATTCCCGGCAAAGGACGAACACGTGAGAGGAACAAAATGCTTTGACTTTCAGAAATTCATGGAATTTCAATAGAACTTACTAACTTCCGAATTGCCCGTGGGGCCAAAGGATGTCTATAAATTTGAATTTCTTTATCCAAAAAAATGAGTCACTTGGGTTTATGATCAACTTGGAATTAAAAACATCATCCATAAAAATCACAAGTTGCAGTGGTGGCGGGTTCGGTCGAAACCAGAACCGAGCGAGGGGGAGAGAGAGAGAAGCGGCTAATGGAGAGGGGGAAAGGGCATAAAAATAAAAGTAGCAAAAAGTTGGTTTTTGCCTCTCTTCTTTTTTTTTTTTTTCTTTTTTTTTTTTTTTTTTTTTTTTTTTTTTTATTTATGCGGCCACTTTGCCGCTTTCGGGATTCGAACTCCCGATCGGACCAGGCGGATTCCTCCGGATACCACTCGGCTAAGAGTGCCGACGGTGTTCAAAGTTGCTTTCTTTTTCCCTTTAAGGCCAAAATCCTCATTTCCCCCTGGAACGATCACAACTTTACCATCTCAAAATATTATCTTGCGGGTCAACATAAATTAGTGTAAAAATCAATTCTCGTCCAAGTTTGAAAGTTCACTTATTTGTATGGTCAAGCAGATGTCTAAAAGTAAATGTTACTCATATCCTGCAAGAAGGAAATAATGTCAGTAGGCGAATGAGAAAATAATCTTTTAATGATGTCATCCCTTACAATGAAATCAAAACAACGGCACATGCCCCATGGTCCTTATTGTGGGATTTTGGTGTTTTGCCGAGATTTCATCATAAGAGGAGACATCATTAAAAGATCAATCCGCGATTATCAATCAAATGCCCACTCTATTCTCAAAAGTTTCATATGCAAAATGTGGCATTAATTTTAAAAGACTGATTTGTGCTTTCATTGTTGCCAAAATGATGTGATTTTTATTTTGAGAAATCTACACACAAAATGTTTTTTGAAATTTCAATCCCAAAATGTGAGGATGAAAGAATTTGATTAGAGGTGTGATTTTAGTTTTTTTTTTTTTGTCCCAAAACATAATCATGATTTGGAAGAATTTTTTTTTTTTTTTTTTTTTTTTTTGACGAGGTGTGATTTTAAGCCCATGACTAGAAACTTTAACAAAATCATCCATCGTATAAGGCTAAATTAATGATTTTTGAAATTGACACTGAATGCTTGCTTATGAAGAGTAATTGCCAATTTTCCCAATCAGAAGCCTACACTGAGGGCATTCAATTGATCTCCGCAAATTTCAAAAATGAAAATTTCAAAAAAATGAATAAGTAAAGGGAGAAATCATTCTTACCATTGGCGATGAATTTTTCTTTTTCCATTTTTTCTTTTTTCAATCACATAAACATGCGCATGAGGCGTGGGTCGATTTCTATTCTAGACGGCTCAAATGAAGCCACGGGATTACCGGACCTGAACCCGCATGGTCGCGGTTGGGTCGGGGTTCCCACGACTCCGGCTTTGTCAAAGAGTCGACCCGTGATGCGCGGTTGCAACTGGGGTGGAAGCTCTCGACGTCAGAAAAATTTCGGAATTGAGATGGGCGACTCGTACTACATGGTGGTAGTCGGAGTGGCATTTATCTCAACACCATCCTAAGTGATCCTATGCGGCCCGGAGTCCGGCGGCGGGTTGTGTGTGCTAAAGTGTAGTGCCATGTAAGAAAGACATGCACAACAGTTTATATAGCAAACAACACTTCAAAAATTTTAACCATACAATTATTCGTCCCCATTCACCAACCTACAAAACAAAGTGTTAGCAAAAACTCCACCCCTTATTACTCCAATCCTGCACCAACATTTAACACGAGGTTAGTGGACTTACCTCACCTTCTCGAATGCGCTGCCAAAGAAACACATTAGATAACACACAATCAAGCAAATTAGGCCTAAGTCCTCTAAGGTTTAGAACCACTCCCCAGCGGAGTCGCCAAGCTGTCGCGACCTAAAATTAAATTTTCGAAAATAATAATAATAGGTTTAGGGATATCGTTAATTTCGGGCCGACGGCCCTTAATTAACTTGGACTCTCCCAAGCCCATACCCCGCGCGACATTGGGATATTCATGAAAATTTTCAAACAAGGAGTCGCCACTAGTCCATTAAGGTCGACTAGGAACCGAGTGAGACATGGGAGCGTGTCTCGCCTTTTACGAACCAGAGGGTCTAGAATCGGGAACTTGATTACGCTAATCATGTGACTAGCGCCCTTTCGGTACCTAACTTAATTGTGTGTTGATGAGGCCATGGCAATCTATTCGAGAAATCTAAGATTTGTCCTAACCGTTCTACGGTAAGGAAATAACATCCAAAAATCATGACAAAACAAGGCACGGGAGAGCCCTAGTGTAGAGCCCTAAAGGTTTATTCAATTTTTTTTTTTTTTTTTTTAAGGGTTTTCTGATTTTTTTGTAATTTTTCTGATTTTCTCAATTTTTTATGAAGTTTTTATATTTTTTAATGTTTTTACCATTTTTCAATATTTCGAATTTCCCAAAATTAAATAAAACAGACCTTCAAGAAATTTCTTTAAAAATTTTGGTTTTTCTGACTTTTAAGAAAGAAAGAAAAAAAAATTTATTAAGGTTTTGGGATTTTCTAATTTTTCTAATTTTTTGGAATTTTTAGAATATTCGAAAAAAATAAAAATAAAATAAAATAAAATAAAGTTGAAATAAACTTTCAAAACTCTTCTGAAATTAAAGAAACATTATTAATGATTTTCGGAATTTTTAAGATTTTTGAATTTTTGAAATTTTTTATAATTTTTTAATATTTTTATTAAAAAGATAATTCGGACCGGGTCTTGACCCGGCCCTACTAAGCTGACCCGGACCCTATTGGTCCGGGCTGGGCTAGCGACCGGGCTGGCCGAATGGCCCGGTCAGAAATTCTTTTTAAAATGGCCCATTAACAAAATAAACTAAAATAACCCATTTATTATTATCCTTTTACAAAAATCAGCCCAATCACCTAGCCTAAGCCCACTCAAAAATTGCTCAGCCCAGCCCTTGCCTCTTTCTATTTTCGGCCATTTCTTTGTTTTTTCTTTTCTGATTTTTCTATTTTTTATTTCTTTTTCCCCTTTTCCTTTTTTTTTTTAATGTTTTCTTTAATCTTTCTTTTTTTTTTTACTTTTTGTCTTTTTCCCCTGCAGATTTCCTTCCTGTTTCTGCATGCATGCACGCTTGTCTCCCTCCGACGCTGCAGACGCCCGAAACTTGCAACTTCTCTTTCTTTCTTTCTTTTTTTTTTTTTTATTAAACCAGCCACCCCCAACGGAGCCAACACTCCGGGCGATGGTCGCCGCCCACCGGTCGTCCACTCCAGCCGGCGTTAACCACCTCCGATCATGAGATCCGGCGACCGTTTTCGTCGCAAAAAAAAAAGAACTTCGTCGATTCCATCGAATGTTTAACATAAACCATATATAAACACAGCGTAAACAGCGGAAAATAACAGGATTTAACAAGGATACCAGCCGGCACTAATCGATTTTGAGTTGAAACAAAAATTGTGTGCCGGCTCTCTTTGGGGCATTTCGCCGAACACTTGGCGGGCATGAGTAGAACGAAAGGTTTCCGACTCGAATCGAACTTGGACCGGGACCAAGCTTCCAAATAAACACGGCAGCAGGCAAAGGAACCTAAATGGAGGGAAGACGGAGGCCGGGGCTCGCTCGATCTAGTCGGCGCGAGCTCCGGCCCGCGACTCCATCAATAACAAACCGGGATGCTTGGGAGGAAGCCTACCTGGTTCAGCTTGAAGACGCCGGCTGAGGAGATGTCGGACGGAGCTCGCGCGTGGCCGAGGCGTTGGCTGAAGCTCTCTTGCTCTTCCTCGGTCACTGCCTCTCTCGGTTTCACTCTTGGTCCATTTCTCCTCTCTCGGTTTTGCCTTTTTTTCTGTCCCCGTGTTCTCTCTCTCGAGCTCTCTCTCTCTCTCTGTCCTCTCGTTCAGTTCACTCTCCCTCTCGAGCTCCTTTCGGTTCTTCTCCAGCCCCCTCGCTTGTTCTCTCCAGATCTGGTTTTTTTTTTTCAGAACCGCCCTCGGCTCTCTCTTGCTCTCCCTCCTTCTCGGGCTCTCGGTCTTTTTTTTTTTTTTTTTTTTTTCCGGTTTCAAGACTCTCCGTTTCCTTTCTTCTCCTCTCCGTTTTGGTTTTTGCCGACCTCTGGTGCCGTCTGACGTTCTCCCTCTTCTGCCCATGCTGCCACTTGCTTCTGCTGACTTGCTGCTGCTACCTTCTTCGGCTGACTTCCCGCTGCTGCTGCCTCCTGCCGACCTGCTGCTGCCGC
This sequence comes from Corymbia maculata, assembly GCA_014182735.1. NCBI lineage: Eukaryota > Viridiplantae > Streptophyta > Magnoliopsida > Myrtales > Myrtaceae > Corymbia > Corymbia maculata. Next base: position 19,676,844 of record CM024689.1, read on the forward strand.
TTTTTTTTTATTTCCCTTCGCGCGTGGGAGAAGAGAGGCGGAAGAAGAAGTCCAGGCGGGCCGGGCTGAGGAAGAAGAAAATGGGCCGAGCCCGTTCGGGGAGAGGAGAAGAAAGGTCAAAAGGAAAGGGGCTAGGCAGGCCCAACCTCGGCCTGCCTGAAATTTTTTTTTTTTTTTTTTTTAGAAATTGATATGTATTTATATAAGCAAAGTAAATGGGTATTTAAGACAAAATAAACAAAATTTTGGGTGTCAACACCAGTTATGGCTAAATGGCTTATTGGCTCACCACCAAGGAGTAATATACTGTTCAAGGATCAAGAAAGCAGCTAGGAGTTATCCACTCTCCAAAAATATTCGTTCTCATATAGAAAAATCTCATATATTTTCATTCATCAAAATTGTCTACTCTAAAAATGGAGAGCTTTTCTCTAGTTATATGAGGATTACAACATAGGAAATAAGCAAACAATAAATAGACTTGAGAACTACCAAACATTAGAGGACATTGAGAACTAGAAAGCATCAAAAGGGCCTAGGAACTAGAGATGCAATTAATGTCATGGGAACTTGTATTCTTGATCTTCATCTTTGCAATTCATCACCAAAATTTGTGCTCCCAATTTGAGCAGATAACCATCTTAAATGCTTATTAAATATCCATGGAAATTGTCCAAAATCCTATAGATAGATTGTTATTCGGCCTTGAATCCAGCATATAATATGTTAAATCGACAACTCAATTTGTTTTATGATGGATAGTCTTCTTTATTGATAATTTCATCTTTGGACACATCAAATAACATTATGTCTAAATTTTATTTTGACTTAGATCACCAGTGATTATGCTAAGTTTGTTGATGGAGGTAAGTCGAGAGCAAGCATCGGTTCTTTCTCAAAGCAAAAGGCTACGAAATTCCGTATCTCCTCGCAAAAGGAACGCTTCCCAAATGGTCGCAAGAGAATATCTCCGCTTCTTCCTTTCCTCCAAAGAGAAAGTGGTGCCTGTCTTTCAGTTGGGACAACTCATATTCATGTCTGCACTTCACAAGCAAACTCGTTGCTTCTTTGTCACCGAAGGCAAATCAATCTCTATAGGGCCCACCATCAAGACCAATCTCTAACCATTCTGCTTCCTTTCCATTCCACAATCCTCAACGGCCACATGATACCGCTGCAGCTTCGCCAGCCGCTTCCGCCTTCCCCGCTGCCACAGAACGTCGTGGTGGCAAAAGGGGTAAATAAAATAAAATAAAAATAAGAAAACGAAGACATTGATTTGTTGACGTGGCCAAGGCATCCACGTGTTTCTTACGTTAGAGCCCATTTCTTGAGATGTCATTTTTTTTTATCCATCTCACTTTAATTCTTAATTTACTTTCGGAGTTTTGTCTTACTTATTTACAGGATGTGGGAGTCGAATCTCATTTTTTAAACTAAATTATTTCTACCTCAACCTCTAAGAAGGTGGAGATTCGAATTTCTTGCCTCTCCCTTTCCATGTGGGGGCAATACCTAGTGGTTCCAAAAGGCCATCTTGCACCCTCCAAAAATAGCAGGAAGCGTCCGGAAATCCAAAAAAGAAAATAGAAAAAGGAAACATTAAAGAGTTAATTTTGGTAATAATTTAAAAAAAAAAAAAAAAAACTGCGTGTATATAAACAGAGGAGCAGAATCCCGCCATCGGAGGGATTTCTCAGGCACGCTCAGCAACGATACCAGAATACGAGCGAAGCGACGAGGATGGCGGACATTGTCGAGGGCGGGGCTTCTCACGATGTTCAGTCCCTCTTGTCTTCTCCGGACAGGGATTTCCTCATCCGGAACAACGGTGATCAGGTAAGACTCGGTTCCTCTTTTTTACTTTTGCTCTTTTGGAAAAGGAGAAAAAAAGAATTTGTGGGTTGGTGTCCTTGTGGAAGTTCTCGTGGCCTTCTCGTGTGGATTGTTTCGCTGACTACCCAGTTTCGTGCAAGAAGCTCTTATTCTGGTGATCTGATCTGATTCTTGGTTGGTACTTCTCCCATCGGATTGGAAGACAGCAGTTCGTGTGCTTTCTAAGTTTAAATGCCAGTGTTCTCCTTGGTTGGTTCTTTGCTGGGAGTCTGTGATTACGAAGCCATTGGTTTGTGATGGCTAAGCTGGCGAATTTAGTTCAAGATAAGCTAAGTTGGTCTGATCCAGGATCATCATTTTTCAAGTGCTATATAGTTGTTTCCTTCAGAAACTGGATGATTGGTAATTGATGCATTACTTTTTGAAGAAAAATATATACTTAGAGTCACGTGGACGCAGTATATATGGATTCGATATTGCCATGACTTAATGCCCTTTACTGTAAATGCTCACACCTTCAATGTGGTATACTTGTTTTGGTGGATGAGACTGCTGATTTGCTAGCAAATTAATGAGTAGTGCTTAAGGGAAGTGCTTCTCCAGTTGGCATTTGGATGTATCTTGAGCATTTTCAGGATTTTTGTGTGGTGTTCAAGTGATCTAGTGTGCCTTCTTGCTGATTGCTGTTGAAAGAACTCAGATTAAGAATCTTTTGTCCTATATCAGGTTAAGGTCGATAGCTTGAAGGGGAAGAAAATTGGCTTGTACTTCTCCGCGTCATGGTGCGGTCCGTGCCAGCGGTTCACCCCGACTTTGGTGGAGGTTTATAATGAACTTTCCCCAAGAGGTGACTTGGAAATCATTTTTATCTCTACAGATGAGGATGAGGAGTCCTTCACTAGATACTTTTCCAAGATGCCGTGGCTTGCAATCCCGTTCTCTGACTCGAACAAGCGTGATAACATGGATGAATTATTTAAGGTGAGGGGAATACCCCACCTTGTCATTCTCGATGGCACAGGTACAGTCTTGACAGATAGCGGAGTTGAGATCGTCCAAGAGTATGGAGTGGAAGGTCACCCTTTCACTCCAGAACGCATCAAAGAGTTGAAAGACCAGGAAGAAGCTGCTAGGAGAAATCAATCATTGACCTCTCTTTTGGTCCATGGATCTCGTGACTTTGTAGTTTCATCTGATGGGAATAAGGTAAACATAAGGCATCTGATAATGATGGTCGCATGTGCTTATGATTCAGTTTTCCATCCTCTTTTACTGATCTATTTGTGGGGCCAAACTAGGTTCCTGTTTCTGAGCTTGAAGGAAAAACTGTGGGCCTGTACTTCTCGTTGTCCACATACAAATCATGTGTTGATTTCACACCAAAGTTACTCGAGGTTTATGAGAAATTAAAGGCCAACGGAGAGAGTTTTGAGATCATTCAGATACCTCTCGATAATGAAGAAGCATCATTCAAACAATCCTTTGGAAGCGTGCCATGGCTTTCATTACCATTTAGAGACAAGAAATGCAAGAAGTTGGTTAGGTACTTTGAACTGTCAACCCTACCAACTCTGGTCATAATCGGTTGTGATGGGAAGACAATCCATTCCAATGTTGCCGAAACTGTCGAAGAGCATGGCATTGTAGCTTACCCATTCACTCCAAAAAAAATTGCAGAGCTCGCAGAAATAGAGAAGAAAAGGGAAGAATCTCAGACCTTGGAGTCAATCTTGGTTTCAGGGGATCTGGATTTCGTCATTGGAAAGGATGGAACCAAGGTAAATTTATTCTTTCGCCTAGAAACTAATGACTTGGAAATTTTTAATGTTTACAATGAGGTCCTAAATATCGTTGTCTGTTGGGTTCCATCAGTTGAGGAAGGGTTTGAAAATAGGTCTATAACTAGGAAAATCCTTTCCATTTATGCAGTTTTCACCTGCCTTCTCCATTGATTGGTGGTTTATCTAAAATGCTGCTTCTTAACTTTAATTGCAGATTCCAGTATCAGCCTTGGTAGGGAAGACTGTCCTCCTTTACTTCTCGGCACTCTGGTGCCCTCCTTGCCGAGCATTCCTACCGGTGCTTGTGGAGGTATATGAAAAGATCAAGGCCACAGACAATGCCTTTGAGGTGATCTTCATCTCCAGCGACAAGAACCAAATTGCCTTCGACCATTATTTTGCTCAGATGCCGTGGCTGGCGCTCCCTTTTGGTGACGAGAGGAAGAAATTCCTGAGTCACAAATTCAAGGTCGAGGAGATCCCCATGCTCGTAGCCATAGGCCCAACGGGCCGGACGGTGGCTACAAAAGCAATGGATCTTATAATGGAGCATGGGGCTGATGCTCATCCTTTTACCACTGAACATCTCAAGAAGTTAGAGGAAAAGTTCAAGGAAAGTATAAAAGGCTGGCCAAAGAAGTTGAAGCATCCTTTGCATGAAGAGCACGAGCTCGTGCCTACTCAGAGGATAAGGTACATTTGTGATGGCTGTGATGAGGCAGGGGAGAGGTGGTCGTATTATTGCGAGGAGTGTGGCTTTGATCTCCATCCAAAATGTGCCGTTGGAGAAGAGGAAGCCACGAAAAACGAGTTGGATGAAGACGGTGAAGCAGCTAGGGAGGAGGCAAAGGAAGAAAAGAATGCCAAAGGATGGGTCTTGTCTGCTGCAGTTCTCCTTTTCTTATTTTTATTTTTATTTTTTTTCTGGATGGATGTTTCTGAGCTTGATCTGTGAAGGGTTTGTATGTGAGAAATATGATGTGCATCATGACCTCGACAATTTGCTGTCCTAATAAAATGTTCATTGTGGACAAGCTGTGCGCCAAATAGAGCAGTAGGCTCGAATGGTCCGTGATCAGTGGTTGTCGTGCAAGCATCTCCGTCTCTCCTTTTGGAGAAAATATTCAGTGAATTGTGTTGTATCAAGTTGGATTGCAACTGATTGCAATGGAATTCTAATTGTCTATTGTGGCCGTATATTCTTTATGTAGAAGTAAACAACACAGCATGTTAGACTAATAAGATGTTTCAATTACATGAACATGATATCGAATTAATAAATATATTGTACTCAAATCAAACGAAGTCATTATTGATTCAATGAGTCAGAAGATATCATCCAGTGAATATGAATCTTCACCACTTTCCTCTATGATGATTGTGATGGGTGTGTAATTATTCTCTCAATAATTTTGTGGAAATAACAGAATCGTGATAATGAAATGCACACATTCTCCACTAAAGAGAGACCTTATGTGGAGGGAATGATGGGATATGGATTCTACATGCCTAATTGAATATCATAATATATTGCCCATAATATATTTAATTAAATTGGGCTCCTATCAAATGTTAAATAATAGACTTGATAAGTCATATGATTTTGATAAGTCATATATGATTTAGACCTCATCAAGTCCAACATTCTCCTACTTCACTAAAGGGAGGTACAGACCTTTGGAGTGCCAAAACTTGGCATGGAGGAACATTTAAGTGCCAAAAGTTACAAAAAGTATACTTAAGTGCCAAAATCGGAGCAAAATGGATCAGTTAAGTGCCAACGGCGAAAAATTCCTGCCAAATTGCCATGTGTCCATTTTCCGGCGACTTCATTTCTTGACGGAGCATTTTTTTCAAATTAAAAATTGACGCGTCAATTTTTTTAAAAAATTTCCGCGTCAGATTTTTAAAAAATTAAAATCGATTTTATTTAAAAAAAAAAAAAGAGAAGAGGGGGATCGGCGAGGGCTGTGCAGCCCTCGTTGCCGCCGCCTTCGCTGCCCCACCCTCATCGGGAAGGGCTGAAGACGGTGGGCGACGGTGGGGCGGTGACGGCGGTGGCGGCAAGGACTACATAGCCCTCGCCGATCCCCTTCTTCTTTTTTAATAAAATCGATTTTATAATAATATATACATATATATTTTTAATTATTTAATATTATTTAATTAATAATTTTTGAAATCCATGTCAGCCAAAACGATGTCATTTTGGCTGATTTTTTGCCGATTCAGTTTCCGGCGAGCCATGTAGGCAAGAAAATTAATAAAAAATTGCCACGTAGGATTTCCGGTAGGGTTCCGACGACTTGGCACTGAAGTGATCCATTTTTTTTAAAAAAAAGTGGTACTTAAGTGTACATTTTGTAACTTTTGGCACTTAAGTGTCCATCCGTGCCAAGTTTTGACACTCCCGCTGTACTTATGCCTCACTAAAGGTTCTATTATCTGTCTTATTCATGAGGCTTAACACAACATAATGAAGCATATACAATATCCCTTAAGCAACGTCATGTTTGACGTTCATACATAAAAGAACTAGAGCCAATATCCATGTTACAATGCCACGATACCGTTCTCCAATTACTATCCTAACACAAACATTAAACACAATATTTAATGGCTTAATGGTCATGAACTATAACATTTCATAATATAATTATGTCTATGAGGTCCATACATAATTGTTTGTTCCAAAAAGCTTTGAAGGTGCACATATAATAAGAAGCAACAAATGATAAATCCAAATCCCTTACATGAGGTGATCACAAAATAAATAAAAATACGTCATATGTCAAAAACCATGGTCTAAATTAAAAGCTATTAACCAAGCCCCAACTAGCAACATATACAATATCCCTTAAGCAACGTCATGTTTGACGTTCATACATAAAAGAACTAGAGCCAATATCCATGTTACAATGCCACGATACCGTTCTCCAATTACTATCCTAACACAAACATTAAACACAATATTTAATGGCTTAATGGTCATGAACTATAACATTTCATAATATAATTATGTCTATGAGGTCCATACATAATTGTTTGTTCCAAAAAGCTTTGAAGGTGCACATATAATAAGAAGCAACAAATGATAAATCCAAATCCCTTACATGAGGTGATCACAAAATAAATAAAAATACGTCATATGTCAAAAACCATGGTCTAAATTAAAAGCTATTAACCAAGCCCCAACTAGCAACATATTCTCATAAGAGATTGGGTGGTAAGCCTTTTGTCATGGGATCCGCTAACATAGCTTTTGTACTAATATACTGAATAGACACAATTTGATATTGGCTCTTTCTCTCACAATTAGGTACTTAATGTGTTTGGATGCACCACTTGATTTGTTGTTCTTTGAGAAATAACAACAGGTTGATTGTCACAGTGAATCTTCAGTGGTCAATATTATCAACTATGTTAAGCCCCATAATGAAGTTCCTCAACCATAAATCATGAGAACTTACATCATAACATGTAACGAACTTAGCCTCCATAGTGGAAAATGTAGTTAAGGGCTTCTTTAGACTCTTCCATGAGATGGGTCCTCTAGTGAACATAAAAATGTAATCTAATGTGGATTTCTTCATGTCGATTTACCTAGCATAATCAAAATTAGAATAACCAACAACCTCAAGGCTATCGGTTCTATATTAGGTGGGCATAAAATCTTTTGTACCCTATAAGTGACGCATCACTTTCTTAGTTGCTTTCCAATGATTCATTCCTTGGTTTATTTGGCAATAGCCAAGCATTCCCACAATATACACTATGTTTGAGGGAGTACATACTTGAACTCACATAAGACTCCCTACAGCAGATGTATAGGGAATATGCTCCAATTGATTTCTAGAGCATTGCAATAAGTTGAATTTGTCACCTTTAACAGCATGGCAACATTGGGAAAGTAGTTATGCATGTTGAATCTTTAGAGAATCTTTTCAATATAGGCTCTAAGATAATCCTAAGATCCTTCAAGATCTATCTTAGAGAATCTCAATGCTTATCACGTAAGAGGCTTCACCGAGGTCTTTAATCTCAAAGTTATGTGAAAGAAAACCTTTGATCTCATATAACATGTCCTTGTCACTGTAGCAAGTAGTGTATCATCAACATATAATACTAGCATGATGAATTTATTCCCACTAATCTTAAGGTATATACATTGATCCACTACAATTTCTTTACAGCCAAAATTATTAATCACATTATGAAAATTAAGATACCATTGTCTTGAGGCTTGTTTTGAACCATAGATGAACTTTTTCAGCTTACATTTCATGTGTTCCTTGCCCTCAACCACAACCTTTTGGTTGTGTCATATAGACATCTTGCAAGTCTCCATTAAGAAATGTTGTTTTCATGCCCATTTGATGTAACCTTAAATCATAATGAGCTACTAAGGCCACGACTAATATTAAAGAGTCATTCTATAACACATGAAAAAAACGTATCATTATAATCCACTCATTCTCTTTGAGTGAAACCATTTGTGACCGGTCTGAGTTTATCTCTTTCAACATTACCTTTAGGATTAGGGGTATAATTGTGCAAATTATGAAGAATTGATTGGGATCCCTAATTAGGGCTAAAAATGGAAATTCTCATTCTAACATGCCAAACCACAAAATTGGTCAAATAAGTGTATATGAAATGACCTCTAGATCAAATGTTGTGAAAAAAAAAAAACAAAGCTAAAATATGACTGGAATGAAAATAATTTTATTTTTGGTTGATTTTGAACCTAAAATTAAATTTTTGGAAAACACGGTTCTTGATTGATTTTTGTAAAATTTTCAAAGCTAAAGTCAAATTGAAGCTAAAATAAAGTGATATGCGGAATTTTACATTTTTCAATATTTTTAGTCAAAGGGTTGACAACCCTTTGGTGACTTGTTACTAAAAGGTTATTTTTATGATCAAAATTTTGAATTTTTTTGAAAAATCTTGCGGCCAAAATGAAATTAGGACCAATTAGAAACTTTTTGTGCAAAAAATCAAATTAAAAGTCAAAATTTGACCCAAGGTCAACTTTCTGACTTTTTGATTTTTTTTAATGAAAATGATTAGGAAAATTACTTACAAATGGAAGGCTAATGAAAATGAAACGAAAAATGATATATTTTTTTTTTTTTTCGAGAAATGGGTTCTGTTACAATCAGAAACTCTAATATCGAGATTTTACCTTTAATGATACGTCGACTAAAAATCATGTGTGTGACGTCCTGCAATTCGAGCCCTTTGAGGGATGAATGAACGTGATTTGGCACAAGTCAATTACGCGTGAATCCTTGAATCTGCCTATTAGTTTGAGTTGTACCAAAATGGAATTTGGGTGTAATTGACAAGGCATGGGAATCCAATATTGGACTTCGAATTTTGGGAACGTTCGGGACAAACTTTTGGACAATGCCTCTTCGACGTCGATAGTGTCAATTGAGCCGGGCTTTTGGAAAAAAGGATTTTTCAGATTGAGGAAATGAGCCTATGAGGATGTGGGCCGGGCAAGGTCAGTGTGGGCCTCATGCCTAAGGCGGGACAACCACCATTGTAGGCTTGAGATGAGCAAGTGACCCCGTTGGACTAAATCAACCATTTACCTTTCCAAGCCTGTTGTCTAACCTTGAGCCATTTTGAGCATAACAAATTCTCAAGCCCATTCCTATTCATTTTCGAGCCTATTTTTGAGGCCTGCCCTTCATTTTCAGCCCAAGGGCAATTTGGGAAATGTGCAAGGTGGAATGACTATTTTGCCCCTAGATATTATTTGAAAAAGACAAAAGAAGAAAGAGAAGATGATGTCACTTACTTGGGAAATTGAAGCAAGCATTCAATGGCCTTAATGAGGCCTGAATACCAGCTCTCACTTCACTCTCTCTCTCCCCTTCAACTCTCCAAAAACTGCACACCTCTCTTCCCTTATTTTCCCTTCCTTCCTTCTACTTTTGCTTCTGACTTTCCTTTGAAAATCAAGTTGTTCATAGCCTTCCCGTGCTGATCACCACCCGTGCTGCCCACCATTGTGCTCAAGAGGCCAAAACCATAGACCTCACGTTGACTGATTGTTAGATGGAGTTGCCGACCTACCCGCCGGGCGGCCGGCGATCGTCGGCCAACCCGCCTCCCGCTGCATTGATCCGCCTTTGTTTCTCATTTTTGTTTTTCTTCGTTTCTAACCCAACCACCACCCATCCCAGCTACCAACCGTTCCCCCTCAACCCCCAAGTACCGCCGGTCGCTGACTAACCGCTTGTCGGAGCTCTGGCTAGCCCTTTTTGCTCTGGTTGGCCATTTTCCTCCTCTGTGTAGTTCAGTTTTCAGAAGTTTAGGGAGAACCAGAGTTGGTTGCTGCTGTTTCAGCTTTGGGACCGCCTTAGAGTGCCGTGGGTGAGGTTCCCAGGTGTCGCTTTCGTTGCCGTTGCCGCGTCCGTGTCGTCGGCCTGCTTAACGGGTGAGTTTAGCCAGTAATCCCTTTGTTAGTGCCTAAACTTGCTTAGGGTTGGGTTAATTAGTGATAATGTTGAGTTAGGGGTTTAATTAAGTTGTATTATCTCTAAGATAGGTGGTTAGATAGATGGTTAAGATTAACTTGGCTTAATCTTGCTTAATTATGCTTAATTGTGCATAATTATATTTTATGTGATAATTAAGCATGTTTAGCTTAATTGATTGATTAATTGTTTTAATTCATGATTTGTCTAATTTTTGAATTTAATGTTTTAATTATTGACTTCTGAAATTACATTGTTCATAGTGCATTGTTCACGATTACTGTTCACAGCATTATTCATCCGAAAGCTAAAATATGCATAATTTCATGTGTCTTGATCTTATGAGGTGAATTGGATGTGGTATTACATGAACATCCGCTTGAATCATATAGTTTTCATAAAAGAAAAGGGGAAAATGATTTGTCTGAGGGACACCGAAAATAGACCACTTTATGAGAAATGAGTTGAGGTTTTATATGTAAGTATGTGTGCATGGGTTGTGATAGTCCGATTTATCGGAAGGAAGGGCATGGAAGGGCACAGTTGCGCCTTTGCGGAGGAAGGGTGCCGTAGTGCCTTGGGAAGGGCATGGAAGAGCACAATTGCGCTTTTGCGGAGGAAGGGCGCCGTAGCACCTCAGCCCCAGACATAGCCCTGTGGGGCAATAATAATTGGAACACGAGTGGATACATGAGCTAATCACATTAATTATGGCACGCACGCATGAATTGATCATGTGTAGGGTGTGGCAATGCCCAAATGAGATCGCTTGTGACGCGATTTGCACGTGATTGATGAACTGCATCATTTAACTGCCATGTGCATTGCGTGTATTGTGCTGACATATAACGTGCAAGGTATGGCATATCGAGTAAGGTTGCATGCGAACCAACATTTGGTTGTTGATTGACCCTGTCTGTTGTTTGGTTGCTGATTGCTGGTTGTTTATTGTTGGTTTGTGTGAGGGGTAGTTTTAGAGAGATACCCCGGATTGAGTTAGTGTTCTAATCGGGATTTAGGGGGAGAACTCGCTAAGATTTTATCTTACTGGTTATTATATAACCACTTTCAGGTCTTTAGAATGGCGCACCCACTAGTGCGATTTGGGATCCCTCAGGATTAGGAGACTGTCATGATGCACCACCGGTTCCCGGGTCGAGTGCACTTGTATGAGAGTATGTCTCCACCATCTGGGTGGATGAGAGACTAGGGCAATGGATACCCCATCAGTTTTTGGCATGGTACATTTGGGAGGACAATTTGCTAATCAGTCCTCTGCGAGATTTTGATGGACCGCCCGGTAGGGGCCCTGAAGATGCCGACTAGTATCCCATGGAGCTGGACTCTCCTAACGGTGTAATGGAGAATTCTGCACCCGCTCCTCTAATGATGGACCCGAAGCCTCCGATTACGACTCGACAGAGCATGAGTCCGATGGGTCAAAGTGATAGTAGTTCAGAACCTAAGGGTTATTTTTGTATAGATGGATTAGCCGAGCCTAGTTTTTTTTTTTGGTTTGGCTTAGTAGATGGATTGGCCCCCTTTGTTGGGCTTGTAAATCGAAAAACGATCATCCGTTGGTTAATCCAGTAAAATTATATAAATGAGTAGTTGATGTTATTTCTATCCATCCCTCTATCCTTGTTTGATTGTTTGATTATCTGTTTGGACTGAGGATGGTTCGTCTTCCGCTTGCGCTTAATAAAGATTAAAATGAATAGTCGTCAATGAGTCTTGGGACGTCGCTTTCAATAAACCATGGTAAGGGGTTGTTGCGTGCCCGGAGTTCAGGGCGTGACAATGTGTCAATAACTGATTTTTTTTTTAGCTTCCGAAAGGGGGCTTCTCAACATTGATAGATGATCCAACAGCTTCCAGAAGAACTCAGCAACTTAGTGAATGAACTATGTGGAGGCCATAGTTCATGTGAGAAACAATGTGAAGATTTTTTGGTTGACTTCCTAATGGGGCGGACATTTATCGATAAAATTGTGAGAAAATTATTTCTCTAGTGAACTTAGAAAAAATTGTCAACATTTCACGACTCCATGAAAGCTGCCAGTCATGAGTTCAAATCCCACCAGAACGCTCTGGAAGCCTGGTGGACAAGCGAGCTGACCTTGGCACTGAAGAAGCAGACCTTGAAAGGCGAGTGGCCGAAATTTGACAACGACAGATTCTCATAAATACTCAGATGGCTCAGGCTAAAGAAGCCTCAGGGAAGAGTTTTATTTCCTTCTGAAAACTGAAGGATGAGAAAGATCGATTCGACCGGGAAATAGCCGGTAAGCAACCTATCAAGCATCAACTTTTACTAGAAAACAGTCTTTTAGATCTTATCATGTCGGCCTTTGAGGAAGAAGTCAAAAATTTGTTAAAAGACATGCGGTGATTCCACCTTAACAAAAAATCAATTTAATTTATCACCTATCGATATTGACCTTTCCAAATGTGTATGTTCTATTGAAACTCTTTTGTCAATCTTCTATTCTGATGTATAACTTCCTCATCATTATTCCAAAGCGAGAGAGTTAGTACTTTTAGGGTCGATAGTCTTTAAGCATTTCAAGGTGATCTATTTATACTGGTTACCTAATCATCCTGCTTGCACCATCTATCCTTTTGCTTCCTCGTTTGTAAGTTAGTCCCGCAGCATTTCCACCTACAAGGGTTATGAGCGATAGTCCCTCTAGTGAGGGTGCCCAACCTGGACTGTGTTTCTTATTTTTACGCGTCAGTACCCATATATCTGGCATTCTTTATTTCAAATTATATTTTTTTTTCTCAACAAGGCGGGAATACTCACATGTTTTATGTCCCAAAATTCAAATGAAATAGTTTAAAAACTTATTTTGGTCCATCTCACTCAATCCTTCTCATCCTTGATTTCTTTTCATCCTTTCATTTCCCAATGGCAAGAAGAACTCGTTCCTCTCTGAGCACCCAATCAAAGTTATACTTGGCATGTGTCAATGATCCTCGGTATGAACACAACTCGTAAATGCACGCAATTGTAGAGATTCCTTTTCTTTTTTTTCTGGCCATGAAACCACGTCTGTTATTTTCGGTTTTCTTTCTTGGATTAGTATTGTAGGTTTAATCCCCTTAAATTGCACGCACCGCTTTTGTACGGGCCCCAATTCTAAACTGCATTTTTTTTTTCTTATGAAAAAGCATTTAACTTTAACTTGCACCGTAATTCTAACCTAAATTTTTATCCAATCAAAAGCACAATTTTTAGCTTGGACAACAACTCTAACATAAACCTTTTTTTATCTCATAAAAAAGAACCAACCTTGGTTGGTACCCAAATCTAAACCCCATTTTGGAGTGGATAGCAGTTCATTTGGAATGATATGTTGAATCTTTTCAGGATCATTGGATAGACATTTGACCCAAAATTGGGTGTTAACTAAAAGTTTGTGCCTTTTTATTAGAAAAATAAATAAATTAGGCTACAATTGTGCTAATAGTGTTCATTTTGGTTCCAAAAGGAACTTCATGAAATTTGGAGCGCAAGTGGGGGGCGATGATTCATTCTAAATGATAATATATATATATATATTTTTTTTATTTTTTTTTCCCGTAAAGGTTTTGCTGCATGAAGGATGAGCGTATCCCTTTTTTCTTTCATCATTTGATGGCAATTTAACGTGGGCTGATTTTGGATACCTATAGAAAGCTGGTGTCAAGTCAGAATTGAGATGATTTTTTTTTTTTGTTGGAATTGAGATCTGACTTAAAATTGATAACTTTTCTAGAGAATTGGGCCTTATAATGTATTTTTAGGTATATTACATGTGCTTTGCACGAGTTTGTCTTCAATAAAATTTTACCAATTGAGTAATTATATTATAAGTACTTCGACATAAAAAAACATAAGAATTTGTTCGCACAAGAATCTACGCAACATAATTTTAAAAAGGAAGTCGACGCTAATTTGTCTTCTTATAAGCTGCCATTCGACCACCGTTTGTCGTCTTAACGATATTAGAGTACACTAACAAGAGAGAATCTGAGCCTGGAAGTTAGTGGTCACTCGATCTCCAAGATGAATGGGACACGCGCCTCCTAAAACTTTTTTCGTCTGGGCCACGTGCTAGTGGTGCAAAGTGGGGGGAAACGATGTGAAGGAGATCGCGGTTTTCAGCATATACTCCCAAGGGGGTCAACGGTTCGAGTCCATGATTCCAGATTTGACCCGAACATGTTTTGTATATGTGAGTTTGTGATCCGAACCGCAACCCAAATCGTATATGCCCAAACTGAATATGGGTTCGGGTTGATGTGTAGAAGGCAATGGGGAAGGAGACTTTCTTGGAGGGCCTTATATGAGAGGAAGACGATATATGATTTCAAGTTTTTCAATTCAATTTGGTTCAGATAAACTGTTTACATGCCCTTTTTTTACCATTACTTGAATTAGAAGGAATCTGACCTGAAAAAGTCTAAAAATTTTGGTTCAATACAGGTCGAGTTTATCCAATTTGAGTATTTTTTCATCCCTAATTCCCACTCCCTAATGGGTACACTTTACTAATCAATTATTACAATGTAAAGTGTTTCTTATTCATATCCCCACCCCTCCTCCCTCCCTCCCTCCGAACCTTCCTTCATTTCTTCCACTTATGGAGGGAAGGGATTTGACCTAAATCGCTCTCTCCCCTCCTAGCGCCTTTTGTTTTTATTCCATTTTGTTTCTTTCCTTACTCTCCCAATTTAGTTTTAAATCTGGGAGTTTTGCTCTCTTGATCTTATAACTAGGAGCTTCTCTATCTGATTTAATTCTAGATTTTGGAGTTTTAATGAATAATAATTTCGCCTCCAGGTTTAATAGTATTCATAACAGCTTTGGTATCAAATTTGTGCTCATTCAACATGATTTCGTTCAAAGTTTTGGCACTTCGCATTGGTTTCAAGGCTTCCTCTCACAAGTATTAAATCTGAATTTTTTTAATATGTTTATGTTGTCTTTGTACGGTAATGGTGTTGGGGATGCCAAACCTAAATGCACACCATTGAAAGACAAAATCGTAATTACTTATAGAGATCCCAAAGTGTGCTTATCACTAATGATGCTATGTGACATGGTGATTGATCGCCAATCCTTTCGCTTCAATGCAGTCTTAGATCTTTTCTTGAAGGAGGAGCTTATGATTATCTCTAATGATTATGCTCTAAACAATCGCCTTGATTTCTTGCTTTTGTTGTTGTTTTGGAGCTCTATGAGCTTGTGTTGTTATTATAATTTTTGAGATTTCATTTTATGTATCATTTTGATAATAAATGCAAATTTCTTTTTGACCACAAAAAGGATACACTCGTCCATTTGACGTCATAATATCATATTTAAGTTTTGTTTTCTCTGTCCTGACTTTAAGTATGCATATTTTTTGTGACCATAAATCGTTTTTTGTTGACTAATCATTTTTAACAAATTAAACGCATGAAAATTTGGAAAACTAATTTATAGGAAATTCTTTTACTTAAACACACCCAAACTATAGTTTAGAGAACCCCAAATTTTAAAATAACTAAAAAGGCCCAAATATCAAAGAAAATAAATTTGGTTTCATTGTTTTTTTTTTTTTATTGAACTGGGGATATCGTTAGCTAATTTATTTTTCTCGAAACTTATTGATTTTGTTGATTTCTTTTCCCATCATTGGAAACAAGCCTTACCGTAATTAATGAATAGATTGATCAACATTTTCAGACTTAAAAGACAACATAAATAAGAATCAGAAGGTGCTATAAATAATTTATGTATATATTTCCACTTTTGAAAAGACCATGTCGATCAAATGAAATGTTTTGTCAATAGCTGTTCGTGTTGGAATATTTAAAAATCAAACTATGCATTTATCGAATAATTTAAATTTTTAGAATAGTTGACAATAGTCAATCTTTTCATGATATTAAAGGATGAGGTCTTCAGTTCAAATATATATCATTGCTGTAAAATGCAAGTACTATGGAGCAAATGAAGTAACAACAGTTTAGGGCCATTCCCCAACATTACAAATAGAGCTAATAGTTCAAAAAGATAGAGGTAGGAAGTCTCAACATAGCAATGCGACATTTGTTTGGGAATGTCTAATTTTTTGGTAGAGTGAACCCACCTCTTACATTTTTATGTACTTTAGCTAATATAATAGAGATATCAGTTGACTTGTTTTGAAACAGTCTATAGTTACACTCCATCCAAATGTAATATATGGGTTCAAATATTTGCTTGGGTCAAAATCTCACACTATGCTTATTGTTCCTTCTTTAGCTTTGCTGAAATTTTTTTTACAATTTTACGATGACTTTATTTGGATGCTACGTAATTACATATATCAAAAAGATAAATATTGTAGATTAATCTATATTGAGCCTATACTGTTTATATTTTTCTATAATATAACTTGTTACATTACAATAAATTACAATAAAAATCATAACTAGTATGGTAGAAAGAAATATATGAATCTTTCTACCATACTATCGGATCTCAGTTAATACTATACCTTGCATAATTTAATTCATTTTTATTTGAACTTTCTTATATCATTGTGTCGGACCCACGCAATGATCAAGATGGGTGCTCTCTGTGTTGGATAGTTTTCTGGTGGTTTTAGTTCGGTTTTGGCAAAATGAGCTCAATTAGCCAGCAGCCATGGGCGAGCTTGCGACTGTCATCCTGACCACTTTGTCTCGTTGCCCCCACCGCCAACTTGCCGGAGGGATGATCGGCCGCAGCCCAAAACAATATTTAGGATTTTCATTTTATTTATTTCCTTTCGATTTTTCTTTTATTATTTTCTATTTCTTTTAAGTTGGCTGATGTGGCAATCATCTCATCACATCTTTCATAAGAAAAGAAAAGAAAACCACGTTAGCTCTTTCCGTCAATCAAATCGGATGAAACTATTGAAAGAATATTATTGCATCAACTTGACAAGTTCAAAATTTCATTGTACATTTTAAAAGTTTTAGGACTTAATTGTATTTTAATTACAAATTTTACGACTTTTAGGACACTTATTATAAAAAAAGAAGTAGATAAAACCTTACATAATCATGATTGAGTCTTAAAGTTGTGAATAAATGTGAATCATTGCATTTTGTATGTTCATTTTGGGAGCTTTGTTGTCTTGATATTATATATGAGAGATTTTGTTTCCAATCTAATTTTAGGTTTTGGAGTTTAAATGAATAAGTATTTGGCCTCTAGTTTCAATGGTGTTCCCAACAATTTTGGTATCAAGTATGTGCTTGTTCAACATTTTTTTTTAGTTAAAAACTTTGGCACATCACATTGGCTACAAGGCTAGCATAGGTGTCAAATTCAAGCTTCTTCAATATGATTATGTTGTCACCATATAGTGACATTGTTAGGGGTGCCAAACCTAGGTGTCACGCCCTGACTCTCGAGCTCACGGCAATCCCATTTCACTTGAGGTCTAACTGTATGACGTCTCAGGTACCGTCGTCGACCAATTCATTTTATCTTGTAATTAAGTACATGCAGAAATGAACAGCTCCCAAACCAAATAACAGGGATAACAGCAATAGCAGTAGAGGAAAGACAACACCATTTTTATATATCTGAATGTTAGCCAGCACACCAGCAAATACATACACGCCTTACTATAGGCGACAAGCTAAGGCTTACTCAAAAAGAGATCGGCCTAGCTAACCTAACACTATACAAGTGTCTACTCACTAGCCTTGGAGGGATCACTCTCTTCAATCCTCGGGTACTGCATCATCTAGGTCCTGAAAAGGTTAATTACAACGGGTCCAGATAAACTCAGCAAGTTAAAGTCCAAAGCCCTGGTTAGGAACTTCGCTCGCCTCGGGAGTTTAACGTGTAACCTAATCCAGCAGTCAACACAATGCAGAGAGAAAAAAAAGCATAGGACAGTTTAATAAGCAGATACAACCACAGGCAATCCTACCTGGCCTTGGCACACGTGACCAGTAGAAACTATCATTTAACTCATCACAACATTAAGAGCATGCGAATAATCAGAGCACTGAACACAGTATTCTCATGTCTCACATCTACACATTATCCGATTATTACGACCCCTCCTCCTAGGCCACGATACAACCTTATGGTTGGCGGTTACTAGCCAAGCCAACTTCGTCCTCTTTACCTTGAGGCACGGCGACGTCAAGGGCTCACTCCCAAGATGGCATTCCCGAAGGAGCATAGGACTCACCTACTACCGCAGTGTTGCAATTGACAGAGGCTCGGGACCTGCCCCCATACCGCAGTCCCACAATGTTAACCTCTCCCTATCAAGCATCCAACCGAAGTTAGGCGACCCACTGGCCACGGCACAACCCCATAAGGATTGGCGGTCTTCCGGCAACGCCGAGTTCCCTCTCTTAATGTGATCATGCAATACATCATTAAGCAATCCATTTTTATCTTTACTCTGTCGTGAATGCAACATCGCTCGTGCTCATGCGACATGCCATTTCAAATAACCCATGTAATATGTCATGCGGTACAGTCCAATCACTAGTGAAAATTACGACAAACCGAAATTCAATTCCAACCAATCAACAACCACGCACATGCCCTAATTCTTGGGAATAATCAACAATTTGCACTTCAACAAGCCTTAATAATCAAGAACACAACAATTTGAAACCAAAATTTGCTTCTGTATGAACAGTGCTATGAACAGTAATCGTGAACAGTAATTATGATTAGTAAATTGTGAACAGTAATTTCTTTCGAAAATAAATAAATAAACTTAACCATGGTTAATCAATTAACTCAACCCTAGTTAATCTAACCTAACCATGATTAACTTCTAACCTTGGTTACTTTTAAAACTAACCATGGTTATTTTAATTAATTAACCTTAGTTACTTTGTTACTAACTATGGTCAATTAATCTAACCCTACTCAGATTAATTAACCAGCTTAATCAACCAATCAACCTTAATTAATCATAAACACACAAATACACTAATTAACCCCTAAACAAGGATTAGGAAGTTAACTTACTTGGATCGGAAATCCGGCGACATCGACACATAGAGGGGAACAAGGGCTACGAGGGGTAAGCTCGGAGACAACAACAGATGACAAACGGTGGCCGAAACGGGGCAAAAACACTACTGGTTACTATTCACGCGGAATTGACTAGCTGGGCGAAAAAGGCCAAAACGGATGGTCTGGGGCGACTAAGGGTGACCGGGGGTGTGCGGCTGGCTTCCTAACTCCCATGGCTACACTTTAGGTGGTGGTGAAAGCTCCGGTGATGGCGGCAAGGCCGTTTTCCGGCTGGAAAACAGCAAGGACAGCAAGAAACATCAAGAATGGAAGAGAAAAGGATAAGAAAAAGGGAGAGAGAGTGTGGCTGGACTGGTGCACGAATTTGGGGAAGAAAGGAGGAGAGAGAAGGGGCTGAAAACTTGAAGGAGAAGCCAAGGCAAGTGGGCTTGCCACTTGCTTCAAGAACCAATCAAAAACAAGCAATAAACAAGCATAAACTAAGCCCCCTTGGGCACAAAAGGAAAAGGCCAAAAGAGAGAAGCCCATGGACTAAGGAGGGAGAGGAACTTGGGCCAGCTTGGGTCCCCTTTGGGCTGGGCTGGATGGGCGCAAGGCCCATTGGGCCGCCGGTCTTAGGCTGGCCCACTCGCATGCTCGAAACCTGGTCCAATTTTTTCTTTTTCCAACACTTCCGCGTCTAACGGAAAATTCCAAAATAAATGAGCCGACGTCCAAATATTTAGTCTTGATATCACTAAGAAGTCGGTTCCCAAAATTGGATTAAAAATTGGGGCTAAATGGAGTCGATTGTGATTGTAATACAATTTGGATTATCGGGCGCTCCTTTAGGACTTTCCTCACTTTTGACCCATGGTCAACCAATTTTTGATCCATGTTTACACCAATTCTCGAGTTAGGGACGTCCATCGATTGTCGTGTGATCCCGGGGGCTCAATTGATAATCCCGAGTACCATATGAAAAGGATTCGGTTTAACGTCGTTCGTAGTTCGTATCAAAGTCATGTGGAAATCACCCACAATTTGACTTCGTACTTCTGCCAAATCGATTTATTTCCATTTCCTTAATAGTCTAGTACTTAGAGGATATCATTCCCGCCCAGGTCCTCATGGTCGAAGGGTTCGTTCCTGATTGAAATTGCGAGTTGTACGTGAATCATTTCCTATCAACGCCTCCCTGTAATTCATTGTCCCACGAACACACAGTTCGGAAAATTTGTACTGACCAGGCCTTCAACTAATATCACCCTTTTATAAAATCCTAAAATGGGGTTGATTCTTAGGATGTTACAACTCTTCCCCTCTTATAGAAATTTTGTCCTCGAAATTTAAATTGACACGCTAATCCTCAAAAAGATAGGGGTGCTGATGCCTCATGATTTCTTCACTTTCCCACGTTGCTCCCTTTGTACCATGATGCCGCCAACTGACTTTGACCAAGGAGACCATCTTGCTTCTCAGCGCTTGTTCTTTCCAATCCTCAATCCGAATCGTTCTCTCCACATATGACACTCTGTCGTCCACCTCTATCTTCTCAAAATTCAACACGTGAGTCGGATTCGGCTCATATTTCCTTAACATCGACATGTGGAATATGTTATGCACCTGAGCAAGTCGAGGCGGTAGTGCAAGACATGATCTCCCACTTGAAATCAAGATCAACTCCAAGGTCGGAGATTCTCCCCTTTTTTTCTCTATCTCTACGAGCTCTGCAAACTTTTTTGGAGTGAATGGGTAAGCTGCAAAGCCATGCTCTTCAATGGTTTCAGCAATGTTGGAATGGACGGTCTTCCCATCTAGACCGATTATGACCAGAGAGGGTAGGGTCGACAACTCAAAGTACCAAACCAACTTCTCACATTGCTTGTCTTTGAATGGTAATGAAAGCCATGGTAGGCTTCCGAAGGATTGGTTGAATGATGCTTCGTCATCATCGAGAGGTATTTGAACGATCTCAAAACTCTCTCCTTCGGCCTTCAATTTCTCATACACCTTGAGTAACTTTGGCATGAAATCAATGCATGATTTATCCGTGGAGAACGAGAAGTACAGACCCACAGTTTTCCCTTCAATCTTAGTAATAGGAACCTAGTTTGGCCACATAACTAGAGTAGTAAGAAGAGGATCGGAAACTGAATCATTAGCACACGCGACCATCAATTTCAAATGCATTGAAGATCTTTTTAGGTTTACCTGATTCCCATTAGATGAAACTACGAAGTTGCGAGATCCATGGACCAAAAGAGAGGCCAGTGATTGATTTCTCCTAATAGCTTCTTCCAGGTCTTTCAACTCTTCGATGCTCTCTGGAGTGGAAAGGTGACCTTCCACTCCATGCTTGAGGATGATCTCAACTCTGCTATTCGTTACGACTGTACCTGTGCTGTCCAAAATCACAAGGTGGGGTATTCCACTAACCTAAAACAATTTGTCCAAGCTATCACGCTTCTCCGAGTCAGAGAACGGGATTGCAAGCCACGGCATCTTGGAAAAGCATCCATCAAAGGACTCTTCATCCTTATCGGCAGAAATAAAAATGATCTCAAGATCACCGTTTGGGGAAAGTTCATTGTACACCTCCACCAGAATCGGGGTGAACTGTTGGCACAGAATGCACCAAGACGCGGACAGGTACAAGCCGATCTTCTTCCCCGTCAAGCTGTCGACCTTAACCTTATATAGGACGGAAGATTCCTCATTTGAGCTCTTTCGTACAGTAATCAGCAAGCAAGGCACACTAGATAAATTTGACCACCACGCAAAATCTAAGAGAATTACCAAAAAGGTTTTAAATTTATTATAATTGTGCCAATTCGGTTAAATTTTTTTTTTTTCAGTTCAGTCTTAAACCTTTTGTAATTGTGTGAATTCATTCAATCTAACGAATTTTAGCCAGCTGATGCTAATGTGGAAGCCAACCGATGTTGATGTGGATAATTTTTATAATATTTTATTTTAAAAAATTTTCCTTTTCTTATTTTCTCTTCTTCCTCCTTTTCCTTCTTACCCCATAATGACTGGCCAAGTTGGGTGAGGGCCGCAAAGCCCTCGTTGGCCACTAGAAAGGGTTGTGGCCGTTGTTTGGCCTCACTCAAATCCAAGTGAGGCCTGGGGGTGCGGGCGAGGTGGCTTCACTCAAATCTAGGGGAGGCCAGCCTTGCCATGGCCTTGTTAGCAGCGGGCCTAGGTGGCCTTGCCCAAATCTAGGTAAAGCCGCCTTGCTTGTAGCCCCGAAGCCTTGCCCAAGGCTAGGCGAAGGCAACTATGGCCTCGCGAGCCATGGGCAAGCCTCACTAGAACCTCACTGTCTATTGTGAGGGGAAAAGGGAAAGGAGGAAGAAGAGGGAAAAGAAAAGGAAAAGAAAAAATACAACGAAAAATAAAATAACCCACATAAGCATTAGTTGGACGATTGGCACTGGCCAACAAAATTTGGTCAAATGAGCACAATTATAAAAGGTTTAGAATTGAATTAGCAACAAAAAAAAGTTTTTAACCGAATTGGCATAATTACAATAAATTTAGGGCATTTTCGGTAATCTTCCTCGCAAAATGTTAAAAATACTCAAGATACATCCAAATGTCAATGCCCTTGAACTTTAACACCGCACGAACCGCATCTTCCAATCCGACAAGAGAAACACCAGCAAAGAATCAGATCCCAATTCGAAATTCAAAAACCGATCGCCAGAGCAAGAATTTCCCGCATGGAAATGAGCAAGCTAGCGAAACAACCCCACGCCAAGACCACGAACAACTTCAACGAGGACGCCGACCCACGATTATTCCTTCCTCCCTTTCCCGAAAGAGCACTAGCAAAAATGAGAACCGAGCCTTACCTGATCGCCGTTGTTCCGGATGAGGAAGTCCCTGTCCGGAGAAGACAAAAGGGACTGAACATCGTGAGAAGCTGCGTCTCCGACGACATCCGCCATTCTCATCGCTCAACTCTCGTGATTTGGTGTTGCTGCTGAGTGTTTCGCGAGAATCCTCCGATGGCAGGTTGGTGCTCCCTCAGTATATGCATATATACAAGATAGAGAAAGATATCTAGATAGTAAGGGATAATAATATAAATGGCCTCTAAATTTTAGTCTAATACATGATGTGTCCCCATAATTTTTGACTTATTCAATGTGGTCCTCAAACTTTTAATATGTTTAATATAGTTCATAAACTTTTTGAACATATTCAATGTAGTCCCTAAATAATATAACTATGCTCAATAAAGTCCTTTCATTAATTCAAAATTGGGGATAACGTTAAATATTCTCATATAATTCAAGGACTAAATTAAGCATGTAATAAAAGTTTGAGAATTACATTAAACAAATTAAAAATACATGGATGACATTATACATTTAGCTAAAGTTTAGGGCTGCTTGTGTTATTTTTTCTTACTATAATGATGATTGACTCTTTAATTTTTCTTTCCATTTTCTATTTTCCTTTTTTGCGCTTCTGTATGCTCCTTGCCTATTGGGACCTTCGGGGGCGCGGGGAAAGACGAGGATGCCTCCGACATGTCAGCAAATTAATGTCTTCATCATGCATGTCGTCTAGCGCTTAGGGACGCGGGGGGAAGACGCGGATCGCCTGGACAAGTCAGCAAATCCATGTCTTTATCTTCCCATTTTATCTATTATATGATTCCAAGAAGTCAGCGTGTTTAGTCTCGAAACATTTTTAAAGCTTGACAAAACCTTATCTTTTTTAACCCTCTCAATTTTTATATGAGTTAGATTTTAAATCTTTAAAGAGCTACATTGCATTTTTGCATTTTTGCCTTTTTGTTCACATATGGCTCGGCATTAAGTGAGAAATTAAAGGAATAATTGCTCAGGTAATTTTTTATTAGGGTTAATAGTAAGAAAATCCCAAATTGATGCATCTATGA
Source organism: Corymbia maculata (assembly GCA_014182735.1). NCBI lineage: Eukaryota > Viridiplantae > Streptophyta > Magnoliopsida > Myrtales > Myrtaceae > Corymbia > Corymbia maculata. The sequence continues at coordinate 19,700,874 of CM024689.1, forward strand.
CAAATTTACTATAAATTAATTTTTTGACTATCAAAAACTTCAAACTAGTATGCATGTTATAAATTTACTATAAATTAATTTTTAAAATACATTAAAAATTGATATATTGGTGACAAATTTATCTTATGTTGGTTTCCATTAAATTGGATTAATACCATGAAGAATCATAAACTAATACACCTACCAATGTACCAGTCAACTCTTATCCAACTCAGTAATTTAACGTTAAAATTTAACAGAGGAAGGCTCCATCCATTGTAATGTGCACAGATATCCTACAATGACCAAAACTTGATGAAAGAGAGCAGCTTTTCACTTTTCTCTTATTTATTAGATATAAAGGAAAATGTCTCAAATAATATATGAATTTGGCACAAAAATGCAATATTGTGCTTGGACTTTTAATATGCTCGATGTGATTTATGAACTATTAGTAAATATTGAATGTAATAGTTTAGTTTGCTCAAATGACAAATCAAACATTATTGTAATGACATGGATTATTATATATTAATTTGAATTTTTAGAAATTTGATGCGTCAAAATGTCTATCCTTTTTACCCATCGACTTTAGACAAGGACAAAAAAAATTAGGCATTAATAAGTCCATCGATATTTGATGACATGAATTTTTATATTATGATTTGAGAGAAATATCTTACGTGGATTATTATTTACATGTAATTTCTTTTTGTTGTCTAAGGTTCAAACTTAATGAATTGAAAGTCACATCAGCAAATTTTGTTAACTTGAATAAACAGAAAGATAGCAATCTAGTAACTAGATTGAACATTTACAAAATAAATTAAAAATTGAAGGATCACATTGCACATTTGATCAAATTTATGAATTATTTATGCCATTTTCCATTAAAATTATTGTATCGAGTACATAAATATTGCAAGATACATATATTTTTATTTTTAGTTAAGTCATTTTCATGTGGAGATAGGTCGAAAGGGCATTTTGTTTCGATTGTAATAGTCGAAATCACATTCATATCACTCAGCTTTTCACTTTTCTCTTATTTGTTAGATTTAGGGGAAAAAGACATAAATGATCCATAAATTTTGGCACAAATATGCAATATCATTCTTGGACTTTTAATCTATTCGATATGATTCACAAACTATCAATAAATGTTCAATATAATCTTTCCACTACTCAAATGACAAAGCGGACATTATTTTGATGATGTGGTTTATTATAAGTTAAATTGAATTCTTAGAAATGATGCCTAAAAATGTCCATCCTTTTACCCATCTACTTTCGACAAGGAAAATAAAATTAGACGTTAACACGTCCATCGTTATATGACATGAATTGTTATATTATGATTTGAGAGAAATATCTTATGTGGATAATCTACATGTAATTTCTTTTTGTTGTCTAGCATTCAAAATTAATGGATTGAAAGTCACATTAGTAAATTTTGTTAACTTAAATAAACAAAAGGATGGCATTTTATTAACTAGATTGAACATTCACTAGTAGTTTAGAAACTACACTGAATAAATTTAAAATTTATAAATCAAGTTACACATTGAATCAAAGTTCATGAATTATTTTTGCCATTTTCTATTAAAACTATTGTATCAAGTACATAAAATATTGCTAGATACCTATATTTTCAATTTTTTTTTTTTTCATTTAAGGCATTTTCATTTGGAGAGAGGTTAGAAAGGGCATTTTGTTTCAATTATAACCATCAAAATCACATTCATATCACCTGGCTTTTCATTTTTCATTTATTTGTTATATTTATGAGAAAATGACACAAATGATACATGAAATTTGGCACAAATATGCAATATCATTTTTGGACTTTTGATCCATTTGATGTAATCCATGAATTATTGGTAAATGTTCAATATAATTTTTCCATTTACTCAAATGACAAATTGGACATTATTTTGATAATGTGGATTATTATATGTTAAATTGAATTTTTAGATATGAAGCGTAAAATTGTCCATCCTTTTACCCATCTACTTTAGACAAGGAAAAAAAATTAGACGTTAACATGTCCATCATTATTTGATAACATGATTTGTTATATCCAAATCTAAGAGAAATATCTTACGTGGATAATCTACGTGTAATTTCTTTTTGTTGTCCACTATTCAAACTTAATGGATTTCAATAGATTTTGTTAACTTGAATAAATAGAAGGATGACATTTTAGTAACTAGAGTAAACATTTACCAATAGTTTAGAAGTTACATTAAATAAATTAAAATTTTAAAAATCATATTACACATTGGATCAAAGTTTATAAATCATTTATGCCATTTTTCATTAAAATTATTGAATCAAGTACATAAATTTTGCTACATACCTGTATTTTTCATTTTTTTTTCATTTAATTCATTTTCATTTGGAGAGAGGTTAGAAAGGGCATTTTGTTTCAATTATAACTGTGGAGGTAGTGTTAATACAAGTAAGCGGGGGACTGTCAATATCCAAGAAGCTTTCATCATACCTAGATTTTACCCAAATTATCTAATTAATGTTTTTCGGTGGTTGAACCTACTTGAGGCCTTTCTTGAGCCACTAGGGCTCTAATTTCCTGGAATGTCAGGGGTGAGCCCAACCCCTGACAATTCCAGCTTAATATCTTCATTTGTGATTCGGTGGCTTATTAGGGCTAGCCACCAAAGCCCAACTGTGTGTTTCTTCCTCCGTGAGGACAAGAGTATCCAGTAAGGTTGTTTCATCAATTACTTGGTTACTCATTTCCTGTAGTTCATAAGGAGAGTACATTTTCTGTTTTTTCATAGCTACATGTTTCAGCCCTTTGCCCTTCCTTTCTGCCATATGTCCTTTCATTGCGCCCGTACTGTGTTTTGTTCTTTTCAGTAACTGGCCTTCATCTAGGATGACAAGATCTGCACCTGTCTAATTCCAAGTCATATCTTCATGGGCAGCTTCTTGGTCTTTTCCATTTTGGTCAGAGTCATCTTGGGGAAACATTACCCCTTTCTGTTTTTCAAATAAGACCAGTTCTCCCTGGGTTATCACAATGTCGGGTGGCTCATAGTCTTTCAATAACTCCTCCAGTGATGTTTCATAATAGACATCCCAGAAAGGGTTGTATTCATTTACTTCTGCTTTCATCCAAGGACCAAAAAACAAGGATGAGGTATGCAAGAGAGTACAGAGCAGATTACAGTTTCAAAATAGCTTCATAATCAACCCAAGAGGTATTGCTGGGGGATTGGCAATTTTTTGGACTGACCAGGTATCCATTACTATCGAATCCAGCTCTCCGCATCATATCCATACTAAATGCATTAATGGGGAAACAAACCACTCTATGATAATGTCTTTTATTCATGCACCAACGGACTTCCAGGACAGGTTGAGGTTATGGGCTGATATAGCAACTACTAGACATATCAACCATGACCCCTGGGTATGTCTTGGAGATTTTAACGAAGTGTTGTATGTGTGGGAGAAGGTGGGTAAGAGAATAGCAGAAAATCACAGATTGAAAGCGTTTCAAGAGTTTCTGGATGCATGTGGTTTAATGAACATAGAGAGTAAGGGCTGTGCATTTACCTGGTCAAACCACAGAGAGGGAGCCGAGTTCGTAAAGGAAAGACTGGATAGGGCACTCTGTAATGTAGAATGGAGGGTGGAGTTCCCATCAGCGGAGGTAGTTGCACTCCCTGCTGTAGGCTCGGATCACAACCCACTAGTGCTGGATTTCTTTCCTGAAATAGAACAAAGAAAGCAGGAATTTAAGTTTGAAGCATATTAGACTGAGGCAGAGGATTATGCGCAAGTCATGTTGGAAGCATGGACAAAGCCAGCAGAAGAAATGTAAGGATTGAGTGGGAAAATTAAACAGCTCACTAAGACACTTCAGCCATGGAGTAAGAAAACTTTTCCTAATGCCCACAAAGCGATAAAATCTCTAAAAGGAGAATTGCAACAGCTTATTAACTGCCCAAACTTGTACTACGATAAGGAAAGAGTGCAATGGATAAAGGGGGAGATCGAAAGATTGTGGAGACAAGAGGAAATCTACTGGGGTATGCGATCCCGGGTTCAATGGCTGAAATGGGGGGATAGAAACACCAAGTTTTTTCATGCTACTACAGTGCAAAGAAGGCAACGAAATCGCATTTCGTTGCTGAAAAATCAGAATGGTGAATGGATACGAGACCAGGGCAAGATAAAATAGATGGCCACAGAATTTTTCAAAGAGCTCTATTCCTCAGTGGGTGAGCGAAACCTCCAACCAGTCCTAGACCAGCTCCCAAGCGTGGTAACAAAAGAGATGAATCAGGTATTAACGGGAGACATTACACTAGAGGAAGTTAAAGTTGCTACTTTCCAATTAGGAGCGCTGAAAGCCCTAGGGCCGGATGGACTAAATGGAAAATTCTTCCAGCACCACTGGTCTGAAATCAGCTCAGGTATTTACAAAGAAGTTAAAAAGTTTTGTGAGAATAGTAACTTAAACCCAGAGCTGAATAAAACCATTATTACCCTGGTACCAAAGGTGAAAATCCTAGAACAACTGGATCAATTCAGGTTGATCAGTTTATGCAACTTTGCATATAAGATTATATCGAAAGTGATGGCAAACAGATTGAAGAAGCTTCTCCCCCAACTGATCACAAAGGAACAAAGTGCTTTTGTCCAAGGAAGATTGATACAAGACAACGTGCTACTCGTGCAAGAGGTGATTCACCAGCTGAAAACACGAAGGAGACGAAGAAAGTTCCAAGCAATCCTCAAACTTGATATGAAAAAAGCCTATGATAGAATTGAGTAGGATTTTCTAGAAGCATGCATGCTCAAAATGGGGTTTAGCAATGTATGGGTTAACTGGGTGATGCAATGCGTATCTACGGTGTCCTATAGTGTCAAAGTGAATGGACAACCTCAACCTTTCTTCAAACCATCACGAGGAATCCGACAAGGTGACCCGCTATCTCCCTACCTATTCATCCTAGTTGCAAATGTACTTTCCCAGTTAATGCATAAAGCAGTAGAAGATGGAAGTATCAGGGGAATTAAACTGAATAGGGACTGTCCTACCCTATCCCACCTCCTGTTTGCAGACGACCTAATCCTATTTATGGATGGGAAATTAATAGAATGTCAGAATTTCTCTGTTGTGTTGAATCAATACTGCTGTGTGTCGGGACAAGCTATCAACTTGAACAAATCAGGCATTTTCTTCAGCAAAGATTGCCCCCAAGCACTGAAACAGAGACTAGCCAACGAAATGCGAGTGCCTGAATTAGAAAGAACGGGGAAATATTTGGGCATTCCATCGGATTGGGGGCGATCCAAAAAGGAGATGTTCGCCTGGATGTTAGCTAAAGTAAATGCTAAACTTGAGGGCTGGAAAGAAAAACTCATATCTAAGGCAGGGAAAGAAGTGCTGATAAAAGCCGTTGTGCAAGCGATTCCGCAATATGTCATGTCTATCTTTAAAATCCCACTATCCATTTGTCGGGCTATCGAAAGGAAAGTTGCTGATTTTTGGTGGAAAACAAATGACTTACATAGAGGAATTCACTGGAGAAGCTGGGAAGTACTAAAGAAAAGGAAAGAAAGGGGTGGACTAGGATTTCGGGACCTAATCACGTTTAATGAAGCCATGCTCGGCAAGCAAGCTTGGCGTTTACTGCAGCAGCCTAATACCCTATGGAGCAAGGTGTTTAAAGGCCTATACTACCCACGTGGACATTTTTTACAGGCAACAAGGGGCAGTAACCCCTCTTGGGGATGGCAAAGCCTATTAGTTGGGAGGAACATTATACTACCATCTTTCCGGTGGATTATTGGAGACGGTAAGCAAGTTAAAATACGGGAGGACAAGTGGCTACCAAGAGGAGTACTCGGAGGACCAGCAAATAGAGATGATCCACAAATGGTATCGGAACTAGTTGATGAGGAACAAATGAAATGGAAAGAACATCAAATCAGGAGTTTATTTGACCAGCAAACAGCAGAAGATATCCTATTGACCCCCCTAAGCAGAACACGACAAGAGGATAAAATCATTTGGGCACCAACTAAAACAGGACTATACACGGTAAAGAGCGCATATCATGGTAAACAAGAAGAACAGAATTAGCAACAACAGGAGGAGGCATCCTCCTCATTTCAGATACCAAACTCACTTTGGCGTCGAATATGGCTCGCCAAAACACAGCTGAAACTCAAGCATTTTTTTATGGCAGCTATGTAACAACGCACTACCTACACGAGTGAATCTTCAACGAAGGAATATCATACCTGATGCTCAGTGCGCAATTTGTCAGAACCATCCCGAGACCAGTGAGCACCTTTTCCTCTGCTGTCCCTGGACAAAATTCGTATGGGAACACCCCGACATACAGATCCGAGTTAATCGACGCCAAATCACACGCATAGAAGACTGGATCAACCAATTCAAGCACAAAATAGTCCCCTTTGAGTTACTTACCCAGCTCATTTGGCAAATCTGGTGCAGCAGGAACAATCTGGTGTTCCGAAATCAGCAGCCCCACCCGCAAAAAGCTCTCGAGGCAGCCCTACTCCAACATCATAAACTCAGCACAGCAGCTCTACAAAGCAGTAAAGAGGCAGCGAAAACCCATAACACACCTGATCAGTGGACACCCCCATCTCGTGGGTGTTTCAAATGGAACGTTGACGGGTCGTATGTGAGTGAAACCGGAACAGCAGTGATAGCCGGCGTCTGCAGAGACCACTCCGGAAGACTGATTGATGGATTCGCTCACCTGATCCGCGTCGAATCAGCCATCCAAGCGGAAGCAGCGGCTATCGTCGAAACCCTAAGCCTTCTGGCAAACCACGCCCCTGCAGAACATGAAGAGAAGAGCTGGGAGTTAGAAACTTATCAGCAGGAGTTGTTTAACTTGATAAGTCAGTCTACAGATCAAGGGAGCTGGGAGCAGATGACCGTAGATCACTCCAACTGGGAAGTCCGAACTTTTGTTAGTGAAGCCCAGGCCTTTTTAGAAAAACTCCAGCCCATGAAGATTACCCATTGTAGGAGAGGCGCCAATAGAATCAGGCGGATTTGGGTAGTTAAGGCCCGTCGCAATAATCAGTTACCGGATAATTGGGTCCAATACCCCCCTTCAAGCCTTTTGGATATTTTATGCTCTGATGTAATCCACTTGACTACCTTTTAATGAAATGCACGTATTTTCGACCAAAAAAAAAAGAACCTACTTGAGGCAAGTAAGAAGATCATGGGCTCACAGCAAATAGTTTGCCGACCTCCCTTTCTTCCTAGGTAGTTTCCTACCTATGAGGGTTGTTTGTGATAATCTCCTAACAGACCGCTCAGCAATATTGTATTTTTTATTTTAACGTCCTGATGCTTGAATGCTTTGTAGTCCTTGTTAATTAGTGGATATTTTTTTTCCCTACTAACCAGGAAATAAGGGAGGTGACATTGTGGGATCTTTCATCTCGGGGCAAATTTCCTGCTTATTTCTTTTGCGTTGAGCTTTTTAAGGACATATTTAGGTCCAATCATACCTACATTTTACCCAAATTATCTAATTAATGTTTTTTGGTGGTTGAAGCCACTGATTTTTTAAACCCATGATCACTAATCCCCATCATATCTCATCAAACTACAAATTAGATCAAACAAAATTTATATGCTAGAAACGAAATAATATTTCCACACAATCTGTTTAATTTTTTTACAGCGTTACCATGACATTCTAAATTTAGATAGGTTAACTAATTTTTTATTAGATGTTCTCATATCATTATATTGATTTCGCTAATAAAATATCCTAGCTTTGTCATTACTTATAAAACCAATAAAGTACAACGTTAATTGGATTATGAGATTTTATCAAAATTAAAAGTAAAGCCTTACGCAATGATGACTTTAAGTATTAAAATTGTGATGGAGTCATGTTTTTAAATGGAGAAGCAATAGATGCAAATCAGTATATTTTGTAAGTTGATAATAGTAAAGATCTTTTGTGCTTCAGTAAATAATTAGTAAACTTGGACCAGATAGAGAAGAATAGCATCCCCATAGCTTCATTTTCTTGATTAAAAACCTTTTGGGAGCTATGATTCAACTGAGTTTAAGCATATAATCTGAATTTTGGCTCCTTCAGGTTATAGTGGAAATCGAACCGAGTCATTGTCAAATAAGATGAACTTCGGTAATAACCAAAAGCACAAACAAATGCAAAAACTCGTATTTTCCCTTTTACATAATGTGCAATCGCATGGATAATCTTATTTCTTTGAAAATGATCACGATACCTAAACCTGTTAAACGGGTGGGTTGGGTTGGATTTGGGTCGGGTCATAAATGGTCTGACCCAAATTAACCCATTAACCCGTTTATGACCCATTTAAGCATAGTATAAAATTTTTGACCCATACCCAACTCGACCCATATTATTAAAACATTTCTCTATATAACTAAATTTAGGAAAAATTATTCTTATAATCTTTTCTAAAGATTTTAAACTTATTCAAGTTCATTAACAACTCATGTATTTTAGTCTTTTTAATTTTTAAACCCATTATATATACATTTGTCAAAATTGGTGTGTAACCCATTTATGACCCATTTAAATATTAAATGGGTCATAAATGGGTCAAGTTTTCCTTAAATGGGTCATATATGGGTTATACGCCCATTTTGACAGGTGTAACGATACCCAAGTAATGTGACTGATTAGGTTTGGATTTGAGCTACTTTTGAGATGAGTTGTGTTCTTGTAAGGTCAATCACATGGTGTCGTAAGCATTTATCGGAATTTGAGACTTGATTTGAATCTGTCGGAACTTAGTCAAGTCTCAAATTTGGGATAATGCCAAGGAATCAAAAGAAAAGAAGTAAAGAAACCCGGCAATCGACTCAAGGAGGTCAAGTGACATCAGAATTGCCAATTCCTCATATGAAGTTACTGGCAAATGTTGGATTGTGACATAGTTTCAAGATTTAACTAATTTTGGTGAAAGTTTCGCGTGACCCGTGTTCCCCAAAGATAATCAATGATGATCCCATTGGGCTCTGCTCGTGGTCCATTCCACCCCCCAACGTCTGAAGGTGCCGTGCCCGACCTGGCCTGTGAATGCGGCGGGTTGAGCCATGCCAGCCGAGGCCCAAGTATTAATAGGCTTTTCGGTCCTCATCTCTAAGCAGCAGTTTCCAACGTATAAAGCAAGGGACGGATTCATTACAAGAGAGATAATTCAGATATGTCACGGACACAATATGATTAACTTTTAATGCCGACGCAAGTCGATATGGATTAGCATGTTTTCATCGTTACTCAATTATTTAGCATATAAAATCAAAATCAAAATCCAAATGGCATAGACAGATGCGAATTGACACAAATTATATATGCGATTGTGACCTGGTAATTTGAATCGCCAGCCCTATACCTAACAATGTGTTAGATCAATTCATTTGGACGTCTCTCTCATTTCGCAATAGTAAGTATACAATACATTGTTGGTCCAACATTAACATCCATGAAGAGTTACAAACTTTGGTCTCCCTTCTCACCTTGTTAATTATAAAAGGATGACATGAAAAAGTACAATTCTCTCCTCTTCTTCGTAAACACTAAACTGTCAAAATGCCTCGGCCAATCCCATGAATCAGATAAAACATAAATTGGAATCCAAGCGGATATCCCGTCTCCATTTAATTTTGTTTTAAAACCTTTTTGGTGTCGGCACCACTTGTTTGCACAAGAAATTCCTTTTCTCAAACCATTTTTGGTCCGTGACTCATTCTCAATAGTTGATATTTATGATGTCTTTTTTTTTGCTATGGAATAATGCAGCTAGTACCTTCTCTTACGTATCATCAATAAAGGTTTTTTTTTTTTAATTGGTCATATTTTCCTCCGGTTCAATAAAATATGGTTCATCAGTCAGTCATGAATATGAACATTATCCACATTTATTCATATTGAACTTAGTTGGCATAAGGGTGACGTGAATAACTTGTAATCTACTCAATTAGATTCTATAAAGTAGGAGGGGAACTATTGCCTATTGTCAATAAAAAAAAAGAAAAGAAAAGAAAAGCAAACTGCATGGTTCTTTCTCCAAGCAAAATGCTACAAAATTCCAAAATGATCCCAAGAGAATCTCTCTACTTCTTCCCTTCCTCTCAGAAAGGACAACATGGCACCTATCTTTCAGTTGGGAAAACTCATATACTCATGTCCGCTCTCCACAAGCAATCTCATCGCTCTTTGTCATCAAAGACAAATCGATCTCCATAGGGATCAACATCAAAACCATTCCCTAACCATCTTGCTTCCTTCCCATTCCACAAGATGTTGCTCCAGCTTCCCCAGCCGCTTTTGCCTCCACCACAATAGCAGATCATCGTGGTGTTCCCTAACGGCTTCCCAAGGCTGTTGCTATAGTCGTCATGCCAACAACACTCCCACTTGAGCAGGTCCTTCGAGATGGTGTTCACAATCCTCACCATCATCCTCCCCGTGTTCCCATCGCCTGCTACCTCAGTCGGTTCTACAACTAAAAATCACGCACCTGTGATCCATTGGCGAAACAAAGCGGCTGACCTCATCCAAGAGAGAACAACATCGAGTTCAGCTTTGATGGGAGGACTTGAACTGGAGCCATCCCAACAGTCGACAACAATAAAAGGTTCGACGGAAGGACTCGAACCAAAGCTAACCAGATAGTCGGCAATAACGAAGGATTCCAAACGATCCATGATGTTAGATAGCAAGGCTATAGCTTAACAGAAATTTCCTCCATGATTATTTTCCTAGAAAATATGCTTGAAGTATTGGGAGATCTTTCGACGATAACCTTGAATCGTAATATTGCGAGATCTTCTGATGATACCTTGAATTGTTCAAGGGTTGTAATTGATTATTAAATCAATATAAGATTTGATTTGATTTCAGAAAATATTCCTTCCCTTTATTATTTACATTTTGCATTGTATATTGTATATTGTACATTGGGAAAATAATCAATTAAAATACACAGAATACAGAATCATTCTACAACCTATTTTACATTTTCTTTCATGGTATCAGAGCTATTAATTGCAAAAGCATCATAGTCGTGGATTCCAATCTAAGTTCCTCTTCATAATTGAGTCCCATGACTCCCACTGCTATTAGCATCTTAATGCCGCTCAGTTCAACAATCTTGTCTCTTACTAGACCCGTCATTCTGTCATCTAGAAATCTCATGGGGTCATTTGGTTGTCCAAATCTTGGTGTGAAATTCACAAGGGACAACTACGTGGTGTGGAAAGCTTGAATCCTCCCCTTCCTTCAAGCAAATTAACTGATTTCAATCATTGATGGAACGCTATCATGTCCTCAACAAGAGATTACTCAAACCAATACAAACGGTTCTTCCAACATGGTTCCTAATCCCAAATATGTTTACTGGCATACATGGGACCAGATTGCTCTTGGGTAGATCTTAAGTACGACAGTCGATTCAATTGTGGGTTAATTATCTAATCTAAGTACCTTTCATGCTGTATGGAATTTCTTCTATGCATCTCTCACTGTCCAAAATAGAGTGCAAGCTACCCAATTGCGGCTGCAACTTTAGACGATGTAGAAAGGTAATCAAACCGTAACCAAATTTCTTCAACAAGCTACTTTTATATCTAGTCAACTGGCCTCCATTGGTGAGATCATCTCACTACGAGTACCGAACGCATATTTTATGAGGCTTAGAAACTAAGTTTCAAAGCTTGGCTATTGCGATTTCAGGTCACACTCAACATCAACAAATGACCAGAAAGTCTTGTCATGATCTTCTCTTGGCTCATGAAGCACTAATGGAGCTCCGGGAACCACAAACCACCTAACTAGTTGCCTTCATCGCGCACAACACGAGCTTGGGCCAAAATTCCCATTCACACCGTGGCTCTGCTTCCAATTTCAACAACCCCAATTCAAATATGGGTAGTAGAGGAATTTTAATCCTCATGGACAACAGCCCAATTAGGGGTGTCAAATGGGTGGGTCGGGTCAAAAATGGTCCGACCCACATCGACCTATTTAACCCGTTTTGATCCATTTTCATGCAATGTAAATTTAATAACCCATATCCGACCTGACCCATACCCAACCCATACCCGACCCATATTGCCAACACATATTGATATTTAACTTAATTTAAGAAAATTTACTCCCACTTATTTAGTCCACTTTAAACTTTTCACATATAAATTATTTGAATAAAAATTTCACATCAAATTTATAAAGTAAATTGAATAATAAAAAATTAGTAAATAAAAATATATGGATACCTCTAAATTGAAATAGTTGGAGGAAAATAATTTTAAAAAAAAATCGATTTTTTAATTATTGTTGAGTAAATCTCATCGGATCGGCAACGGATAACGAGAACGCATAAAGGAAGGGGATGAAAAGAGAGAGATGATGGGTCTACCTAATAACTCACTCAATCCATATTTGACTCATATTTAATTTTCACTTGACCCATATTTGACCCATTTAACTAAAAGTGGGTCATAATATGGGTTTATGACCCATATTGACACCTCTAAGCCCAACCTCAATAATTCGGGCACCTCTCAATACTGAAATTTCAATGGCAACAAAAAACAAAGACATAGTAATGTGAGGTATTAGATTTGCAATCGCCCAGGACACAAGGCTGTTGCTTGCCACAATTGATTCAACCAACAATTTGAGTTCTCTAGAGGCCACATGCACTAGTAGCAATCACTTCCACCACAAGTTCAATTGGCTGAGATACCTCCTTCACCATCGGTGCTTTCTCCTAATGCTTGGTATTCCAACTTGGGTGCCACCCATCACATTACCAACAATCCTCATTAGCTGTCCTCAGTTCAGCCATATCATGGCACTCGGCAAGTCATAATAGGTAGTGGATCAAGTTTTCCCATCACTCACATAGGAACCCTTATTACCCGTGATTTCTGCATGCCTAATATTATGGTCACTCTGTCGTATGGGCAGGATCCTTCTTCGGAGGGATATTAATCAAGGCCTCTACACACTCTCATCATTATCACCTACGTCTCCAACTTGCTTTGTTTCTCAAGTGGAGTCACTCATCCATTAGCACTGTCATCTTGGTCATGCCGTATTTCCTACTATTTCAAGAATGTTCAATAAGTCATGAGTCCTGCTCCAATTTGTTCAGCTTGTCTTTCCAACAAGAGTCATAAACAATCTCATCCACCAACTAACAGGTTCAAGGCTCCCCTAGAACTTGTTCACTTTGATGTCTGGGAGCCTGCTAAACACTAAGGTGAAAGCCTCTCAATTTGACTGTGCAAGAGAGTTCGTCTCTACACTGTTTGTTCAATTGTTGCAAACGAAACGTATTTTTCACAAGATTTCCTGTTCACACTATCCCTTCAGAATGGCTCAACCGAGCACAAACATCGCTATATAGTTGAAATGGGACTTGCAATGCTCTATGATGCTTTTGTCCGTTATCATTATTGGGACTTTGCCTTTGAAGCAGTTGTACATATTATCAATTGGTTGCCCATACCGATTTTGCAGAATCAATCACCATGGGAGATCTTATTTTAGATGGCTCCATCTATTGCTCATCTAAGAGTTCTTGGCTTTACAATGTATCCCAATCTTTGACCCTATGCGAAGAACAAACTGCAACCACGATCATACCAATGTATTTTCTTGGGCTACCAATCAGCATACGAAGGATATCGATGTTATTCCCATGTTGATGGTTCTCCATTGTTGATGATGTAGTATTTGACAAATTAGATCTCCCTTATAAGTTAAACACTTTGCAATCATCTTTGGAGGCCACTGCCACCATTTAGCCGCCTATTTCTATTGAGTTGTTTGGAACTTCTCTGCTATAGCAACCAACGCGTGAGTCCTCTTCTCCCTGTAATTGTGATTTGCAGTCTGCTAATCCTTTGCTGCAAAATCAATGTAGTTTAGGTGTGCTCAAAACCTCATTGCTTGAACCTGCTAATAGGTTTGCCTTTTAGTCCGCAGCTTCACCAGCTTTGCTAGCAACTTTTCCACCGAATCCACTAGCCCAGTTGACACATCCTATGGCGACATGCCTTCATGATGGCTCTTTAGCCTATAGACACATTTGCATTGATCACACTTATGCGTTGGCCACCTTTTTGTCCGATTTTGTCACACCTTCTTGCTTTAGTTTGGCTATGAAAGATGCAAATTAGCATGCGGCTGTGACAGATGAATACATTACCCTCATTAATAATCAGACCTGAACATTAGTGCCTCCTCCTCCAAAATGTAAACCCATTGACTGCAAATGGGTCATACGGGTTAAGCTCTGTGCCGATGGCTCTCTTGAGTGGTATGAAGCCCGATTGGTTGCAAAGGGATTCCATCAATAAGGAGGAGTCGACTACAATGAGAGTTTCAGCCCTATCGTCAAGCATGTGACAGTTCGCACTATCCTCTTTATTGCCTTTTGTTGTGGGTGGCAACTCCGACAGCTTGATGTAAAGAACACCTTTCTTCTTGGTCACCTAACAGAAGAAATTTTCAAGGAGTAGCCCCCTAGCTTTGTTAATTTTGCTCATCCCAGCTATGTCTGCAAATTATAGCGGTCTCTTTATAGTCTCGAATAGGCTCCTCGCCCTAGCATCAACGCCTCAATACTTTTCTGGTTTAGCTAGGCTTCACTCCTTCAATTGTTGATTCTTCACTTTTTATTCTTCATAGCTCTATATAGTATCTTCCTTCTAGTGTATGTTGATGACATTATTATCACCGGGCCACATATTGTCATCATTACTCAATTATTTAGCATATAAAATTAAAATCAAAATGGCATAGATGGATGTGAATTGACACAAATTATATATACAATTGTGACTCTGTAATTTAAATCACCAATCTTATACCTAATAATGTGTTGGACTAGTTCACTTGGACTCTCTCTCTCTCTCTCTCTCTCATTTCGCAATAATAAGTAGACAATACATTTTGGTCTAATGATAACGTCCATGAAGAGTTACAAACGCTGGTTGCCCTTCTCACCTTGTCAATTATAAAAGGATGATATGAAAAAGTACAATTTTATCTTCTTTTTCAAAAACAATAAACTATCAAAATACCACGGCCAATCCCGTGAATCAAATAAAACATAAATTGGAATTCGAGCGAATATCCCATCTCCTTTTAATTTTGTTTTAAAACCCTTTTGGTGTCGATGCCACTTGTTTGCATAGGAAATTCCTTTTCTAAAATTTATTTTGGTCCGTGACTCATTCTTGATAATTTATATTTATGGCATGTCATTTTTTTCCATGGGATGATGCAGCTAGTACTGTGACGTCCTAAAATTCGAGCCCTTTGAGGAAGGAATGAACGTTAATTTTGCCAATGTATTGTTGGTTGATCTCACTCGGAACTAATCACTCTTGAGATACTAACCTTGAGGGGAAAGGCTAATGAGGACAGAATTCGTACGATTAAAGAACTTGACTTGGGAAAACAACTCGACCGTGAGACTTGCGTAAGGACGATCCTATAGTCATGCAAGCCAATTTCAGGGACGACTAGAAGTCGATTTGTGGACAAAAATAAAGGGACGATGGGTGATTTCGTCTACTGTTATTGAACCCGCGAATAGCCCTATGTCAATCCTTGATAATCGTGTACTTTGAAATAAAAATCGATCCTTCGCAATTTCATGTAGTCAAGAACGTCCATGTGTCGACAAGTCTTGAACTTGAATTGGCACGAGTTGGTTACTCGTGAATCCTCGAAGCCGCCTGTCAGTTTGAGTGGTACCAAAATAGTATTTGGGCGAAATTGACATAACATGAGAATCCAAAATTGGACTTCGAATTTTCAGGAATGTTTGGGATGGACTTTTGGACAATGCTTCTGCGACAATTGACAATGCCAGTGGAACCGAGTATTTGGAAAATGGATTTTCGGATTGAGGAAACGAGCCTACGAGGAAGATCGAGACAAGCAAGGGAGCCCGTTGGATCCAACCGACCCATTTACCCTTCCAAGCCCGGTGTTTAACTTGAGCCAATTCAAGCCCAACAAACTCCCGAGCTCGTTCCTATTCATTTTCTAGCTTGTTTCCTAGGCCCCCTTTTCATTTTCAGCCCAAGGGTAGATTGGGAGATGTGCAAGGTGGAAATGACCAAAATGCCTTTGGATATTTTGAAGAAAAGACAAAGGAAGAGAAAGAAGATGATGTCACTTGCTTGGGAGTTGGACCAAGCCATTTAATGGCCTTAATTAGGCTTGACTTGTAGCCCTCAATGCACTCTCTCTCCTTTCCTTCAGCCCTCACAAATCGCCCCCTCTCTCCCCTTGCTTTCCCTTGCTTTTCTACAATTTCAACTTCTAACCTTCCTCCGAAAATCGAGTTTTTCATGGCCTTCTCATGTGAATCACGTCTTGTGCCACTCACCATCGTGTTTAGAATAGAAAAACCGTTCAGATGGTGTTGGCTATTCGCCAAACGGAGCCGCCAACCGTCCCGTACGACAACCGGAAGTCTCTGCTCGCCTGATCGTCACTATAGCAGCAGCTCTGTCCAGTTTCGCCTTTTCAACCATTTTCCTCCCATTCTGACCCAATCTCTGCCCATCCCAGTCACCAATGGTTCCCTCTCAACCCCTAGGTGCCGCCGGTTGCCGGCCCGTCGCTCATTGGAGCTCCGGCCAAGCCATTTTGTTTCGATTAGCCCATGTCCTCCTCCTGCAATGGTGTTTTTTGAAGTTCAATAGGGAATCCAAGTTTGTTGCTACTGTGTTTAACCTGGGACTGCCTTGTTGTGGGTGAGGTCCTTGAGTGTCGAGTTCGTTGTTGCCGCTGCACCCATGTCACTAGCCCGCTTAACAAATGAGTTTAGCCCCTAATCCCTATTTAGTGGCTAAACTTGCTTAGGGTTGGGTTAATTAGTGTTGTTATTGGATTATAAAGTTTAATTAAGTTGTATTAGCCCTAAGATATGTGGTTAGATAGATGGTTAATATTAGCTTAGCTTAATTTTACTTAATTTTGCTAATTGAGCTTATTTATGCTTAATTGTGGGTTATATGATTTATGTGTTTAATTAAGCATGTTTATTTTAATTGCTTGATTAATTGTTTTAATTATTGATTTGATTAATTTCTGAATTAAATGATTTAATTATTTAAATTCAAAATGTACTATTCACATGAACTGTTCACAATTACTGTTCACGATTATTGTTCATGGCACTGTTTATTCGGAAGTGAAATTGTGCATAATTTTCCAACCCCTATGACCCTTGGGGGGGACCGCTTTCTTAAGACCCTTGGGGGAATCATTTCCCCAAAATCACGCCCCTTTATTTGATCATTTCGATGCTAGCTCCTTTCGTCCACCTAATCTATCGGTAGAAGAAATTGAGAATCTCATTCGCACTTTCAAGAGAGGAAAAGATGGAAGGTCCAGCCCATCAGATATAGATGAAGATGCTTCACTTAAAGCATAACTAGCTCATCATAGCTCTGATGATTCAGACTATGACTACAATGCTAGAAACGAAAGAGACAAATAAAAGCCACTCCAAAATCATTGTAGCATCGGTCACTGTTCACTATTAACTGTTTATCGATCATATGAAATGAATTAGATATGGCATTGCATAAACATCCACTTGAATTGTGTGATTTTTACAAAAGAAAGAAAATGATTTGTTTGAGGACATCGGAAATGGACAGCTTTTATGAGAAAGGTGGGAAAAATGGTTTGTCCCAAGGACATTGGAAATGGATTGCTTTTATGAGAAATGATTTGAGATTTTATATACAAGCATGTGTGCATTGGCTAATGCTCAAAAATAATCAATCGGTTATGATGGTATGCTTGCATGATCACTAAGTTGAACCCACCGCCCTGGTTGAAGTTTAGGAGGGTGATGGTCTGATTTATCGAAAACCCGGCGAGGGCACGGAAGGGCACGGTTGCATCTCTACGGAGGAAATGTGCCTGTAGTGCCGTGGTGCCTTAGTTGTGAGCCGGATGCGGAGTCACAGTAGAGGCCGGGCCCATACTCCTTATGGAATGCCGTCTTGGGTGGGGGTCCCTTGACGTCGCCATGCCTCATGAGGGATGACAATGCTTGGCTATGCCAGTAGACACCGGCGGGAGTTCGGTTGTAGCTCGAGGGGTAGTAATAATCAAAACACGTGAGGATGCAAAAGTGTATGAGAAATATGGCATCATTGGTTCTAATTATACATGAGGTCATCACATCATGATTTATGAAACGCATGCATGAATTTATAACATGCATGGTGTAGCAATGGACAAGTGAGATCACTTGTGATGCGACTCACATGTGATTGGTGAATTGCATCATCTAACAGCCATGTACATTGCATGTATTGTGCTAACTTATAACGTGTAGGGCATGGCATGCTGGGTAAGGTTGTATGCGAACTGACTATGTGATTGTTGGTTACATTGCTTACATTGTGCTGAGATTCAACGTGTAGAGTATGGCATACTAGGTAAGGTTACATGTGAATCGACTTTTAATTGTTGGTTAACCATGTTTGTTGTTTAATTGCTAGTTGTTGGCTATCTATTGTTGGGTTGAATGAGGGGTGGTTCTAGAAAGATACCCCGGGTTGAGTTAGCGTACTAATTGGGGCTTAGGGGGAGAACTCATTGAGATTTTATATCAACCCATCATGGTTAACCATTTTTAGGCCTTTAGAATGGCGCACCCGTAATGAAAAATCCTGCCCCCGCTCCTCTAGTGATCAACCCAATAGAGCCTAAGTCCGATGGGTCCCGATGATGGTGGTGCTAAACCCATGGGTTCACTTTGTATAGCTAGATTAGCCAAGCCTAGTTCCTTTTTTGGTTTGGCTTAGAGGATGGATTTGCCCATTTTGTTGGGCTTGTATCGAGAAACAATCATTTGTTGGTTAATCTAGTAAAATGTATAAATGAGTAGTTGAGGTTTCTACTGTTCATTCATCTATCCCTATTTGATTGTTTGATTGTCTGTTTGGATTGAGGATGGTTCGCCTTTCGCTTGTGCATAATAAAAGATTAAAATGAATGGTTGTCGGCAAGTCTTGGGACGTCGCTTTCTATCGACCAAAAGAATGGGTTGTTGCGTGCTCGAGAGTCGGGATGTGACAAGTACCTTCTCTTACGTACTATCAATAAGATTTTTTTTAAATGGTCATATTTTCCTCTTATTCAATAAAATATGTTTGACCGGTTAGTCATGAATACGAATATTATCCACATTTATTCATATTGAACTTAGTTTGCATAAGGGTGACGTGAATAACTTGTTATCTACTCAATTAGACTCTATAAAGTTGGAGGGAAGCTATTGCCTATTGTCAAAAAGAGCAAATCGCACGGTTCTTTCTTCAAGCAAAAGGCTGCAAAATTCCAAAATGATTATAAGAGAATCTCTTTGTTTCTTCCCTTCCTCTCAAAAAGGACAATGGGGTGCTTGTCTTTCAGTTGGGAAAACTCATATTCATGTTCGCACTCCACAAGCAACCTTGTCGCTTCTTTGTCACTAAAGGCAAATCGATCTCCGCAAGGCTCAACATCAAAACCAATCCCTAACCATTCCACTTCCGTCCCATTCCACAAGAAGTCACTCCAGCTTGCCAAGTCGCTTCTGCCTTCACCTCCGCAACAGGCCACCATGGTGTTCCCCGATAGCTTGCCAAGGCTACCACTATTGTTGTTGTCCCAACAACACTCCCACTCGAGCGGGTCCTTCCGGACAGTGTTTGCAGTCCTCACTATCGTCCTTGTTGTGTGCACCATCGCTTGCTGCCTTGGTCGACTCTACAACCGATGGTTGCACACCGGTGACTCACCGGTGAAACAAAACCATCGACCTCATCTGATTGAGAATGACATTGAGTTCGGCTTCGATGGGAGGACTCGAATCGAAGCCAACCTAATAGCTGGCAATAGTGGAAGGTTTGATGGAAGGACTCAAACCAATACTAACCTAACAACCAGCAACGATGGAGGATCCCAAACAATCCATACCGGCAACGATGGAGGATCCCAAACAATCCATCATGTTAGACAGCAAGGCTACAATTCAGCAGAAATTTCCTCTATGATTATTTTCCTGGAAGATGTGCTTGAAGTATTGCGAGATCTTCCGACGATACCTTGAATCGTAATATTGCCCCGATACCTTGAATAATTTCAGGATTGTAATTGATTGTTAAATCAATTTAGGATCAGATTTTATTTTGGAAAATATTCCTTCCCTTTATTATTTACATTATGTATTATATATTGTATATTGTACATTGAGAAAACAATAAATGAAAATACATAGACTACAAAATCCTTCTATAGCCTATTTTTCATTTTCTTTCATTGTTTCAAAGTTATCAATTGCGAAAGTATCATAGCCATGGATTCCAATCTAAGTTCCTCATCAGAATTGAGCCTTGCAACTCCGTTGCCATTAGCATCTCAATGCCATCCAATTCAACAATCTTATCTCTCACTAGCCATGTCATTCTATCATATGAAAATCTCATGGGGTCATTCACTTGTCCATATCTTGAGGTGAAATTCACAGGGGAAAACTATGTGATGTGGAGAGCTCAAATCCTCCCCTTCCTTTAAGCAAATAAACTGATTTCGATCGTTGATGAAATGCTGCCATGTCCTCCACAAGAGATTACTAAAACCAATATATATGGTTCTTCCAACGTTGTGCCCAATCCCGAATACGTTTACTAGATACACACGACCAAATTGCTCTTGGGTGAATCTTAAGCATGACACCCAACTCAATTGTGGGTCGGTTATTTAATTTGAGTACCTCTCATGCCATATGGAATTTCACCTATGTATCTCTCATTGGCCAAAACAATGCCTGATGTCATGCCCCAAACCCCGGGCACGCAACAACCCCTTACCATGATCAATTGAAAGCGATGTCCCAAAACTCGTCGACGACCATTCATTTTTAGTCTTTCATTAAACGCAAGTAGAAGGTGAATCATCCCCAGTCCAATAAACAATAAAACAACCATATAGGGATAAAGGGATGAATGACAAGATAACATAACTACTCATTTATACATTCATACTAGATCAACTCACGGATGATCGTTTTCCGATTTACAAGCCCGACTATGGAGGATGATCCATCCATTGAGCCTAACCAAAAAGAAACTAGGCTCGGCTAATCCACCTATACAAAGAGAACCCTTGGTTTTCAACTACTATCATTTTGACCCGTCGGAACTCGGGCTCCATAGGTTCATAGTCCAAGTCGTTGTAGTTCGGGCCAATCATTGGAAGAGTGGGGGTGGGGTTCTCCACTGCATCATTTGGAGGGTCCAACTCCATGAGATCCCAGTCGTCGTTTTCAAGGCCCTTGCTAGGCGGTCCATCAAAACCTCCCGAGAGACGGATCAACAGATCGTCCTACTGGATGTACCACGCCATGAACCAATGGGGCACCTATTGCCTCGGTCTTTCACCACCCAGATGGAGGTGACGTACTTCTCATATAGATGCTTTTGAACCAAGAACCGGTGGTGCGACATAGTGGTCTCCCAATCCTAAAGGACCCCAAACCGCACTGGTGGTGCCATTCTAAGAGCCTAAAAAATGTTAATCACAACGGGTTGAGATAAAATCTCAGTGAATTCTTCCCATAAGCCCCGGTTAATACACCAACTAAACCCGAGATATCTCTCTAGAACCACCCCTCACACAACCCAACCACAACAACTAGCAATCAACAATAAAATAACAAGCAATGTCAACTAACAATCAAAATCCGGTTTGCATGAAACCTTACCCAGTATGCCATACCCTGCACGTTATATATCAGTATAATACACACAATGCACATGGCCATTAGATGATACAGTTCACCAATCACATACGAGTCACGTCACAAGCGATTTCACCTGGCCATTGCCACACTCTACACGTTATTAATTCATGTGTGCGTGCCATAAATAATGATGTGATCACCTCATGCATAATTGAAACTAATGATGCAATGTTTCTCATATACTCTAGTATCCACACATGTTCCGATTATTACTGTACCACCCGGCTACAATCGAACTCCCGTTGGTGTCTACTAGCATAGCTAGGCATCGTCCTCTCCCATGAGGCGCGGCTACATCAAGGGACCCTCACCCAAAATGGCATTCCAAAAGGAGCATGGGCCCGGCCTCCACCGCGACTCCGCATCCGGACCCTAGTCGGGTCTTCGATAAATTGGACTATCACCTCCCAAACTATTGCCGGGTGACGGGTTCAACTTAGTGATTACACAAGAACATTACCACAGCCCATTTATTATCTTTAAGCATTAGCCAATGCACACATGCTTGCATATGAAAATCCACGTTCTTTCTCATAAAAAAACAATCCAATCCCGGTGTCCCTTAAACAAACTATTTTTCCCCTTTTTGTGAAAATTACACGATTCAAGTAGATGTTCATGCAATGCCACATCTATTTCATCTCATAAAAATCAATGCACATGAAATTACACATTTTAATTTTCGATGAACAAGAATTTAATAATTTAATTCAGAAATTAAAAATAATTAAATAAATAAATTTCAAAAATTAAATAATTAAATTCAGAATTTAAATAAATCATTAAATTAAACAATTAATCACATTAATCAAGTAATTAGGGCAAAACATACTTAATTAGCACATAACATACAATTAAGCCTAATTAAGCATAAATAAGCAAGATTAAGCTAAACTAATCTTAACTATTTATCTAACCACCTATCTTAGGGCTAATGCACTTAATTAAACACCCTAGTCAGCCCTTAGTACTAATTAACCCAACCCTAAGCTAGTTTAGGCACTAACCAAGGGATTAGAAGCTAAACTCACCCATTAAGCAGGCCGGAGACGCGGATGCAACGGCAACGGCAAGACTCGAGGACCTCAAGCACGACCTTCCAAGGTGGTCTTAGGGCAAAAATCACAATAGTAACCTTTGCTCAAATCCCAAACTCCAAAGGATAGCACTACAGTAGGAGGAGGTTGTTGGTCGGAGCAAAAACAAGCTAGCCGAAACTTTGACGAGCTAGTGGCCGGTGGCTGGTGGTTCTAGGGGGTCGAGGGGGAGTTGTGGGTGGCTGATGTGGGCAGTGGTTAGGTTGAAAATGGAGAGAAATAGAGGAAAAATGAAGTTGTGGAGGGGGCGCGCTACAGTGACGGACAGAGGACCGCTAGCTTCTGGCCGTCGTCAGACGAGACGGCCGATGACTGATTCCAGTGATCGGCCGACGCAGGCTGTACGGAATTTCCGTGCTAAATAGTTTGATGGGTGGTATGGCCTAAGATTCCATCGGAAGGCAATGAACAACTCAAAATTCGGTGAGAAGTCAAAAGCAGAAACTGCCAAAAGACAAAGGGAAACAAGGGGAAGAAGGGCTGTGATTTTTTGTGTGATCAAGTGGAGTGAGAGAGAGTGTAATCAGCAGCTCAAAACCATTCATTAATGGCATTAATGGCTGCTTCAACTTCCCATGCACATGACCTCATCTTCTCTCTCTTCCTTTTGTCTCTTCCCAATAATATCTAGGGGCAAAATGGTCATTTCCACCTTGCACAATTCCCAAACTGCCCTTGGGCTAAAAGTGAAAGGTGAGCCTAGGAAACGGGCTGGGAAATGGGTAGAACGGACTCAGGAATTTGTTGGGCTCAAATTAGCTCAAATTTGGATAACGGGCTAGGAAGGATGAGAGGTCGGTTAGGTCCTATGGGCTCGCTCGTTTGTCTCGGTCTTCCATGATGGTTGTCCCACCTTGGGCGTGAGGTGTTCACTATTCTCGCTCGATCCACGTTCTTGTAGGCTCATTTCTTCGATTCGAAAATCCATTTCCCAAAAACTCAAATCAACTGACACCGTCAATGTCAAGGAAGCATCGTCTAAAAATTTTTCCTAGACATTCCCGAAAATTCAAAATCCAATCTTGGATTCTCATGTCATGTCAATTTCACCCAAATGCCATTTTGGTATAATTCAAACTAACAAGCGGCTTCAAGGATTCACACATAACCAACTCATGCCAAACCACGTTCAAGACTTTTCGATGCATGGATGTCCTCGACGACATGAAATTGCAAAGAATGGATTCTTATTTCAAAGTACACGATTATCAAGGATCGACATAAGGCCATTCATGGGTTCGATAACAGTAGACGGAATCACCCATCATCCCATTATTTCTGTTTGTGAATCGACTTCTAGTTGTCCTTAGAATCAGCCTGCATGACTACAAGATCGTCCTTATGCAAGTCTCACGGTCGAGTCGTTTTCTCATGTCAAGTTCCTTAGTCATACGAGTTTTGTTCTCATTAGCCTTTCCCCTCATGGTCAGTATCTCGGAATGATTGGGTCTGAGTAATATCATCCAACAAGGCATTGGCAAAATTCACTTTCATTTATCCCAAAAATGTTTGAATTTCAAGACGTCACATCTGAGCTACCCAATTGCAGTTGCAACTAGACTGTGACCAAATTTTTTCAACAGGCTACTTTTATATATGATCAATTGGCCTTCATTGGTGAGATCATATCATTGCAAGAATACCGAACGCATATCTTTTGAGGCCTAGGAGCTGAGTTTCAAAGCTTGGTTGTTGCAATATTGGTTCACACTCAATACCAACAAATGACCAGGGAAGCTTTTCATGGTCTTCTCTTGGCTCATCAAGCATTGCTGGAGCTCTAGGAACCACAAACCACCTAACTAGCTACCTTTGTGGCGCACAACACCAACTTGGGCTAAAATTCCCATTCACAGTGTAGCCCCATTTCCAATTTCAACAACCTCAAATCAAATACGGGGCAATAGAGGAATTTTAATCATCATAGATAGTAGCCCAACTTCAATAATTCAGGAAACTCTCAGTATTGAAATTTCAATGGCAACAAAAATCAAAGACACAGCAATGTGAGGTGTTAGATTTGCAATGACCTAAGACATAAGGCTATTGCTTGTCACAATTGGTTAAACCAACAATTTGGGTTCTCTAGAGGCCACACACACCAGCAGCAATCACTTCCACCACAAGTTCAATTGGTTGAGATACCTCGTCTACCATCGATGCTTTCTCCTAATGCTTTGTATCCTAACTTACGTGCTACCCATCACATTAGCAACAATCCTCATCAGTTGTCCTCAGTTCAGCCATATCATGGCACTCGATAAATCACTGTAGGTAATGGGTCAAGTCTTCCTGTCACTCACACATAAACCATTATTACCCATGATTTCCCCATATTCAATATCTTGGTCACTCCGTCTATTACTAAGTACTTAATTTCTGTTCTTCAATTCTCTGCTGAAAATTCATGTGATTTTATTTTCTCACCGAAACATTTCTTTGCGAAGTGCCGTCGTACGGGCAGGATCCTTCTTCGGTGGGACAATAATCAAGGCCTCTACGCACTCTGATCATTGTCACCTATGTCACCAACCTGCTTTGTTTCTCAAGTGGAGTCACTCATCCATTAGCATCATCGTCTTGGTCATGCCGCATTTCCTACTATTTCAAGAATCTTCAATAAGTCGTTAAGTCTTGCTCTAGTTTGTTCAGCTTGTCTTTCTAGCAAGGGTCATAAACAATACAATCATCTCATCCACGAACAGCTAATAGGTCTAAGGCTCCCAAGAAATTGTTCACTTTGATGTTTTGGAGCTTGCTCTTGTCATGTCGTCCCAAAACAATAAATATTGTTTTGTTGTCTGGATGATTATTATAAATTTTCTTGGTTTTATCTTTTTCTCTCTTGTGATTAATTCTTATTCATTGTCACTATTTTCTTCACCTATGCTGAAAATCAAGTCAACATTAAGGTCAAAGGCTTTTAATCGGACCATACAAGAGAGTTTATCTCTACACCATTTGTTCAATTGTTGCAAGCGAAAAGTATTTTTTGGAGGTCCTCATGTTCACGCCTAACCCTTCAGAATGGTTCAACTGAACACAAACATCGCACATACTTGAAATGGGATTCGCGATGCTCTATGATGCTTCTGTCCCTTATCATTATTAGGACTTTGCCTTCGAAGCAGTTGTACACATTATCCATTGGCTACCCACACTGATTCTGCAAAATCAATCACCATAGGACATCTTATTTCAGATGGCTCTATCTATTGCTTATCTAAGAGTTTTTGGCTATGCGGTGTATCCCAATCTTCAATTCTATATGAAGAATAAACTGCAACCAGGGTCACATCGGTGCATTTTCTTGGGCTACCCATCAGGATATAAAGGATACCAGCGTTATTCTCCTCAACATCGACGATTTTGCATTGTTGTTGATGCAGTGTTTGATGAATTAGATCTCCCTTATGTGCAAAACACTCTGCAATCATCTTTAGAGGCCACCGCCACCATTTAGCCGCTTATTTTTGCTGAGTTGTCTAGAACTGCTCTACTATAGCAACCACCACCTGAGCTCTGTTCTCCCTTTAATTGTGATTTATAATATGCTAATTCTTTGCTGCAGATCAATGCAATTTAGGTGTGTTCAAACCTCACTACATGAACCTATTGATGGGTCTCCCTCTTAGTTCGTCGTTTCACTAGCCATGCTAACAGCTTCTCCGCTAAATCCACTAGCCCAGTTGACACATCCTATGGTGACAATCCTTCATGATGGCACTTTAGCCTGTAAGCACATTCGCCTAATCACACTTATACGTTGGCCACCTCTATGTCTGATTTTACCATACCTTCTTGCTTTGGTCGGGCTATGAACAAGTTGCCGTGTGACTATGGCGGATGAATACACTAACCTCATCAAAAATCAAACCTGGACATTAGTGCCTCTTCCTTCAAATTGTAAACCCATCAGCTGCAAATGGATCTTCGAGGTTAAGTCTGTGCTAATGGTTCTCTTGAGCAATATAAAGCTCGATTGGTTGCAAAGGGATTCATCAAAATAAGGAGTCAACTACAATGAGATTTTCAACCCCGTCATCAAGCATGTGACAGTTCGCACTTTCCTATCTGTTGCCTTTTCTCGTGGATGGCACCTCTAATAGCTTGATGTAGAGAACGCCTTTCTTCTTGTCACCTAATAGAAGAAATTTTTATGGAGCAACCCCTGGCTTTGTTAATTCTGCTCATCCCCGCTATGCCTGTAAATTACAACAGTATTTTTATGGTCTCAAACAGGTTCCTCGTGCCTGGCATCAATGCCTAAGTGCTTTTCTAGTTAAACAAGGCTTCACTCCTTCAGTTGCAGATTTCTCACTTTTTATTCTTCATACAACTTAGTATAGTATCTTCCTTCTGGTATATGTTGATGACGTTATTGTCACTGGGTCCCTAATGCACCCTTGTCGGCTCTCATTACATCTCTGCGGCAGGAATTTGCCATTAAAGATCTGGGAGAGCTTCATTATTTTCTTGGTATTGAAATACAATGGACAGATCGAGGCTTTTTCTCTATCAGGCTAAATATGTTGTGGATTTACTTATGTAGGCCAAAATGACTGAGGCTCATCTTGTTTCCACGTCGTGTACCACTTTGGCTGATGCCCCGTCTACTCATCTTAGTGCACCATTCTTTGATCTGCCACTATATCACAACATTGTAGGGGCTCTACAATATCTCACACTTACTCGCCCATATATCGCATATGCTGTCAACATAGCTTATCAGTTCATGCACTCTACCACTAAGATCTGCTAGGAATTTGTCAAAAGGATCCTTCGTTTCATCAAGGGCACTCAACATCATGGTATTCTCTTCACTCCCAGCTCTTCTTTTCAAATGCATGCTTTTTCCGATGCAAGAGAGGCTGGTGCTCTAGATACTCATCGCTTTATCAACAGATTTGGCATCTTTTTGGATTCAAATCTCATTTCATGGCACTCTTGCAAATAGCGAACCATTGCCTGATCCAGTACAGAAGCTAAATTCAAGTGTTTTGCTCACTATTGCAGAACTTATCTGGATAGAAGCTTTGCTATGCGATCTTCATATTTGTCTACCCGCTCCTCCTGTCTTGGTTTGATAATCTTCTTGCTATCTATCTTACTAGCAATCCCATATTCCATGCTCGCACTAAACATGTAGAGATTAACTACCACTTTGTGTGTGAGCGTGTGGCCAAAGGATAGCTTCATGTTCAGTACATCTCCACTCAAGATCAACCAACCAACATCTTTACTAAAGGCCTCTCTACTCCTCGGTTCCGTCTTTTCCAGATCAAACTTACTGTGACTCCTGCCGCATCAGCTTGCAGGGGGATGTTAGACAGCAAGGCTTGGCTTGAAATATTGCAGGATCTTCCGATGGTACCTTGAATCATTTCAGACTCGTAATTGATTGTTATATCAATTTAGGATAAGATTTGATTTTGGAAAATATTCCTTCCCTTTATCATTTACATTATGTATTATATATTGTACATTGAGAAAACAATCAATGAAAATACATAGAATACAGAATCCTTATACAGCCTATTTTACGTTTTTTTCACATGACAAGGATAAAGGAGGAGGTTTAGGCGGAGGCTTTCATTTCCAGACAAGGGATGTAGTCGATGAGCCAAAGCCTGGTGAATGATGAGGCGCAACCCATTCTAGTTTTCATATCTGCATGTGTTTGTAAAATCCTCTACAACATGAAGATGTATGTCGATTATCGTTTCCTTCTCTCTCGGACACTTGTATCTATTTCGATTATTACCAGGAGTAAAAGAGAATAAATCTGTATTCTAACATTTTCCAGTGAGTCCTAATTGTGTCAATTTGGGTAACCTTGGCTTTAAGATAGTCTAAATATATCGAGACTTGTTAAGCAACCAATTAAGGAAATTTTACATATCCTAATGGACCATTTGCTACCGTGTTATGCACGACCAATGCCTCGAGAAATAGAATTATTCTAGATAAAGTATACAGTCACGAGTGTCTTCGAGGAGCTCGTAACATGACCCGTGTTGTAAAATGCATCTTGACCATTGAACATTATAAAGGCGAAGTGATGAAGTCCAGGTGACGCGGGCGATACTGATGCATTTCAGTGCAATGTGGCAGTCATTGGATACTTCCCTTGTTGGGAAGCAACATCATGGAACAGAACAAAATCCCTTGCTTGGGGGAAATTCTATGGCTCAATCCAACGATACCTGGGACTAGTCCAACTTGTAATATTGCACTGTCGTGTAAATGATTTCAATCGCCAGATCATTTTTAAAAAGATGGTAACTTATGAACGTTTAAGGCAATTATTGATTATAAAATTGACAATGTTATTATTGATTATGGAAAATAATGACATACAAGACCATTTATTCACCGATGGGTCTTGGAGTTTACAACGGTGGAGGAATGTTACGGTCGTAAAGGTAAGTTACTAAAGAATAGGAAAAAAAAGATTCACTTAGGTTGTTACTGTTATTCACAAAGACTTATTAATGATTCAATACGAAACTTTACGAGACTTCAAGCTAAATTATTACAGGTGAAGGATGGATACTAACTTGTCATTTATGAGGACTTATCAGAAAAATACTATTATTGAGGATAATTACTAAAATGACTACCATAACCAACAACAATTGAGGGATGAGCACTGGATCCGGTTCCTAATTCCGGAAACATAGAACTGGTCAGTATAAGTTCCAAGGGGAGAATTGCCAAAAAAGTCCTAAACCTATTGCAGTTGTGCCATTTCAGTCCTAAATCTATTTTTTTGACCGATTCAGTCCTAAACCTTTTGCGATTGTGCCAGTTGAGTCCATCCGGCCAAATTTGGCTGGCCGGAGCTGACGTGGACGCCGGCCGGCGCCGGCGACAATATTTTAATAATTTTTTATTATTTTTTGATTTTTTTTTATTTTTTTTCGAATTTTTTATTTGTTTTTTTTTCTGTTTTTTTTTTTTTTTTTTTTCTCCCCTCCCCTCCCCCCGCCGGCGGCAGTGGCCGGCCAGCACCGACGAGGCTACCGGCCACTGGGCGAGGGCCGCGAAGCCCTCGCCGGCGACCTCGCCTAGACTCGCCCGGACACGGGGGGCCGCCGGCGGGTCGCGGCCCGGCCGCCCGGATCGGGCGAGGCCGGTCACGGCGAGGTGGCTTCACCCCGATCCGGGCGAAGCCGGCCGAGGCGACGCGCCTTCGCCCGATCGGGCGCCGGCCGCGGCGAGGAGCCTTCGCCCGGATCTGGGCGAGGCCGCCCGCGCGGCGGGCCGGCGGCGGCAAGGCGGCTCGCCATAGGCCACGGGCGAGGCCGCCGCGCCGGCGAGGCCATGGCGAGCTTGGGTGAAGGTCGCCATGGCGCGGGCGAGGCCGCCCGGCCAAGCCATGGCGAGGCCGGCCTCGCCCGCGGCGGGCGGCCGCGACCCTCGCCGGCGGCCCCCAGTCCGGGCGAGGGCTTTGCGCCCTCGCGCAATGGCCGGCAGCCTCGTCGGCGCTGGCCGGCCGGCCACTACCACCGGCGGGGGGGGAGGGGAGGGGAAAAAAAAACAGAAAAATTGAAAAAACAATAAAAAAAAAAAAATCGGAAAATAATAAAAAAATCAAAAATATTAAAATATTCTCGCCGGCGCCGCCGACGTCCACATCGGCTCCGGCCGGCCAAATTTGGCCGGATGGACTCAACTGGCACAATCGTAAAAGGTTTAGGACTAAATTGGTAAAAAAAAAAGGTTTAGGATTAAAATGGCACAATTGCAATAAGTTTAGGACTTTTTTGGCAATTCTCCCAAGTTCCAAGACTAGAACCGGGTTTGAACTGGCCTTTGGAAACCAAAAAAAAAACAACTTTTTACACGCACAGAGAATGGAATCATTAGAAGAAATAACAATATTATCACTTGGCCAACATTTATATTTGTAGTAAAATAGCTGGGTTTTAATCATAAAAATTTAATCTTTCTTTGGACAAAAAAAAGATTGGACCAATTCCCCGGCAGCATAACGGGAAAGCGGTCAAATTCCAAAATTGGCACCCCCACACACCATATATAACCTTGAGATATTTCACCGCGCCATTAGCTTTGGTAAACGGTAATAGTTTTATTTTTACGAACATTATGTGTGACAAAAAGGGAAGAGAAATTGTATGATGACCTTTACCCGACGAGTAAAAAATCCGCCCTTTGCTCTCCCAACACTGCCCATCAAGTCGATCCTCCGATGTCTGAATCGGAAGAAGCTAGGACGCCACCGCTGCCTCCTGAGCAGGACCTGCTGCCGCCCCAACAGCCCGACCCGACGCCGCCTATCGCATTTGGCCTCCGACGCAGCCAACCTGCGAAGCGATCATCTTGTGCCTCGTGGAGACGCTGCCTTCTCCCTCAGCTCTCTCCACTAGCTACGGCGGCCGGCCCCTCGACGAGGCAGCGTCAGTCGCCCGCGCCATCGAGCTCGTTGTCATCATGCATGTCGTCTAGCGCTCAGGGACGCGGAGGGAAGACGCGGATGGCCTGGAAAAAGTCAGCAAATCCATGTCTTTATCCTCTCATTTGATGCCAAGAAGTCCGCGTGTTTAGTCTCGAAATTTTTTTAAAGCTTGACAAAGTTTCATCTTTTTTAACCCTCTCAATTTTTATATAAGTTAGATTTTACATCTTTTAAGAGCCACATTGCATTTTTGCCTTTCTGTTCGCATGTGGGTCGGCGTAAAGTGAAAAATTGAAGGTATAATTGCTCAAGCAATTTTTTATTTGGGTTAGTACTAAGAAAAAACCCGAATTGGTACACCTACAATAAACTTGCCCCAAACTAATTTTTTTATTATCAAAAACCTCAAATTGGTATATTGTGACAAATTTATCCCAAACCAATTTTTAAATTACATCTCAAACTAGTATATTGATGACAAATTTATTTTTTGTTAGTTTTCGTTAAATTATATTAATATCACAAAAAATCACAAATTTACCTATCAATATACCGGTCAACTGTTATACATCATTCAATTCAATAATTTAATGCTAAAATTAATGGAGGTAGGCTCCATCCATTGTCATGTGCACAATATCTTGCGATCACCAAAACTTGATGAAAGAGACCGGCTTTTCACTTTTCTCTTATTTGTTAGATTTAAAGGAAAATGGCACAAATGATACATGAATTTTGGCCTAAATATGTAATATCATTCTTGGACTTTTGATATGCTCCATGTGATCTATGACTATTAGTAAAGATTGAATGTAATCTTTCAATTTGCTCAAAAGACAAATCAAACTTCTTCTTTTTTAAGTGACGTGGATTATTATATATTAAGTTAAATTTTTAGAAATGATTCGTCAAAATGTCTATCATTTTTACCCATCTACTTTAGATGAGGAAGAAAAATTAGGCATTAACAAATCCATCGATATTTGATGACATAAATTTTTATATCTTAATTTGAGAGAAATATTTTAAATGGATAATCAATGTGTAATTTCTTTTTGTTGTCTACCATTCAAACTTAATGGATTGAAAGTCACGTCAGCAGATTTTATTAACTTGAATAAATAGAAAGATGACATCTAGTAATTGGATTGAACATTTACCAAATAAATTTAAAATTGAAGGACCATATTACATATTAAACTAAAGTTTATGAATTATTTATGCTGTTTCCCATTAAATTTATTGTATCGAGTACATAAATATTGCTAGATACCTATATTTTATTTTTATTTTCATCTCAGTTATTTCATTTGGAGAGAGGTAAGAAAAGGCATTTTGTTTCCGTTATAACCATCAAAATCACATTCATATCACTTGGCTTTTCACTTTTCTCTTATTTGTTAGATTTAAGGGAAAATGACATAAATGATACTTGAATTTTGGCACAAATGTACAATATTGTTCTTGGACTTTTAATTTGTTCGATATAATCCACAAACTATCAGTAAATCTTCAATATAATCTTTCCATTTGCTCAAACGACAAATCGGACATTATTTTGATGATGTGGTTTATTATAAGTTAAATTCAATTTTTAGAAATGATGCGTAAAAATGTCCATCCTTTTACCCCTCTACTTCAAACAAGGAAAAAATTTGGCGTGACATGAATTTTTATATTCTAATTTGAGAGAAATATCTTATGTGGATAATCTACATGTAATTTCTTTTTGTCGTCCACCATTCAAACTTAACAGATTAAAAGTCACATCAGCAAATTTTGTTAACTTAAATAAACAAAAGGACAATATTTTTGTAACTAGATTGAACATTTGCCAATGGTTTATAAATTACACTGAATAAATTAATTATTATAAATCAAATTACATATTGGATCAAAGTTCATGAATTATTTTTGCCATTTTCCATTAAAATTATTGATCAAGTGCATAAATATTGCTAGATACATGTATTTTCAATTTTTTTTTTCATTTAAGGCATTTCCATGGAGAGAGGTTAGAAAAGGGCATTTTGTTTCAGTTATAACAGTCAAAATCACATTCATATCACCCGGCTTTTCACTTTTCACTTATTTGTTAGAATTATGAGAAAATTACACAAATGATACATAATTTTGGCACAAATGTGCAATATCATTATTGGACTTTTAATCTGTTTGATGTGATCCATGAACTATTTGTGAATGTTTAATGTAATTTCTCCATTTACTCAAACAACAAGTCAAACATTATTTTGATAACGTGGATTATTATATGTTAAATTGAATTTTAGAAATGATGCATAAATTTTTCCATCCTTTTACCCATCTATTTTAGACAAGGTAAAAAAATAGACATTAACATGTTCATCGTTATTTGATGACATGATTTGTTATATCTAGATATGAGAGAAATATCTTACATGGATAATCTACGTGTGTTTTCTTTTTGTTGTCTACCGTTTAAACTTAATGGATTGAAAGTCACATTAGCAGATTTCATTAACTTAAATAAATAGATGGACGACATTCTAGTAACAAGATTTACTAATAGTTCAAAAACTACATTGAATAAATTAAACTTTTAAATATCACATTATTTATTGAACCAAAGTTCATGAATTATATACCCCGTTTTCCATTAAAATTATCAAATCAAGTATATAAATTTTGCTAGATATCTGTACTTTTCTTTTCTTTTTTATTTAATTCATTTTCATTTGGAGAGAGGTCAGAAAGGGCATTTTGTTTCAATTATAACTGTCAATGTAGTGAAAATATAAGTAGGTGGGGGACTTCCGATTTCCAAGATGCTTTCATCATGCCTAGATTTTACCCAAATTATCTAATTAATGTTTTTTGGTGGTTGAACGCACTAATTTTTTAAACCCATTATCACTAATCCCCTTCATATCTCATCAAACTACAGATTAGATCAAACAAAATTTAGATAGGTTAATTCATTTTTTATTAGACATTCTTAGATCATTATACTGATTTCGCTAATAAAATGTCCTAGCTTTGTCGTTACTTTTAAAACCAATATAAGTACGTGTATCTGATTATGAGATTTTATCGAAATTAAAAGTAAAATATTACGTAATGATGACTCAAGTATCAAAATTGTGATTGGAGTCATGTTTTTAAATGGAGAAGCAATAAATGCAAATCATTATATTTTGTATATTGATCATAAAAGTCTTTTGTGCTTCTAGAAATAATAAGTAAAGTTGAACCAGATAGAGAAGAATAGCATCCCCATAGCTTTATTTTCTTGGTTATAACCTTTTTGGGAGCTATAATTCAGCTACAATAAGAGATTGTTCTCAAATTCAACTCTGAGCAAGCATAAACAAATGCAAAAACTTGTGTTTTCCCTTTTAGGTTATGTGCAATTGCATGGATAATCTTATTTCTTTGAAAATGATAGCAATATCCACTATGACTGGTTAGGTTTGGATTTGAGCTACTTACAAAGCGAGTTGCATTCCCATAAGGTCAATCACACGGTGTCGCAAGCATTTTTAAGAATTTGAGACTTGATTCAAATCCGTTGGAGTTCAGTCGAATCTCAAATTTCAGTCAATGCCAAGGAATCAAAAGAAAAGAATTCTGGAAACACCGCAATAGATTCAAGGAGGTCAAGTAACATTAGGATTGCCAATTCCTCATACGAAGTTACAAGCAAATGTTGGACTGTGATGTAATTTCAAGATTTAACTAATTTTTGAGATAGTTTCACTTGATCCTTGCTCCCCAAAGACAATCAACGAAGATCCCATTGGGCTCGTCGTCCATTGCCCCCCACCCCGCCCGTGAATGTGGCGGGTCGTGCCATGCTGGCCCGAGGCCCAAGTGTTAATAGGCTTTTCCGTCCTCATCTCGAAGCAGCAGTTTCCGACGTATAAAGCAAGGGACGGATTGATTACAAGAGAGATAATTTAGATATGACCCGGACACAATATGATTAACTTTAAATGCCGATGAGAGTCAATATCGATTAACATGTTTTCATTGTTATTCGATCATTTGACGAATAGAATCAAAATCAAAATGGCATAGATGGATGTGAATTGACACAAATTACATATACGATTGTGACATGGCAATTCAAATTGCCAATCCTATCCCTAATAATGTGTAAATCTCTCTCTCTCCGTAATAGTAAGTATACGATACATTGTTGGTCCTACGATAACGTCCATAAAGAGTCACAAATGTTGGTCGCCTTTCTCACCTTGTCAATTACAAAAGACGATACGGAAAAGTCTTTGGGCTTATATGTTGGATTAACAAGCCTTTACTTTTTCTACCGTAGGTTCTATTATCTTCTTCTTCTTCTTCAAAACTTTTTTGGTCCGTGAATCATTCTTAGTAATTTGATATTTGAGATATTCATTTTTTTTCCGCGTGATGCATGCATCTGGTACCTTTTTTTTATGTACTGTCAATAAGTTTTTAAAATTCTTTTGGTATCAACGTCACTTGTTTGTCCAGGAACTTTCTTTTCTAAAAAAATTTTCGGTCCGTGATTCATTCTCAGTAAATTGATATTTATGATACGTTATTTCTTTTTTCATGGGACAATGTACTTAGTGCCTTTCCTTATGTACCATTGATAAGGTTTTTTTTTTTTATTTTATAAATGGTCATATTTTCTTCCATCCTTGATTCAGTAAAATATTCTTGATTGGTAAGTCATGAATATGAATATTATCCACATTTATTCATATTGAAGTTAGTTTGCATAAGGACGACATGCATAACTTGTAATATACTCTATTAGACTCTATAAAGTAAGCAGGAAACTATAACCTATTGTCAAAAAGAGCAAATGGCACGGTTCTTTCTCCATGCAAACGGCTATGAAATTCCATATCTCCTCGCGAAAGGAACCACTTCTCAAAATGGTCGCAAGAGAATCTCTTCTTCCTCTTCCCCTTCCCTTCCTCAAAAAGGACAACGTGGAGCCTGTCTTTCAGCTGGGAAAAAGAACTCATATTCATGTCCGCTCCTCGCAAGCAACCTCGCCGCTTCTCTGACCCCGAAGGCAACGTCAAAACCGATCCCTAACCATTCCGCTCCCTTCCCATTCCACAATCCCCCACGGCCACGAGATGTCGCTTCAGCTTCCCCAGCCGCTTCTGCCTCCACCACCGCCGCAGACCGTCATGGTGTTCCCCGACACCATCGTGAGGTCGCCGCCTTCATTGTCATCATCCCAACAGCACTCCCACTCGAGCGGGTCCTTCGGGATGGTGTTTGCAGTCCTCGCCATTGTCCTTGCTGTGTCGGCCATAGCCTGCTGCCTTGGCCGGTTCTGCAACCGGCGGTCGCGCACCGGCGACCCATCGGAGAAACAAAGCCACCGGCCTCATCCGAGAGTGAACGACATTGAGTTCGGCTTCAATGGGAGAAACCAAACCACACCTAACCCGACAGCCGGCAACAATGGAGGGTTCAACGGAAGGACTCGAACCGGAGCTAACCCGACAGCTGGCAACAATGGAGGATCCCAAACGATCCATGACAAGGATAAGGGAGGAGGTTTAGGCGGAGGGTTTCATTTCCAGACAAGGGCTGTAGTTAATGAGCCAAAGCCTGGTGCATGACGAGACTCATATCCCATTCTAGTTTGTCATATTTGGATGCGGTCTTTGTAAAATTCTCTGCAACATGAAGATGTATTTCGATTATCGTTGCCTTTTCTCTCGGGACACTCGTGTGTATTTCGATGTTTATTAAGCATAAAAGAGAATAAATCTGTATTGTTAACATGGGTAATCTCGGCTTTAACATGTCTAAATATATCGAGACTTGTTAAGCAAACCGACTGCGGAAGTTTCTAATGCACCATTAGCTATCGTGTTATGTACGATTAGTGCCTCGAAAAATCGAATTATTCTAGATAAAGTACGCAGTCACAAGTTTTTCGGAAGAGCTCGTTAACATAACCCACGTTGTAAAATGCATCTTGACTATTTAACATTATAAAGCTGAAGTGATGAAGTTCAGGTGACGCGGGCGATTTAGATGCATTTCAGTGCAATGTGGCAGTCGTTGGATACTTCCCTTGTTGGTAAGCAACACCATGAAACAGAACAAAATCCCTTGCTTGGCGGAATAGCAGAATATGACAATTTCTCCACATGTAGCTCTTAAGTAAGCTTAAATATATGGATAAATAAATTGTAGCATTTTAAATAGATCAAAATCAAGATGGATATATGAACTGTAAAGTCAATATATCTATATGTGGATATTAATAGGAGATCATATAAAAGGAATAGTTGAATATGCATAGAAAGATAGTAACTTACGAATATTTAAGGCGATTATTGACCATAAAATTGACAATGTTACTATTGATTAAGGAAAATAACGACATATAAGGACAGTTTGTTACTCATAGGTCTTGGAGTTTACGAATGGTGAAAGAATGTTATAAGAATAGGAGTAAGAAGATTCACGATGAACTTAAGTCGTTTCGATTATTCATGAAAAGTTATTAATGTTTGGCTATAGGACTTTACGACAGTTCTAAGTTAAATTATTACATGCGTAGGATAGTTACTAAACATGACTACCATAGCTGACGGATTTCGGGAAACCTAGAACCGGTTGGTACAAGTTCTAAAGGTGGCAATGGCTGATTCTATCGGGAACCAGAGTTGAACCGGTCTTTTGAAAGGGGAAAAAACCACTTTTACACACACGGAGAATGGAACCATTGTCTCAACATGAAAAAATAACAACAGAAGCACTTGACCAATATTTATTTATTTATCAATAAAAGCAATTTCATTCATTCATATAACAAAATTACACAAACGACTCTCCGAACACAACATAACCACGCGACCAAACATTTTATATTTTTAGTAAAATGGTGCAAAGTCGGGTTTTTTATTATAAAAATTTGATTTTTTTTTGTACAAAACAAAAAATTGTACCACTTTCCGGGCAGAAAGGGAACACCATATATTGATATTACACCGTGCCATTAGCTTTGGTAACAGTTGTATTTTACGAACATTATATATATAGAAAATGGAAATTGCATGAAGACCTTTACCCGCCGAGTCAAAAAATCTGCACTCTGCTCTCCCATCACTGCCCATTAAGTCGATTCCCCAATGTCTGAATCGGAAGAAGCTAGGACGCCGCCGCCGCCGACGCCGACGCCGCCGTCGCCGCCTACAGAGCAGAACCCGCCGCCGCCCCAGCAGCCCGACCCCGACGTCACGTATCGCATTTGGCCTCCGGCGCAGCCAACCCGCGAAGCGATCGTCTCGCGCCTCGTGGAGACGCTGTCCTCTCCCTCAGCGCTCTCCGCTCGCTACGGCGCCCTGCCCCTCGACGAGGCGGCGTCCGTCGCCCGCGCCATCGAGCGGGAGGCGTTTGCCTCCACCGGCGCCGCCGCCTCCGCCGACGACGACAGCGCGGACGTCTTCCAGGCGTACGCCCTGGCGATCGGCAGGCGCGCGCTCCACGCTG
Source organism: Corymbia maculata (assembly GCA_014182735.1). Lineage (NCBI taxonomy): Eukaryota > Viridiplantae > Streptophyta > Magnoliopsida > Myrtales > Myrtaceae > Corymbia > Corymbia maculata. The sequence goes on from CM024689.1 coordinate 19,739,742, forward strand.
TCCAGCCGCGTACGCGCACCGCCCCGGCCCGCGGCTCCTCCCCGCTGGGGACCCCCGAAGCGGTGGATGTCGCCACTTCTTTGGAGTTCGGGGTCGAAAAGTCGTGATCTTTTCGAGGTGGGGTGTTCTCTCTTGGTCGCGCCTTTCCTTCAACGACAAGCTTGGAGTTTTTAAGGTAGTACAGTAAAGTGGCATGTGTCCGGTAGGAAATATGTGTTGCTGTTTGTTGTGGATCTGTGCGTACTTTCTTTTACCCTTTTGCTCGAGAAGCGTTGTTGATCTTGCATGTGTTGTGATTCGAGTCGTGTGGGCATCTGAAAGCCCTTAAAGTGTTGATTGTGCTATTGGAAAAGGCTCTCTTTTTGTTTGGTTCTGTTCACAGTTGCTTGAGGGCTGGGGACATAGAAGGGTCCTCATGAGCTTCGGTCTGATATTGTCTCTCCATGCGAGGCTTTTCTGTAGAAAATGGGATGTGGACCTGTTTTATCATTAACGAAGGTCGTGCGGCAAAATCAAATCGAGCCCCTTTTTCAACATGTTTTCTGATGCAGCGTGGCTCGTGGTTTTGAGCCTCTCGACCCCATCACTTCATGTTTGCCTTTCTTCTTGTTTTGGGCTTGAGGTGGCTTGTTGGGCCATGGTGACTGTTAGAACTTGAAAGTAATGACGCCCAGTCAAATATGGGTTTCAACTGAAATTGCTTTCGCTTTTAGAAACGGTATACTGGTCGCTGCTGGAACCATTTTGATGCGCTCAGTCGTGATCGTTTAAGTCGTCTCATGTAATTAGCTGCGCCTCAGGAATGGAGTTTGTTTCTTTTCCTTATCTTCCATCGAAGAACCCTCCTCCTCTCCATGGAATTGCAAGAATGGAAGCTAGCCTTGAGTAACTGGCCTCAAAGTCTAGTCTACCAGTGATTCCCTCAATATCACTAAAGAAACAGTTCTGTAAATGACCAAAAGGCAGGACGATTCTAGGAATGCCTAAACTACTATGTATTCCTCTTAGTTACTATCTATCTGTGTTCGAATCTGGAGAAATTGGTTGTGCTTCATAATCCCAAATATGCGGACGTAGAGGGTCCCTCTAAATCTTATTTTCCTCTTGGAAAAAGTCGATGAGCTCCGCTGTAGGGCATTCTTTTCAGCAATAGAGTAGTTGTCTTTGTTCGTGCATTAATTTCTCTGCACGAGCCGTGAGGGACATGTTTGTTTTCTTCCTATTGGCCGATGCACATAAATGGACACTGTCACTCTGGGTGCTCTTGCACGCCTCAGTAAATGAAGAGGTCCAGGAAGAGGGCTCTCGAGTTGTCACGCATGGTAGATCTGACATGTTAGGTGCAAGAGAAATTGAAGATAAAGGAACATGGATTCATTAGGATAAATGGAGCTCTTCAAAGTGAGAAAAATGTGTAGCTTTCCTGAGGTGTCAGGAAAAATTTGTTGACTCTGATTGAGTGCTCAAGTAGTATTACTTGTTTTGTGATGAAATTCTACGCTTCTCGTAACTAATATTCAGACTAAACCATCCAATTTCATTTCCCTCTCTCCTGTCTATCACCCAATTGGGTTGTCCCACATTTTCATGACAAATCTCTAGCATTTTGTGATGAAAATGTCTAAAGAGAACTTTGCACAGGTTTTATAGCCTGAGAGAACACCAGTGGAATCCATGGTCAAACTATATAGAGTTACACGACAGCTATAAGAAAACTTTCCTACATAGGCATCCGTTTCTTTTCATATATTAATCAATTTGTTCTATAATTTATTTCCACGTATTCTCTCTCGGAGGGAATGCATTTTGAAACGGCTAAACTAGCCAAGTTAGTGTTTAAACTAATTGACATGAAAAGGCTGAATCAACTGATGCCCACGAAGGAAACAGAAACGAACTCTAATTTTTATATTACCTTAATTTGCTTCCGCTTGCTATTTGTGCTTAATGAATCGCCAAGTTGTGAATCCTTAGTCGTCCTGGAGGGGAACCAAACCCTAACTCGAGTTGGGAATCCTGGAGTGTCCAGCTGAAAGTCAACCTGGAAATTTTAGAGGTGCAGGGCGGGAAAATCGAGCTGAAAATGACAGGCTCAGAAGTAGGAGGAGGTTGCAGGCGGGCGTTGGCTGAAGGTGTCAACAAGGGTAGGTGGAAGCATCTGGAGTTTGCAGCAGTAGCAGTCTGAAACCGGGCTCAGAAAAGGACTGGCAAAGCTGGCAAGTTGAGCTTGAAATGGATGTTGACGTGACTGGTGGCTGCTTAAAGTTAAGGCGCTGCCTTGGCTAATTTGAGCAAAACAGAAACGACTGGTCTTTGGTGGAAAATTGCTGGAGTGAATTGCTGAAAAGAACTGAGCTGCAGCAAAGGGTAAAAGGTGAAACTTGACTATGATCAATATGTGGTTAACGTAAAAAAAAACGAATTGACATCAATGTGACTTTCAAATTTAGGTGAATATAGTTTTCATTAATAAAATGTGATAAAAAAAAATCAACACACACACACACACACACATATATATATATGAGATGTTCAATATAATTAGTATATAAATATCGAACTGCCTGATCATGAGATTTTTTAATTTAGAAATCCTTATTATTCCTCTATTTTTAATAAGCTTATCATGCGGTTGGAGGGTTATCTCTAATATTTAGATAATTGTTCTTCTTTAAACTTTCTAAATAGAGCATACCTTTTCTTTTATTTAATCTACAGTAATGCTTTGATCGAAAAGGAAATTGCAAATATATGGAGGTAACTGATTCTTCTATAATTATTTAGTAATGGTAAGAAATTTTGCTGATCTGCTATGATGGTACACGGCTCCTTGAAATTTTATAGTTTTCTTTTATAAAATATTTGTGACGATTGTTAAATCAATCGGATAATGTCATTTAATATATTTATTTAACATGAAATGTGCATTACCGTCTCTTATTAATTTCCTATTTGATGAATGCAGAAAGATATAAGTATTTTATTTTCATTGCTCTAATTTTACTACTAATAATTATTCCTTGGTAAGATTTTATTTTTTTGCTAGTTGTTTTGAATCGTTTATATTTCTTTTGAAAATATAGAGAATCTGTACTGTACTCTACTCTTGCAGATATTCTTTTAAAACTTATTGAAATCCATGTAGTATCTAAGAAGTTTGCACCTCACTGTAACCCATACATATATAGACATTACCATAGGCCTAAAATCCAAATTACACAAGTAATTTTTTTTTTATTTTGTTAAGCACACAGCTCTTTGGAGTACAAGTTCAAGATCCTTACCTATTTGTAGGAGAAAAATTTTAAAGAGCCAATTTTACATTCCAAGATGACAAATATAGTACCCAAAAGAGGATTTCGAAGGGAAATAATTTTTAAAAGTTGGGAACAATTTTGTGCGCTCATTGTATTTCTGATGGATAAATAAATCCAATCCCTTAGGATTTGAAGAAGACTCGATTAGTATGCTTGCAAATATGATTCACACAATTCATGTGTTTATCATCACGACTCTTGATTCTCACAATATTACTCATATTACATCACCTCAAAAAGTATGTAATTATATAATCAAAGAGTTTGTCTTGCATGGAATACAAAATAGCTTCAATCGATGTGTAGTGTAACATGGAAGACAAAAGTGACACAATCCATCGGTAAGTTTCCTTTGTGGAGAACCCAAAGCCGAGAGCGTGAAGGCCTTACTCGGCAAAAGTTAAGCTCGATTGTTGGTGGCTTGCTTACTTGGCATATTCATGCAAGTGTTTAGCGATGTGGAGGGAGAAAGAGTGTTTTCTTTTTTGTTCGAAAGAGGGAGAAAGAGTGTTGGCTTAGATGATTTTAGCTTGTTCAATATGTCTTGCCCATGGTACCATCTTAAGAGGCCACATCAAACGTCAATTTGGATGGTTTTATGGCGATTTAACGGGGTTAGTGCTCATGCTGGAATTTTTTCTTCCACAATTTTAATTGAGGTCTCATTGGGCAAATTTGAAAAGTGAAGATACTTGATATTGAACAATATAAAAAGTCTAGATACTCGATCATACAACAAATAAAAGTTCAAATATTTGTGGCATTACTATCTTACAAAAAAAAAGGGAAAAAATTTCAACAGCACGCCAAGAAAAAATCTCCATACTTCTCATAGATATTTCATTGTTTGTGACCCAGGATTCAATTTTATAATCAGTCCAATCACCTGTACATTTGAAAATCTAAGGAGATAGACAGGCAGTAAAGAGGTCGCCCACTTCTATTCCAGCCCCCTAACTTTCAAGCTAAAAAGGGCACCGTATGGGACCAATTGCCTCCTCTCATTCCCTTCTCCTCGTGGGATTTTCGCAAAGTTTTGGAACATCAACGGGATGGAGGAAAAGAGAAAAATATTATAGAGACGAAAGATTTGAATGGTTAAGCCACCCTAATTGTTATTGTCACTCTAACCCGGTCCTCACCTCCATCCCATAGTTTTCAACTTTTTATGAGGAGATAGGACAAAACCCTTAACCATCGACTTATTTTTCCCGATTCCTCACAAATAGAGTATCTGGAGGCAATAAAAGGAATAAGCAAAGACCTTCCTGTACACGTCCTCGAGGTTAGATGGTTTTATATATTAGACTATGGAAGGAGCCCCGGAGTACTTCTACGGCCCATCTGCCACCCAACCTACTTAAACAGCCCTAAAGGCTTGGCCCATCCTCCAACATCATCATGAAGAATCATCTCGTCGCCAAGCACAGCATGGCCCATCCTCTAACTGCTCGATTTTTCCTTGTGATCTAATCTTCAATTCAGCGGGTAAAGCTTCCGATCATTGAAAACACAGAAAGTAGTTGATTCAGTCGCATCAGCTACTGAGAATATGGCATCAATTACAACCAGGATTGTCACATGGAGCTGGAAAACATAAACCTAGTTGAGCCTTATTATTTACATTTATATTTGGAACTACAAAATTTGGTCCCCATACTCACCGTCATTAGAAATTCAAACTCACAAGTCTAAAAGCCTTTTCCGATGCTGAGAATTAACAGTTCCAATTTGGCTGATTCACTGTACTGAAAAGGGAAGAGTCAACTTTGCTTACCCTTTGCTTACCCATTTCAGCTGCATCGACCTTGAAATAGGGCTGACGAAGCACCAAAGAGAATTTTACGTTCACTTCTGAAAAAAAGTATCATTTAATTTAAATAATTTCTTTATTTTAAGAGGAGATGGAAACATCCAAAAAAGCAAACCACAGAAAACTCCCCCTTGGCTCCATTTGGTAAAGTTTTCATTTCCAAGAGCAATTTCCATTCAAAATTGTTTTTTCTATTTCTATTCCTTGGTACAGTTTCTAAGCAAAAGGACGCGTTTGGTAATTGTGAAAAATTTCTATTATCGGAATGGAAAAAAAATAGAAATGCATTTGGTACGGTCCTATAGGATTCTATTCCCAATTTTTTTCAAATGATTTATCTAGCTGAAAGGTTTTGTAGAAGACAACTTCTTAGGTATGTTTTAAACACTTGCCTAAACTCGTGCTTTTTAAATTAAAAAAAAAAAAATTATTGGCTCATTATGAGAGTGGCATGGCCTAAATATTATCATAATATATCATGATATAGAATTGGATGACCTTAATACGATTAACATAAATGTATTCATAATATTTTACAATCACGTTACAAAAGTCAAAAATACAAAGTCATGGAATCTCTTGCATATTGTGATCACTTGCCATTTTATTTGTAATATTTTTCCTAATCATGTTTATCTCAGTTGACTCCTTAGGTGATATATCATTTGCAACCTCCTTTTGCGTAGGTCCAAAGAGAAACTCCATATCTCCATATAGGGAAAAGTTTTTGTCCATTTTATTTTAGTCGCGAATGTAATTAGGGAAAGTACAACATGCAATAACAATAATTACTTGATTTTGAGTTGAAATTGGAGACATGTTTCTCAAAATAAAGAAGCGATTCTTAAATGCCTCAAATAACCTTTCAATGACATTTCTCAGCGAAGACTACTTATGGTTGAACAATTCTTTTGCTATTCTGGGTCATCTCCTCCCACTCCCCTATAATTGTTCTAATAATACCGTTCACCTTAAAATGAAGTTGAAAATTCTAGAAGCGCTACATAATCAAAATCTACCACGTAGTATTTGCCCATAACAAGATATACATAAATTTGTTATGATATACAATTGCTATACAATTTTAAAGAAAATTATTTTCTATAGACAAAACAAATACTAGGTAGTGGTCTTTACCAAAAAAAAAATACTAGGTAGTGGTTAAGAAAATTACAATCTAGCTGGCGAGAGCACTTTATAATCATTGGCAAATTCTTTCCATTTAGCATATACAAAAGTAAATTTCATATCAAATAGACAAACACACATTGCATTATGGATAGTACTCCCTTTCCTGCCTCTATATGGAATTTGCTGTGACACAAAGACGGAAGCATTAATGTGGGTGCCATTAATAGCACCTACACAATCTTATGATTTTATAAAAGTCTAGCATTACACGAGATGATCAACTACATGTATTTGATAGTGTAAAACTGATATGAAAATCATATCTTGAAGTAGAATTTATGATTATAATCCATAAGAATCTCCTTTAGAACAATATTAAAGGAATGTGGTCTGATAATCACTTTTGATAGTTTGAGAAATGATTTTAACACTATATTGAAATACTTATTGATTGTTTCTCCCGAACATTGGAATATCTTACATAAATCTCTATTGGAGTTTTTGTGACTAACAAAAGATAAGAAAATCTTAGCTTATTCATCTATCTTACATATCAGCTATCTTTCAACCCACTTCTTGCCTTCATTATATTACATAAGTTTAGAAAAATATGTTTCTCCAACTTGAAAGCTTCATATATCCTATTTGGATGTCCATAAATAATCTCCCTTATCCATTTGGGTGCTGACAATTTACTATCCTTAATAGGTTCTTTACTATGCATAGACATGTCCAATATAACAATATACAACCATACTATCATTATGTCAATATCAAACTTATCCAAGTACTATTCAACTGCTACTACCTCCCCATTAGACCTATTATTTGGCCCCTCTCCATAGTGCCTATGCCATCATACAAATAAAAGAACATCAATATAGTTATCTAAAAAAAAAAAACCCCCAATAATAGCTAATAACATGAGCAATAGAGTGAAAGCAAACCAAATATAAAAATTCCATGCAATCTATTGTACCCAAGCTGCCACACAAATGCAAGAGTCTTAATATCAATATCTTTAAAAACTAAATAACGACCAATAACATAAGTCATATAATCAAATGAAATCCCATGCAATTTATAGTACATTCCCCAATATTTACTAAAGATATTGGAGAAGTCCATTTCTCCTTTCAATTAGGGATCTTAAGAAAGCCTTCCTCCATGTGGCACTTATGCAAGCTCATTCCAATACTTGGTTGTAAAAATCCTGCTCCAACATAAGTATGATAATTATGACATCAATCACAATAAATACAAAGAATGGGTGTATAGGTGGTGATGTGACTTGTGAGATTAAAAAGCCACTCACATATTGAATTGCATTAATTTTAATCATCTCTTGTAAGGTTTTGCAGGTGCTAGCAACATCAAATAAGTGACTCTTCTCCTCTTAGTATTTGGAGTCTTATCCAACTTGTGCTTGTCATGAACTTAAGTAGTAGCTTTGTTAGATGTAAAGACTCTCTCATCTATATGGTGTTTACTTGAGTCCTCTTGATCATCATATGCATCACCACCACTAGTGTCAAGTTTGTCTGACGCAATCAAATTTCGACATTTCCTATCGCACGCTCCTTAATAGCATATGTATCACCAAATACAATACACAAGTCAAGATACTAAGAAAACCTATTCTTCTTCAATTCACCCACTCAATATTATCCTATAGTTTTCACAATTATGACATATGCATGCAACACAATTAAACATCTTGCCATGTATATCTACAATGACCTCAAAATGACCAAAGGTTAAATCATACCTTGACTAGAGGTTCCATATACATGGATCATTGATAACAACCGGTTTTGTTTGCATTATCCTAGTCAAATATGAATTGTGAAAGAAGTTTTTCAAACTAATATATTGTATTTTTTAGTTTGTTCACCTTGTTCTTCAATTGTATTTGAGTATATTAAAGTCTTGTCTTTATAATTCCATGTGTTATCCACCCTACTTTGTTGTAAATAGAAGAGTTGCAATTCCTTTTTTGATCTTTTCTACCAACAAATTGATATACAAGTTGGTTAAAGGCTGAGTCCACTTTACAATGATTGCCTCTTTTTTGGGATGCCATATAACCTTCACTAATTGAGCATAAATCAGCTCATGATAATCAAGTAGATGGAAAACTACTTTCTATGTTTTTTTTTTTAAGTGAAGATGTTCATATGAGTTCATGATAATTTTCTTTAGTTAAGCATAAATAAAGATGTTCTTGGAAAATCAAGAGCAAAAGATTGTGTAATTAACAAGATCCAACAAAAAGTGCCATGCAGCAGATCCAATTACATTTGCATAGTATCTTGCCCTCCATGATTCTTACTCGTTTGCTCAATCTTAAAATTGTAATTGTGTAAACTAAAAATATCACCAGCCTCAATAAAAAATGGCCACACCAAATACAAACATATTCGTGATTACTTTACATAGATAGAAAAACAATCGACAACACCTTTGTGAAGTTAGTTGAGCAAAAAAGCTTATACAATTTGTACCAAAGCATCCACATGAGCTGGCAATTATTAACTATATCAGTCTCATTTATGAATTAGCAAGATTTTAATTTAGAAATAAAATAAATAAATAAACAAAAACCAACGAAATTTAACTAGGAAATATTTGGCGAGATTTATTTTGAAGCAAAGCTCTAAAAAATGAATGGGTTTATCGTCAAGTCTAACGTGACTTTCCTTCTTATTTCGACCATTTGTCCTCCAGTCGATTTAAGGCAAATTTCAAAGCTACCCATGACCTAGCACTAAGCTAAGGAACTCATTGACCTTAGAAATTGCGACAGAATAGCCGGGTCTATCCAAAGGCTCATTCCGATCAGCGTCCAATCTATCCGTATGGTTCATGGCCAGTGCATCACAAATCCACAATCGGACATCATCAATTCGAGATTCTTTTCCAATCACTAAGAAATAAATAGGGAATGATGCATTTTTTTCAAAAGATGATCACTTTTGATCAAGTCGAATTGTCCATGTATCGGTGCATAGTTGGGTGAAATCATCCGCGACCAGGCAAAATCATCCCGTGACCAATTCTCATGATCCTAAAGTCATCTTATGAGCTGATAATCCGATCCCGTTGATATGGTTGGTAAAATTTTCATAGCCAACGCCTCGACCAGTTCATGATTGGTTAGTCGGTCGAACCATAATTGATCATTGATTCTTTACTGATCGAACTAATCGATCCATGGCCAATGGCCCATGGTTGATCCTCATGGGGTCGAAATCGAGGATGTTACAATTCTCACCCCTTTAAAATTTCATCCCCAAAATTTCATGACATACCTAGGCATTCAAATAAATGTAGATACTTGAATGGTCATGTTTCTGATTACTTGCTCATGTTTGTCCACGATCCGCACTGGCTCCTCAATATATGACCTTTGGTCGTTTACCTCGATCTCTTCGAAGTTGAGCACATATGCCGGATCTAGTTCATACTTTCTTAACATAGACACATGAAATACATTGTGTATTTAAGCAAGTTTCGGAGGCAATGCCAACTGATAGGCCATATTCCCTATCATTTTTAGGATTTCAAAGGGTCCTATGTACCAAGGACTTAACTTACCTTTCTCGCTCAAAACAAGACATACCTTTTAATGGAAACATCTTAAAGAACACATAGTCTTCTACTGGGAATTATAGAGGCTTTGATCTCTTGTCTGCATAACTCTTCTACCTACTTTGGGCCATCTTAGGTTCTATTCTTACTTACCTAAACGGTGTTTGCCATAGATTGAGTTGACTTGGGGCCAATGACCTTTCTTTCCTTGACCTCTTTTCCATTTGACTAGAATTTCTACAAGCTCATCCATGCCTTGCCTCATGTAAATCCATACCATTTGCTTTACTAGTAACTGTTATTATGAGTAGATTCGGCAAAGTAGAGATATTCTTTCCAACTTTCACTAAAATTTGTCATACAAATTCATAGTAGTTTGTCTAATGCTTTAAATAATTCTTTATATCTAGCCTTCTATATATAATAATGCTCAAATTTTCTATGACCATTTTGACTTGATCACATTTCTACTGTGCATTCTAATAATCACTATTCTTTTATCATGATGTTGAAGTTATACATATCCAACATGACTAGGTCCATCATTTTGATTGCTCATACAATCCTATATTACTTGTACTCTATGAGAACCAGTACTTCATTCTACAACGGCGGTCTTGGAATTTCCCTCTTCTTCATGAGTAAATGCATACACTTTTCCTTGAGCTAGAGGATGGTTATCCTATGGTGGAGTTCCATTTTGCGACATCACTTGTGGCTATTGGGATGATATCAATTGCTACATTTGTGGACAATTTTTTAGTATGTGGCCTTGTTGATCACAGTCATAACAAGCTCTAGTTCGAGCTAAGCACTGGCGTTACCATGCCACTTCCACAATGATGACATATCTCATTTGGGGTAGATTGAGTCTTTGCTTCTTGTTCTTCTAATAAAGGTGGTTTCCTTCCTGTATCAGCCTCTTGTTATGATGTCATTATGTTGAGAATTTGAATAAGGAAACTTCCCTTGATAAATTGTTGCAATAGCTTGGTCCAAAAAATCTTTCTCTACTAGATGGGCTCATTCATACAACTCATTATAATTTTTAAGATTTAATGGTACCAATTAACTTCGAATCTCAAGTTTCAAACCATCTCGAAATCTTTTGGCTTGATAGTAGCTTAGTCCAAAAAATCTTTCTCTACTAGCTAGGCTCGTTCATACAACTCATTGTAATTTTTAAGATTTAATGGTACCAATTAACTTCAAATCTTAGGTTTCAAACTATCTCGGAATCTTTTTGCTCGATCAACTGGATCTTTGAGCAATCGAGGAGCATACTTTGACAACTCAGCAAACTTTGCTTCATATTTGGTCGATTGGAGGTACGAACCCTAAAAGTACCATAACTTGGCACAGAGGGACACTTAGTGCCAAAATCGGAGCAAAATAAATCACTTAAGTGCCAATGGTGAGAAAATCCGGTCAAAATGCTAACATTGGCATTTTCCGACGATCTAGGGTCAAAACGGCATCGTTTTTATTGTTGATGTGACAAAATAAACCTAAAATGGTGTCGTTTTGGGTGTTGATGTGGTCACAGCACCCAAAATGGCGACATTTTGACTAAATTTTATTTTTTAATTAATATTAATTAAATAATAATTAAAGAGCAAAAAAAAAATTAAAAAGAAGGAGGGGAGTAGCCTATTGCCGCCGCCCCATTGTCGGTAGGGCAGCGGCAACAAACGACGAAGGTCACCAACGCCTAGGCGCAAGTCGACGAGGGCCGAACAACCCTCGCCAAACACCGAGAGAAGGCGGCAACCCTGGGCAAGGGTGGCCGCCCTCACCCCGGCCTAGGCAAGGGTCGCCGACCTTCCAATGGCCTCGCCCGGCGCCGCTAGAAACTCAGCGACACTGGGCGAGGCCACCTGCTCCGGGGCAAGGGCAAGGGTCGCCGCCCTCTCCCGGCGTCGGCGAGGGCCGGACGGCCCCGCCGCTCGTCGCCGCCACCACACCAACGATGGGCGGTGGACAACAGGCTACTCCCCCTCCTTTTTTTTTTTTGCTATTTTAATTATTATTTAATTAATATTTATTTAAAAAAATATTTTTGTCAAAACGGCGTCATTTTGGGTTTATTTCACCACATCGGCAACAAAAACGATGCCGTTTCGACCCCAAATTGCCAGAAAAATGCCATGTCAACATTTTGGCTGGATTTTCTCGCCATTGACACTTAAGTGACCCATTTTGCTCTGATTTTGGCACTTAAGTATACTGTTTGTAAGTTTTGGCACTTAAGTATCCCTTTGTGCCAAGTTATACCACTCCCGTTGTACTTATGCTTGGTCGATTGTCATATTCTTTTGATGTAGTTGCAAAAATTCGGTTATCTTCTTGTCTTAAACACACTCCGAAAAATATTTGCTATTAAAGTCTTAGATGAAAACGTCCCAAGTTATGAGAGTACCCTCAGGAAATACAATTCTTTTGGTAGCTTTCCACCAATGATAAGCATTAGCTTGAAGTTAATACTATGCCAATGTTACCTTGCCTTCATTTGTACACTTCAAGAGAGCAAAAATCTTTTCAATTTAGGATTCAGCCTCCTTGAGGTTTCTAATTCCAGCAAACTTTGGAGGTTTCAATTTCAAAATTTGTTCAACTAGTCTATGCTTTGAATAGTCACCATTTCCATTTCCATTACTAACTGCTAAGGCATTGGAGAAAACAAAGTCTAATTGCCATTGAGCCTACTGCTGCATTAAGCCTCCAATGGTTATCAAAGCTTGCAGAATCCAATCTAGTCAGGGTTCATCTTTCAACTTTCCTTTTGAACTCGATTGGTCCTAAGTCGATTTCCCTCTCGTGGTCACCTCATCTTGAGTACTCATATTGGTTGCCAAGGGATACAACTACGGAATTCTAAGGAAAGATTCTTTTACAACATAGCCAAAAGTTAGTACTCACGACTATCACTAAAGGAAGAATATAATCAAACAAGCAATCACATGCATATATGTTCTTCTTAACTTACTATCCCATGACTCCCAATGCACCTTATGACTTTCGGTAATAACCCTTGCTCTAATACCAAAAACCTGTCACGACACCCTTCTAAGTCAGAGCTACGGGTTATTTTTGTGACATCTTAAACTTATTGCCGACTCAATTCGTTTTATTTTGTTTATATGCACATATGGAAGTGTAACCATAACAACAACCACCCTAACAAACATCACTGGAAGAGCATGGGATGTAAGCGTAGAACACACTATTATTTTTATTAGTAGCTTGTGTATAAACTAACTTCCATTTTACATGATATAAGAGATTAGGGTATCCCTATCTCCGCTACAACTACAGCTTCCAAAATTGGGAACCCTTCTGTTACGAGCCAACAATACTGATTAGAGTCCATCATGTCAAATATTGCCCTCCACTTGGGTTCATTGGGCCTCTAAATCCATGAATAGGCCCGATAAATTCTCCATTCGACTAGACATACCACACCTTGTATCGTTGAGGGACCCACTCGACTCGTTCCTCATCAACCCGTAGTTGGACAATGAATTTATCGAGACTCATTTATGGTTTTAGAGGGCCAACGAACCCAAGAGATGGGTCAACGTCTGACAAAATGAATTCTAATCAGTAATATCAGCACGTAACGAAAGAGTTTCCAATTTTGGAAGATGTAGCAATAGCGAAGATAAGGGTGCCATGGCCTCTTGTATCATGTAAAATACAAAAGATAATTTGTACATGAACTACTATTGAAAATAATAGTGTTATATGCTCTTCCAGTGATTTTTGTTGAGGTTATTGTTGTTGTGTTTATGTTTTCACATGTGTATATAAATAAGATAAACCGAATTAGTTGGCAACAAGCCTGGGATGTCGCAAGAATAACCCACAGCTCAGATCCCGGAATGGGGTCATGACAATAAACCAATGTTTTTGTTTTGACTTATCTATTTGAAAAAACAACTACCTTTTTTCTAAGGCTTAATACATGCTATCCCAAATTTACTGTGATTTTTTTCACTAAATGTCTAAGACCGGAACCTACTTCCCTAATTTTAGAAGGATAAAGGAAGAATGAAACTTTTTTGTTAATAAACGGTGTTGTTTTTATTACTTTACCAACTAATAGCCAAAGCAGTACATAAATATAAGAATTAAAAATCCTAGCGCCCCTTCACTTACTAATATCAACAATGTTGATAATAGATTTAGGATATCTTGAACCATTTATAAATAAGACCAATAGGACAATTTATATATAGATTAGAGCGTAATATTAACATACTATGTAAACCTTTACACCAAATATTACAGAAAACCCCCGACCATGGATTTCAGTTTATATTATTGTCAAACAAATTAAAACCCATGTATAAGAATTGCCTCCATCTAGCTTATCCATTGACCGTCAAAATTGTTGAAATAGATGTATTAGAAATAGGTTATTGAGGAATCCTTAAACAAGTAAAAAATGATAAAGAAAATTTGTTCAATTTGTTTCCAAACATTGAAACCAAACCCAACAAAATTACTCTATAGTCAAAAAAGAAATATTAGCTATTGTATTAGCAATATCCAAATTTCAATGTGAGCTTTTAAACCAAAAATTTTTATTATGCATTGATTGCAAATCAATAAAAGAAGTATTACAAAAAAATGCATTAAATATTGCTTCAAAAAAATATTTGCTCGATGGCAAGTTATATTTTTTTTTTTTTATTTCGACGTTAAACTTATTAATGGATCATTAAATTCTTTGCATGATTTTCTGACGAGAAAATTTTAGTAGGGAAAACAATGCCAAAATCCAAAAAAGACAAAAGCAAAGTCGTTGCTGAAATCTCAAAATCACAACCCCAGTCCCAACATTAGACCAACTCCAAGGTTGGTTAGATATAATAAAAGCTCAATAATCACCACCACCGTTACCATCACCACAGTCATTCCAATAAGTGCAAATATAGTTAAACCTAATCAAAGGCCAACAAACACCATCTCCATTACTTTCACAAGCAAAACCAGAAACTGCCTCACCACAATCACACAAGCCCTAAACAAGATCACAAACTCAAAAATCACTATCATTATCTACTCATATTAAGAATTAGGCAGACATTGCTCAAGAAAATCCATCAAAGTAAATTGAGATCACTTTAAATCCATTATCATTATCCTCTTACAATCCAAAAACAGCACAATCACTTAAAAGAATAAGCAATGAAATAGTCATAAAACTATCTTCTTTCTCTATCATAGGTAAACTGACTACCTCCATTACCTCTGTAATAACATCACAGTCCTTGACCAAATCATATTTCATCATTAAAAGCCAATATCAAATCTCATGGTAGTTGACAAAGAATTTCATCATAAAAATCCAAAAACCTATGCAAAACATGTTTTTTAGAAAATTGGCATTACCCACCAACTAATTTGTCAAAACCCTAAGCCTATTATAAACAAATACCTATTTAGAACCAAATTTGTCACATTCAAACATTTTGCATCATCTGAAAATCCAAATAATATTATTCATTCAATAGCCACTATCATTCAAGTCATACCGCCAGAAATGTGGAAACTCAATTGTCATACCTAATTACAATTTAAAACTAAATTAACTTTTAAATTATCATATCTTCTAATCCTCACTTATTTAGATTACCAAGAAGCCTGGTAGAATGCTTTTTTCCACCAAATAAAGATGACTGTACACTTAGCTTTTTTATTTCAAAACTCATTTCAATGCTAGACAATTACCTTTATGGTTCCAAAAATGGTGAAGTAATTTTGGTCCTGTCATTGAAATCTTATCTCCACAATTTAAAAACAACTTAAAGATTTTTCACACCAATCTCAAACCAACTAATCATGAATCAAATTTTTCTAATATCATGCACTTCTCTATTAATTTTCGAGGTTCCTAGTAACTACTTGGGAATTTGACTATCATCATCCTTCTCACCCTTCAAATCCTCAGCACCTACTTAGGAAATTCAAAACTAAGTGGTGAGAAAACTTTAAATTCACTAAAAACCTTTTATTAAAGAATCTGTTCTAAATTGGTTGAATTGGCAAAATTACCAATCACCATATCACAAAATTGCATAATTTCTTCAGGAAAAATCATTAGCTCAAGCCCATTTAGTGGCCATGCAATCACCAAAAGAGCATCGCCTTGTATTAGCAAAAATCATGTCAAAATACTAATCACCAAATCACATCCAAAATCTTCAAGTTCCTCTAATGAATCCCATCATAGTGGCAATATAAATGAAGATGATTTTATGGCATCAACCTATCAAATTAAGGTGAGGATGAATAGAGAAAACCACAAATCACAAATTACCACAAAGGGACAAAGGTCAAAGAAGACCAAAAAGATTTTCATCAAAGATCTCATCATTTTTCTTTTTGAAGACAACACTTGAAGATGCTGCTACTGTTGACCAAGCATATCACTTCATTCAAAATGGGCCAAAGCTATATATAAAAAAAAAAATTACTATTCACTAATTTGAAGCTTGCTTGAAAAAGAAAAATGGAGGCACCACTTGCACAAGCCTTCAAGCTTTTTTGCATTTTTGCCCACTTGCGTCCAATAGCTCCCTTTGATTACAACCATTTCACTTTCACCCCAAATCTACTTTTAATTACTCATACCATCTTGTAAATACTTCACCGTCACTTGTAATCACCCCCATCACTTGTAATCTCTTCTTCAAGATATTTATGATTACTTGTACTCATCTCTAATCACTTGTATCAATCACCGGTAAATTTTTTATCACTCAATAATATAACCAATCAAGTTTCGGTTGGAATCATTGTTCCATACTTCTAGTTTTTGTATCTTCTATTTATAGTGGGATTTCTACTCGAGTGCGGACTATCGCCCTTATAGAAGGTCACATTTTTTTTTCTTTCATATATTAGTAGAATCTCTACTCGAGTGCAAACTACCACCCCCATGTATGGTCACATTGTTAATTACTTTTAATTACATTGCAATACACCCCACTTGCATGTGGATCATCACCTATGTGGAAGGTTATTATCCATAATTTTATCATATTTACTTGATATTTATATTTGAGTATTTATATTGTACTCATCTTATATAATCACTAATCATCTAACAATTTTTTTATGTATTTAATTGAGATCACTTTACACTAATTTCTTTTATTTATATAAAACCCCAAATCTTAAGGGCTATCTAGTATCAAAACCAAGGGGAATTTATTGATTATCTCAATATTTTTATTTAGTAAGTTTGTAAAATTTGGCTCAAACATCCTTTAGGTAAGGTGCGTTTAACCAGCAATAGTCCGAGTAGTAATGGGTCAAATAAGACAAAAATCAATAGTTTAATAGGTTCCTCAGATGAATCTTATCACAGTGGCAGTGCAAATGAAGATGATTGCTATGGCATCAATTTGTTAGATGAAGATTAGGATGAATAAAGGAAACTACATATCACAAATCACCAATTACCACAAGGGGATAAAGGTCAAAGAAGACAAAAAAGATTTTCATCAAAAATCTCATCATTTTTCTTTTTGAACACAACACCTAAAGATGCTACTGCTATTGACCAAGCATATCACTTTGTCCAAAATTGGCCAAAGCTAAAAAAAGAAAAAATTAATGTTCACAGCGTTCAAAGCTTAAAGGAAGAGGAGAAGAAGAAGGGAGGCACCACTTGCATTCAAGCCTATAAACTTTCTTGCACTCTTGCCCACTTGTATCCAATAGCTCTTTTTGATTACGACCCTTTTACTTTCCCCCCAATCCATTTTAAAATACTTGTGCCTCTTGCAAACAATTCCCCATCACTTGTAATCACCCCCGATCACTTGTAATATCTTCTTCAAGATATCTTCGATTACTTGTACTCATCTCCAATCACTTGTACCAACCGCCAGTAAGTTTCTATCACTCAATAATATAACCAACTAAGTTTTGGTTGGGATCACAAGTTCATAGTTCTACTTCTTTATATCTTCTACTTATATTGAGATCTCTACTCGAGTGCGGAATACCGCCCTTATAGAAGGTCACATTTTCTTTCTTTCGCATATTAGTGGAATCTTTTAATATTGTTAATTCCTTTTATTACATTGCATTTTATCCACCCCTATGGAAGGTTACTATCCATAACTTTATCATATTTTCTTAATATTTATAATTTTATCATATTTAAATATTTATGTTGCACTCATCTTATATAATCACTAATCATCCAACAATTTTCTATATATTTAATTGAAATCACTTAAGAAAAACTGCATAAACATGAAAAATTTTTTAAAAAGTCATGTATATTTGAAGCAAAAAGTTGGCAATTGCATAACATACCCAAAATCGGTGGGATTTTCAGGCCAAAGATTTATCCTCCTTTGATCTTCTGGAAGTACTCTAAGAGACAAGCGATAGCAACGGTCCTTGACTTGGTTATCAGATACAACCATGTCCTTTCCATACCCATGAGCCTCATTTGAAGCTTGTGAATATTTATGTTTCTCTTCAACTGGCAATGCAAAGAATTGTAGAGCAACTTCGTGCACTTTGTCAAAAAATTCAACCGATATTCTATGACCAATGGCCTAAAATTTAGAAAAATCCGATCAACTTGAAAGTTCTAGCATATCTTTATGGGGAAAAACAGCAAGGGTGGTTATCCGCATGCGTGCAGCACACCACCCGCACATGCGGCGCACATGCCTAGGCAGCCAATTCCGGCCACGTGCGATGGTACATCCAGCCTCCTCCATACCCATGAGCCTCATTCGGAGCTCTGAATATTTCTATTTCTCTTCAACTGGCAATGCAAAGAATTGTAGAGCAACTTCGCGCACTTTGTCAAAAAATTCAACCGATATTCTATGACCAATGGCCTAAAATTTTCTATATATTTAATTGAAATCACTTAAGAAAAACTGCATAAACATGGAAAATTTTTTAAAAAGTCATGTATATGTGAAGCAAAAAGTTGGCAATTGCATAACATACCCAAAATCGATGGGATTTTCAGGCCAAAGATTTATCCTCCTTTGATCTTCTGGAAGTACTCTAAGAGACAAGCGATAGCAATGGTCCTTGACTTGGTTATCAGATAAAACCATGTCCACTCCATACCCATGAGCCTCATTCGGAGCTTGTGAATATTTCTGTTTCTCTTCAGCTAGCAATGCAAAGAATTGTAGAGCAACTTCGTGCACTTTGTCAAAAAATACAACCGATATTCTATGACCAATGGCCTAAAATTTAGAAAAATCCAATCAACTTGAAAGTTCTAGCATATCTTTATGGGGGAAAACAGCAAGGGCGATTATCCGCACATGTGTAGCACACCGCCTGCACGTGCAGCGCACGTGCCTAGGCAGCCAATTCCCGCCGCTACATGTGGCGGCACATCCAGCCTCCTCCATACCCATGAGCCTTATTCGGAGCTCGTGAATATTTCCATTTCTCTTCAACTAGCAATGCAAAGAATTGTAGAGCAACTTCGCACACTTTGTCAAAAAATTCAACCGACATTATATGACCAATGGCCTAAAATTTAGAAAAATCAATCAACTTGAAAGTTCTAGCATATCTTTATGGGGAAAAACAGCAAGGGCGATTATCCGCACATGTGCAGCACACCGCCCGCACGTGCAGCGCACGTGCCTAGGCAGCCAATTCCGGCCACGCGTGGCGACACATCCAGCCTCCTCCATATCCATGAGCCTCATTCGGAGCTCATGAATATTTCTTTTTCTCTTCAACTGGCAATGCAAAGAATTGTAGACATTATTTGACCAACCAAATGCTTTACTCTCTGTGGAAGTGATTGTCGCTCTATTTGTTCATTTGATCCAATATAGGTATAGAATCTGTTAAACGACAAAAATATAAGTATTAATAAGCATTGACCTAGTCTATGCATATGATGCGCAAGCTCTCTTGGACCTCAGTCTTTTATATGTCAATGGATATGATTGGTGACAAGATTTGCAGGTAATGACAAATGGAATATTCAAGAGTCCCATGCATAGAGTATTGACGAACGCGAACAAGTTGAGAATGTCGGTCGCTATGCTTGATGAGCCAGAGGTAGAAAAAGAGATCAGACCGGTGGATCACTTAGTCAACCGTATGAGGCCGAGGTTATATAGAAGTGTCAGGAACTTTGCTGCTTTCAACTACGAGTGCTTCCAAAAAGGAAATAATTCGCTCGAGGAGTTGAGAATTTGACTCATTCAAGAATTTGCCGTATAGAATGCATGTCGATGTCCATGGCATGGCAGTCATTGCTAATTTAGTACCCTAAATAAGTAAAAGGAGTGGAAAATGCAGACATAAGAAGCTCAGTATGGTTGTGGTTTCCAAATAGATTGAACGGAATATAGTCGCAGAATAGTTGTCTTGGAATTGTAATGTCATCGGTCGTTATTATCAACTTATGCTATAATAAAACTTATGAGACAATATGCCAATCTTGATAACTAGATATGCGCTAAAATTTGCCTCGTAGAATTTCATTCCATAACTTTATCTAAATTATAAATTTTCGTTTGTTCCCATGATGGCTAGATGTAAGCAAAAGACTCATCCAAGGTTTTAATCCCTGATGTATTTTCTATCGATGTAGACAAGCTCTCAATTTGCCGGTAGTGTATTGAGCTTCCCAAATATTATGTATCCATGCTTTATGAAAGTATAACATTTACATGCTTCACATTTAATATGTGATTAGTGTGGCGGAATATTATAAGCCACAACGTTTCCATTTATACCCAAAAAACCGATTCTTATGTCATGTAAAGAACTCTAAAGTTGATACACTTCAGTAACATTAGCCTTGAAATAGAAATTCATTTGATAATCAAAACAATTTCACTTTTCTAAGTGGTGATGGTAATGAGAGGGGCGGCGAGCAACCGGCGGGCGGACGGCGGGCAACCGGTGGGCTGGCGGCGGGCGGGCGGGTGGCGAGCGAGCGGGTGGGGGCAGGCGACGAGCGGGCAGCGGGCGAGCGGGCGGCGGGCAGGTGCCGGGCGGGCGGCGGGCGACCGGCGAGCGAGCGGCGGGTGGTGGGCGACCGATGGGCAACCAACAGGCGGTGGGCGAGCAGCGGGCGGGCGGGGGAGCGGGTGGCGAGCATATATCAAGTTGAGAATGTCGGTCGCTATGCTTGATGAGCCAGAGGTAAAAAAAAGAGATCAGACCGGTGGATCACTTAGTCAACTGTACAAGGCCGAGGTTATATAGAAGTGTCAGGAACTTTGCTGCTTTCAACTACGAGTGCTTCCAAAAAGGAAAGAATTTGCTCGAGGAGCTGAGAATTTGACTCATTCAATAATTTGCCGTATAGAATGCATGTCGATGTCCATGGCATGGCAGTCATTGCTAATTTAGTACCCTAAATAAGTAAAAGGAGTGGAAAATGCAGACATAAGAAGCTCAGTATGGTTGTGGTTTCCAAATTGATTGAATGAAATATAGTCGCAGAATAATTGTTTTGGAATTATAATGTCATCGGTTGTTATTATCAACTTATGCAATAATAAAACTTATGAGACAATATGCCAATCTTGATAACTAGATATTCGCTACAATTTGCCTTGTAAAATTTCATTCCATAACTTTATCTAATTATAAATTTTCAGTTGGTCCCACGACGGCTAGATGTAAACAAAAGACTCATCAAGGTTTTAATCCCTGATGTATTTTCTGTTGATGTAGACAAGCTCTCAATTTGCTGGTAGTGTTCTAGACCTTAAGAAGCAGGAAAAGAGAAGCAAAGTGTTAATGTCTGTCCACAAAAAGTTCTCTCGTTAAAGCTTGTAATGACTGACAAATTATTTACGTCTCTTCCCATGTACCGATGAATCCAATATAATGAATTCTAGGCTAGGGAGCAAATTTAAGCAAGGCGGGTCCCTTGCATGAGTATGCTCTCAAGATAAGATCAGTGATGAATGATCTTTCCAAGGCGATGGCCAGGTCTCTCGAGTTAGAAGAGAACAGCTTCTTGATTCAGTTTGGAGACCGGCCAGCATTGGAAACAAGGATCAACTTCTACCCACCGTGCTCCGGGGCTGAGGGTTTGGGCGCCAAACCTCATTTGGACAGATCGGCGATCACAGTTCTTTTGCAGGACAAAGAAGTGGAAGGCCTCCAAGTCCTCAGAGATGGCATGTGGCACACAGTTCCTGTTATTCCCCACGCTCTCGTCATCAATCTGGGTGGTCTGATGCAGGTATGCAATCTGCATCCATGTACGCACACTTTGTCAAAAAATTCAACCGATATTCTATGACTAATGGCATAAAATTTAAAAAAATCTGATCAACTTGAAAGTTCTAGCATATCTTTATGGGGAAAAACAGCAAGGGCGGTTATCCGCACGCGTGCAACACACCGCCGCACGTGCGACGCACGTGCCTAGGCAGCCAATTTCAGCCGCGCATGGTGACACATCCAGCCTCCTCCGGCAACGTGCCACCACTCATTTTTATCATCTTGATGAGAACTATGACCCTGCATCTTCAAAAACAAATTTTGACATGCAAAAAACCAAAAAAAAGGGAACAAATAGTACATCGGGTGTTGGGATTTTCACCCCCGATTACTCATCAGCATCAATATTTGAATTCCGGCCATAAAATCAATTATAAATGATAATAACAATCGGTAACAACAATCAAAAAATCAAAAAAAATGGAACAAACAGTACATCGAGTGTTGGGATTTTCACCCCGATTACTCGTCAACATCAATATTTTAATTCTAGCCATAAAATCAATTATCAATGATAATAACAATCGGTAACAACAATCATATGGCTCTAATACCAATGAAGAAAACAGATTTTGAAAAAACAAAAATCGAACTAATTGAATATCAATTAACAAAATATGTGAAAATGGCCCGAGGACACATATAACACCGATTGGAAGGCATATCACTTAGATGAACATACCTTATTTCAACAATCAATGTGAACGGACTTTTTAAGCGAGCATAAACGCAAGATCATCGTCAGGTAAGCAAATAAGATTAATTGAAGGGAAGTTCTTATCATGACCCACAAAAGAACATGTTCCGACAATGAATGTGTACATTGTAAATGAAACGAGGCCATGGCATGAACTCTAGTAGTCCCGATCTTTTTTATTCTCAACCTAGTAAGCTTGACCCCCTCATTAGAAATTCTACTTTGATTTGTCTTCACCTTCTTAAAACCATTGATCCACCTAACATTCTCTCTCCTAATTATGTCACATCCAAAATCTTTAGGTTCCTCTGATGAATCCCACCATAGTGGCAATATAAATGAAGATGATTTCTACAGCATCAACCTATCAGATGAAGATGAGGATGAATAGAGAAAACTACCGATCACGAATCAAAAATTACCACAAGGGGACAAAGGTCATAGAAGACCAAAAAGATTTTAATCAAGGATCTCATCATTTTCCTTTTTGAAGGCAACCCTTGAAAATGTTGCTACTACTGACCATGCATATCACTTCATTCGAAATGGGCCAAAGCTATAAAAAAAATATTTACTATTCACTACATCTAAAGCTTGCTTGAAGAAGAAAAGTGGAGGCACCACTTGCATTCAAGCCTTCAAGCTTTCTTGCACTTTTACCCACTTGCGTCCAATAGCTCCCTTTGATTATAGCCCTTTCACTTTCATCCCAAATCCACTTTTAATTACTTGTACCATCTTATAAATACTTCACCATCACTTGTGATCACCCCCATCACTTGTAATCTCTTCTTCAAGATATCTCCAATTACTTGTACTCATCTCCAATCACTTGTATCAATCGTTAGTAAATTCTCTCTCACTCAATAATGTAACCAATCAAGTTTGGTTGGGATCATTGTTCCATACTTCTAGTTCTCTATATCTTCTATTTATAGTGGGATTTCTACTCGAGTGCGGACTATCACCCCCACGTGAGGTCACATTATTAATTACTTTTAATTACATTGCAATATACCCCACTTGCACACGGATTATCACCTATGTGGAAAGTTATTATCCATAATTTTATCATATTTACTTGATATTTATATTTGAATATTTATATTGCGCTCATCTTATAATATCACTAATCATCAAACAATTTTTTATGTATTTAATTGAGATCACTTTACACTAATTTCTTTTATTTATATAAAACCCAAATCTCAAGAGCTATCTAGTATCAGAGCCAATGGGGATTTTTTGATTATCTTAATATTTTCATTTAGTAAATTTGTAAATTTTGGCTTAAACATCCTTTAGGTGAGGTGCATTTAACCAGCAATAGTCCGGGCAGTAAAACCCATTAGAGTAAAAATGGGTCAAAGAAGACAAAAGGCAATAGTTAGATAGGTTCCTTTGATGAATCTTATCATAGTGGATAAATGAAGATGATTGCTACAACATCAATTTGTCAAATAAAGATTAGGATGAATAGAGGAAACTACATATCACAAATCACCAATTACCACAACAAGACGAAGGTCAAAAAAGACAAAAAAGATTCTTATCAAAAATCTCATCATTTTTCTTTTTAAAGACATCACCTAAAGATACTGCTGACCAAGCATATCACTTCGCCCAAAATGGGCCAAAGCTAAAAAAAGAAAAAAATTATTGTTCACGGTGTTGGAAGCTTAAAGGAAGAGGAGAAGAAGAAGGGAGGCACCACTTGCATTCAAGCCTTTAAACTTTCTTGCACTCTTGCCCACTCTCGTCCAATAGCTCTCTTGGATTACGACCCTTTTACTTTCCCCCCAAATCCCTTTTTAATTACTTGTACCTCTTGTAAACAATTCCCCATCACTTGTAATCACCCCCAATCACTTATATCAATCGTTGGTAAGTTTCTATCACTCAATAATATAACCAACCAAGTTTTGGTTGGGATCATTACTTCATACTTATAGTTCTCTATATCTTATACTTATATAGGGATCTTTACTCGAGTGTGGAATACCGCCCTTATAGAAGGTCATATTTTCATTTTTCGCATATTAGTGGAATCTTTTCTCGAATGCAAACTATCGTCCCTATATGGGGTCACATTATTAATTACTTTTAATTACATTGCAATATGCCCTATTTGTGCTCAAATTACCACCCATGTGGAAGGTTATTATCCGTAACTTTATCATATTTTCTTAATATTTATAATTTTATCATATTTGAATATTTATGTTGCGCTCTTCTTATATAATCACTAATCATCTAACAATTTTCAATATATTTAATTGAGATCACTCTACATTAATTTCTTATATATATAAGAAAAGCCACATAAACATATAAATAATTTAAAAGTCATGTAGGACTTTTGATAGGATTTTTTTACCGGAGACACTTAAATTATCATTTTTTCTCTGATTTAACATTTAAGTGATTCGATGAAAAGTTGTGGTATCAAAGCAAGCACTATACAAAAGTTATGACATTTCTAGTATTTCTTTTTTTCTCGTTTTCGGAATGCAATTCAAGTATAAGAGGTGTAACTTACCAAATAGCATTGAATCTATTGTGAGATTTAACTGAAGACCATAAAGAATTTTCGGCAAAGTTGCATTATCAAAGCTCAGGCTCTCTCAAACCTATAATAACCGCAGCTTTCGGATTAATTAACATGTAAATTAATTTATTTAGAAGTCAACACTAATTAATTAGTGTTAGTAGTAACCCAAGTAAAGTGGCGGAGTACACTTTACTTATGCAAATTAGAAATTCAAAGAGTTTGGAAACTTGATTACGCTAGAACTTTTCTCTTTATTTTAAAAAAATATTTGCAAGAACTTGGATTAATTTTAAACCTAGCCACTAACATTTAAAAGGTGATCATGCGGATGCCAATCAATAAAATAACACACAATAAACAAAGATTAAATAAATAATTTGCTAGAACTCAAATATCTAACCAATTAATCGATCAATTTTTCTTTTCGCTTCCTATTTATCACAAAATCAAAACTAAATTATGTGCATGCATGTACTGCAAACTTAACTTTGATTATGATGACACACAAATAAAATGAAACTATACAAAGATGGCATGCAACTTCTACCATATGAATCTAAATATGCAATCACTAAATAACGTGGGAAATATCACGTGTCAACAATGACATGGCAAGAATGATATGGTAACAATGACGTGTCAAGAATGATACAATTGAAACCTATATGGTAGGCATTTGTTATTATTATTATTTATCTTTGATTTTCTTCTAGATTTAAAACACAAAAACTATCTTAAGCTTGAGATTATCCAATTTAAATAACTTAAAACTAAGTCATGCTCTAAATTGAAAAACATGCAATTCTAACAAGGAAATTAATCTATCCTAATATGCAATGCAATTTTTTGCATCCTCAAAACAGGACAGCGCATGAAATATATCAAAGCCCACATGCAATATTTAAAAAAATTAAGATAATTAATAAAATAATATGAAGTCTCTCGGCTCAAATTAGTGATTATAGTGATTTTTATAAATAAAAATCTCATAATTGGATAATGCCTAAACAACTCAAAACAAATAGAGTTAGAATACCAAATTAAGCCATTAAATAATCACATTCGAACTGGTTTAGAAAATTACCTAATGTAGGGAGTTTATTTCCTAATAGGTGGCAAGATTCACGAACTGGGGGCAAAGGCAAGGACCAACGGCTCAGGGCCCACGATGGGAAGGCGATGCTAGCTTAGGGCTGGCAACGTGAGGCTTGAGACACGGCAGATCACGAGAACAAGGCAGCGGCACCATCGGACAACAGCGTTGCCAGGATAGGGACAACAACACCACCGGGACAAAATTTGCCGTTGTAATTCGCCGAGCATTTGGTGATCAACGGTGAGGACTAAAGTTCGCTGGGAAACTCAAGCAATTAAACAAGATTGTGAACTTCACAGGGTTGGACTGGCGCGGCTGCTGGTTATGTCATGGTAACTCCAGGAAAACACCAAGGATGTTGTCAGCGTCGATGAGGTCCGGACTGGACGGTGAGCCGTGAAGCAACAACAATTGTTGACGGGAATTCAGCAACCTTTGTGGACTAAACAGGAAGACTCGTCAGACTAGGTGAGGCAGAAACCGCGACTGGGTGGCTGCTGCTCGCAGTTTGGATACAGCCCAAAAATAAATACCGCAGCTGGGATCGCCAGTGCTGGAGAAATCTCGACCTTAACAGGGACAGCAGCTGGGACTTGTTGCACCACTAAAAGGCGACGATGAGTCGGTGACGGCAGCAGCTGGAGGAGCGATGGGAAGGCGGAAGGCGGCAGGTGGAGCCACGGTTGTGGAGGCGTGTGTGAACGCAAGGCACCAGCGGCCGTGGGAATTCAACCTCTCCATGGATGTGAGCATATGAATCCTAAACCTAGGGTTCTCTCCTATCAAGAATAGGGTTCCTTTCCAATATTGGACTCTTAAGAGATATACTCCATTATCAATTTAGGAAATTGCCTATTATCTTCTATGATTTGAATCGAAATAATATCCAGCTTTAATTATTCCCCAAGTTTGCTTTTAAATAAATGAAATTTCCACCTTGGCACTTAATTTTCACAAAATTCACCCCCTAGTGTCCCATGGGCTTGGTTGAAAATTAATGTTCTTACGGGCTCAGTCCAATTAATTGAGTTAAGCTCAAAACATTCAACTAAGTCTATTTGCCACCAATCTGATAAATATGCAAATGTATGTAATTAATCATTGATGCAAATGCTCCTAATATCTATATGCAATTTAATTCAACATTTTTGTTTGGGGGCCAAGGTCGATCCCTAATTTTTTATAAAATAAATGACTAATCGAGCCATCAAAACTTAGGTGTCAATAGGGTGAATTGGTCAAAATATACTATAAGCCATTATTAATATCACCCACTGGGGCTACAAGCGTCTTTGTACCTGAGATTACGTAACCATATAGACAAAACTATTATCTACAAGCAAGAATAGGATTGCAGAGATGGAAATCCGGAAGCATTCACAGGAGCTGAGAATTCATTTCAGTTTCTGAAGTTCGTCTTATGAGGAAAGAAGGCTTGATATCAATCACTGGGAATTTCACTAGAACATCACTTTCTGTTTCACAAACCATGATGATTTTCATGGAGAGAGAGAGATCTTGCTTTTGATGGGTTTGCTCTTGATGAGTAAGAGTGAGAAGGAGCTTATTTGTGCTTGATCTTGTTTTCCGTGGGTTTGATTTTGATGAATAAGATTGGTGAGAAGGTTCACTCTTGATGATTAAAGAATTTGAGACCGGCAAAAGATACCATCTCTCACTCTTGATGTTCCTCCTATGGAGGAACACAAGGGATCCCCCATGCTTAAATTTTCCCCCTAACCTAGAATTCATTATCTTGGATTCATCGGTACATGGGAAGAGACGTAAATAATTTGTCAGTCATTACAAGCTTTAACGAGAGAACTTTTTGTGGACAGACATTAACACTTTGCTTCTCTTTTCATTCTTCTTAAGGTTCAGAACACTACCAGCAAATTGAGAGCTTGTCATAGAAAATACATCTGGGATTAAAACCTTGGATGAGTCTTTTGTTTACATCTAGCTCAGCCACGCGCGCGTGCAGTCCACGTGCGAGCGGTTATTTGCGCGCATGCAGCACTCGCACGAAAAGAGAAGAATTGTTTTCCAAGGAGATCAAATGAAGTATAGCTGTTCAGTATAGCTCCGATTTCCAAGGAGATCGAATGAAGTATAGCTGCTGAATAATTGTTTCAAAATTGTAATCTCATTAGTTGTCATCATCAACTTACGCAATGAAACAACTTATGAGACAATAAGCCAGCTTTGACAACTTAGATGCTCGCTAAGATTTGCCTCATAAAATTTCGTTGCATAACTTTATCTAATTATAAATTTCCATCCCATCCCACGACTGCTAGATGTCAGCAAAAACCTCATTCAAGGTTTTAATCCCTGATTTATATTTTTATTGATGTAGACAAGCTCTCAATTTGCTGGGAGTACTGTGAACCTTAAGATGCATGAAAAGAGAAGCGAAGTATTAGGGAGAGACCAACAAAATGACCGACAAAATATTTCGTCTCTTTACATGCACAGATGTTTCCAAGATAATGAATTCAAGGTTAGGGAGCAATTGGGTCCCTTGTGTTCCTCCACATATGGAACATTGAGAGCGGGAGATGGTATCTTTTTGCCTGTCCGAAGTTCTTTAATTATCATTCAAGACTATTATAAATAAACTCCTCCTCACCAACCTTTTCTCATCAAAATCAAAACACCAAAAAGCAAGACCAAGGTCTCTCTCCCTCTCAGACTAGAACTTACGATGGTTTGTGAAACAGATAGTGATGTTCTAGTGACATTCCCAATGGTTGATATTAGCCTTCTATCCTCGGAAGATGAACTTCAGAAACTCAGTTCAATTCTTAACGCTAGTGAATGTTTCCAGGTTTCTACCCGATGGTTTTTTCATTATTAATGGGCTGCCCATGTTGGGTTAAACCCAGCCCATTATTATTAAAAAGGCCCATGAGAGAGGTAAACTACTAAGGTAGTTATTTTTGTGGGAGAAAAAACTGTAAAATAAAAGTTCTTACGGGCTTAGTCCAATTAATTGAGTTAAGCTCAAAACATTCAACTAATTCTATTTGCCACCAATCCGATAAATATGCAAATGTATGCCATTAACCATTGATGCAAATGCTCCTAATATCTATATGCAATTTAATTCAACATTTTTGTTTAGGGGCCGATCCCTAATTTTTTATAAAATTAATGACTAATTGAGCCATCAAAACTTAGGTGTCAACAGGTTGAATCAGTCAAAATATACTATGATCCATCATTAACATCACCCGTTGGGGCTATGTAGCTGAGATTATGTAACCATATAGACAAAACTATTCTCAACGAGCATGAATAGGATTTGCAGAGGTGGAAACCTAGAAGCATTCACAGAAGCTGAGAATTGATTTGAGTTTCTGAAGTTCGTCTTCTGAGGAAGGAAGGCTTGATATCAATCACTGGGAATTTCATTAGAACATCACTTTCTGTTTCAAACCATGATGATTTTTCATGGAGAGCGAGAGAGATCTTGCTTTTGATGGGTTTGCTCTTGATGAGTAAGAGTGAGAAGGAGCTTATTTGTGCTTGATCTTGTTTTCGGTGGGTTTGATTTTGATGAATAAGATTGGTGAGAAGGAGATCTATCTGTACTTGTCTCGAATGATGATTAAAGAATTTGAGACCGGCAAAAGATACCATCTCTCACTCTTGATGTTCCTCCAATGGAGGAACACAAGGGACCCCCCATGCTTAAATTTTCCCCCTAACCTAGAATTCATTATCTTGGATTCATCGGTACATGGGAAGAGACGTAAATAATTTGTCAGTCATTACAAGCTTTAACGAGAGAACTTTTTGTGGACAGACATTAACACTTTGCTTCTCTTTTCATTCTTCTTAAGGTTCAGAACACTACCAGCAAATTGAGAGCTTGTCTACATCAATAGAAAATACATCTGGGATTAAAACCTTGGATGAGTCTTTTGTTTACATCTAGCCGTCAAGGAATCCCCATAGGGAAAGCTTTGAACTTTTCATGAGTATGTACAACTGCAACTTAGGTATGTAAAGCAGAAAGTTGGCAATTGCATAACATACCCAAAATCGGCAGGATTTTCAGGCCAAAGATTCATCCTCCTTTGATCTTCTGGAAGTACTCTAAGAGACAAGCGATAGCAACGGTCCTTGACTTGGCTATCAGATACAACCAAATCATCTCCGTACCCATGAGCCTCATTCGGAGCTCGTGAATATTTATGTTTCTCTTCAACTGGCAATGCAAAGAACTGTAGAGCAACTTCGCGCACTTTGTCAAGAAATTCAACCGATATTCCATGACCAATGGCCTAAAATTTAGAAAAATCTGATCAACTTGAAGGTTCTAGCGTATCTTTATGGGGGAAAAACAGCTGCCAAAACCCAATATTGATGAAAACATATCTCGACAATATATTCATGTAAGAAATCAAAACCATTAAAACTCAATAATGTGCAAAAAGAAGGTTTGGGAAATCTAACTTGAGACTTCTTGAGCATGCAACGACCTTGCAACTACTTGTTTTAAATGTCAAGCAGTCAGACTACAATGTGATTTATAAGTCATTGTATAGCAATATGAAGCAACCAACAAGAATTAGCCACCTAAAATAGAGAAGCTTTTTTTCCCTTTGCACTGAAATAAAGAGAAGCCGAAAAAGGATTAACCATCAGTGAAGGAACCAGGTTTCAGTAGAAGTTTGTATTGTGTAGCCCCAAAAAGAAAGGTACCAAAAAGCTGAAAAAGGGTGAATTGGTCAAAATATAGTCCACCATTAACATCATCCAATTCCAGCTTGCAAGCTTCTTTCTACCCGAGGAACAAGCACGAAACAGATTGCATAGATAGAAACCTGGAAGCATCCACAAGAGCTGAGAATTGTACTGAGTTTCTGAAGTTCATCTTCTGAGGACAAAAGGCTAATATCAATCACTGGGAATGTCACTGGAGCATCACTATCTGTTTCACAAACCATCGTAAGTTCTAGTTTGAGAGCGCAAGAGACCTTGGTCTTGCTTTTTGGTGTTTTGATTTTGATGAGAAAGAGTTGGTGAGGAGGAGCTTATTTATAATAGTCTTGAATGATAATTAAAGAACTTCAGACAGGCAAAAAGATACCATCTCCCGCTCTCAATGTTCCATATGCGGAGGAACACAAGGGACCCAATTGCTCCCTAACCTTGAATTCATTATCTTGGAATCATCGGTGCATGTGAAGAGACGAAAATATTTTGTCGGTCATTTTGTCGGTCTCTCCCTAATACTTCGCTTCTCTTATCATGCTTCTTAAGGTTCAGAGCACTCCCGGCAAATTGAGGGCTTGTCTACATCAATAAAAATATACATCAGGGATTAAAATCTTGAATGAGGTTTTTGCTGACATCTAGCAGTCATGGGACAGGACGGAAATTTATAATTAGATAAAGTTATGCAATGAAATTTTACGAGGCAAATCTTAGCGAGCATTTAGTCGTCAAAGCCAGCCTGTTGTCTCATAAGTCATATCATTGCATAAGTTGATGATGAGAACTAATGAGATTACAATTCTGAAACAATTATTCAGCAGCTATATGTCATTCGATCTCCTCGGAAATCAGAATTATACTGAACCAATGTGTTCATTGAAGATTTCAACAATCAATGTGAACGGACTTTTAAGCGAGCATAAACGCAAGATCATCGTCAGGTAAGCAGATGAGATTATTGAAGGGAAGTTCTTATCTTGACCCGCAGAAGAAAATGTTCCAACAATAATTGTGTACATCGTAAACGAAACAAGGCCATGACGTGGAACCTTGCTTGTCTATGTTCGCCCATTTACGGAATGACATAAATCATTGGCGCCAGAGATGACACGAACCTTAGCATCCCGGTCTTCTTTATTCTCAACTTAGCAAGCTTGACACCCTCATTAGAAATTCTACTTTGATTTGAATTCGCCTTCTTAAAACCACTGATCCACCTAACATTCTCTCTCCTAACTAAGCCCATGCATCCCCCAAAACCCTTGTCATCTTTCTCAGCATATAGATTCGCAGTCTGCCCCCATTTTCATCACTCCACGCACGCAAGATCCGCGCACAAACACACGCCACATACGCATCCACGCCATTTCTTTTGCAACGCCGAAAAGAAAGAGAGAAGAAGAGAATGAAGAAAGAAAGAAAGAAAAGAGAAATGGGGTCTGCTACTGAATGAACGATGTGTCGTGCCTTAGTTGATAATAACACGTAATGTAATTGTATAAAAATTTTAAAGAGGCAACTCTTAATTCTTATCCGTGTTATGAATTTTTATTATGAAGCTAGGCCATTTGGTTTCACTCTCTATCAATTAACAATCGGCTGGACGGCAATGACAATTGGTGTTGGTCGATGACGATTGCACAGTGGCTGGAAGTGATAGGTTGTTATGGCAGTGGTCCTTGTGCGATGGCTGGCAAAGGCAAACTCCATCACTCCATTATTAGAAAAAAATTGTTATGTATTTTTATGTACTTTTTTATTCAATCTCGGTCTATCCCTCTCCCTAGTTTTGATTTCTTAAATGACATTCAATCACTGGGATTGTCACTGGAACATCACTATCTGTTTCACAACCCATTGTAAGTTCTAGTCTGAGAAGGAGAGAGACCTTGGTCTTGCTTTTTGGTGTTTTGATTTTGATGAGAAAGAGTTGGTGAGGAGCTTATTTATATGCTAGTCTTGAATGATGATTAAAGAACTTCAGACCGGCCAAAAGATACCATCTCTGACAAATGGTCCAAAAGTGGAGGAACACAAGGGACCCAATTGCCCCCTAACTTTGAATTTATTATATTGGAATCATTAGTGAAGAGACGAAAACATTTTGTCAGTCATTACACGCTTGAACGAGAGAACTTTTTGTGGACAGACATTAACACTTCGCTTCTCTTTTCATGCTTCTTAAGGTTCAAAGCACTCCTGCGGATGCTCCTCCAGTTGAAGGAGGCCGATTCGACGAGCGAGTGAGACTCCCCACGCTTTAGAAGTTTCTCTTTGCTCTCCCTACAAGGAAATCCAAACCCTCTCTTTAAGGACCTGTTACTTGGACCCATTTCCAGGCCCCACACCCTGAATTCCTCCGCCCACTGTTGGTGATGGGTAGTGGGGGTGATCGAGTGGCTCCCTACTCGCCTCGCTGAGATAAGTGGCAGAGGTGCACACCAAGTGTTTGGTTTATTGATCCACCCACATTTCACCATACCAGAACGACCCTTTCACCAAATTTCACCGCCAAACCTCTGTCCCAAGCCCTAACCCCACTAAACCCTTTAACCCATCTCCCAATAGAGCCATGTCAACCTCCATTGTCATCGAATGCCAAGCTGGAGAATTTTACTACCGCACCCCAACATCCCTGACAATCCGAAGCTACATATCGCCTAGCTTTGAACCAACGTGCACCACTGATTCACAGGTACACCCCATCGGCAGTTTGTGACCATCCTTTTATCCTTTGAGGAGCGCGTAGCTAGACAACTTAGGAGTGACTGTTTTTAGTTGGCTGAAAATGAACTTCGAGTAGCAGCACTAATCGAAAAGTTGGGAGACCTTTGGGCGGAAAATGATGAAGTACAAGTGACGGAAGACATCCCGGCTGCGAAATTAGAGGAATGCCAACTTACCTTGTTTGGCAAACTCTATTCAAAAACAAATGTCAACTTTCTAGCTCTACAAAGCACCATGAAAAAGGCTTGGAAGACAGAGAAGGTCACATGTGCTCAAATTGAGCCGGGGCTTTTCTCTTTCATCTTTGTATCAGAATTGGACAAACAAAAGGTACTCGAGGCAGGCGCCTGGTGCTTTTCCAGCAATGTGCTTGTACTCAGACACTGGGAACCCAACACTCCTGTGCATTGCTATGATTTCTCTACCTGTGCTTTCTGGGTCCACTTTCTAGGACTACCTGTGGAAAGAAATACAGAAGAGGTTATCAGCACCATGGCCTCAAAGCTGGGAAAGGTACATGCAGTCAAACTGGACATGAAACATAATGCTTTCCTCAAACAAGGGAAAGCCAAGGTGGAAATAGACTTGGGAGCCCCTTTGAAGTCGGGCACTTTCATCAACAATGATGGGATAAAAATTTGGGTGGACTTTAAATATGAATGTTTACCCCACTTCTGTTACTCTTGTGGACGTATTGGCCATTATGCCTCCGACTGTAAAATGGTGCCATTCAAGGAAGCAGGCATCGAAGGAAATTTACAAGGAAAATTTGGCCAATGGCTGAAATCTAAAGTTCGGGAGAATAGCCCGTATTGGCAGTTGTTCTACGGGGCAACTTTGCCGAATACGGAGGAGAGCTCAATGTGCCCTGAACCTACCATTCAAGAACCTACTGCACTACGACGCATCGCCACAGGAAAAGCTATAGAAAGTAATGCTATGCTAAGACAGAAAATCCCAGAACTTACCCTTCCATTGACAACTCCGCAAAAGCCCAGAAAACACACACAGCTACTACTCCGGGATATCCCAGATCCTGGAACCAGCAAGGAAGGCGAAGAGGGGCTGCAAAAAAAAGGACACTTTGGTAAAAAAATCCCTCCTGCGAAGAAACAAAAAAGGTACAATCCTTATGAGGGGGCACGATCAAGCTCAAACAATATTGATGACTATGTACTAACGGACACCCCAATTCACATGGCTGAAGACAACCTCTCAAGGGCTGTGGTGGCTAGCCCAAAAGAGCCACAAGGGATTAAATGAAGATTCTGAGCTGGAATTGTCAAGGGCTGGGCACACCCTTGACATTAAGAGCCATAGTGGCTCGAGAAAGGCCCGTTTTGGTGTTTCTAATGGAAACAAAAAATAAGGAGGCCATGGTGGATCGGATAGGAGAAGGCTCCACTTTCAACACCTAAAAACGATGAATCCAGTCGGTATGGCAGGGGGTTTAGCGCTGTTATGGAACGAAGAGATCTCTCCTGACTTCATTATCAACACAGCTGAAATGATAGAAATCACCTATAAAGAACCAAGCAGTGGAAAACAAACCAGAATCACTTTCATTCATGCCTCTACCAATTTTCGTGCAAGGCTAAATTTGTGGCAAATGATCCGGGACACTCACTTGTCCAATCATCTTCCATGGGTTTGTCTCAGCGACTTCAATGAGACTCTCCACCACTGGGAGACAGTAGGGAAGAGAGAAGTAGACCACTATAGACTGACAGCCTTTCAAACCTTCCTTCGGGATTGTGCGCTACTGGACATTGAAAGCAAGGGCTACACCTTCACCTGGTCAAACAATAGGGAAGGAACATATCTGGTTAAAAAAAGACTGGACAGAGTTCTCAGTGACTTAGATTGGAGAGTATCATTTCCGAATGCGGAAGCCTATGCTCTGCCGGCTATTAGGTCAGACCATAGCCCAATCCTATTGTCACTGCATCCACAGCATA
Source organism: Corymbia maculata (assembly GCA_014182735.1). Classification (NCBI taxonomy): domain Eukaryota; kingdom Viridiplantae; phylum Streptophyta; class Magnoliopsida; order Myrtales; family Myrtaceae; genus Corymbia; species Corymbia maculata. The sequence continues at coordinate 19,775,618 of CM024689.1, forward strand.
GAGCGAGGCAGAAAGAGTTTCGATGGGAAGCTTTCTGGGTAGAAGATACAGAGCATGAGGAGATTGTCACCAATGCATGGAGGGACCCAAATCTGATGGAGGGGGCTGTGGCAACTAAGCAAGAACGAGTCATTACCGCACTCACATCATGGAGTCGGAACAAATTCTCAAATGCATACCGCCAAATAGAAACCCTCAAGAAACAGTTAGTCGGACTCACAAACGGGACAGGAAACGTAGACACCAAGGAGGCAACTGAGACCATTAAACGGAAAATTGAAATTGCTTGGCAACGAGAAGAGACGTACTGGGTTTTGAGATCATGTGTCAGCCGGCTTAAATGGGGAGATCGAAACACTAAGTTTTTCCATGCGACTACCGTGCAGCACCGGCAAAGAAATAGAATCAGCACACTGAAAATAGATGAAACCAACTGGTGCAATAATGAAGTAGAGCTAAAGCAACACGTGAGCAACTTTTGCCGACTACTCTACACCACCGAAGGAGCAAGAAATTTCTGCCCGGTCCGGAGCAATGCCCCAAAGCAAGTAGAGGCAACTACCAATGCTTCACTTATGCAGCCGGTAACGATGGAGGAGGTACAACGTGCTGCCTTTCAAATAGCCCCCACGAAAGCCCCGGGACCCAATGGCCTTAATGGCCAATTTTACCAACATCATTGGGAGGTAATACAGCATGAGCTTTTCCATTTGGTCAAGAACTTTTTCGAGTTCGGCACTTTTGACCAAAAATTGAATAGAACCCACATCACCCTCATTCCCAAAGTTCCTCACCCAGAAACTATGAGACAATTTAGACTTATAAGCCTGTGCAATGTTAGCTATAAAATTATCTCAAAAGTTATGGCCAATCGCCTGAAGCCTTGGCTTCCTCAACTCATTTTGATGGAACAAAGTGCTTTTGTTAGTGGACGCTAGATCCAAGACAACATCTTAATAGTTCAGGAAGTCCTACACCAGCTAAGAATCAGAAAAAGGAAAAAGAAGTTTCAGGCAGTGCTCAAGCTAGACATGCAGAAGGCATATGATAGGGTGGAATGGGATTTTTTTGGGAGCATGGTTGTTAAAAATGGGATTCCACGGCAAATGGGTGGCAATGATCATGACGTGCATTTCATCCGTCACTTTTAGTGTCAAGGTGAACGGTGAACCCCAACAGTACTTCCAGCCCTCTCGAGGCATTAGACAAGGTGATCCACTCTCCCCTTACCTTTTTATCATCATGGCCAATGCTCTATCCATGTTAATAAACAAAGGCATAGAAGACAGCAGTCTCAAGGGAATCAAACTGAATACTTTTTGCCCAACACTCTCACATTTACTATTTGCCGATGATGCCATCTTCTTCCTCGAGGAAAAACTCAATGAATGCCAACACTTAGCAAACATACTGAACCAATATTGCTACGCAACGGGCCAAGCCATAAATTTGAACAAATCAGGACTCCATTTCAGCAGGGGATGCCCACTCAACCTACGGCAGAATATGGCACAGGTGCTGAGAGTCCCGATACTAGAGAGAATAGGGAAGTACCTAGGCATTCCGTCGGATTGGGGGGACTCAAAAAAGCACATGTTCGCATGGATACTAGCTAGGGTCGACATGAAAGGAGAAGCTCATTTCTAGAGCCGGGAAGGAGACTCTGATAAAAGCAGTCGTCCAAGCAATTCCGCAGTACACAATGTCAATATTTAAGATCCCCTTATCAGTAAGCCGAGCAATCGAACAAAGGATAGCATCCTTCTGGTGGAAACAAAATGAGACAAGGACTGGCATACACTGGAAGAAGTGGGAGACCCTGAAACTTGGGAAACTAAAGGGGGGATTGGGATTTCGAGACCTTATTGCTTTCAACAAAGCAATGTTAGGCAAACAAGCATGGCGTTTAATTCAGAACCCAACAGCTTTATGGAGTCAGATCATAAAAGGGTTATACTTCCCTAGAGTCAGTTTCTGGAGTGCCAGCAAAGGTCCCCGGCCTTCATGGGGATGGCATAGCATGCTTATGGGGAGAGAGTGCGTTAAACCTTTAACACGATGGGCGATAGGAAATGGGAAATCGGTTCGCATACGGGAGGACAATTGGCTGCCTCAAGGTGTCATTGGCGGGACAACACAGGTAGGGGAACCTCAGAGAGTGAACGAACTTTTCGAAGACGGGGCATACCAATGGGATGCACAGCAAATTCAAACTCTATTCGGAGAAAGGGTGAAGGAAGATATACTGGCAATTCCACTTAGAACTCATCCAACAGAAGATACAATGGTCTGGACAGGAAACACTGAAGGCAACTACACAGTTAAAGACGCCTACAACAGCATACAATGGCATCAACAACAACAGCACAACAACCAGGCATCCTCCTCATACCAAAACCCAAAATCCCTATGGCAGCACATTTGGAAACTCAATACTATGCCAAAAGTCAAAATTTTCCTATGGAGTGTATGCCAAAACTGCTTACCCACGAGAGACAACCTTCACAAGCGAGCGATAATCCCCGAACCCCTTTGCCCAATTTGCCGGCAACATCCAGAAACAACAGAACACCTACTGCTCCTATGCAAATGGACCAAGAAAATCTGGTCAGACACCCGGCATCGCAACCTCAAGAATTGACAAATGGATAGTCGAGACAATCGTTCATCGGAAGGGATTACCGTCAAGTGAGCTAATTGCAGCAGTTTTGTGGAATATCTGGCTAGGACGCAACGCTATGGTCTTCAAACAGCAACTCCCAAATCCAACCGCAACAGTTGAAGGGGCACATGCTTTGGACAACAATTTCAAACGCTGGAATCCAAAATCAAACAAAAAAGGGAGAAAAACAGCAACCCAACCTGAACAATGGAACCCCCCTCCCATTGGAGCCCTAAAGTTCAATATTGATGGATCCATAGTCGAAGGGGAGAAGGAAGGAGCGGTGGCTAGCATCTGTCGCGATCCAACAAGGAGGATGGTCGCTGGTTTCGCTGAGAGTGTGGCAGCAACAACAGCCCTTCAAGTGGAAGCCTTTGCTCTGCGGGAGGCCTTGAAGCTTCTGCAAAAAGAGGCTACCAACCAACCGTCGGCGCACCAACACTCGAACATCACCATCATCACAGACAGCTCCCTCCTACTGTAGTTTGTGATGGGCCACAAACAAAGCCCATGGGCTCTCAGGCCGATTGTCGAAGACTTTAAAGAAATGCTTGATCGGCCCAGGAATGTAACACTGGCATACGGACCTAGAGAATCCAACCACATTGCAGACTGGCTGGCAAAAACTCATCGCAGAAAGGCTCTGCCTCATAACTGGTTTGTAGACCACCCTCCTATTTTAAAGGACCTTTTGTGTTCAGAAAGTCACAACATATGTACTCCCAACACTTTAAATGAATGATAGGACTCACCTTTATGACCAAAAAAGGTTCAAAGCACTCCAAGCAAATTGAGAGCTTGTCTACATCAATTGAAAATACATGAGGGATTAAAACCTTGAATGAGGCTTTTGCTAACATCTAGCGGTCGGGGGACAGGACGAAAATTTATAATTAGATAAAACTTAAATTTGCTAAAATTTAACTAGTTGACACAGTAAAATAAAATAAATATACAAGTCATTGACACAATAACTAGTTGGTTATCTAGTAAATAAACTAATTCTTCAACAAAAAAAAAGGGACATTAATTTTGTCGCAGAAGGAGGGAAAAAAGCAACTAGAAAAAAAAAAGAATGATCTCATTTCAAGAGTGAGCCTCACTTTTAACCTTCGTCTTTGTTGTTTGAGAGGGGCAGAGGGGCACTAGTAGTATAGTCTTTTAGTAAAATTGAAACTAAACAAAAAAAAAAAGTTAAAAAGATGATAAATAATCTTAAATTAAGAGTGGAACGTGCAAGGGATAATATTATGGTTTGAGATGGTAGAGAATCCAAAATCAGGGTGGAAAAAGTGCGAGCATATCTATATTAAGGAATACCTCTTTTATTTGTTTGATTAGTTAATAATTGTTTTAACTATGCAGTTTACAAGTAAAAAGTATTATGAAGCAATAAAACTAAGAAAAATACAACTAGTCTTAGTCATGACAATCTTTGTTCAATGATAAAAATGTTAAACAAACATTTATTATTTTTTTGATTAGTTAATAATTGTTTTAACTATGGAGTTTACAAGTAAAAAGTATTATTAAGCAAGAAAACTGAGAAAAATGCAACTAGTCTTAGACATGACAATCATTGTGCAATGATAAAAATGTTAAAAAAGCATATATTAGTTAATAATTGTTTTAACTATGTACTTTACAAGTTAAAAAGTATTATGAAGCAATAAAAATAAGAATAATACAACTAGTCTTACACGTGACAATCATTGTTCAATGATAAAAAAAAGTTAAACAAACATTTATTATTTGGTGTAATCAAATTTTCGATTAACATTCCTTTAAATACATGAAAAACAAGATTAAACAACTTTATTGTTTATGAATGAAAACAAAATAAATGTATCCAACCGCACCTTAGTTATGCTTATATAAACAGCTTCTTTGTCTTTCAAAAAAAAAAAAAATCATATGAAAACACTGTTTGGATGACTAAGGGTAAATATGTAACTTTAAAAGTGGTAGCCAACATACTTTATTTTTTTGAAAGCAAACAATATTGTTTTTCATAATAATAAAAAAATGAAGCTATCTCTAATTTTAATTTAATGAAGGAAATTTGGCTATTTTTCTTTTCGTACCTTTTTTTGAACGTATTCTTTTCGCACCTTAGGAAGGGGCCTGGAGAGGATTGGACTTACCTCATCTTCTACTGGAATGTGTGACTTAAGGTACCAACAAAGCAATGAATGCCACCGAGCGAGCCCATCCCACAATCCCAACGAGTACACCTGGGGAAAACCATGGTCAATGATACACCTTAGCCCAAATCTTTTCTTTCACAGACTAATCAAGATTTTCTACGACCAAGGATGGACTCAGGAATTGAACCCGAGACATTTAGCTTTAAACCAAGTCGATAATCTAATTCTGAGTGTCTGTGGAGATAAGCCGAAGCAGGGGGACTTTGTTTTGGCTCAGGCATAGTCTGTGTATAACAACGCACTTCGTTCTTCCACTAGGAGATCACCCTTCTTTCTTGTTTAAGAACCGGCAGCATAGGCACAATGTGTTTGAAGTTGGCGATGATGTCGTGGTCTTTCTGCGGAAGGAACAATCTTCCAATACAGTAGTACAATAGATTACAGCTGAAGAACGATTCAAAATCAAAGCTAAAGAATGATGACAACGCCTAGTTGCCGATTTGCCTAGTTCGATGGGCATCTCTGCAACTTCTGATGTTTCTGATATTTATGCTCATTGCACTTGTAGAGAAATCTCGGGACAAGAGAATCTGTCCGATTCGCGATGGCCAGCGATTCTAGATCTGCCCCTTCTCTCCCTCCGAGGCCCCCAAGCCGTCGTTTGACGGACGAGCCACCGCGTCGACTCCAAGGCCCCCTTAAGCGCTCGATCGTCCGTTGCCTCCATCGTCGCGAGTCGCTGGCCCCTCCGGCTGAGCCCTCTCTCTCCCCCTCTACGTCACGACCGAGCCCTAACCATGCAGCCTCCGACTCCGCCTCCGCCGACCAGCATTGAGGACGCGCCCCCGTTGCCTCCCCCTCCGCTGTACGATGTAGGGTAATTGCTCTAATTTTTTTCTTCATGGACATAAATTGCCCTAATTTCTTTCATGAATTTTGCTGTGTTCCTGTATTTTATTTCCTTGGGTGTTTGACTTGAATAGATATTGACATTGGGTTCACGTGCTCGGAGCAATTTGTAGATTCCTCGAGAATGGTATCTAGTGAGAATTTCTAAGGTCAATTACTTTCTGTAGAAGCAGCAACTTTTGGTTGAAAATGGTTCATTTTACTTGTATCAAAAGCCAAAAGCAGAGACTTGGAGACAAAAGCGAGACTTAAAAACTTCTAAGTTAAAACTTCACTGACCTTATCAAATGAACTGCTTTTCTTTGCTTTTTAGTCAGACCAAATCTCCATCTTAGCTTATTTGCGTGTTGGAAAATATCAGCGCTTCTTGGCCCCTTCAAAATATGTTTTGCACTGGCCCCTTCAAAGTATGTTTTCTTGTATTTATACGTTTAGCACTTGTTTGTAACTTGAATAATAGTCAAATTATGTGCTTTCAGTTCAATCCATGTTGTTTTGAGCCTCTTATGTGCTTTGTGAAAACCTTTTTATTCGGTGGAATCCAGTTGATCTAGAGGGACTCTAGGTACATGTGGCTTCCTTTGCTTGTCGAGATCCTGTGGATAGAACCCTCGAGTACAGTTTTGGGTTTCCTTTGTGGTCGAGGGTGTCGATCTATTGGCATAGGAAGTGGAGACTTCTTAATGGGTCGAGTTCATCAACAAAGTAATGGTCCTTTTCACAAGGAAAAGATAAAGGATCTGTGTATATCATTTGTTTTCTTGATCATTCTTTCATTGGCTTACATATCTTCGTAACTAGAGGCTAGAGAAGTTTATGGTTCAAAGCTTATGGTGGTAATGTGCTGAGCGGACAGCATTATTGGTGTAGTTTGTTCTTTTTATACGGTCAAGCAATGTGCATATTCATCGAGTATATCTTTATAGATGAATGTTGTTTTTTCACGTATTTTTCAAGCAGTTAAGCAAGCAACTCAGTTGGTGAAGTTCTGAATAGTTAGCTTTACTTGTTTTTCCTTCTTCCATTGCCCTTCAATTACATAGACATCCTAGGAGTTGGGAGTGCTGTGACTTACACTATATAGACCAATTTGATGCGTGACTGGTTATATTGACGCAAGGTTGTTTGGTATCTAAAGATGTCTTAGCCTCGCTCGAGGCAAACATGGAGAAGAAGTGGTTAATTTCGATTTCCATTTTCTGTTTTTGCTTGGACAGATTCAGTTCCTGAATAAGAAAACCTTAATAAGAAGCTGAGAAGTACTAAGATATTATCCTTTGTAGGTTTAGTGACTCAAGTTAACATTCATGGAATCAAGTAAGTCACTAAAAGGTATAAAGATCAAGTTTATTAGACCCCAAGTGCCTAAGAGAAATATAGAATGCGTGTGAAATCCGTATTGTATTATTTTTAACTGGTAGTGTTTTGTTTTATTTTTCCAACTACATACTTTGAAATTTTCTTATGCAATCAATGGTTTGAGACATTATATGCTTTTATTATCATAGTTCCATCGCCTCCCATTACAAGGTAAACCGGTACATGTAAGACTTAGTCAGTTTATCAAAATCAAGATGGAACACTACAAAGAACATGGATAATTTATGTTGAGTGGCAATGTTTCACTATATGTTATATGGACAATCAATGTGTGTAATGTTTCATTTAAGTTTTTGTCAATTTCTTGCAGGAAATAAGACAATTATGCTCCTACCTCTTGGAGCTCAAAGAAAACTTCCAACTGAGGAAATGCGGAGGAGTGTTTATGCTAATTATTAAGGTTTTTTAATATTTTAATTTTTTTTTGTATTTTTGAATTTTTGGATTTTTTTATTAAAAAAGAGTTATTCGGACTGGGTTGGGAGACCCGGCTCTACTAAACCGACCCAGACCGCGGGTTGGGCTAGCGATCGGGCTAGCCAAACAGCCCGGTCGAAATTTAAAAAGAAAAATGGCCATTAATAGCAAAAATTAAAACAACCCATTTCCTATTTATATTTTCAGCCCAATTTCTCATCGCAGCCCTTGATACTCCAGCCCATCGACCAACTCAAAATTAATTTAAATGAAAAACATAGCCCATTCCCCTTCCTTTTATATTTTCTTTACTTTTCTTATATTTTGTCTTTTCGCTAATTTATCTTCTTCTGTCTTCATCTTCAACCTCACGCCGACCCCATCACTGAAGACTCTTTCACGCCTGTAACCTTTTCTTCCAAAGCCCAAAGCTCCCGACGTCAAAACCACCATTCCAGCTGCCGACCACTGTCCTTCGTCATCACAAAACCATCATCATCAACCGGTTGTCTATTTTGACCGGCATCAACTACCACCGGCCGCTTACTTTGGCGATCACAAAATCTAACAAAAACATTCACACCAAACGAAACTATTGATCCCTAGCATTTCTAGCAAATATATAACCATAAAATATATTTAAAATGAGAAATGTTTACTGGAACGATCTCAAACGGTAGGGCTCACCAGTGAGGGGTAGGTTTCGGATGAGGGGTTTTTTGGCATGGGAGACGAGCGCGTCAAGATCTCGGAAGCCACGTTTACTCTGCCCTCGTATATATCTCCATCAGGATCTCAAAAGCAGATATCTCCGTTGCCGACCTCGTCTTCTTCGTCGTCTTCGCCTTTGTCATCATTGTTTGTGCTGTCACCGGCGTCCATTTGCTTGAAGTCGTTGCTAATGGAGGCTGCAACGGCCATATATGAGGGCAGAGCAGATGTGGCTTCGGAGATCCTAACGCACTTGTCTCCCATGCTAAAAAAACCCCTCATCCAAAACCTACCCCTCATCGGCGAGTCCTACCATTTGAGATTGTTCCAGTAAGCATTTCTCATCATTTTAAATACATTTGTGGTTGTATGTTTACTAGAAATGCTAGGGATCAATAGTTTGTTTCTGGTGTGAATGTTTTTGTTAGATTTTGTGGCTGCCAAAGTAAGCGGCCGGTGGTAGTCGACGCCAGTCAAAATAGACGATCAGTTGATGGTGATGGTTCTGTGACAACGAAGGACAATAGTCGGCAATCCGAATGGTGGTTTCAACGTCAGGAGCTTTGGGCTATGGAAGAAAAAGTTGCAGGCGAAAAGGAGTCTTCGGTGATGGGTCAGCATGAGATCGAAGATGAAGACGGAAGAAGAAAAATTAGCAAAAAGATAAAATTAAAGAAAATATAAAAGGAAAGGGAATGGGTTATATTTTTCATTTAAATTAATTTTGGGTTGGTCGATGAGCTGGAGTATCATGAGCCACACTGAGAGATAGGGCTGAAAATAAAAATAGGAAATGGGCTATTTTAATTTTTGTTATTAATGGCCTTTTTTTTAAAAATTTCGACCGGCCGTTCGGCCAGCCCGATCGCTAGCCCAGCCCGCGGTCTGGGTCGATTTAGTAGGGCGGGTCTCCCAACCCTGTTCGAATAACCTTTTTTTAATAAAAATACAAAAAAAAAATTAAAATCTTAAAAATTCGGAAAAAACATTAAAATATCTTAGTACTTCTCGGCTTCTTATCAAGGTTTTCTTGTTCGGAACTGAATCTGTCCAAGCAAAAACAGAAAATGGAAATCGAAATTAACCACTTCTTCTCCATGTTTGCCTCAAGCGAGGCTAAGACATCTTTAGATACCAAACAACCTCGCGTCAATATAACCAGTTACGCATCAAATTGGTCTGTATAGTGTAAGTCATAGCACTCCTAACTCCTTCTAGGATGTCTAAGTAAATCGAAGGGCAATGGAAGAAGGAAAAACAAGTAAAGCCAACTATTCAGAACTTCACCAACCGAGTTGCTTGCTTAACTGCTTGAAAAATATGTGAAAAAACAACATTCATCTATAAAGATATACTCGGTGAATATGCACATCGCCTGACCGTATAAAAAGAACAAACTACACCAACAATGCTATCCGCTCAACACATTACCACCATAAGCTCTGAACTAGAAACTTATCTAGCCTCTAGCTACAAAGATATGTAAGCCAATGATCAAGAAGACAAATGATATACACAGATCCTTTATCTTTTCCTTGTGAAAAGCACCATTACTTTGTTGATGAACTCGACCCATTAAGAAGCCTCCACTTCCTATGCCAATAGATCGACACCCTCGACCACAAAGGAAACCCAAAACTGTACTCGAGGTTTCTATCCACAGGATCCCCGACAAGCAAAGGAAGCCACATGTACCTAGAGTTCCTCTAGATCGATTGGATTCCACCGAATAAAAAGGTTTTCACAAAGCACATCAAAGGCTCAAAACAACCTGGACTAAACCGAAAGCACATAATTTGACTATTATTTAAGTTACAAACAAGTGCTAAACGTATAAATACAAGAAGACATACTTTGAAGGGGCCAGTGCAAAACATACTTTGAAGGGGCCAAGAAGTGTTGAACTTTCTGGAAGCCCTGATATTTTCCAACACGCAAATAAGCTAGGATGGAGATTTGGTCCGACTAAAAAGCAAAGAAAAGCAGTTCATTCGCTAAGGTCAGTGGATACTAAAACTTAGAAGTTCTTTAAGTCTCACTTTTGTCTCCAGGTCTCTACTTTTGGCTTTTGATACAAGTAAAACGAACAATTTTCAACCAAAAGTTGCTGCTTCTACAGAAAGTAACAAACATAGAATCCATTGACCTTAGAAATTCTCAATAGATAGCATTCTCGAGGAATCTACAAATTGCTCTAAGCACATGAACCAATGTCAATATCTATTCAAGTCAAACACCCAAGGAAATGAAATGCAGGAACACAGCAAAATTCATGAAAGAAATTAGGGCAATTTATGTCCATGAAGAAAAAAATTAGAGCAATTACCCTACATCGTACAGGCAAAGGGAGAGGCAACGGGGGCGGCGTCCTCAATGCTGGTCAGCGAAGTCGGAGGCTGCACGGTTAGAGCTTGGTCGTGACATAGAGGGGGAGAGAGAGGGCTCAGTCGAAGGGGCAGCGCCGGGAGGGGCTAGCGACTCGCGATGGCGGAGGCAACAGACGATCGAGCGCTTAAGGGGGCCTTGGAGGCGACACGGTGGCTCGTCTGTCAAACGACGGCTTGGGGGCCTTGGAGGGAGAGAGAAGGGGCAGATCTAGAATTGCTGGTCATCGCAAATCGCAAATCGAAGACGGAGGGGCCAAGCGGGGGACCGTTGGGCTTGGAGGGAGAGAGAAGAAGTGCAGGAGAGAGAAAAGAAGCCGCGCTCAATTTGAAAAAATTTGGGGGGGCGCCTAACAACTCTGGGCCCACAGAAGACACGTGTCATGTTTTGAGGTCCCTTCCAATTTGCCACGCTAGAATCCAAGCTGCATTCAATATTTTCTCGAGATTTTCACCGCCCCATTACGGTCAACACCTTCAAAAACTTTTATAAAAAATAAAGAAATTCAAGCTTTCAAAATATCATATATTCATGTTTTATGAAAATTAAATATTTGATGGTGCATGTATGACAAATTTATCTCGAACTAATAAATTAATACATATACAACGAATTTATCTCATACTAACATTTTGATTTTTACAAAATTCCGAACTGATACATTTGTAATCAATATATATAATCATTTAATTTTGTTAAATTGAATTAATACTGTGAAAACCACAAATTGATACATATATGATAAATAGAGTAAAACCTAAAATTTATACACCTTTCAACTACCACATATCATCAAACTCAATGATTTTTTATAGTAAAAATTAACGAAAACTACTACGATTATAGCTGAGTGATTTCTATGAATTACTACGATTATACTGTATAGATATTACGCAGCTATATTTGGCTTGAGTGAAATTTGTTACTGCCAGGGTTTGTAAAAATCGGTTGGTTTAAATAGATGCCAGTCCTCATGCCCGTGCAATTACCAATTCACATGCTAGTATTGGAGGAACATAGCCTGCAAAAATAATTCATACAGATGTATCTTCATCGAATGTCCACCACAACTGCGTCCGTGCTTCGCTTCGACTTGAACCTGCCCCCCGCTGTCGGAACCGCAACGGGATCCCTCATCTCCGGCCACGAGATGATGAGGTCGAGACGCATTTCTAGGCACCCGGAAAGTTCTCAAGACCAGTGAGTCAAGGACAAGTTCGATTAATTAGCAGTTTGTCCTTTCGGAATTAGCAGCTTTAGCTTATGACTGATGCGATTTATCGAACTTTTAAAACATTAATGGAAATTCACATGTAGAAGATAAAACTATTGTTAGAATAGTGCATGGCTAAGTACCGTTTCCTTGACGTTTGATGATGTCTTAGCCCGGGCCATTGATGTTCAAGCACGATTAACGAAAACCACACCATAATTTTGCATCCGCATATCGTAGTTTCAATGTATATTTCTGACAAGTATTTTTTATGTTAGGTATAAAATAGTCGAGCTACTCACAATGGCGTGCATGTATGTAATATTTGCTAAATAAAAATCAGGAGCATCTAATAGAAGTGCAAAAACATCGAAATGCCTTGTCGAGAAAGTAGAAACTACTTCGGCTTGAAGCATTATTTTCTCGGGGCTTTCGTGGCTACAACTCTGAGATTCAATGCCGATCAATCAAGTCCTCTAAATTTCCAAAGAAGATGAAGTATCTACAATGCTCGTGCCACTTTTTATACAATGTGGAAAATATCATTATTCAGAAAGTTAATATGTTGCGGTAGAAATACCGAATAACACAATTCACATCAAATTATAGAAACTTCTCCCAAGAATAATAATTTTTTGGCGTCGGCTGATCGCATCTTGGGATCCTCATTTGCTTTCTTCTCTCTAATTTTGGTGTGCTTGGAAAGAAACAACCAAATTCGATTGGTTCCGCGTGGGCCTGAATCGATCCAATTAAGAAGTAATGCTTCCTATATTTGGGTCAAATGAATCGTGGAGAGCATGGTGGAGATATGGAGAAGTATTGAGGAAATTCATCTCAATATGTCAAAGCCCAATTTTGTGCCAGAAATCAAGCCCACCACTTGCTCAGCGCAAGGGGAAAACTGAAAGGCAATGGAAAAGGTAATCAATCCCAACTCGAAAGCACTAATTAACCTCCAAAAATACAAGACATTATTCTATTAGCATCACCTGTATCATGATTCCTCACTAAAACAAGACACTATAGTTCATACATCCACCGAAATTTAAACTCGAATAATATCTCTCCCAATACGCGCTCTAATAGATTAATTTTTAGCCCCGGTGTTCCTCAGATTTACTCAAATTCTGCAAAAACTATAAAAGGGTCAGCCTCACGATTGAGTAAGAAGATCACCAACTGAGTAATAGCGAACATTATTATTAGAATATAACGAAATTTCAATAAGGAAATTTTCTTATAAGTATATTAGATATAATATATCTTTGATAATAAATATTCACTCACGAAGTGTTAGAATATAATATTAGTAAGTAGCCAACATCATTATATTGGAAAAAGAATAGCAGTAAATATTAGCAATCAACTTCTTTAGGAATTGTGATGATAAAAATCTTTCCAAGCTTATATTTTCCTCCCTAATGAAATATTTATATGCTTAGTATTGGACCAAAAAAAAAAACTAGACTATTAAGCATGAGAGAGAGTAATAGAATATTTCAATATTAAATCAAGCCCTCACATAGCACTTTAAATTTTTAAAATAGTTGACAATGGTTTCGTGAAATTTCACAAACTTCACTCAAATGTTAGAGACTATTGATAACAAAGCAACGAGAATGCATAAATGAGAGAAAATCGTCCCAAAAGTTTCAACAAATGACTAAAGCAACATTATTGAACAAGAGCCGCCTGTTCTTTTTGATCCCTACGTCAAGAATGGAGAACTGGGGAGCTGAGAATTTTCAGAATTGGCAAACCGATAAAAACAGCCAAATAGAAGTGGGAGACAAAGATCCAAAAGATTGAGATTCTCTTTTCTTCCAGTTGAACTAATTATAATAATCAAGGGTCCATGAAATATAGAGTATTGCTTCATTTCTTTTTTCTAAATCCATTTCCTTTTCTTTTACAGATTAATCTCAAACTTATTATTATCTTTGTTTGATTTTATTACATCGAGCATCAGTTAAGTTTTGATCTCGAGTTATAGTGCTGATTGGATAAGTCTTGCATGATCATAAACTAGCACTACGCATCTAAAGTCATGCCAGCATAAGTAAGCTGTAATTAGAGCAAGCAATATTATACTAGTATCCAGGTGAATTTGCTTTCACTTGTATAAGAGCTGAGATGGGGATGATGGGGTATGATATCTATGATTCCCTTGCATTTCTCATATGTGGGCCATCACGCTTCGTAAGTTATTCAGGCATAACTTCAAACCAGCACGATGATGCGTTTTAACGACAGTGCATGCACAGATGAGCTGTGCTCGGGACCAATATAATCGTGTACCCGAGTGGCTGTTTTCCATTTAATTAATAGGGAAAATGGAGAAAGACAGACGGGTTTTGACCGCCTAGGGTTTTGGCTTTGCGCGGGGGTCTCTGGTCTTGACTCTTCTGCACAAGTGATGCATGCAGAGACGGAAAGAACTATTTCAAAAGGATGATTATATTCTAGATGGAATCGCGTCTGCTGTACTTGAATTCGCTGAAATAATGCCTCGAAAGGTAGGTACAATTCCATGGCCAATTTTCTCCTTCGGCGTTCTGCTCTAGCTTGCCAAAGCGAGAAATAGTTACCCTCGGACTCGGACTTGGACCGGAAATCGCGACAAGATTCGCACAGAATTGTCAAGGTTGTCTTTTCTAGCAGGCAAACTCTACAGTTACTTCCATGAAGTTGGGCTTACTTGCCTTCAGTGTACCTACCCATCAATACCTTTTAACATCTTCAAAGAAGCTACACGGATTAAGCAGAATGCTTCCTTCTTCTTCTTCTTCTTTTTTTTTTTTTTTTGGGTTATTTTCTTTTTGTTTGAAGTCGTTTCGCACATTTCACATTGATCGCAAGTAGTTGTTGCGTCATGTCGATTGACAAGTTTCTGAAAACAAGAATATTGATTAAACTTCTCTTTCTATTATCAAGATGTGTAATTGTTTTGTTCCTCATTGATGGTGGCCATTGCGAACATATATTTAACCCAAGTGGTGGAATTGCTCTCCATCCAAGTCCATCCAAGCTTCAGTCCCCTCTTTTCTTTTCTTTTATTTTCTTTTTTGGTATTTATTTTCCTTAGTGTTTGGCATTTCGGCTGGTCAAAGAAGAAAATAACTTTTATTTGGGATAATTATGAGATTCTCCATATCTTCCTTGATTAATTGTGGAGAGGATACGGAAAATCCCTTGATTATCTATAATAGCTTTGATATTTTTCCAAAAAAAAAAACAAAATCTATTAGCTAGGCATTCCTCTAATCAAGACGTGACGATACTCGTCCGTTAAATTTTTTATTTGTGGTGTATCGAGAAGGCAGCCCTAGCTACTTATTTTCACTTACCGATCAAGTTATTTTATTTTTGAAAATTGTGGTGTTCACATTATGGTAAATGATATATCTGAAAAGCATACTCAGGCCCAGAAGCACCTTAATTGCATGAAGACAGGATTGTAAAAAGTGCATCTTATATAAGATAAAACGGCAACAATCTATTTTTATGTTCATTGAAAAAAGTCAAAATTTCAATTACACAGCCTGTCTATTCTTTTATAGAACAACCATTATTTCTTACCATTGATTTGGATGTTTGCCAAGTTTTCAAACCATAACCACCAAATCAATCGATGATGATAGAGATGAACTTTTGTAAAAGAAAAGGAGAATCTTCAACTTTTCATCCCACTCTATCACACGCTCGGTCTAATTAATCATGCGCATTTTTTATTTGTTTAATCAAATCCTTTTACTTTTACAAATTTCCTTATCAAGTCTCTTTAAACACAAAATTCAGCTGCTGCGACCTTCATATAGCACCAAAATATGATGTAAACAAAATTTAACTTACACGAATACTTAGTGGGTGCTGCCATGGAAAAGTTTAGCAGAGATACAGACAATGTTGGATATTATGCTTGAAAAAAGTTATACCCATGTGGACATCTAAATTGAAAATGTTTTATCTATGTCACATTTTAATGTCATTCAATAGTCACATCAGCTGCATTTAGTCTAATTCGATGGTAAATAGATAATTGAATATTTTGTTATCATAAAATGATTTAATCAGACAAGTTAAGGTACATTCACTTGATTAGAAAAATGTGAATATGTAAGAAAGATAGGAAATTTTTTTAAACAAATGAGACCTTATACCATAACAAAATTCAAAAAAGAGAAAAAAGATCTAACTTCGAAAAGTTTTTGAAGTAACCAGAGCCTCTCTACCTCCTTCGCCTCATGTTTGCCCTTTCTTCTTGTTTTGGTGGCTGTTTCATGACCGTCAGAACTTGAAAGTGATAACCCAGTCAAATTTTGATTAGCACTGAAATTGCTTTCGGCATTTATCAATTCAGGGAAGCTCCTGTCTGCTATCCAACCACCTGCGATTAGAAACCGATGTACCAGTTGCTGCCGGAAGCATTCTAATGCACTCCGTCGTGATCGTTGAAGTCGACTCATGCATTAGTCATCGAATAGAAACTTTGTACTGGTTCCATGGCCGGAGATAATTACAGAAGTGGAGGAAGCCATAGTCGGAAGAAGATAGTCCCAGATTTTTCATGAGCAGACTACGTAAAGTTACACAGATGCTGGACAACTGTTAAGAAAATTTCCCTCCATAAGCCCCCATCTCTATTAATAAGCTGATAATAATGCCCCCGAAAAAAAAAACGATGATTGAGTCTAATTTTTCGATTTCCTTAATTTGATATTTGCTTGCTATTTGTGCTTAATGAATCACCAAATTGTGAACACTTGGTACTGAAGTAATTTGCTTTTTGACAGGAAATTGGATCTTACTAGTCTAAGTATAGTTAAAGTTACGATATCCTATATCTTTAATGAAAAAATATATATTAATTTGTATATCATTCATAACGTTGCTTTGAGAATTTTTCAAATACAAGAGAGTTAATTATTAATAACTATCCATGCGAAAATTTAAGACCCTATAATCCAATAAAAAGGGCTCAAAGGAATTATTTGGTTTTTTTTTGTGAATAGGTTTTATTAGACGGAAGATCAAAGGTAGCGAGTTTAACCGTAAATTCCTTTTTATTCCTTCATCTTTTCAAATTGCATTTTGGATTTTTTTTTAATGGATTTTTCGCGTCAGTTAGGTAATTAACAGAAAAAATATAAGAATGTCAATTAATTTTCCTCCTCTAGAAATTAAATTAGTGAATGAAATGAAATTATTTTATTTCCAATACTCGCGTGATTTTGATTTGATTGTACCCTTCTGGAGAGTGGGGAATATTTTATTTCCAATTAAATTAGTAAATGCTGGCGAAGACCCGCGATCTCCTTCCCCATCGCTTCCCTCCACTCGTACCACCAGCGCGTGGCGAGCACCGTTTAATCGCGGCCGTTTCACTCGTCCCCGCAAAGCAAGAAGGAGCGCGTGCGCCGCACTCATTTGCGAGAGCGAGTGGCCGTAACTTCCATCGGGCGTGGCTTTTCATCGGGAAAAGATGAAATCTCTACGGTCGCGTGCAGTCTACGAGTAGGTTTCCCCTAAAAGGCAAAAACGCCTTTCGACTGTTCGTTTGATTTTCCCCTTTTCTTTTTTACCCTTAAGTCAACCGTAAAATTAACCAAAAAAAAAAAAAAAAGAGGAGGAAAGCCAATCTGCCACGTTTCAGGTGTCAGATTATCTCTTGCCAGAGATTTTCACCGCCCCGTTACGGTCAACACCTTCAAAAACTTTTGTAAAAAATAACGAAATTCGAGCTTTCAAAATATCATATATTCATGTTTTATGAAAATTAAATACTTGAAGGTACATGTCTGATTAATTTATTTCGAACTAATTTTTTTATCACAAAAATTTCAAATTAATACATATACAACAAACTTATCTTAGACTAACTTTTGATTTTAAAAAATTCCGAATTGATATAATTGTAATAAATATATAATTAATTAATTTCGTTAAATTTGATTAATATTGTGAATAACCACAAATTGATACATATATTATAAATAAAAAGTAAAACCCAAAATTTGTATACCTTTCAACTGTTACATATCATCAAGCTCAATGATTTGATAGTAAAAATTAGTCATTAATTTGAGATTTTCATAGTATTTAACTCTTAATATTTAGGTGTTTCATATTTAATATTGGATTAATGTCACAAAAGATTCTAAACTGTGACATTTGTGCCACATTATCCCCAAATTATTTTTACATCATATAAAAACCCCAAACCAATACTTTCCTATAATATCACCTCAAATTAATTTTCATTTATTTAAAAAATCCCACATTAGTGCATCGATATTGCATTTATCTCAAACAATTTTTCTTGCCACAAAAAAATCTCGAATCTTTGAAAATTAGATTGGGAAAATAAAGATAAATGAGCATCTCTTTATCTCCATCTTACTCATACAAGCCCCTACATAAAAATGAGAATATATAACCAAGGACTTTTCATCATATACCATACCTCCCTTTCTCAATAATAAAAATAAAAATTCCATAAGCTTAAAAAACACTAACTTTAATTTATAAAGGAAATATGATTCATGTCAAGGCTAGTCAATAGAAGAGAACTTCATTAATTCCTTAAGTCGAACATATCAATATCTCGATGCATCCACAGCAAATACCTTAGACATTTTCAAGACGAGACATGGCTATTTAACTTGAATATAGCATAAAGCGAGTGTATATCGCTTGTGTGCATTTCAATTTTCACGAGTGTGGTATGCAAATATTATTAAACATAATATATGGCGGCCAAATCGGAGTTTTTAAGCAAAACAATTTAGCATTGATTTATTTGTTAAATTATGTTATGTATATTCTCGTGAGAACCTAACTTTTATGGTTTTTTTTTTTTAACCGAAGTACTTATAATAGCCTGGCAAAAAAAAAGTACTTATAATAGAAATATTTTGTTGCTAAAACATTATTGCAAATTGTTAGAAGGCGCGTGTCTTGCTCATTTTAACAAGAAGAGAAGAAAGTCAAACCGGGCACCTTCCAGGTGTCAAATTCTGTCTCGTCAGTGTTCCCTCGTTTTGTTAATAAAATAAACGTAGGGAAAAATTGCAGATAAAAAATTTAGCATTTCTTTTTTTTAAAAAAAAATTACGTTGTGTAGATACAAAAAGAAGACATGGTGACTTTTGTCGCATCAACGAGTGGGGAATATTATATGCTGTTAAAACCGCGATCTCCTTCCCCCTGTCGCTTCCCTCCACTCACGCCATTAGCGCGTGGCGAACACTCGCCGAAAGAGGTGTCAGAAGGGGCGCGTGCGCAACACTCGTTTCCGAGAGCGAGTGGCCCGTAACTTCCAGATGCGAATCTCTACGGATCGCACGAAGTTTGACGATGCGCTTTCCCCTCATTTCTCTTTTCACACCTTACTAGTCAACCGAAAAATTTTAAAAATTTTAAAAAAAATAATTTCGAGCTTTCAAAATATCATAAGTGATAACATTTCTAGCTAGAAATTGATTTTGAAAAAAAATTAAAATTTTAATTTTAGATGAGTTTCTAATCCCAAAAACGCGTTTAATAATGACAAAAATTCTATTATTAAAATAAAAATTCATTTGATAATCAAAATAATTTCACTTTCCCAAGTCGCAGCGGTAATAAGAGTGGCGATGACAACCGACAAGCGACCGACGGGTGGTGGGCAAACGGGCCAAGGGGGACCAACCGACGGGAGGTAGGTGGGCCGCAGGTGGGCGGCGGTAATGAGAGGGGCAGTGGCGACCGGCAAGCGACCAACGGGTGGCGGGCAAGCGGGCTACGGGGGACCGATCGACAAGAGGGAGGTGGGTGGCAAGCGGGCGGCGAGCGGCGGGCAAGCAACGGACGAGCGATCGATGAGCAATCGACAAAGCGGCGAGCAAGTGACGGACGGGCGATGAACAGCGATCGACGAGCGGCGGGCGGGCAATGGGCATCCGATAAGTGATCGACGGGTGACGGGCGACCGACGGGTGGTAGGCGGAGTGGCCGACAGCGGGTGACCGACGAGCGCCCGACAGGTGGCGGGCAAGCGGACGAGTGACCGACGAGCGGGCGGTGGGTAGGCGGCGAGCGACGGCGGCGGCGGCCGGCGGGTGACCGACGAGCGATCGACAGTGGCGCGTGAGCCACGGGTGACCGACGGACGGGAGACGAGCGAGTGGTGGGTAGGCGGCGAGCGGGCGCGGTGGGCGACAAGCGATCGGATCGCGGCGGCGGGCGGGCGGCCAACACGGTGACCGACGAGCAACCGACAGGTGGCGGGCGAGCGACGAGTGACCGATGGGCGGGCGACGAGCGAGCAGTGGGTAGGCGGCAGGCGGCGGGCGATTGACTGCGGCGGACGATCAGCCGACAACGGGTGACCGATGAGCCATTGACAGTGGCGGGCAAGCGACGGGTGACCGACGGGCGGGCAACGAGCGGGTGGCGAGCGGCAAGCGGTGGGCAACGGGCAATCGACTAGCGGCGAGCGGGCGGCCAACGGCGGGTGACCGACGAGCGATCGACAGTGTGGCGAGCGAACGACGGGTGACCAACGGGCGGGTGATGAGCGGGCGGTGGGTAGGTGGCGGGCGGCGGGCAATGGGCGACGGGTGGGCGGTGGGCGACTAACGAGCGGTCAAGGGGCAGCGGGCGAGCGGCGGGTGACCGATGGGCGGTCGAGGGGCGGCAAGCGAGCGCAAGCGGGCGGCGAGCGACCAACATGTGATTAATGGGTGATAGGCAAGCTACCCGGCGGGCGAGCTACTGACGAGCGAGCGAGCGACGAACGGGCAATCGACGGGCGACCAACGGGCAAGTGGCGGATGGGCGACCGATGGGCAAGTGGTGGATGGGCGACCGACAGGCGATGGGCAAGCGGCCGGTGGGCGAGCGGCGGGTGAGCGGCAGACGAGCGACTGATGGGCGACCGGCCGACGGGCGACCGGCGGATGGGCGACCGACGGGCGAGTAGCCGGTGGGCGAGCGGTGGGCGAGTGGCGGACGGGCGAGCGGCGGTGCAACCGACAAGCGAGTGGCAAGCGAGCGGAGGATGGACGACCGATGGGCGAGCAGCGAGCGAGCGGCGAACGGGCAACCGATGGGCGAGCGGCAGACGAGCGATTGACGGAGCGAGCAAAGAGGCGAGTGGTGGACGAGCAACCGACGAGCGGTCGATGGCCGGTGGGCAAGCGGCGAATGGGCGACCGACGAGCGACCAACGGGCGGCGGGCGAGCTGCAAGCGGGCAACCAACGGGCGACCGACAGGCGGTGAGCAAGCAGTGGGCGAGCGGCAAATGAGCGACCAACGGGCGACGGGTGACCAACGGGCGGCAACCAACAGGTGGGTGAGCATGTGGCGAGCATATATATCAAGTTGAGAATGTCGGTCGCTATGCTTGATGAGCTAGAGTTAGAAAAAGAGATCGGACCGGTGGATCACTTAGTCAATCGTACGAGGCCGAGGTTATATAGAAGTGTTAGGAACTTTGCTGCTTTCAACTACGAGTGCTTCCAAAAAGGAAAGAATTCGCTCGAGGAGCTGAGAATTTGACTCATTCAAGAATTTGCCGTATAGAATGCATGTCGATGTCCATGGCATGGCAATCATTGCTAATTTAGTACCCTAAATAAGTAAAAGGAGTGGAAAATGCAGACATAAGAAGCTCAGTATGGTTGTGGTTTCCAAATAGATTGAACGGAATATAGTCATAGAATAGTTGTCTTGGAATTTTAATGTCATCGATCGTTATTATCAACGAATTTATCTTAGACTAAATTTTTTATTTTAAAAAATTCAAAATTGATATATTTGTAACAAATATATAATTATTTAATTTGGTTAAATTAAATTAATACTGCGAATAACTAACTACAAATTGATACATATATGATAAATAGAGTGTCAAACCCAAAATTTATACATCTTTCAATTGCTACATATCATCAAACTCAATGATTTTTTACGGTAAAAATTAACGAAGACTAACAAAGGGTAGATATATCGTAGGTATACTATTTTTGAAATTTTCATACTTAAAAAATTAGTCATTAATTTGAGATTTTCTTAGTATTAACTCTTAATATTTAGATGTTTTGTATTTAATATTGGATTAATGTCACAAAAGATTCTAAACCATGACATTTGTGCCACATTATCCCCAAAATTATTTTTACATCATATAAAAACCCCAAACCAATACTTTCCTATAATATCACCTCAAATTAATTTTCATTTATTTAAAAAATCCCACATTAGTGCATCGATATTGCATTTATCTCAAACAATTTTTCTTGCCACAAAAAAATCTCGAATCTTTGAAAATTAGATTGGGAAAAAAAAGATAAATGAGCATCTCTTTATCTCCATCTTAGTCATACAAGCCCCTACATAAAAGGAGAATATATAACCAAGGACGTTTCATCATATACCATACCTCCCTTTCTCAGTGATAAAAATAAAAATTCCATAAACTTAAAAAACACTAACTTTAATTTCTAAAGGAAATATGATTCGTGTCAAGTCTCGTCAATAGAAGAGAACTTCATTAATTCCTTAAGTCGAACATATCAATATCTCGATGCATCCACAGCAAATACCTTAGACATTTTCAAGACGAGACATGGCTATTTAACTCGAATATAGCATAAAGCAAGTGTATACCGCTTGTGCGCATTTCAATTTTCACAAGTAGTACGCGAATACTATTAAACATAATATATGGTGGCCAAATCGCAATTTATAAGCAAAATAATTTAGCATCGATTTATTTGTTAAATTATGTTATGTATATTCTCATGAGAACCTAACTTTTATGGTTTATTTTTTTTAAACCGAAGTACTTATAATAGCCTGGCAAAAAAAAAAGTACTTATAATAGAAATATTTTGTTGCTAAAACATTATTGCAAATTGTTAGAAGGCGCGTGTCTTGCTCATTTTAGAGAACAAGAAGAGAAGAAAGTCAAACCGGGCACCTTCCAGGTGTCAAATTCTATCTGGCCAGTGTTCCCTTGTTTTTGTTAAGAAAATAAATGTAGGGAAAAATTACAGATAAAACAATTTAGCATTGATTTTTTTTTTAAAAAATTACGTTGTGTAGACTCTGGAAAGAACAAATTTTCATGGTTTTTCTTTTTCATGTCGAAGTAAATTTTTTTCCGCAAATAAACTTGTACGAGGCACGTGCATTATAAGGCCTAATTACCTTAAAATGGTAAAAGTATATATTTCGATCCAGATACAAAAAGAAGACATGATGACTTTTGTCGCATCAACGAGTTGGGAATATATGCTGTTAAAACCGCGATCTCCTTCCCCACGTCGCTTCCGTCCACTCGCGCCATTAGCGCGTGGGAACACCACTCGCCGAAAGAGGTGTCAGAAGGGGCGCGTGCGAAACACTCGTTTCCGAGAGCGAGTGGCCCGTAACTTCCAGCTGCGAATCTCTACGGATCGCACGAAGTTTGACGACGCGCTTTCCCCTCATTTCTCTTTTCACACCTTACTAGTCAACCGAAATTTTTTTTTTAAATTTTTAAATAAAAATTTCGAGCTTTCCAAATATTATCAGCAATAACATTTCTCACTAGAAATTAATTTCTGAAAAAAAATAGAATTCTATTTTTAGATGAGTTTCTAATCTCAAAAAACGCGTTTAATAATGACAAAAAATTATATTCTTGAAATAGAAATTCGTTTAATAATCAAAACAATTTCACTTTTCCAAGTGGCGGCGGTAATAAGAGGGTAGTGACGATCGGCGAGCGACCGACGGGTGGCAAGCGAGCGGGTGGCCGGCGGTAATGAGAGGGGCGGTGGCGACCAGCGAGCGACCGACGGGTGGCAGGCGAGCGGGCCGTGAGGGACCGATCGACAGGAGGCAGGTGGGCGGCCAGCAAGCAAGCAGCGGGTGAGCGGTGGGCAAGCAACGGATGGGCGACTGACGAGCAATCGATGGGTGACAGGCGAGTGACGGACGGGCGATGGATGGGCGATCGACGGGTGGCGGGTGAGTGATGGGCATCCGATAAGTGATCAACGGGCGGCAGGCGAGCGGCGGGCGACCGACAGGTTGCAAGCAGGCGGCCGACAGCGGGTGACCGACGAGCGACCGACGGGTGGTGGGTGAGCGGCGGGTGACCAACGAGCAGGCGACAAGCGAGCGGTGGGTAGGTGGCGGGCGATAGGCAATGGGTGATGGGTGATCAATGGGCGGCGGACGGGCGGCGAGCAACCGACAAGTGATCGATGGGCGGCGAGCGGGCAGTGCGGGCGATCGATGGGCGGTCAAGGGGTAGCGGGCGGGCGGGCGGCGAGTGACCGACGGGTGGTCGAGGGGCGGTAAGCGGGTGGCAAGCGCGGCGAGCGGGCGGCGAGCAACCAACAGCGATCAATGGGCGCAGACAAGCGGCCGATAGGCAAGCAACGGGCGAGTGGCGGACGGGCGATCAACGGGCAAGTAGTGGACGGGCGACCGACGGGCAAGTGGCGGATGGGCGACCGACGGGCGACGGGCGACGGGCGAGCGGCCGGTGGGCGAGCGACCGGTGGGCGAGCGGCGGGCGGGCGGCCGACGGGCAAGCGGCGAGCGAGTGGCGGATGGGCAATCGATGGGCGAGCGGCGGACGAGCGATCGACGGGCAAGCAACAGGCGAGTGGTGGACGGGCGACCGACGAGCGACCGATGAGCGGTCGATGGCCGACGGGCGAGCGGCGGATGAGCGATTGACGAGCGACCAATGGGCGGCGGGCAAGCTGCGGGCGGGCAACCGATGGGTGATCGACGAGTGACCGACGAGCGGTCGATGGCCGACGAGCGAGTAGCGGGTGAGCGGTGGACGGGCGACCGACGGGCGACCAATGGGCGGCGGTCGAGCTGTAGGCGAGCAACCGACGAGCAACCGACAAGCGGCGGCGAGCGAGGCGAGTGGCAGAGAAGCGACCGACGGGCGATGGGCGACCAACAGGTGGGCAAGCGTGTGGCAAGCATATATCAAGTTGAGAATGTCGGTCGCTATGTTTGATGAGCCAGAGGCAGAAAAAGAGTTGGGACCGATGGATCACTTAGTCAACCGTACGAGGCGGAGGCTATATAGAAGTGTCAGGAACTTTGCTGCTTTCAACTACGAGTGCTTCCAAAAAGGAAAGAATTCGCTCGAGGAGCTGAGAATTTGACTCATTCAAGAATTTGCCATATAGAATGCATGTCGATGTCCATGGCATGGCAGTCATTGCTAATTTAGTACCCTAAATAAGTAAAAGGAGTGGAAATTGCAGACATAAGAAGCTTAGTATGGTTGTGGTTTCCAAATAGATTGAACGGAATATAGTCGCAGAATAGTTGTCTTGGAATTGTAATGTGATTGGTCGTTATTATCAACGAATTTATCTTAGACTAAATTTTTTATTTTAAAAATTCAAAATTGATATATTTGTTACAAATATATAATTATTTAATTTGGTTAAATTAAATTAATACTGCGAATAATTAAAAATTGATACATATATGATAAATAGATTGTCAAACCCAAAATTTATATACCTTTCAATTGCCACATATCATCAAACTCAATGATTTTTTACGGTAAAAATTAACGAAGACTAACAAAGGGTAGATATATCGTAGGTATACTATTTTTGAAATTTTCACACTTAAAAAATTAGTCATTAATTTGAGATTTTCTTAGTATTAACTCTTAATATTTAGATGTTTTGTATTTAATATTGGATTAATGTCACAAAAGATTATAAACCGTGACATTTGTGCCACATTATCCCCAAAATTATTTTTACATCATATAAAAACCCCAAACCAATACTTTCCTATAATATCACCTCAAATTAATTTCATTTATTTAAAAAATCCCACATTAGTGCATCGATATTGCATTTATCTCAAACAATTTTTCTTGCCACAAAAAAATCTCGAATCTTTGAAAATTAGATTGGGAAAATAAAGATAAATGAGCATCTCTTTATCTCCATCTTACTCATACAAGCCCCTACATAAAAGGAGCATATATAACCAAGGACATTTCATCATATACCATACCTCCCTTTCTCAGTGATAAAAATAAAAATTCCATAAACTTAAAAAACACTAACTTTAATTTCTAAAGGAAATATGATTCGTGTCAATGCTTGTCAATAGAAGAGAACTTCATTAATTCCTCAAGTCAAACATATCAATATCTCGATGCATCCACAACAAATACCTTAGACATTTTCAAGACGAGACGTGGCTATTTAACTTGAATATAGCATAAAGCGAGTGTATATCGCTTGTGCGCATTTCAATTTTCACAAGTGTGGTATGCAAATATTATCAAACATAATATATGGCGGCCAAATCAGTGTTTGTAAGCAAACCAATTTAGTATCAATTTATTTGTTAAATTATGTTATGTATATTCTCGTGAGAACCTAACTTTTTTTTTTTTTTTTTTTATGATGCCGAAGTACTTATAATAGCCCGACAAAAAAAAGGACTTATAATAGAAATATTTTGTTGCCAAAAACATTATGGCAAATTGTTAGGAGGCGCGTGTCTCGCTCATGCTGTTAAAGCCGCGATCTCCTTCCCCCCGTCGCTTCCCTCCACTCACGCCATTAGCGCGTGGGGAACACCACTCGCCGAAAGAGGTGTCAGAATGGGCGCGTGCGCAACACTCGTTTCCGAGAGCGAGTGGCCCGTAACTTCCAGCTGCGAATCTCTACGGATCGCACGAAGTTTGACGACGCGCTTTCCCCCCATTTCTCTTTTCACACCTTACTAGCAACAGAAATTTTTAAAAAAATTAAAAAAAGAATTTCGAGATTTCCAAATATTGAGGATGAATGATTCTCGTTAAAAATTAATTTTTGAAAGAGAAATAGATTTTTCTATTTCTACTTTTAGATAAGTTTTTGAACTAAAAAAACGTGTTTAATAATGACAAAATTTTTTATTTTTAAAATAAAAATTCATTTAATAATCAAAACAATTTCATTTTCCCAAATTGCGACGGTAATGAGAGAGGCGATAGTGATCGGCGAGCGACCGATGGGTGGCGGGCGGGCAGCGGGGGAGCGGCGGGCGGGCGGGCGACCGATGGGTACCTGGCGGGCAGCGGGCAGGTGGCGAGGAGCAGCAAGCGACCGACGGGTGAGGGCAAGTGGCGGGCGAGCAATGAGCGAGCGGCGGACGAGCGGCAGGCGGGCGATCGATGGGCGACAGCGAGCGGCCGGTGGGCGGGCGGCGGGCGGGCGGCAGGCGGGCAGCGGGCAGGTGGCAAGGGAGTGGCAGGCGACCGACGGGTGACGGGCGAGTGGCAGGCGGGTGACAGGAGAGCGGCGAACGAGCGGCGGGTGGGCGATCGACGGAGGGCGGATGGGTGGCGGGCGGGCGGCCGACGGGCGAGCGGCAAACGAGCGGCGGGCAGGCGATCGACGGGCGATGGGCGAGCGGCAAACCAGCGGCAAGCAGGCAGCAGGTGAATGATTTGGCACGACTGCTTTATTCCATTATGATGTTATATACGGTGATTTGAATTTGTTCATTCTTTCTTCTATTTCTTATTGGCAGTAAAACCTTGCATGAGTATGCTCTCAAGATAAGATCAGTGATGAATGATCTTTCCAAGGCGATGGCCAGGTCGCTCGAGTTAGAAGAGAACAGCTTCTTGATTCAGTTTGGAGACCGGCCAGCATTGGAAACAAGGATCAACTTCTACCCGCCCTGCTCCGGGGCTGAGCTGAGGGTTTGGGCGCCAAACCTCATTTGGACAGATCGGCGATCACTGTTCTTTTGCAGGACAAAGAAGTGGAAGGCCTCCAAGTCCTCAGAGATGGCACGTGGCACACAGTTCCTGTTATTCCCCACGCTCTCGTCATCAATCTGGGTGGTCTGATGCATCCATGTAACAACAACATCCAGAAAGTTACATCAGTTGGGTCTAAAAAGAAAAGAAGGAAAGCCATTCCGTAAATGGGCGAACACAGACGAGCAAAAACCTTAAGACATTCTTAAAACATTTTCAAGAGGAAAGCCATTCGTAAATGGGCGAACACAGACGAGCTTCCCAACTTTTAAAAATTATTTTCCTTCGAAATCCTCTTTTGGGTACTATATTTGTCATCTTGGAATGTAAAATTGGCTCTTTAAAAATTTTCTCCTACAAATAGGTAAGGATCTTGAACTTGTACTCCAAAGAGCTGTGTGCTTCACCAATTAAAAAATATATATATTACTTATGTAATTTGGATTTTAGGCCTATGGTAATGTCTATATATGTATGGGTTACAATGAGGTGCAAACTTCTTAGATACTACATGGATTTCGATAAGTATCTACAAGAGTAGAGTATAGTACAGATTTGCGATATTTTCAAAAGAAATATAAACGATTCAAAACAACTAGCAAAAAAATAAAATTTTACCAAGGAATAATTATTAGTAGTAAAATTAGAGCAATGAAAATTAAATACTTGTATCTTTCTGCATTCATCAGATAGGAATTTAATAAGAGAAGGTAATGCACATTTCATGTTAAATAAATATATTAAATGACATTATCCGATTGATTTAACAATCGTCACAAATATTTTATAAAAGAAAACTATAAAATTTCAAGGAGCCGTGTACTATCATAGCAGTTCAGCAGATTTCTTACCATTACTAAATAATTATAGAAGAATCAATTAACTCCATATATTTGCAATTTCCTTTTCGATCAAAGCATTACCGTAGATTAAATAAAAGAAAAGGTATGCTCTATTTAGAAAGTTTAAAGAAGAACAATTATCTAAACCTTAGAGATACCCTCCAACCGCATGATAAGCTTATTAAAAATAGAGGAATAATAAGGATTTCTAAATTCAAAAAACTCATGATCACGCAAATTTTAGAGTCCAATATTTATATACTAGTTATATTGAACATCTCGTATTTATAAATATATATGATTTTTGATCACATTTTAGTAATGAAAACTACATTCACCTAAATTTGAAAGTCACATTGATGTCAATTCGTTTTTTTTTTTACGTTAACCCCATATTAATCACATATTGATCATAGTCAAGTTTCACCCTTTACCCTTTGCTGCAGCTCAGTTCACTCCGGCAATTTTCCACCAAAGACCAGTCGTTTCTGTTTTGCACAAATTAGCCAAAGGCAACGCCTTAACTTTAAGCTTGCTACCAGTCACGTCAACTTCCACTTCAAGCTCAACATGCCAGCTTTGCCGGTCCTTTTCTGAGCCCGGTTTCAAACTGCTACTGCTGCAAATTCCAGATGCTTACCCTTTGTTGACGACACCTTCAGCCACCGCCCACCTGCAACCACCGCCTACTACTTCTGAGCCTGTCGTTTTCAGCTCGATTTTCTCGCCCTGCAACTCTATAATTTCCAGGTTGGCTTTCAGCTGCACACTCCATGATTCCCAACTCTCGAGTTAGGGTTTGGTTCCCCTCCAGTACGACGAAGGGTTCACAATTTTAGCGAATCTTTAGCTCAAATTGCAAGCGGAAGACGCAAATTAAGGCAATATAAAAATTAGAGTTCGTTTCTGTTTCCTTCGTGGGCACCAGTTGATTCAGCCTTTCCATGTCAATTGGTTTAAACACTAAATTGGCTCGTTTATCCGTTTCAAAATGCATTCCCTCCGACAGAGAATACGTGGAAATAAATTATGGAACAAATTGATTAATATATGAAAAGAAACGGATGCTTATGTAGGAAAGTTTTCTTATAGCTGTCGTTGTAACTCTACATAGTTTGAACATGGCTTCCACTTCTGTGTTCTCTCAGGCCATGGCACCTGTAAAGTTCTCTTTAGACATTTTCATCACAAAATGCTGGAGATTTGTCGTGAAAATGTGGGACAACCCAATTGGGTGATAGACAGGAGAGAGGAAAATGAAATTGGACACTGAATTTACATGGTTTAGTTTGAATATCACTCAATCACTCTCTCAACAAATCTTTCCTGACACCTCAGAAAAGCTACACGTTTTTCTCACTCCCAAGAGCTCCATTTATCCTAATGAGCCCATGTTCCTTTATCTATCTTCTCCAATTTCTGCCCGGAAAGTGGTCCAATTTTTTGTTCTGTACAAAAAAAAAAAAATCAAATCTTTATAATAAAAATCCCGACTTTGCACCATTTTACTACAAATATAAATGTTTGGTCGCATGGTTATATTGTGTTCGGAAAGTTCGTTTGTGTAATTTTGTTATAGGGAATGAATGAAATTACTTTTATCGATAAATAAATAAATAAATATTGGTCAAGTGCTTCTGTTGTTATTTTTTCATGTTGAGACAATGGTTCCATTCTCCGTGTGTGTAAAAGTGGTTTTTTCCCCTTTCAAAAGACCGGTTCAACTCTGGTTCCCGATAGAATCAGCAATTCCCACCTTTAGAACTTGTACCGACCGGTTCTAGGTTTCCCGAAATCCGGTGCTCACCCCTCGACTGTTGTCAGCTATGGTAGTCATGTTTAGTAATTATCCTCGATGATTGTATTTTTCTAATGAGTCCTTACAATTGACAAGTTAGTAACTATTCTTCACATGTAATAATTTAACTTAAACTGTCGTAAAGTTCTATAGCCAAGTGTTAATAACCTAAGTTCATCGTGAATCTTCTTACTCCTATTCTTATAACATTCTTTCACCATTCGTAAACTCCAAGACCTATGAGTAACAAACTGTCCTTATATGTCGTTATTTTCCTTAATCAATAGTAACACATTGTCAATTTTATGGTTAATAATCGCCTTAAACATTCGTAAGTTACTATCTTTCTATACATATTCAACTATTCCTTTTATATGATCTCCTATTAATATCCACATATAAATATATTGACTTTACAGTTTATATATCCATCTTGATTTTGATCTATTTAAAAATTGTTATGATTTATTTATCCATATATTTAAGCATACTTAAGAGCTATGTTTGGAGAAATCGTCATATTCTGCTAAATAGATATTTGTGTTATTTAATCTAAGTCTTAAAAAAAATAGTCGCACGTATTCCCCCAAGCAAGGGATTTTGTTCTGTTTCGTGGTGTTGATTACCAACAAGGGAATTATCCACATTGCACCGAAATGCATCTAAGTCGCCCGCGTCACCTGAACTTCATCACTTCAGCTTTATAATGTTAAATAGTCAAGATGCATTTTACAACGTGGGTCATGTTAACGAGCTCTTCCGACAAACTTGTGACCGCGTACTTTATCTAGAATAATTTGATTTTTCGAGGCACTAATCGTGCATAACACGATAGCAAATAGTGCATTAGAAACTGTAAGGTTTCCACTGTCGGTTTGCTTAACAAGTCTCGATATATTTAGACATGTTAAAGTCGACATTACCCATGTTACAATACAGATTTATTGAATTTTATGCTATGTAAACATCGAAATACATAATATAGAGATAAAGGAACCAAATCGCAAATCTTGTATTCCTATCAAATCGACAAGGTATATAAAAGTATCTCACTCATTATTAGGCTAATTATACACCAACAATAATCGCATCCCTAATGCTGTTCCTTTTAAGAACAGCAAGAACCCCCAAATCTGTTCGAGACAAGCCGTCAATGTTCACGTTCGGCTTTGCCAAGGGTCGAGTTTGCTAACTTTAAGACTCCCACGTACCCATGTTGGTCAATGGTCTGGACACCCAAGTTTCGATCACATGGCAGCGCTTTGCCTTGTAAGTAGGGATCATGTCTTCCGGTCAACCTGCCATGTTTCCCCACCGCCTTCCGGTCAACACCTTCAAGACTTTTGTAAAAAAATAATAAAAAATAAAGAATTTCGAGCTTTCAAAATGTTATGTATCCATGCTTTAAGAAAGTTTAATATTCACATTCTTTGTATTTCCTATGGGATTGATGTCGCCAAAATATTATAAAGCGCAAAATTTCCATTTATACCAAAAAGATTTATTTTTATTTAATGTAAAAAACCCTAAAGTTGATATGCTCCAATAACATCAGCCCAGAAATTTTTATTTGGCAGAAAATCTCAAATGAACACCGCATTTACCTTAAATAGTTTTGCACGCCACAAAAAATCCCGAATCTTTAAAATCTTAAGGTGGGAAACCTATTTAACTTTTCCCATTACGAAAATGAATTCGAGAGTTAATGTGACGGGCAGATACCAAATTGGAATTTTTTTTGTGACATCGACTCTTTACTATTTATTCAAAAAAGGATTTTGCTAATATTATAGTAACAGTTTGTCCCGAGCCATAAAATTATTGAAAGAGCTAGCTTTATAATAATTTATAATAATTTATTAAATGATTTTTTATGATATAAAATAAATTATTATTTTTATAATAAATTAAAATTTATCACCTAATCACTTCTTTTAAAAAGATGAGAAAAAGAAAACAAACCCGGCAAGTATTTCTGGTGAAAAAGAAAAAACAAGTTCGAAGGAAAGCGAAACATGTTGGGGGGAAAAAAGGAGTGGGAAACGAAGTTGGTTGGTTAGTGGGATAGTGTAAGCCCCCAACCCATGTGCTATGATCGTTTTGCTCTCTCTTTCTGTTATAAAGTGGGGCCCTCCATACCCCTACTTCCGAAGCTGACAAATACAACAGGAAGAAGAAGAAGAAACAGAGCGGAGTGTTTTGCGGTACTTTGGAAGAAGAAGCGAGCTGTCCGCCACCGCCATGAGAGCACTCCAGAGATCGCTCGCATGGCTGAGGCCCCTCGTCGACTCCACGGCCTGGGACTACGTCGTCGTCTGGAAGCTCGGCCACGGCCCTTCCTCGTACTTCAGAACGATGCTTCTTTGCCTCTCCCTTTCTCTCGTCGCTCTCTACTGATTCGTCCGTGATGGTGATGCTTTTTCCTCCTTTTTCTTTGGTGGGTATGTGATCTTTCGTAGGTACGTTGAATGGGTCGGGTGCTGCTGCTGCGGCGGAGGAGGAGGAGGAGGAGGAGGAGAAGGGTCGAGGTTCGGCGGCGTCGTCGTCAAGGTGGAGGAGCGAGAGGAGCCCCCCCAGCTGCAGCTGCTCTGCAGGGACCTCCGCGATCAGCACCCCGTGAGGACCGGAGCTTGCCGGGCCCTCGCTCTTTACCCTTCTCTTCTCCCTCTCTATTCTGGGTAAGCGTCGCCTTGCGTTTTCTTGAAACGAAGGGGATGGAAGACATGATGCCTGACTGTTTTTCCTGGAGCGACTGAACATTCTTTGGTCAGGATTCAAGGGGAGGTGGGGATATCGAACCGGCCCAGGTGGATTCGCGAGGGGAGCGCCTCGGACTCGAGTTCTGTTCAGGTGGGCGGTTTCGTAATCTCTTGCTCTTGATCATTCTGCGCTGCTCGTTCTCGAATTGCTCGAACGAAATTGCTGGAGAATTGTTAATGTCTTTCTGAATTCTAAGCCCTTTTGATCGATACTCTGGTCCCTTGGTGTCTTTTAATTGAACTTGCAAGTCAGGTTACAATGCTGTGTTGGTAAATTTGGAGCTACTAGTCTCCTCCGAATTACGTGCTCTGCGTAACTAGAACAATGGTTCATACCCAGAAAAAAACGCAGTTAGATTGCTTGGAACGAGTTACGGTATCCATGTGCATTTTTGTCGTGTGATTGCTCATTTGGACTGTCGTGTTGGTGATTGCTCGTGTCGCATGGTTTACCATTTGTTTGTATGATTATATCTGAGATGTTAAGAGAAGAAGAAACCTTCGACAGGAATTCACTGGAACAAGCGTTCTGATTTCCATCGTTGGTGGCATTGTTGAGCTCTTCAGCACGAAGCGTGTAAGATGCACTTCCGAAATAGCATTGGCTTTTTGAATGAAATTTACTTGTTTGCTCAAAATGTTCCCGATGTTACCGTTTGGTTTCGAATTCGTCAGATGCCAGAAGAACCCCATGAAAAAGAAATGATGATGACTTGGAGTCACTTCTTGAGAGAAACTGTGAATGCCGGGATCTGCGATATAAGCATCGATGAACTCCTGATCCAAGAGTACTTCAAATTCTATCCGTCTCCACTCCACCTTTTGAGTTTGGACTCTGGGCTGCCACAACTTCCGATGGGAGCGCAAAGTAGCAACTATCCTGAAGGATCATCTAGTTGCTCGGATCTGACTAATAATGAGAACCCATCATTTGACCCGTATAATATTTTAGGATATATTTCCCAAGCAGGACTGATGAAGCAATCTGTTATTGAATCCATGGGGTCTAAAGATTCCAATAGTTTGTCGAAACAGACGAATTTCTCCAGGGCTGCTAAGTGTAAAGGTGTTGACAAACAGGAAGGAGTTAAATACCAAGCAAAGAACCTGGTCACAGAGAGAAGGAGGAGGACCAGGATTAGAGAAGGGCTCTATGCTCTCCGTTCCCTCGTGCCAAACATATCCAAGGTCTCTACTAAACTTTTATTGCTTTACTCGGAAGAGTAATCCCATTTGGTTCAGCATGACTTGGTTCAAAGCTGTTTTCTTCGATGTAGTCCTTCAATGGGTGCTGCAGTATTAAGGAATTTAAGTTGTCAATCTGATAATTCAGCTTCTCAAGTCTCTTTTGTCGACTAAGACCTGTTAGAAAGATGCAATGCTGTTTCTACATTAGAGTCAACAAATGTGATGTTGGATGCATGGTGGAATTTCTCTGATCGACAGGGATTTCTATTTGACATAAGTAGAAATTCATATTCAGGAGTCTACTCAGTCGAAGATTGTCATCTTTAAAAAAATTAAATGCAGTAAATAATTATTTTGCGGTCACGTTGCTTACTATTCTTTCTTGAAGAATATGCATATATCCATCTGATCCTTTCCTGTATTGACTAGATGGATATGACTTCCATCCTTGGGGATGCAGCAGAATACATAGTGGATTTACACAATGAGGTGAGAAAGCTCGAGGAGGAGCTTGAGAAATCAGAAAAAGAGTTATGCAGACCGAAGGATACCAACTCGAAGTCTCTGGCTCGAAGCGCGAGACATGACTGCAGCAAAAGCTTCGCCAGAAAACAGGATAACCGAGAGTTTTCCCATCTCGACCTCAAGACAGACCCAAAGGTGAACTGAGTCAAGCTGGCAGCTCAACCGTCATCTCACTGTTCCTCAAGAAATGCGGTCCGATCATTTCATTCTGGTATAGCACCTTGACTTTGTGGAACTAACTGATTTCAGGCTCAAGTGGAGGTGAACCAAATTGGGAAAGGAGATTTTCTGGTGAAGATATTGATGTCGCAGAAGCTCGGATGGTTTTCTAGGATGATGGATGGGATCCACTCACTGGGATATACTGTAGTGGATGCCAACATCACCACGTTGAATGGAAAAGTTCTTGCCAATCTCGTGCTCGAGGTATGTTACACAGACATTTCTATGAGGATATTGCGGCGAATGAGAGTAATTACAACATCTCTTTCTTAAATAAGCTTCTACGGGTATTGGTCCATTCTACTTTGACTTGAGATTCATGCTCCAACTCAATTATGTTCAGAACAGAAGGCATACTGATGTGTTCTCTGCGCATTTCTTTTACTCCATGACTTGATAGTTTCATGATTCTTGTTTCCGGTCAGTGCTAAGGCCATTCTTGTTCTTCCAGCTGTGCGATGGTGCCCTTCCAAAGAATCTGAGGGAATCACTTACACAGCTAGCGAGCTTAATCAGTCAGTAAGAACATCTGAAGTTATCATTGAGAGGAAGCAAAGTTTATGCAGTTGTCTCTCTGTACCCTCACTTCCCTTATAATCCACTGATATCAACACATAATTTCTCAAACATCTCAGATGCATACTTACTCCTGTTTCATCAGTTTTAAAACCAGTAAGAAAGTGATTTTAATCTTCTCTTTGATTTTAGAATGAATTCACATGTTAGAATGTGATCGCCACCTGCGATCTGTGATGTTGAGCCTGTGAAGGTAGTGATCAACTCTACGTTTAAGCTAATTCATGGAGTACCGTACTTGGCCCTTTTCTGATTCGGTGGTTTCATTCCCTCTTTCAAAGTAGCCAACTAGATTGTGCTTGCAACGCAGTCTGCAGTTTTGACAACTAGGGCAATTATGAAGAGGAGCAGCATGATCCAAAAAGAGATTCAAGAAATGTGGCATTTAGATGACGCTGCTTATAAAGATCGGTTCGTCAAAAAAGAATTCAACAAATGCAAAATTAAACTCATCTTGATGGGTATGCATGATTTGCTTATAGAATTCAACTTTGTTGTTCTGGTGAAGAAAAAAAAATTTCTAACTTTGCTTACTTGACTATGATCAATTATGAAGTTAATATGGGGTTAATGCCGAAACATGTGGTTAATGGATGCGACTTTCAAATTTAGATGAATATAGTTTTTAATATTGAATTTAATGGTGCTCTGATGTTAAAAAATTATAAGTACATTTTTGGGGTAAGTTATTATATACGACCGTAAAATTTGTGTGATCGTGAATCTCTGAATTTTAGAATCATTACTAATCCCCTATTATAATTCAATCATTATATGCTTGGGAGTTCATTTGTAAATTTATCATTAATAATTGTTAATCTGTGGACTTCCTAAAAAGAATATTATTTTCTATACGAAAGTGTAGTTATGTGGTTGTCCATATATAGTTAAATTATTTGATAAAATAAATATTTGATAAGTGCCCCAACGATTCCTTTGGATAGCTATTTATTTTCTAAAAAAAGTTATCATTTCTTATATTCTATCTACCGTGATATTCCAAAAAGGAATTTGTTAATACAGGGTGATAATTATTCTTCTATTTATTTTTAGTAACGATAAGTAATTTTGTTTATTAATTTATGAAAATCAATCATTTTAGTGAAATATTTGCTATTGTATAGTATATGGCTCTTTGGGATTTTATAGCTTCTTGTATAAAACTATCGTAATAGGATAACATCATTTAAGCACTCTCTTCTGTCACTGTAGTTGATAACGATTCCATTCTGGGCCGAAAGAGTTGGATCGAAACGGTTCTTAGAATTGTATAAAGGGATACCCTAGGTCCTCAAACTCCCCCATAACCAATGGACTACATTCATCAAGAAATGTGGGGGTGAACGATGCCGCAAGTCCCTCAACTTTTGTCTGTTTTAAAAATTGAGTACCTAAACTTTGTTTTCCTTCGAACAAGCACCTCAACTTTTCAAATTTGGAGAGAGAGAGAGATGACTTGAACAATTGAACGATTTAAATGGTTCAAAATGACTATGTTGATGTGGTATCATTTTAAGGGTCACATTGGATGCCAATGTGGGCAATTAATAGCTATTTAACGATGTCAACGTTTAGGTAATTATTTTCCATCCATGATTTTAATGAAGGCCTTTACAACAACAAAAAAAAAAGATTTTAACAAAAGCCTCACATTGATCCACATTTAGGAAGTCGAGGTATATGATTGAAACAAAAAAAAAATTAGGAACTCGATTATTAAAGGGAAAAGTTCAAGTATTTGTGATGTCATTACTCTGAAATTAAATATCTAGATTCTTTACATGTCACTATGTGCGTAATTTAGGATATCATAGAAAACACGTGGTATACTCATTTGTTACTCAAGATGATGATCATTTAAAGATGAATATTTACCTACAAATCGATTTATAAGACCTCTTCCTTCTGATGTGTGGCTTGGGTTTTCATCAATCTCCATTGACATGCTCCTTCGTGCCAACCCGTATCAACTAGTCTTCTGTATAGGATGTGTGATTAGGTCTATTTTGCCTCTACCATCCTAGATTCTAGCTACTTGCTCAGAACCATACCTTAATTGAATCTTTTCCCCCAATGATCCCTCCTCATCCTTGGCGAGCCATGTATAGGTTTAGGCCATTCACAAATCACACATCTACCGAAAGAGGTTGTGATATGATACTCTATGACAATTATGGGCCAAATTTTCAAAGTGAGTACACATGAGTCATGTGTAATCAGTCAAAGTGGAAACTAATTGAGAATGGTTCTTTGTTTTAAGAAAGCAGGTTTTCTATAGTAGTTAGCCTCTCCCTCTCAATTAGGGAAACTCTTAATGTACGAGGGGCAAAGTTCTTGCGAGAGTTCTTTTTTCTTTAACTTAGAATAAGATGAGTACTTGGCTTTCTTAATAGTAGGAAAAAGTTGAACAGATTCAGCATGGTGTAGACACAATTCTTACGATGCAATCCAACCAAAGGACGAAAGAGTAGTTAATGCGAAACATTGCAAAAGAGGAGAAATGCTTATATTTCACTTGGCCAATAAGCTAAGATCTCGTTCATCCTTGATGGGATACTCTCTCCAATAAGCAATCACTTACCCTTTGTTCATCGTTTAGGTCGATTTGTATAGTTATCACTTACAAAAAGAACATTCGACCAAAAAAACTTATAAAAGGCACAGACACACTTCGATTCATCTTATATTCCTTTTCCACCTTCATCTAGAGATTGATCGAGAGGGTGAATTCGTGAGGCTTTTGAAAAAATAAAGAAAAAAAAAACTTGTCAAAATAGAGTCCGATGTAGGAGATAGTGATAAGTCTGGATTAAGCAAAGTAAAGATCTACAAAGTTGAGACATGATAACATTGGAGTTCTTACATGACCACACTAAGATATTGATCAGAATTTCTTTTTCTTTTTTAGGGTATATTCCTTTTGAAGCAGAACAATCTTGCCAATGATGTCTTGTCTCAAAATAAATGTGAAATTGAAAAAAGAAATTATATATTTTTGATTATTTGTATCATGAAAAAGTGTGATTTATTCACGGTTTTTACATATATAAAATCTGCATTCTCTTTACATATCCTCTTTATTATCTACCATGTCAAAAATGATAGAAAGTAGCATGCATAAAGATTTAAATTTGATATCACGGTCCGTTTTTCCACAACAACTTTAAGCTTCTCTCTCACATTTTGCCTTTTGGTGTATCGAGTGCTATTAATGTGAATATTCATATGGAGTGTCCTAATGAAAAATAATGAATAATATAACACCGAAGAAATTATACCAACACAACGTAAGGTCCTAATCAATATATAATCAAGCAAATTAGTGCAATGAAACCAAGAAAAATGATCCAATAAAGAGTCATTTTCCTTTGTCAAATTTATTAATCGTCGATGGGTCCTGATCATATAAAAGGGTTCATGCGTTTGTTAAATGCAAGTCTAATTTGAAATTAGCATCAAACGCGGCGCACATAGGGACGGAATCAAACGGATGAAGTCAAACTTCTTTAACAATTATTAGGCCCCTTTAGAAAAAATAAAATTATGAGGTTATTATAATTAAAGTTATTGATCTTTTCCAAGCCCAACTTCCTCCAATCCTGCCACCCCTTTTCTATGAAACTTTCCTCCTAATAGTAACGTCACCATCAAGATAAACAAATATTAAAATAATCTGCAGGTGCCGAATTGATGTGACAACATTAATCTAAGGTTGCATAGGTTGCGCAAACCTGAAATTTGCTTCTTGAAGTATTCGTGTGGAGATAAATGATCGTAATTTCATGATGTGATTATTCATTTTCTAAATCGAAAAGAAAATTCCTCATTCATTGACATGTATTAATGAATTTATGGAGGAAAAGAAAAAGAAGAATTAAAGCAGCCGCCTTTTTTTTCGAATTCGACATCGAGGCGCTTACCTCACCTAATCCTTCACCCCCACGAAGTAATTTTGACTTTGACTGATGAACCCTGGTCAACTCTCCAACTGAGAAGCGAGGCTGACGAAAGTGGGACCATTCCATTTTCTTGGAAAAAAAGAATTTCCAAATTACATTTTCTCATTCTTTATTAAATTTCTTTTTTCGATTTTAGCAACGTAAGAAGCTTTTTATTGTAACAAATGAAGCAGTATAATCCATCTTGCACCTTATTTTAGAACAAGAGCAGCCACGAAATTTTAAGTGTTTTCTTTTTCATCCGTACACCAAAATATAATAAGTTAAAGACGACAAGAAACTTTACCAAATCTTATTTTAGAGGGACGGTTTATATAGAATTTGAAAAAAATCAAATTACATATCAATCAATTCAGTATGCCCACGTCACATTTATTTTTTACATTACAAAAACTCTCAAATCGAAAAACTCATGTCATATTTACTCAAAAATTAATTTTTATGTCGTAAATTTAAAATTAGTTGATCCATGTTATATTTACTCCCAAATTGTTCACATGTAATATATTTATCCATAATTTTATTGGTAAATGAGGTACGATTACGACACAAATTAGTATGTGATCAATGTGGAGCCCGTGCACCTGTTCAGGAGTTTTTTGGGACACAAAGTATTGATTTGGGAGTAAAATACGAAACGGATGTACCAACTAACCCAATCTAATTTTTATTTTTTTTTTAAGCGGGACTGTTGACATTTGCCCAAGAGTTTATGGACAAACGAACAAAAAGCG
Organism: Corymbia maculata; assembly: GCA_014182735.1. NCBI lineage: Eukaryota > Viridiplantae > Streptophyta > Magnoliopsida > Myrtales > Myrtaceae > Corymbia > Corymbia maculata. The sequence goes on from CM024689.1 coordinate 19,815,837, forward strand.
ACCATTAATCCGAAGTCCCCCAACACGTGGCGACGAACGAGGGCCTGCCACGGACACGTGGGACCGTTTCGGGTTAACCAAGAGCGGCGCTTTTTCCTCAGTCCGCTTGTAGGAATCGTCGAAACTACGCGTCACGCGCAAAGCCTGTCTCGCCCCGTTAACGCGCTTTATCATCGTTTCCCCCTCCAACCTCCCCAAAATTTTAATAATAACAAATAAATAAATCAATCAAATTAAAAAGGAAAATGATATAGATATGTAATTTGATCCTATGATCCATGAACTTTAACTCATCCTATAATATAGTTTTGAAATTTTAATTTATTCAATATAATTTATAAATTGATACTTATTCAATATAGTCTCTATTGTAATCTTTTTTCCATTAATTCAAGACTAACGAGTACATTAAACATTTTCATATAGTTCGGCAGCTATATAGAATAGAGACTACAATGAATAAATTAAAAGTTTATGAATTATATTATGTATCGAGTTAAGGTTAAGATATCATACTGAATAAATTAAAATTATGTCGTTATTTTGAACTAAAAAATGAAAAAATATAAAAAAATATACAGAAAAAAATTGGGTGTTCATATATGGAGGTGTGAAAAGGAGCCCGTACTTTCCCACCACAAGCTCCCGGGCCGTCCTTATTAATTTCCGGGTCACCGCCAGTCTCAGCGTCATCCTCCACGTCTCTCTCTCTCTGCCCCGTCCCCGTTCCCATTCATTTCCACACCCACCAGCAGAACCAGGATCAAACATACAAAAAGAAGAGATCGAGTGAGCGAGCGAGAGAGAGAGAAGAGAGAGAGAGAGAGAGAGGATTCAGATTCGAGTTCAAGTTCGAGTTCGGCGACGATGCAAGCGACCCGGGACCCGCCTCGCCTCTCCGGCGACCGGGCGGAGATCCGAGGCGAGACCCGCGAGGAGGATCGGAGGGCCGAGGTCGGGACCCCCGCCTCCTCCCGCCGCGGAGACGGAAACCTAGAAGCGCCCGGAGCCGAGAGCCGGGAAAGGCCGCCGCTTTCGGGACGAGAAGGCGAGGACGACGAGGAAGGGCGGCGAGGACGAGAGGAGGAGGAGGAGGAGGAGGAGGAGGAGGAGGATGAGGAGGAGGAGGAGGGGGAGGAGGAGTTCACGTTCGCCTGCGCGGACCTGGGCGGCTCGCCGGTGGCGGCCGATGCCGTCTTCGAGAACGGCAAGATCCGGCCCGTCTACCCGCTCTTCGACCGGAAGCTCCTGTTCGGCGACGGCGGGGGCGCGTCGCCGGCGGCGTTGCCGCTGCGATCGCCCCTGAGGAAGCTCTTCGTGGAGGGGCGGGGCTCGGCGTCGGCGTCGGCGTCGTCGTCGAGCAGCGAGGAGGAGGAGGGCGACGAGCTGGCGGGGGTGCCGGAGGGGACGTACTGCGTGTGGCGGGGGAAGACCGTCGAGGAAGGGGAGGAGGCGTCGCCGGAGGGGTGCCGGAAGAGCTACTCCACGGGGTTCTCGAAGCTGTGGCGGTTCAGGGAGCTGGGGCGCCGGAGCAGCAGCGACGGGAAGGACGCTTTCGTGTTCCTGAACCCCAAGAGGAGAGGGAAGGAGGAGGGCGAGAAGGAGGGAGGGAAGAAGGCGGCGGCGCCCGCCACCTCGAAGGGAGGGAAGAAGGGCCATACGACGGCGGCGGCGGCGGCGCACGAGAAACATTACGCGAAGGCGAGGGCGGCGAGGGAAGGCGAGAAGAGGAGGTCCTACCTGCCGTACAAGCAGGTCGGATTCTTCACTAACGTCAATGGGATGAGCCGGAATGTTAATCCTTTCTAGGTTTTTTATATATATATATATAAATTTTGGAGGTTTTTTTGCGTCTCTTTTTTTTTTTTTTAATCTATTAATTCCTATCTATTGTCAAGGCAATAGAAATGTCGATTTATGTGGATGTGTAGATATTGCCAGGCTGAGGATTGTGGGATTTAGATGTAATGAGGTTTCTTGCTGCTGTATATGTATGTAAGTTTTCAGATGCAAAATGTTGATTTTTAGCAGTTTATTGTCCAAGAATTAGAGTCCATTGAACACGAGCAATGACACAAGAATCACATTTTATAACAAAAATTATCTCTAAATTCATGAATTGAACACATAATTCATGGATTACATCAAATATATATTAAAAGTCTATGGATTACTTTAAACAAATTAAAAGTTCAAGAATCACATTGCTTATTGGACTAAATTTTAAAGACTACATTAAATAAATTAAAAATTCATGAATTCATTACATATCAAGTCATGGTTTAGAAATTATTCACGTTGTCTTCCCATTTTTATTCTATGTCTGGCAACAAGTGTAATTTCGACTCTCCTAGTCAGCATTTTCCATCGACGATTGGACGGAAATACGGAATTGTCTTGAAATCGTGTGTGTACATTAGTTTGGAGACCAAATCCGTCACAAGATAACCTAATAGCGATCAAACAATGTTAATGATTGATTTTCAAAATTAGTGATACCACAGAGTAGAGATGGGCTTTCCAAGAAGTTAATTGTAATTAGCGCATAATGAAGAGCTTATTTAATTAATATACTAGTTATATAAACACTTCTCAAGATATTTAACTTTAATTGAACCAAAAAAATACAAAGAGAAGAGAACGCAACATAGTCAACAAAACCTAGTTAATTAAGATAAGACAAAGTTTAATTTTCTTTTTCTGATTGTGAAGCGACAAGCGAAAGAGTCCAGCCATTCCCATCATCATCATCATCTAAATTGAGATTATCTTAACTGCTTTGGAGACTATTCTTGTCTTGGCTGTTCGATTATTTCGTCATATTGGATTACTACTTGTAATTCGTCTCTATAGCTCTTTCTCGCAATTACTCGATTTTTGCAATCTCACTTCGATGTGGGTATAAGTTTTCTTAAAGTTGATTAAATATGAAATTTAAGTAATATGAATCAATTTGAACGTGAGTCGGATCAAGTCGGTTCACATATGAGTTACTAAATTTATATTTATATGAAATTGGGTCAATTTTGACCGGATCATTTTCGACCCGACCTGTCTCATATAGCTCATCTCCCTCCTTATATGCTAAGGTGCGTTTGCTCCTATTAATGTTTGCTTTCATTGCAACGAGGTGACGAGGAAAAAGCGTGCACTAAAATTTGTCTATAATTTTAATTGAGTATAAAATCACATATCACGTTGCATTAATTTCTAGATTATGCAAGTGATTAATAATAGTTTCTGGCTACAAGGGGGAGTTTTGTAGCAATGTAGGTCTTCTCCATACTTTAAATTTCCTTGCCATTACCTAGAAAATTACAGGTGATTAGCTTGTTTCCGTGTATTATCAATGGATGAACTATCTTTCATCTCGTACAATGCTTCCCTTCGTGCCTCAATGGATGTCAATCATTAGTAATGCCACGATAGCCTCATCGATAGATCAACTGTTGACATCCATAGTAGTGAGAGAACTATTGTGACAAGTAAAATATTCGTATCATGCATTAACATCACATTAATGCCATATGTCTCTTGGTAATGGGTACAAGTCAAATCTATTTAGTGCATTTTGAATTGATGGCACTAAATTCGGTTGGGAGAATATTGAAAATGATGAATTTCTTTTGGTTTTTATGAAAAGTGGTATCCGAATCTTGTGGCTTGACTAGTCGTGCGAGTAAATGCAAATCGTCTCATTTCACATGCATAGGATAGGGTTCCACTCATAAAGAGGCTAGTGTAATTCTTAAGGTTAAGCGTAAATGGGCGGTGCCATAATTTCAACAAAAGATTTATTGAGTTCAATTTGAACGCTCAGCTTCTAAGTCAATTCCTTGGAGATTAAAAAAATACAAAATCATCCTTAAGATGGTAATTATCATATTACTAAATTCAAGGAAAATTTCACTTTACCCCACTCACATGTTCTTTTACACATTAACCCAAAACTTCAAATCCCTTCACTTCAAACACCTTGAACTCCTACCCCTCTTATACATTCGACATTCGAATTTTAAATCCTCGAGCTTTTCCCTCCAAAACTCTCACGTTTTTGCTTGGTACACCTCATACTCCAATTTTTTGTTATTTTCCCCATGAAATGTACCATGTACATGATTAAATTGAAAATGCCAATCGATACGAACAATTTGACTCGTCTTTACATTCTAAGCATCCTAGATTTGATGTAGTTGATTTTGGCATCCAGGATTTCCAGTTCGAGATGTAGGGGTCATTCGTTCATATCACACCAACTATGAGCAAACTGATTTGGATCAGGACCATTTGTAATCGGTTTATGAGACTTGTAAGGTGTTTCATGAGCATCCAAATAACAAGTCTCGAAATCATACCCTTGTGTTATGAGATAAACTCTACATTTTAGAGTTTGTAAAAGAAAATTGCAATTTATAGGGAATTTTGCATTGTCGGAAAATTTCAAATAAGAACTTGAAGTGAGGTCATATTCTCAAAAAATGCCCAAAATTGATATTGTCTCAAATAAGGGTCTTCAGTTGGTAATTTAGTCTCAAATAAGGCCCTAGCTTTACCAACTCACAAAATCTCGCTCACATCCAAGGACATTCTCATCCAAGTAGAATTTCATTTCTTTGTTTTTCATTTTCTCTCTCTCTCTCTTTGTTTCATGCTTTTCGTTTTCTTTATCACGCAACAGTGATATTTGAATATATTCTTGCAAACAAACAATCATAAACAGCACGAGCGGTAGAGCGGTAGAGCGGTGAACTAACCTGCAAATGGGTGGATAAACCAGTTCCCTTTCCAAAGGGGCAATGGTGATCAGGTGCATGTAAGACGAGTGTACTTACGTGCTGGCAAGCTCCACTCTTCAAGTCGAATCTGCATAATCCGTAGCCCTTCTTCATTTCGGTGCACCCTTTCGCCGTGCAACCATCAAGATAATAATGACGCGGAATAATTTCGACTCAAAGACAGCGCATGATTGCCCAAGAAGTTCATCTTCACCAATCTTCGCTGTACCTCATCCAATTCAAAGACATGGAACCAACTAGCTCCGTTTCTTATATTCCATCTGGAGGGGTCCTCTGCCTCCATTTCAGAGTCATAAATAACAGAGCAGTCACTGTCGAGCAGTGCCTCGTAAAAGTTCTCCTCTTCCTCAGCTAAGTCGACCACATTATTGGCAAGGCTCCTCTTAGTTCAACCCAGAGGAGGCTTCTTCATTTTTTCAATGCGAAGAATCTCGTGCTTCATGATGTAGAGGAAGCAGAATCGAGCCAATTTGGTTTTGGCAAGATGACCCCAGAGGAGGTTTGTGATGCGCATTCATCAATTCCTCTTGAGGAGGAGGAGATTCGAAACGCTCGGCCTCACATATTCATTTCTTTTGCAGTTGAAACAATTGAGAAGAAATCGCACGACGCAGTTCCGTGTTCCCTGAAACATAGAGTAGCCGAATCAACATACGATCCCTGTGGAATAGTTTTTGGGGGGCCACCAACCGTTTTGTCTTGGATCGTGAGATGTACAGGGTTCTGCAATATTTTGTATATGGATGTTGAATATCGCCCCATAATATTTTGAGCATGTTAGGAATGTTTGGTGGCGTAGAGAGGAAACATGAAATTGGGTTCGTTGCCGGGAGAAAGATGCAGCGACAAAAAATTTTGCGAGCGTGTTTGTTGAAGTTGAAATCAGAAGATGACCCAGAGAAAGAAAACAAAAACATGAAGCAAAGAAAGAAAGAAAAGAAAAGAAAAATCAAGAAACAAATGTACTTGGACGAGAATGCCCTTGAACGTGGATGGGATTTGGCTAAACATAGATCTTATTTGACACTAAATTAACCACTTGAAGCCCTTATTTGAGATTAAATTTGATTATTTGAAATTTTTATTTAAGATAATATTCACTTTAGACACTCTTGACCCCACTTCGGGTTTTTATTTAAAATTTTCCCGAAAACTTATATAGAATGCACGTGCTAGATACTTCAAAGAGGAAATTCATTTACAAATTACAACAAAATCTAGTGGAATTTTGATGAGAAAAAGGAAGTTTAGGTGGAAGTTGGTACCTACATAAAAGGCATGGGACAACTTTGATTGACAGTAGGACGAGATTCGAATCCATTACACCAGTTTCGCTCCTCCACCTTTTTGAACTTTCCAGTACCAATATTGCAATTTGAAGTTCAGCAAAAAAAAAAAATGAAAAAAAAATGCATTTTTAAGGGACGCACGGTGTAAATAATTTTGTGGGGCAAATGAAATTGACACGGTAAAAACCGGGTTCTATTTAGAATTTATTGTTTTTAATGCCGTTCATCCATTAAATTTTTATTTTACAAAACATTTGAAATATATCAAAATATTAAAATCATGTATAATTTTAAATTTTTTTCTTGGAATTGGAATGATTCTTTTCAATTTGAAATTTGAAATAGGAAAGGCATAAATTGAATTAGTAATAAATAGTTGAGAAATTGTCCTGAATAGACACATTTATTCATTCAAAAGACATCAATGGAGGAGCCGATTTGAAACCATACCGACTGTCGGGACAATTTTAGAGCAATGTAGTGGTCCTTGCAGTGATGAGAAGATGGCAAGGCTTATAGATTTATTACAAACTAGATTAACGTTGAGTCACCAACATGAAATATCAGAGTGTTAAAGAACAATACACATATAAAAATCGAAAATTGGCATAAATATTTCCTCTTCTCAGTGAACCAGCTCGGCTCTTCGATTATTGTCCGTCCAGCGGGCAAGCCAAAAAGGATGTGGCTGGAAATGCAGAGCTATTGCCCCGGCAGGGCCGATCTGAATTTCAGATGACAGGAGATGTGCTTGAGATGGCTCCGTTGTTTTGCTCTTGACCACGAAGTGCACAGGATGGAGCTTAGATGGAGCTATGAGACTAAGTGAATGTACGTGCGGAGGAAGATAAAATTGCACGAAAGTGAATTGGGCGAGAGATAAATTCATGCCATGAATAGATAGACACATTTATTGTTTAAGACAAGTGTGCTTTTACATGCATGAAAATATAACTGTGATTCACTTAGCATAGATCTCACATTGTTACATATTTAAGTATCGGATTATGCTTTCATTTAACAATTTAAATAAAGCTTAAACTCTTATATTAGTTTAAATTGTTAAATGAAAGAAATAAATATTGGTACTACTGCAAGGAGCAAGCTTAAAGAGAGGGAGGGGGTTTACGAAGGATATAGATTAAGATTAAAAAAAAATTGACAAGTGGGCCATTATGAATAAGTGGTCATCAATGAGTGGAATGATGCATGACTTTTGTGACAAGATAAATTTACTCAATATTTTCTGGTTTCTATATCCCGAAAGAACAATACAAAGAACGTTAAGATTGATTGCAAAATGAATATACTTAATGATATGACAAAGAAAAAATATTTTTCAAGAAGTTTATTGTAATGAGCATGTAATGAAGAGCTTATCAAATTGTGTAATGTATAAACAAGAAAAACGATTGGATGATAGTTTTTAATATACTATGAGAATAACAGTCTATTCTAGACCACAAAAAATCAAATAATGAAAATTATAAATTATTGTTGAGCCTACTTCTTCAAGAATATATAATTTACAACAAGTTATTATTCTCACGTTAGTCCAAAAATTATTATGCTAGCAAAATCTTATAAACAATGTTCAAGATATTTAACTTTAATTAAACATTAAAAAAAGAAAAAGAAAAGGCACGATTGTCAACAAAACCTAATTAATTAAGATAAGCAAAGTCTAATTTCCTTTTCTGATTATGAAGAGCGACAAGCAGAAGAGTCAAGCCATCCCATCGTCGTTTTTTACTTCATTTGTTTCGAAAAAAAAAATTTAATTTAATTTTTTTAAAAGTGATAGCTCACATAGTGATATTGGATTTACAACAGGCAAAATATATAACACTTCTGCCACGTTATATAAGGTAAATTTTTGCTTTCGTTGCAACGAGGCGACATGGAAAAAGGGCACACTACAATTTTTCTATAATTTAATTGAGGATTATAACACACGTTTTTTTTTTCAGATAAAAAAAAGGATTATAGTACACGTAATGTGGTATAAATCCTAGGTTATGCAAGTGATTAATTATAGTTTCTGGCTACAAGGGAGAGTTTTGTCGCAATGTATGTCTTCTTCAAACTTTAAATTTCCTTACCATTACCTTGAAATCAGGTTAGCTTGTTTCTGCACATTATCAACGGATGAAAGATTCTTAATCTCGTACGGTGCTTCCCTCCATGCCTCAACGGGCATCGGATATTAGTAATGCGACAATGACCTCATCGGTAGATTGACAGTCGACATTAATCAAAGTGAGAGAACTACTGTGATGAATAGAATATTTGTATCCTACGTTAGCATCACATTAGCGCCGTAACGTGTACAAGTCAAATCTATTTGATGCATTCTGAATTAATGGCACTAAATTCGGTCAGGAGAACATTGAAAATGTCGGATTTCTTTGGCATTTTATAACATGCAGTATCCGAATTTTGTGGTTCGACTAATCCCACATGTAGCGAGCGTGATTCTCAAGGTTAAACATAAGTAGGCGATGCCGTGATTTGAGCAAAAAATTTATCAAGTTCAATTTGAAAGCTAAGCCACTAAATCAATTCCTGGGGGATTCAAAAATATATACAATCATCCTTAAGATGGTAATTATCCCTCTCGAATCTAACCCTAAAGTTGACGTAGTTGATTTAGGCATCCGGGATTTCCAATTTGGATTGTAGAGGTCATCCGCTCAAATTGCACCTATTAGATGTAAACTAATCTGGATCAGGATCACTTGCAATCGGTTTATAAGACATGTGAGATTTTCCATAAGCATCCATATTATAGGTCTCAAGGTCATTCCCTTGCATTATGAGATAAACTTTACATTTTGGAATTCGTAAAAGAAAACGTGCTTTCGAGGAAATTTCACAATTTCAGAAAATTTATATCGAATGTACATACCACATATTTCTAAAAGGAAATTCATTCACAAATTACAAAAAATCTAGGTGGAATTGTGATTAGAAAAAAAAAAAAAAAAGGAAGAAGGAAGTTTAGGTGGAAGTTGGTACCTAACATATAAGGCATCGGACAACTTTTATTGACATTAAGACAAGATTCGAATCCATTACACCAATTTCGCTCCTCCACCTTTTTGAACTTCCAGTACCAATAATTGCAATTTGAAGTTAAGCGAAAAAAATGCATTTAAAGGGGACAACACGTGCTGTAAATAATTTTGTGGGACAAATGAAATTGACATGATGAAATCAGGGATCTATAATGATAATTTTGATTCTGGCCAAATCTATTTTTCAGTTCCCTATAACATATTTGAAACAAAAATGTGTTTGGTAATACAATTTATTTTATTTTATTTTATTTCTAGAACTAATTTTTAGTTCGGAAGTAGATTTGGAACATAAATAAGAAATAATTTTTTTTTTACTTTTTCGTTTTTGGAATAAAGAGATAAATAAAAACTTTTCTTATCATTCACTTTGCCTTCCGCCATTTGATGCATGTGGCCGCCGCTTGCCACCCGTCAATGAATGGAAAAGAATGTAAGAGAAGGAAATTTTGTGTCGTTATCAAATGTATAAATATATTCAAAAACTCATATAGGGAATACAAATAGTAATTAGGCCAGAGATCTAATCTATTTTAGAAACATTATCAATTGCACTATTAAAATTATTGTTACAATCATCCATTACATTTTTATTTAACCTCAAGTACTTGAAATAAATCAGAGCATTAAACTCATGTATATTTATTTATTTTGACAATATTTTGGAATTGGAATTATTCTTTTTAGTTTTAAATTTGGAAAAACTAAAGCCATAAATTGAATTAGTAATAAGTAGTTGATGGGTTGTCTTGAGTAGACATGTTTATTCGTTCAAAAGACGTCAATGGAGAAGCCAATTCGAAACCATACCGGCTGTTCGGACGATTTCGAAGCAATTTAGCAGTCCTGGCATTGATGAGAAGATGACAGGGCTTATTATAGATTTATTGCAAACTGGAAAACTTTGAGTTGACAACATGAAACATTAGAGTGTCAAAGAACAATATTCTTATAAAATCCAAATTTGGCTTAAGTACATCCACTGTTCGGCGAATTAGCTCGGCTCTTTGATTGTTGTCGTATCCAAATGCATAACTAGTGCCCGAGTCGGGCAATTTGAACTTTTAGATGACAGGATGCATGATTGAGATCGCTCAGTTGTTCTGCACTTGAGCACAAGGAGCGCATGATGGGGCTTGGATGGAGTTATGAAACTATGCAAATGTAGAGTTCGTTCATTTAGATCGCATCAATTAAGTCTAAACTAATCCGGATCGAGACCACTCACAGTCTATTTATGAGACTTGCAGGGGCTTTCATGAGCATCCCAATAACATATCTCAATCTCATACTCTTGCATTATAAGATAAACTTTACATTTTGAAATTTGTAAAATAAAATCTCTTTTTGGAGGGAATTTTGCAATTATAGATGATCGTTTACCTAAGCTCCTTTAAGACTTCATTTGTTTCGCGATAAATAAATATTTTCCAAAATTTGATTACTTGTATTCCTTAAAATAATTAGTCGATAAAAAATATTCTTATTATCGACAACATTTTATGTCTAAATATTTTGTGAACAATAAAAATATTTTTTATTCATTTATTTTTATAAGAGATATAAATGATCATTTAAAAAAAAAATATTTTTCAAATCATCTATTTTTCATGAAAAAAATAAAAGTTAAATGCTTATTAACAACAAGGCGAGATTCTTGATTGGAATCCATTACTCGATTCAGTTTTCGCACGATTTTTCCTCCTTTTACCCCAATTTCACTTCTCTACCTTTGAATTTCCAGTACCGACAATTGTAATTTGAAGTTCAGAAAAAAAAAAATATTGCCAAGGAGCAGGCGGTGTAAATAATTTTGTGGGACAAATGGGTTTCACTCCAATAATGGAAATCTCCTCCTTAGAGTCAGACCTGCCGAAAAAGCCGGGGAATAACTCGATAGGACATCAAACGCATTTGAAACGATTTTCATTTAAAATTTGTTGTTTTAACATCATTCGTCCATCAATTTTTATTTAACATGAAACACTTTATTTATTTTTTTGGTCGGTTAAGATGAAACACTTGAAAATATCAAAATATCAACATATAAAATCATATAAATTTTTCTCATAATCTTCTGGAATTTGAATGGTTCTTTTCATTTTTAACTTTTGGAAAAAGGAAAGTCATAAATCGAATTAATATTAAACAGTTGATGAGTCGTCCCGAAAAGGCACGACAGTCAACAAAACCCAATTAATTAAGATAAGCAAAGTCTGATTTCCTTTTCTGATTGTGAAGAGCAACAAGTGGAAGAGTCGAGCCATCCCACCATCGTTTATGACTTTATTTGTTTTGGAAAAAATAAATAATTTATAATATAACTTTTTGAAAGTGATAGCTCATATCGTGATATTGGATTTACGACAGGTAAATTATGCAACACTTCTGCCACGTTATGTGAGGTAAGGTGCGTTTTGTCATACTAATGTTTGCTTTCATTGCAACGAGGCGATATGGAAAAAGGGTAACTGCATTTTGTCTATAACTTAATTGAGGATTATATTATCCCTCTTTTTCTGACAAAAAAAGGATTATATTACACGTCATATAAATTCTAGGTTATGCAAATAATTAATTATAGTTTCGGGCCAAAGGAGGTGTTTTGTCGCCACGCATGTCTTCTTCAAACTTTAAATTTTCTTGCCATTACCTGAAAACTACAGGTGATTAGCTTGTTTCTGCGTATTTTCAATTGATGAAAGATCCTTAATCTCGTACGGTACTTTCCTCCATGCCTCGATGTGCGTTGGCTAGTAGTAATGCCACAATGACCTCATCAGTAGATTGATGGTCGACATTTATCGAAGTGAGAGAACTACTATGAGAATAGAATATTTGAATCCTACGTTAACGTCACACTAACACCATATAACTCCTGATATTGTGTACAAGTCAAATCTATTTGATGCATTCTAAATTGATGGCACTGAATTTGGTCAAGAGAACATTGAAAACGTTCGATTTCTTTTGCTTTTTATAACATGCAGTATCCAAATCTTGTGGTCCGACTAATCCCACAAGTACCTGCAAATCATTTCATTCGCATGCATAAAGGTCTCCACCCATAAAGTAGCGAGTGTGATTCTCAAGATTAAACATAGGTAGGCGACGCCGTGATTTGAGCAAAAGATTTATGAAGTTCAATTTGAACACTCAGCCACTAAGTCAATTCCTTGGGATTAAAAAAATACAAAATCATCCTTACGATGGTAATTATCATATTACTTAAATCAAGGAAAAAAGTTTGACCGAAAAAAATTCAAGGAAAATTTCACTTAACCCCAAAGTCACAAGTTCCTTTTTACATTAACCCAAAACTTCAAATCTCTTCACTTTAAACTCCTTGAATACTTATACATGCAACATTGAATTTTAAATCCTTACACTTCCCCCTCCCCCCAAAAAAAAAAAACTCATCTTTTTGCTAGCCAAACCTCATACTCCAAATCCTTTGCTTTACCCTCTTGAATCTGACCCTAGAGTTGACACAGTTGATTTAGGCATCCAGGATTTCTGGTTCGGGATGTAGAGGTCGTTCGCTCAGATTGCACCAATTAGGTGTAAATTGATATGGATCGAAATCGCTTGTAATCGAATTATGAGACATGTAAGGTGTTCCATGAATATTCATATAACAAGTCTCAAGATCATATCCTTGCGTTATGAGATAAACTTTACATTTTGGAGTTTGTAAAAGAAAAACTCACTTTGGAGGAAATTTCACATTTTTAGAAAACTTATATAATGTACATACCGCATATTTTTCCAAGGAAATTCATTCACAAATAACAACAAAATCTTGGTGGAATTGTGATATATGACACACATATATATAAAGGAATTTTAGGTGGAAGTTGTTACCTACATAAGAGGCATCGGTCAACTTTGATTGACATTAAGACGAGATTCGAATCCATTACACCAATTTCACTCCTCCACCTTTTTGAACTTTCCAGTACCATTAATTGCAATTTGAAGTTCAGCAAAAAAAAAAAATGCATTTTTATGGGACACACAATGTAAATAATTTTGTGGGACAAATGAAATTGACACGGTGAAATCTGGGGTTTATTTAGGGTGCGCATAATAATAATAATATTTTTAGTTAGATTTATGTTTTTGTTTTTTAGAATGGGTTTGGAATAGAAATTTGTTCGGTAATGCAATTTCATTTATTTATTTCCAGAACAAATTTTTAGTCTAGAAATGAGTTTGTAATAGGAATGATAAATTATTTTTTTTTACTTTTATGTTTTTGGAATAAAGAGAGGAATAAAGACTCTCATCGCTCGCCCTCGCCTCCCACCATCTGCTGCAAGTAGTCATTGCTTGTTGCTCGTCAATGAATGGAAAAGAACGTAAGGGGAAGAAATTTTGCATCATTACTAAACAAGAAAATCTATTCAAAAACTCGTCTAGGGAATAGAAATAAATATAAAAATTTGGCCAAAGATCTAAGCTATTCTAGAAATAGAATAGTTATTATTCGTGCCCTAAAAAATTATTATTTAAATCATTCATTAAATTTTTATTTGACGTCAAACACTTGAAATATATCAGAACATTAAAATCACGGGTACTTTTCTTTTTTTACAATTTTTTGGAATTGGAATGATTCTTTTCAGTTTTAAATTTGGAAAAACTAAAGTCATAAATTAAATCAGTAATAAGTAGTTGATGGGTTGTCCTGAATAGACATGTTTATTAGTTCAAAAGACGTCAATGGAGAAGCCAATTCGAAACCATATTGGCTGTCCGGACGATTTCGGAACATTTAGCAGTCCTTGCATTGATGAGAAGATGACGAGGGTTATTATAGAATTATTGCAAACTGAATTGATTTTGAGTTGACAACATGAAATATTAGAGTGTCAAAGAACAATATCCATATCAAAATCCAAGTTTAGCTTAAATATATCCGCTTTTCAGTGAACCAGCTCGGCTCTCTTATTGTTGTCACGTTAGTGGGCCGGGCAGTCTGAACTTCAGATGCAGGATGCACGACTGAGATTGCCAGGTTGTCCTGCACTCGAGCGCAAGGAGAGCACGATGGAGCTTGGATGGAATTATGAAACTATGCAAATGCAGAGGTTGTTCGTTTGGATCGCACCAATTAGGTGCAAACTGATGTGAATCAAGACCACTTGCAATCTGTGTTATGAGACATGCAAGGGGTTTCATGAACATCCCAATAACATATCTCGATCTCACTCTTGCATTAGAAGATAAACTTTGCATTTTGGAATGTGTAAAATAAAAACACATTTTGGAGGGAATTTCGCAGTTACAGACAATCTTATACTTAAACTTATCTGAGGCTTCGTTTGTTTTGCAGTAAATAAATATTTTTCAAAATTTGATCACTTATATCCTTTAAAATAATTAGCCACTTAAAAATATCATATTGCCGATAATATTTTATATCTAAATATATTTGTGAATGATAAAAGTATTTCTCGCTTTTTCATTTTTATTAGTGATATAAATAATAATTTTATAAAATATTTTTTAAAATTATATATCTTTCACAAAACAAATGGAATTTACATGTGAATTGACATCAAGACGAGATTCTTGATTAGTATCCATTACTTGATTCAGTTCTCGCACGATTTTTCCTCCTTTTACCCCAATTTCACTCCTCCACCTTTTGAACTTTCCAGTACCAATAATTGCAATTTGAAGTTCAGAAAAAAAAAAAAATCATTCTTAAGGGGCATGTGGTGTAAATAATTCTGTCGAACAAATGAGATTCCCTTCAATAATTGAAATCTACTCTCAGTCAGATCTGCCATAAAAGCCTAGGAATAACTCGATAGGACATCAAACTTTATTTGAAACGATTTCTATTTAAAATTCATTGTTTTAGCAACATTCGCCCATTAAATTTTTATTGAACATGAAACACTTGAAAATATCACAATATCAACATGCAAAAATCATATAAATTATTCTTATTAGCTTTTAGGAATTTGAATGGTCCTTCTCATTTTTAATTTTTGAAAAAGAAGGAAAGTCATAAATCGAATTAATACTAAATTATCGGATGAGTTGTCCTGAATAGACGCATTGTTTATTTGTTCAAAAGATGCATCATTCTTTTAATTTGAATGGTACTGCGGATGCATTCATCGACATGGAAAGGAGGAAGACGCTCGGTCTGCGATCTATCCCTCTATTCCAGATGTTACCAAGAGTATTTTTATACAAGCGATCCGCCGAGAGTGCTTCCGTTCCAGACGATGTAATGTCGAGCTTCTCGTTTAACAAATCTCTGCTGTTCATCAAGAATTTGGCTGGAAGAGAGACGGTATGTCAATATGTTAGGTGGGTACAATGATGGAGATCCTCTCAGATTTCAGAGGTGCAAATTTACCGTCTTGCAGATCTGAAAAACCAGACCTGTTCCTGGAAGCCCCGCCCCCACCATGTTCTGCAATTAAGAGCACGACGCAGGACCGCTCCCGAGCCTTTCAACCACGCATTTTTCGCTTCCACATTTCAAATTGGCAACGTACAGGTCGCTCTCCAGCGTCTCGCATGGTCCTGCAGCATGTCTGTTCATCTTTGTTGGAATTTCTAGAGGTCGAGATTGGTTGGATTTCGCTTCGCATTAATTCCCGTCCTTACCATTGAGGTTGTATGCACCGTGTCAGTGTCGAAAACAGTAATGTGAACCGAAGGAGCAGTGCAGCAGATGAGTCTGCTGGTTTTTACTGCAAAAACAGCTCATGTTTTCGAATTCGGCTGCTCTTTTGACATTTTGATGTGAAGTGAGGCTAGCATGATGGATCAGGCATGAAAGCCAGACTAAGATGTCACCCGATTGCTAGCTGCTATGCGACATTTAAGCTAGTGCGAACAGAACCGACATAATGACGAGCCAGAAGAGAGCTTCTTCGAACATAGTTGTTCGAGGACTCAGTAGATCTGCTGATCATATAGTCCCAACCTATTAACAAATCAACATTGTTCAACACAAATAAACAATGATATCACAACCCACAAAACAAAAGACTGAACACAACCTAAACAGATGAGTTTCGGCTTCAAACAGACTCGGCATTTGATCGAGAGCGATCGTTGGAATCAAGAGATAGAGAACCTCCTTCTCCTTGGCTTGGTAACGTCGACAGCATCCTCTATGTTGGACGTGTCCTTCGACCCGTGCTTGAAGGGGTTTAACTTCCCGAGAGTCTTCGACATTGAAGAGAAGAAGGTGTGGCGCTTCTGGCCGCCTTTCGCTGATGTCGTCCCGTGATTGTTCTTCTGCAAGTCCGTGATGTACATCTTCATCTTCATCAGCTCGGACCGCAGCTCTTCATTCTCCTTTATCAGGGTCGAATCGGCTTGCACCTGATGCCTCGTCGTCACAGCGTCCGGCCCTTTCTCCGGACCTTTCTCTGGCCCTTTCTGGTCCTCTGCGCCGCTCCTCAGCTTCAGCTGATCGTAGTAGAGTGCGTGCAGGACGATCTGCACAGGCAGCCGCTTGTTCTTCGAAGCATGGACCCGGGCTTCATAAGATAGTTTCAGCGGGTCCATCACGCTGCACGCCTTCTCTCGCTCAATCTCGTCGAGGTTCGGGTGAGACTGCAAAGTTGTATTGATTGTCATCTCTAACACTATACACAAAAACATGTTCTATGACTAGGAAAAGGATCTATGAATGTGATGAACAATGATGCTCGTTGTCAAGAGAAGATGCGGGTATTACAATGAAGATTGAAGCTAAAAAAAGCTTATGATCCTCACCTTCAAGTAGATATCAATTGCACGATAAAGATCATCGTCGACCTTTCGGGCTCCTTTAGGCACGATATTAGCAATCCCATTGAACTTTGCGATGCTGAGCTCGCCGTAGGAGGCGATCTCGCCGAGATAAGCATCCACCGTCTTAGTGACCCTCTGCATAGCGGCGGAACAGGTCTCCCTGAAGTCCCCACCGTTGAAGACCGCCATGCTCTTCTCCTTCTCCACAAACCCGGACACGATCCTCCTCACGCTGTCCAGATCGAAGAGCCTCTCGCCATCATAGGTAAACGAAAGCACCAGGAGGTCGTCGACTGTCACATGCTCGAGGATGACCGATATTCGCTTTTCGAGCTCGTTCTTGCAGCCGGTCGAGACCTTGAGATAAATGGCCGAACGGAGGAGGCAACACAGGAAGTTGATTGGGAAAGCAGCCTTCTCCGAGGGCAAGAGCGAAACTATCGATTCGAGAATCTCTCTCTGTCGGGTCCTGATGTTCGGGTCATCGAAGTCCGCAGACCTGATTCCGTTGCCCGTGTGGTCTCGCACAAGATCTCGCAGCGCTCTTTCTGTGTATGTTATGATGGCGCTAGCCAAAGTCAGAGATTTCGCGCCTCGTTGCTTCATCGCCATGATGATCTTTCCGAAGAAAGTAACACTCAGTATCGATAGCTCCTCGGTCCACCAGTTGGTCGGAGAGCGGCTCGGGAAATTGGCCTCGTTACATGCCTGCACAAGCATATCCTTCCTCGGTTAAATTTCCAGCCAATGAATGCATCTCAAAGTGAGGGGACAATTCAAGAGGAGGGAGTCGGGTTTACATTAGAACTGACTAAATCGACGCATCTCTGGACAATTTTAAGGTCTTCGGCCATCGGGAGAAGATCTTCACACGACTTGAGCACGACGATGGCGCCAGACAGGCTCGACAAGGCCACTTGTGCGAGGAAATCATCAGTGCGCCCTGCAAGGTTGTTGTCGCAGTATTGATCCGTCATCTGGAGGTACTCCGCTGCACAGCGTAGAGCCGCCACATTGTGGACAGTGATCTCAAAGTTGACGCCATAGCAGAACTTTGCTGCTTTCTCGAAGATCTCAGGGCCTCCGGGGATGTTGGATAAATCTATCCTCGCGAGGTCTGCTTCTTTAGTTTCCATGATCAGTTTCCTAATGTAGTTGCTCTTTGCCAATAGCATGAACTGCCATGAAAATTGAATGTTAAGCTTACACGCATAATTGATTAGCTTGATCAGGCATAACATAAATTACGAAACATGGTTCTTATTACCTTGTGAAGGGAGAAATTCGCTTCTCCCACCCGAACGACCACGTCAGTCGGAATCTCCTGAGAGAAGACCCTGCATCCAAATTCCATTGCAATCACTAATTAGAGACTGGCCATACATGAAACAAGAACAAGCATGATAAGATCGATGTATCTGATTAAACGGTACAGTACCACTGGCCGGTTCTCTCCATTGCAATAGAGAGCCTCTCATTGGCCCGGACAGGCGTCGCCATGACTATGTCAATGCAGGATGAAAGGAACACGAAATGAGATAGATTCTTGCGGCTTCAACTGGAGCTCATGCAACCATGAATCTGTTTACACGCCGGTTTTGAAGATATTAGGTGGTTTCTGAGGTCAAGCATTCAACAATGAAATTTAGAAAAGAAGACTCTCGCTTTGATAGGAACATCTATAAAAGCAATCTACACCATGGAAAGCAGTAGCGAAGCCCTTAATGAAAATCAGCGGCAACTTTTTCACTTCATCACAAGTACTGTCATAGCTTTTCCAACATCTTATGAGACATATTAAGGAACTGCCATAAGCAGTACGGATCGACGAGATCTACCATTTTACAACCAACACGACATCATAAAAGACTGTAGGACTACACTAACCAAACCCACAAGCAGAAGAAACTAGCAGCGAATCGCTCCTACTACTTTCAACCCATGCCTAATCTCCTCAAAATGAAACCAGAATTTTGTTTGAAAGATTAGTAACCATCAGCCCTACCAAAATGTTATAAAAGACATGATTAAATTGCTGGTAAAGCTTCTGTACATAGTCAGTAGACTTATAGCCGAATTGAGCACAATTTCTTTACACAAGCACTTCGATGAAGTCAAGCATTGGGCGCGACAGATCACAACGGGTTCTTTTAGCATCCGTATACTGTATTTTCATAACAGCAAGATCTCATAGATTCATAGGCAAATCTGGGTTATCAAATGATCATTCCGCTACACTAGGGAAAGTAAGCACTCTTTCGTGTCTCCAACAAAGACAGAGATCATCAACTAGAAATCATTCGTATTCCCTTCCCTGCACTGATGTCTCTCTCTTCAGCTAGTAAAAGAGCTACGAATTCTTCTCCCCGCCTTTCTTTCTCGGTTTCTTTTGCTACTCACCGAAAAGATTCATCACACCCACGTTCTTCCATGATCAACAACCTTAAAACCCCAGAGACTCACCACAAACCAGCACGAGAACTAAACTGAACTCAAGCCAAGAACTGAGCCCGCAGGCAACGGCGGTTGAAAAGCCAAGTCCGTCAAGAATATGTCAACGTGGAGATCAAGCAGAAGCTTACCAGTGCGAAGCTAGTGAGAGAAAGCTGAGTGAGCACAGATGGATCGATGGAGGGAGAGGCACCTTTCTCCTTTGTATCTGCAAATCTCCCGAGCAGATAATCGGATAACAAAAAGTGCTGCCAGGCCGTCTTATAAAAGACAGATGTTGAAAGAGAAATAACCAAGAACCATTATTCTCATCGACGTCGAAAAGAACAGCGGGAGACGGAGAACAAGTGGACAGAACTCGTTCAGCGACCCGAGGCCCGAAAGTCAAGGATGGCGCAGTGCCATGTCATCGTCTTCCTGCACCCCCCGCGCAGACAAGGACGCTGACTGACACGTGTGGGGGCCCCCCCGGCGCGGCCCTGACCAATGACCAGCCAATGGGCGGCTCCCACGTGGAGGGCGTGTCGACTCGCCTTGAGGGGTAATGGATACCTACTCGAACAAACAATGAAAATGGGCAGTCATTCAATCATTTGCCAAGGCTTCATGGATTTTGTGGATGGAAATTAGCCGATCCGGAACGGGAAAAAGCAAATTGGGGAAACAGTTCCCAAAATTCCCCTTTACCCTCGTCTCCATCATTGATGTGATTTGACGACGCGGGAGCATCCGAATTAGCCTCAGCAACTATTTTGGCATCGTTACTACTCATTCAAGCCGTATCAGTGAAACCATTTGAATATTTTTGGAAATTTCTCGACCGGGACATAACGTGCTTTGATGGATCAAGATCGGAGTTTTCGAGTAAAGTGATACCAAACCATTCCTTGCTGAAATTATCGATATTGACGACTAGAGGATTATCGACAAATAGAGAGTTACCGAAATTCTCGGAACGCCACATTTATAGTTGATTTCGAAGTTTATCAACAATCTACCAATAAGAAGCTATTTTGGACAAATTCCTTGATTATTTGAAGTTGTTTTAAGGTGTTTATTTTTTGGTCAAAGTGGGAGTACGAATTTTTCAGGGCTGAAGAGTCAAGAATGCAAGTTTCCAAGCGAATTAATTGCATTTCTAATTTCCTAGAAGTCTTTATGTTTTGTAAGTTTCAAGAGTCAAAATTCTAAGTTCCTAGATCTTTAATGTAGGTTAGTTTCCATGTCTATTTATTGCCTGTCTATTTCCTATGTCGTAGTCCTCCTATAAATAAAGAAAAAAAAAAGTTTGATGAATGAAAATTTGTGAGATTTTCTTTGGAAGAGTGAATGTCTTTAGAGAGTAGATAACTCTTTTCGATCTCTTTATCCTTAGAAAGTGGATTACTCCATAGTGGTGAGCCAAGAAATCATTTTATCCTTGGCTGGTGGATGTTTTTCTTTAGGCCTTGGTGGTGAGTTTTTCTTATCATGAAATCCTTGATTCATCTTTCAGGCCTTGGTGGTAAATTTCGTCTATCTCATTTCTCATTATCGATTGGTGGCATAACCTTTATACCTTGGTGACAATCGTTTCCATCTTTTATTCTGCATTTCATCCTTCGACATCCATTTCTATACAAACCCTTCCAACACATTTAACCACAAAAATCCCCTATTCCAAAGTGCTTCATATTGTGAAAATATAATTGATCATGCCGTAATTAATTTTTAATTGCATCACATAAGCCAAAAGTCATCGTATCATTTTGAAGTTAAAATTTACAAACAAATTTTATAATTTTACAAATAAATACTTGTTATTTTGAATATTTTCATTTTTTCGACTTAAAAAGTCTGAATGCAAGAGTTGCAAGAGATAAAGGCTAGAAGTAAATAATGACTTCGAACGGGCTAATAAATAATTATGAACTATATCGTACAAATTGGATCGGAGTCTCCAAACGATTAGGCTTCTACGCTTATGTTCCTAGATTATAAAAACAAATAATACGGTGATTCTTAGACTGACCAAGGTCGTCCAACATTTCAAAGCGAAGGTGGATGGACGACCGGAGGGTGAACCCCGTGGCTTGGGTTGTCAAAAGGCTGCACGGATAAAGCTGGTGATTCACAAGTCTCTCATGTTGTTATCAGTCAAAAGTTAAATCTTAAAAGAGATGCGATTCATCCCCTTTTCCCTTCTTTTCCTTGGGGAGTACATTTATTATACAAAAATACATGAAATTTGATAAAAAAATATATTTTTTTAAAATGATAATATTTTTTGATATTTGGCTAAAATGTGAACATGGATAAAATAAAAAAAAATTCCGTTGTTTGGTAAAAAAAAAATAGACTTATATTAATCCGGCGTTAGCAATTTGTGTATAAGCAACCCAGGAATCGAGTACGAACATTAGGGTCTTGGGTCCAATCTCGACAGACTCCTACTCGAGCTCTAGGGGCCTAGGTACGTGTACCTAGATCTCGGGCACAAGCAAGGGCATCCATCTCGGGTCCACAAAAATTGGACCCGAGAACATGTTGGCCGTTCTCGACTTCCTGGCACCAAGGTTGAGCTTGAAGCCCTAGTGCTTGAGCTCGTTTCCCCAGCACACAAGCTTGAGTCCATCGAGGTTGGGTTTGCATTTACAAAGGGCGAGCGTAGAACGATGTTCGAGCTCAAGGACCCATTGCCCATGCACGATTCCATAGTGCTCAAGCTCAAGTCCCCAACACTTGAGCCCTAGTCCATTGGCACTAGGCTATGGACCCCAATGCTTGTGCTTGAATCCCCAACGAGTAGGTTGGGGTCCTTAGCAATTGGGCCCGAGTTCACAGAGGTCAAGTCCTCGGCACTTGAGCTTAAGACCATAGTGCTTGTGCTAGGATCCTTCCCGCCCAAGCTTGGGTTTATTGAGGCCAACTCTTGGAAACTCGATGCCCCATTGAGGCTAGGCTTGGGACCTTAGCACTCGTGCTCGAGACCCCAATGCCAAGGCTAAGGTCATGGCTCGAACTTGATGGACACAGGTATCGAGGACTCAAGCACAAGATACTAGTGTCTTGGCCCGACCTTGATAGACCCAAGTGCAAATGCCGAGGACTAGGACCTGACCTCATTAAGTGTCAAGGACCAAGGCGTGCACTCTAGAGTCCCAAGCTCAACCTTAATGGACCTAGGCATAGGCATCGAGTTTGGGCTTGACCTCAATGGACCTTAGCCTAGCCTCAATGGA
Organism: Corymbia maculata; assembly: GCA_014182735.1. Lineage (NCBI taxonomy): Eukaryota > Viridiplantae > Streptophyta > Magnoliopsida > Myrtales > Myrtaceae > Corymbia > Corymbia maculata. The sequence goes on from CM024689.1 coordinate 19,838,444, forward strand.
TTTGGACTTAGGCATCAAGATCCTCAATTTGGCCTCCAAACAAGGGCATTGGCACCAGGGTTTAGGCTCAACCTCAATACACTCAATTTTGGGAGTGGGGACACTAGCACTACTGTTAGGCCTGGCCGCCAGGGTATCAGGCCTAGCCTTGATGGACATGGGCGTGGTCTTGATGGAAATGGACTTGGGTTTTAAGGACTTGATCACTAGCATTAGGGTTTCAGGCTCAGCCTCAATAAACCCAATCTCAAGCTTGGCCTTTAGGGATCTTATCATGAGCACCAAGGTCTTGAGCGCAAACGGCCTCTGTGGACCTAGGCCAGGGTGTTGGACAAGGGTACCAAAGTTTGTCCAGTGCCTAGGCCTAGCCTCTTTGGGCTTGAGCTTGCCTCAATGAAACTTGGTGGACTTGGCCTTGGCCTTCAGACCCGAGTGCACTACCAAGGGCTAGAGACCAAGCATTGGGGTTCCTATATCCAAGCATAGTGTTTTTGATTCAAATATGTATATCTAGTTATATTTTGGAAAATAATTTTCAATTTTTTAAAGAGTAAATTATTTTCTTGATTTTGATCATAGATTAACTTAGGAAAACATTTTTTGTTGACTCATTTATCTAGGGAAAATTGCCAAAAAAGTCTTAAACCTATTGCAATTGTGCCAATTTAGTCATAAACATTTTTTTTTTTCGATTCAATTCTAAACCTTTTGTGATTTTGTCAATTTAGTCCATCCAGGTCAAATTTGGCCGGACGGAGGCGACGTGGATGCCAATCGGCACAAGCAATAATATTTTTATTATTTTTTTCCTTTTCTTTTTTTTTTTCTCCTCCTCCCTTGCCCCTCCCCTCGCCGGCGGCGGTGGGCTGGCCAGCTCTAATGAGGTCGTTGGCAGCTCGTGCGAGGGCCGCGAAGCCCTCGCCGACGACCTCGCCCGGCACCTAGGGGTCGTGGTGAGGGTCGTTGGCCGTGGCGAGGCCTTGGGGCTGTGGCAAGGCGGCCTCGCCCGAGATCTAGAAAATTTTAAAAATAATAAAAAAAAAATTAGGAAATAAAAAAAAAATAAAAAAATAAAAAAAATATTATTGTTGGCACCAGCCAAAGCATTCATATTAGCTCCGGCCGGCCAAATTTGGTTGGATGGACTAAATCAAGCACAATTGCAAAAGATTTAGGATTGAATCGGTCAAAAAAATGTTTATGACTGAATTGGCACAATTGCAATAAGTTTAGGACTTTTTTGGCAATTCTCCCCATTTATCTAACAGATTCAAATGTCAAAAAATAAGGAAAATATTTTCTTGAGAAATATGTTTTCCACATAATAAACTAAACCTAAGGAGAGAAGTAACTCACAATAAATACCACATGGGTCAGGTCTATAATAGAAGGTCAATGCTAACCTTAAAAAAATGTGAAAACCACGTGAATCCCGGCCTAATACTCTAAAGTTGGAGGATTTTTTTTTAGGTAAAAAAATGTTTATGGTAGAATTGAGACATGATCTAAAATTGAGGGTTTTTTATAGGATAAAAAAAAATTTATAGTAAAATTTTGGCTGGACCTAAAGTTTGAATTTTTTATGAGACAAAAGGTAAAATTAGGACGGAAGATAAAATTAGAAATTTTTTAGGGTATAAAAAAGCCATGGATCCCTAAGATCGTCGAGCAATTGCGTCGTGATTAGTCGGTAATCTTCTCTACTCTTGCCGATAGTTTCAGCACTAAGGAGGCGCAACGAGCTCAAATCCTTATCCGGGCTTAAATCCGCGACGCCCAATTAGACCGAGTGGAGATTTCGACGGGCAAAAGGTCGTTTTCAGATCGGAGTTCACGTGAAGGAAGAACGGAGCCGATGAACACGGATGACTTGTCGCTTCGACGTAGGTCAGGCTCTTCAAGTATGTGGACCGAGGTAACGCGAGCTTGGCCCCCGAGCTATAGGCCGTCCCTACACGCCAAATATGTGGAGGCAAATCGTTCGGTTTTCAATGGGGAGCACCTTTCAACGATCAGTAGCTGGCGTGGTGAACGTGCTGAGCTTGTCCTCGGCATTCACGCCCTGCATTACCTTCAAGAACGTTCCATGATGCATCGGGTACGACTGGCGTAGCTGCGACCGAACTGTCGCTGTATCCCTGTCGGTGTGAGCTTGTCCTTAGCAGTTGCTCGCAGCCGGGTGGGCTAGGCGGTCTCCTGAAAGCTGGGTAAGCAGCCGTAGCTCTGAAGGTGTTGTAGCTGTCGAGGAAACTGCTGCAGAAAGGCTGCATCGAACAGCTCTGGTGGCGGCGATCCATTTGGACCGGCTTAACGTTACAAGTAAAGTGCATTATATGTGCAGGAAATAGTGCATTTCTTTGGCAAAATTTGTTGGGGAAAAATTGATGAACGGGTGGGAAGAACAATGAAATCAGATTTTGAGACGTAATATTAATTTTTTTAAGGAATTATCTGTCTTGTAATTTTGCTAATAATCACCGGCTAAAAAGCAATTCTAATATTTCTCTAGAATCTCTTAAAGGAAATAATTAGAAATAATGACTATAGTTTTTGGGAGAAAACTTGAAAGGACTTGATTGTAAGTGATCCCCAAAAAAACTAAGGTACATCTCAGTCTTTTGAATAGAGGCAACTCTTTAGAAAAGATTGCAAAATGAACAATTATGTTCTAAAAAATTATTAGTTTTTATAAAAATAGGTTCGAATTTTTAAATAAATAAAAATTAATGATCTTTGGTTAGTCCTAAATCTCGTCCATGTGCGTACTTATATCTTTTTCACATGAGATAATGCACTTTTTATAAATAAACTACCAACAAAATGCGATTAAGCTTTTGCTAACTTTAGAAGTTTGCGAGATCCTCAATCTCGAAGGCAAAGAGTCTTGAAACAGCACGGCTCGATTCATGTCTTCTCCATCAGATTCGCCTACGAAGCGCATATCGCCAAACAGATATGTTCTATTATTGAAGGGCCAAAGTTCTCAGTAGGGCTCACCACACTAGGTCGCCAATGTGGAAAAATTGCCTGTCGAAAGACTAACAATTATTTCTCTCAAGTCGTTCACCTTTGAAACTGACTAGGACAAGCTGTCCTGAAACTAAAAACGAGAGAGGGGCAAGAGATATCTCAGACTGCCAAGATCAAGTTGCTGAAGCATGAGGACTTAACAGTTTAGTGGGTAGATGAGAAGATAACACAATATCTAGATATTCTTTCTCAAGCTTTCAAAGATCAAGAGGTTTCCTCTTCCTACAACTTGCACAGCGGAAAATCTCAGCAGCGGTGTGAAGTCGACTGGACGTTAATGTAGTGGGGCTATAAGTCCTGAGAACATCATTTAATCAGGTGTCCTTCTCGGAGCCCATGTCTGGGATTTTTCGCGGTTGAGGAACTCGGTCGAATCCACTTGCATCTGTTTACCCGCACAGAGGCAGTAGTGAAATCCTGATTACTTAGATAATCAGCATGCGAATGTGATGTTCTGGTAGGGTTGCTCCTATCTATGCAGAGGAGTCGATGTCTCTAGCAACTGTTGAGTCTTGACTTTCTACTTTTTCTATATGGTGTAATCTCATCAGTCTAGAAGGAGGAAGGAAACAAAAGAGTAGATCGATAAGTTCTTATCCTTATCCTTCTTGATCTTCTGGACCGCGCGTCTGAGTTAAGAGCCTTTTGCTAGTAGAATGATAGATTTTGGGGTGGCGAAAGAAGCAGCTTCAAAGGGAAGTTCCCTGTATTCATACACAAAAGGACTTCACCCTCTTGATGTTCTGTTCGTAGAGTCCATTAGTGCATTGTCACAAATGACGTAGTCATTCAGCGGGATGATTACGATACAAAATTATACCTACAGCTATGCGTGCCCCTTCTCATGGAATGGGGTGTATCACTACCTTCCCGCTCGCCCTGTTCGTCTCGATGTAGGAGAAGGCCTCAGTAACCTGAGAAAAAGGGAAGAGTCCTTTGGGGTCGACTATTGGCTTCACCTTCCCGCTTTCGATGTATGGGTTCAACTTCTTCAGGACCTCTCCATTGGAAGAGACTACGAATCTGAAACCCGGTGGTACCACGGCGCCGGTTAGGGCCACCACGATCCCTCCCTCTTTTATGACCTTGACTGCTCTGTCACATTGACCTGTTGAAAAATAGGGTATTCATTAGCCCAATGTTGGAATAGGGATAGCAAAGGAATGCATATTTTAAATCGACTTTAACTGTTGTAAGCAGGAGCTAGTTAATGTCTAACACTCTTGACCTCATCAAAGATGTAATCCATGAAAGCTTCTATTGTAATTTAGTTTGCATCACCAAACTTATTTCATTTATTCATGTTTTCCCCCACAATTTTTTTTATTTTAAAAGGACAATTGGGACACTTAATGTCCTTAATGAAGCACTTATAAACATAAACTGCTAACTAGAATATTGGCAACATGAGAGAATCCCAATGTCAAGTAAAATCTAGTTGAGATAAATTTAACCATCATGAAATAATCACCTCCATATGCAGTAACGAAGGAATTTTGCTGTAGTGTAACATCCTGAATTTTTCACTTCTAAGAACTAAAAGGGTATCAGATCGTGTATATTACCAACAGCATCATAGACTACATCAAATTTTTCTGGGAGGTCTTCGAAGTTTTCTTTTGTGTAATCAATAGCCAAATCAGCACCCAAGCTTTTCAAGAATTCCAACTTCCCAGTGCTTGAAGTGGCTGCTACTCTTGAAGCACCGAATACATGCTTTGCTAGCTGCTCAAATCAAAGTAAGGTTAGAGTTGCTCATTTTTTCTGCAAACAGAAACTTTTGTGCATTTCCTCATGGTAGGTTTCCAAGATGGAGAGAGAGAAAGAGAGAGAGAAAGAGAGAGAGTCATGGGTTGGTTCAGTTGATGCAGCCAACTTTCAGAAAAATTAGGCTTGTATTTGAGTAGCATATACCCCAACTACCACATCTCTAAATGAACAATTCAATAAGCATAATTCGAAATTAAGTTGATGTACAATGGAAAGAATGGCCTTGCTTGGTTCTTGAATTATTCATGTTCCTACACGACAGCAAGGCATAAAATGTGACAAATCAGAATTAGCTGATGCTAGACAAGGAAGAGGTGCATAGTTCACAACTATCTCACTCTAGGTTCTGCATTAAAATGGTTTTTCAAAACTTGGGAATGGAATGTCAAACCAGAACTATTTAATCGTCGTAGCTAGACCTAGACCGAGTACCTAAATGCAAATATAAACGTTGTTACCTGAACAAACTGCACAGTATCTACAAATCTGCACCAGTATTTACATGATACCCAATCACCAGCGCTCAAGCAAGTGCACATATACTAGTGTTCTGACCTTTTAGAGATTGATCTCTGTGCTTTCTTCTACTTGAAAACAAGTATCAGGTGTTTATTATAAGAAACAAGTATCATATGACTTAAAGATGGAAATGATCATCTCCAAGAGAATACCTGGATGACGAGACTTCCAACTCCACCAGCACCACCTAAAACAAGAATCGATTTGCCAGTGGAGAACCCAGTCCTCTCGAGACCCTCATAGGCTGTCTCAATAGCGAGAGGAAGCCCAGCAGCCTGAACAAAATCGATGTTCTTTGGTTTGAGAGCCAGTAACTTCTCTTCAACTGCGGTATACTCCGCAAATGAACCGAACTGCTTAGGCCCTTCCAAGGCTTTCTCATTTATGTTCCCGTATACCTCGTCACCTTCCTTCAGTTCCTTAACCTGGCTCCCGACTTTTACCACCACGCCAGCGACATCGTAGCCTGGAACAGTCTACCAAAGGGAAAGAGAAAAGCATGGCAGAATAGAAAATGTCAAAATCATTGGGTATCATACAACTAACTCAGTTGATTGAAGGGGATAAAAATTCTCTCATTCGTATGAAGTAAGAGAATCCTAATGGACGTCCCTGGGTGAAAAGTAGATTTACCAAAACAATCCTCCACGGTAAGCTGGTGCTCTGTGTGGCAATTTATCCTAAAATCCTCATTAATAGACAAGCATAAGCACCACATTCTCCATCGAATTTGCACATTTTCCTGTACTATTTAACATTTCCTAAAGGTTGGACATCAAATTTCTTTTAGCTAGAAGATGCTTGACTTCTGCTTTGTGGAGGACACTCAGGAAACAAAATTACTTTCCACGCATTCAAATTTTACCAGTTCAAAGAGGATGCTGATAGGAAATAAAAATACAAGCATAGAATTGCAATGTTCGCAGTCCGGTGTTTGAGACCATTCTGAATCCCTTAGAAATGAGGATGGAGAACCTCAACGAAAGACAGTTACTATAAATAGCTGACTGGAATGCAGCTGAGGATGCACTGAGGATGTAAATGGCCTTCAAAGCAAGGCTCACGATGGTTCTCATAGGAAATGAGAGTCATATTTTAATGTGCTATTGTTACATCTTTCTAACATGTCAATACTACCCTGCAAAACCTTTTCCTTGCAAGAAACATACGGCGGCCCAGGTATTACCTAGACTCTACTTTACACAGACCTCATCAGAAATCACAAGCGAATAGTTCAAAGCGCAATGAGTACAAGAGAAACTATGTTTCTTCTTCTCCTCTTGGAAGAGGAGACTGCTTGCGAAACATATGAGACAATGCTTAACCACCTCACTTAAAATGTACCAACAACCACCAACAGACAACAAATTAGCTCACGCTACTGCAATATCCAGGATCATTCCTCTACATTGTCCACAAAAAAGTAACACTAGAAGAGTTTACATTTCAAAGGCAGTCTCACAGCTAAAGTATAGCAACTCGAATTCTTTCTCAGTTCCATCGGTGACACTTAAAACTTCCATACCACACATACTGACATTCCCATATGCATGGCCTTCCGGCAACAAGTGCCGCGAAAGAGCCACATAAATGGGTCAGGTATGCGGGGCGCTGGTCCTCCTATCTCCAGATGTGAAGCCTAAATTGTTCTGGCACCAGCTTAGCTCTCGTTTCACCCACAAAATCGAACCAGTTTTTACAGTCTTTACATTCTGTTAGTAGTATCCACATACTGTCACTATGTTGACAGGCTATTCAATTGTCTTCTCAACCCTCATGACTGAAGAAGTTTCACCTCCCACAGCTTCTCCACAACCCACCAAATCTCTCTCCCCTCATTGTTTGCCCTACAACCCACAAAACCCAAATGGTCGAAACAGGATTAGATAAAACTGAGGAAGAACAATTCATTACCGGGAGAGGAGAATCGGTGGCCTTGAACTTGCCCTGCCTCCTCTTGGCGTCGACCGGGTTGAGCGCGGCAGCAGCCACCTTGATCAGCACCTGGTCCTCCTTCACATCCGGCACCGACACCTTCGGGTCGAACTTGAGCACGTCGACCCCTCCATACTCGCCGTACACCCACGCCTTCATCTCGCCCGGCACTCCGGCGGCCTTGGCGGCCTCAGCGGAGGCAGGAGCGGCTTGGGAGTTGGCGCGAACCCGGAGCGGGACAGCCGGGTTCGCCGGTTGCCGCAGGACGGCAGAGGCGGCGACCGCCTTCTTCCTGGTGTCCCGGAGAGCGGGAGCTATGGAGGAAGAGAATCTGAGAGGGAGTGAGGAAGAGGAGGAGGAGGAGGAGGGAGAGGGAAAGGGAGTCAGTTGGCAAGTCGTGGATGTGAGGATGGTCTCCATTTCACCAACTGTTTATCAGAAGCTTATCTTCAATCCCCTTTTATACTTACCGTTACTCCCCTCTCTTTTCTCTTTTTATTATTTTTTTTATTTTTGAAATTCTTCTGACAAAATTTTCAAATTTTTTATTTGGGAAATAAGATATGATATTTTGATAGTAGGATAGATTATATTAGTAGCTAATCCAATATAAATTGTGAAATTATTTGGATGGCACGTAACTTTGAGCTAGTTCAAGATATATTCACTCATGCAATTCTTACCATTAAAATTAATGAGTCAATGTAATATGAAAGCTTGCAAGATGGTCATCTAATTAATGTCAAGATATTGATTGTAGGGATTTTGCATATCTAATTTGGAAAATGGTTTTGAATACCTTTTTTTTTTTTAGTTAATTCTCGATTGGTGCAGGATTTTCTGAATCACCATAATATTATCGTGCACCTTCCCATCTTCTCATAGAGGCACTTTGTTTCACATCTATCAACTAAGTAACCTTGGTTTCAATTTATTGGCCAAGATCTTGAAGAGAATTTTGTATGTAATTACACATGTTAATAAGATCTCAACCGATGTCCTGTAGCGACCAACTAAAACCTCTTGTCGAGGTTTTGAATATTTGGAACTAAAAAGATGCATGTTTTATTGAAGTCTGGATTCTAGACTCCATTACAGCCAGATGGACTGAGTTACCCTAACTGCTCCAAGCGAAAAGACTGCTCTTTTGTGATGCTCTAGAGCTCCTCTTTGAAATTATATATCTTTGGATACCCCAATCGAAAATATTCCTTCTACTTTATTCCATTAGGGCTTATTTAGTAACCACTCTACTTTTGAAAATAATTTTTGGTCAGAAATAATTCATTTTTATTCTGCTCTCGAGAATTATTTCTAAGTATTTAAGGTGTTTAGTAAACTGCTCAAAATTTTTATTTTCAGAATAGAAATGCGTTTGGTAGGAGTCTTCAATTTTTTTGATTTATTTAATTTTTTAATACTTTTCATTATAATTTTATTATATATCTCTTTTTTTATTTTTCCATTTTCTCTCATTCTTCCTCTTTTAGTGGGTGATCTCTCGCCACCGACGGTGGCTAATGAGCAGCCGGGCAAGGTTTGGCAAGCGGCTGGATGAGGTCCGATGAGCTTGTTGAACCTCACCCTAGCTTGGCAAGGCTCAAACAAGGCTCGTTCAAATTTGCGAGGTTGAGACTCGCCGGTAACCGAGTGAGCTTGCCGAACCTTACCCTGGCTTGATGAGGCTCTGGTGAGCTTGCCGGACCTCGCCCGGCCGCTCACTAGCTGCAATGGCTAGGGGGCAACGATGGGGTGATGATGGGGTGGTAGTGGGTTGGGAGTTGGAAGAAGAAGAAGAAGAAAGGGAAGGGAAAAAAGAGGATAGGAAAATTGATTCTCAAAATTATTCCCGAAAGTAAGAAGTAACTTTTTTTTTATTCTTGATTCTATTTTAAATCTATTCCTAGGAACATTTTTGTCCTCATGAACAAAAAATTTACTAAACGGATTTATGTTTTAAATCTATTTTCGGAAACAAAATAATATAATTAATTGTTATCGAGAATGTTACCAAGCATACCCTTAATGTCACTAACACGTAACTCAATTTTCTTGCTAAATTCTCACTTTCTAGATTTGGTGAGTGCCATGCTTCTCCGACAACTCTTTTATAATCTTCTTTTACCAACTAAGCTTAACATTCAAACTCATTTTTTCCCTACTTCCCTTACATTAGAGTCAAGGAATTTGTTATATTCGACGTTTTAATTTTTCTAAAGAGATTTTTAAGTTCATAATAATTTTTACTTTGCAGTTTTAGGATGCATTTTTCTAAAGAGATTTTTAAGTTCATAATATTTGCAGTTTTAGGATGCATTTAAAGTGTCTGGCATATATATTCTATTACATTCTTCTAAATAGTGTAAGCACGTAGATCTTGAACATAAGCTAGGAAAATTACCTAATAAATTATTAACTTATTATATAGATGCTAATTAGTTTTACACTTTTTGATAGACAATTTAGTTCTAATCTTTGCATGAATTTTCAATTTAGTCATTATGGTCAATTTTTGCCATAAATCACTGACATGGAGGTTCAATCATCACTAATTGTCCTATGTAGCACACCATCATGTTAGTGATTTTTAGGTGAAATTGGTCAAAAAGACGATTTAAAATTTCGAGCAAAGATTAGGGTTAAATTAGCAAAATTAGAAAATTTATGATTGAACTAATATTTACATTATAGTATTAGGATGGATTAGACGATTTCCCTATCATATGCCTCATATCCCAATTTTTAAAAATATCCCTAATTAGTAGTTTGGAAAAATAGTGGATTCTCTCCTGCTTTTCATATATCACTTCTAATAACTTATATTTATACTCTAATTTTAAGGAGACTCTTTTTTCTGTTCATTATAATTAGTTTTAGTGCACGCATAGGGCACATGCATGATTTATTTTTTCTTACGCAACGTCTAATGAATTACCAATAAATTGAATGGAGAAATCTAATGCTCAACGTCATTTTTTAATAGTATAAAATTTATTTTATAAAAATTCTTTTATAGAAAGCAAATCATTGAATGAACATCTTCTTGTCATTATAGTAACTAAATATAAACATTTACAGAAAAATTTGGAAAAGAGAGAAGGATGAAGTGGGTCGTCACTGTATAAGGACAATTAAGGAATTTCATCAAATGCGAGTTTAAGTGGGTATTGCATTATAATATCAGATAAATATGTAGATGATGGGTAAATGACAAGTTTAAAAAGAGACAAACTACATTTTTTTTCTTTGACAATACATATATAGATAGATAATAGAAAAGTAGGGAAAAATAACATTTTTTCCATATAATTTTTGAAGAATTCATTTTTTTCCTTACACATTCGTTTGCTTATAATTAACAGCCTTTGTACTATTTTCCAACAATAAATATAAATGAATCATCAAATTTTTATTCAAAATAGGCTGAAATTACCGAGTGAGAACTAGCTACCGAACACAAGTCTTAAGTGTATATATAGATCTCTTAACAAAGATTACATTTTCGTTCCTCCGACTTTTCATAATTCTCTCAACATTTATTAACAAAATTTTATTGAAATTCAATTTCTTCACAGCCCATGGCAAATAGGATTTTCATGCAAAAAATGCAAATTATATGGAGCCTTATCTCTATTTACATATTCAGCATTCTCCTCCTCTCACCATGCTTCCCGAAAAACGCACCGTTTTCCTCGCGCCCGTCCGAACGGGGGAGGGAGGCCACGGGAGGCACGCGCTAGGCACGTGATCCACTTCAAGCCTTCCTATAAAAGCTCTCCACCGCATTCATACCAGTTTCTGTTTCTCTGTCCTCTCGCTAGAGCTCGGTCTCTCTCTCTCATCGATCGATTCTGGGAAGAAGGAATCAAATTGAATTGATCGATCGATCGATCGAGGTAGGTGTCCGTCCATTCCTTCGTCGATCGCTTCACGAGATCGGTCGCGTTTTTTCCCGTTGAGTTGAGCTTCGGATTTGGGCAGCTGCGGCTCCTTCTTCATCTGGATCGACGACTTTCGTTTCGCGACGCCAGGTGAGTTTCTCTCTCCGCGCGGTCCCTCCCTCCCTCTCGATCTCGTGGCAACTCGTTTCGGTCGCTTAGCCGTGCGCGAGCAGCGGGTGTGCTTTGAATTTGCTAAATGCGTGTGTTTCGTCGAGCCCGGGAGATGGGTTCCGAAGGAAATCGAAAGATGATGAGCATGTGCATGTTAATTTGGTAGAGCGTATGAGCTCCCGCATGCGTTTGTTGAGTGGATCGGATGGTTTGAGGTCCCGGTGACGTGGGGGACCCGGAGAAGTTCGAATCTTGTTTCTGTAACGAGAAAACCCTTTTTCTGATTTTCGAAAAAGATCAACTTTGTTTCTTGAACCGGGAGATCTAATGCATGGAGATACGACACGGTCCAATGGGAGAGCAATAATTTTCAGGAACATTGGAAACATGTCGTATCTGTGAATAGCCAAATCTAAGTCTGAATTTTCTTTACTGAAAGCATTTGAAGAAAAATATTAGCATTGGCAATGAAGCTGCGCTGTTTGTTTTCCAGTAGATCTGCTGAAAATGGCTGAAGCATCCAAACCAGAAATGAAGAAGGCTGTATTCAAGAAGGTTTGTGAGCTCCGTCCACTTGATACGGGGATAAATCTCACTGTGAAGGTCGTTAATACGAAGGTGGTCGCACCGAGGGGTCGACAGATGCGAACTGCTGAAGCCTTGGTGGGTGATGATACAGCCATGATTGTTTTTGTCGCAAGAAATGATCAAGGTACATTAATTGTAATGAGAACTTTTGTTTTGCTGATGATACAATGTTATATGGTAGTTTTTCTTCTGCTGCTAACCATGGAGAGCCTGTGATCCTATCTTGTGGTTGTGAATAGATAGATAATTCTTTCTCTAACATGTTGGTTGATTGATGATGCATGATTAAAATGTTTTCTTATTTTGTGCTTATGATTGGATGAAGCAAATTAGTAACTTAAAAATGTTATATTATTTTGAGAGAAGCGGCCATTGTCACTCATGAGATTTTAGTGGAGTGAAAGGATTATAATTGAAGCTGATTAATATATCCTAATAAACCTTCACACTAAAGGCAATGGCAAAGGAGCATGCTCAACATTGACATGGCCATTGCTGCTTTGTTGTTAATTAGTGGCCTGTCAGCTTCATTATCTGGATTATTTTATGAAATACTTTTATTATAAACCAATCATACCCACGTGAAAGAACTCATTGTGTTCCATTTGTTGAAAAATTAGTTACATTTTCGTCTTCCATATATTCATATTTCCTACATTCTTCTTCTCACATAAATAACAAGAGGACTGGAAAATAGTTCTCTTTCACTTATCCTTGTTGGGTTCTTGTTCCATTCTTGGGAATTCAATTGTATGCTTGCGTATTTGTTGCTCGTAGGATTTTTCTCTCACTTCTGAGTTGACTGTCTGCTTGTTTGCCCTTTCACCCTTTCAAGTTCTTCTATGTGGACTGGACATTTAGATCATTGATTGAGCCAATTTCTACCTTTATCTTTCGATTTATTTAATGTCACCTTTAGCGTTGTTTGTAAAGCATACATACTTGGTCTTTCCTTTTTGGTGGAGGAAGGTGAGTCATGCTAATTTCATAGGTCTTGATGAAAGATTCACCTCAGGAATTGAAGCCCTGATTGAAACTGGATAATCTGAAATTTTGGTTAATTCTCATTAATGTAATTGCTAATGGCCAAAATACAAGCAAACAGGTACTACTAAATTGTAAAATGACACTATATAGATATATACAAGCAAAGCTTGGATTAAGAAGCATGGGATGCTTCTGTCTTGTGTTGACGGCATTCCATGGTCAGGCCATTGTGTGTGATGCTGCTTGTAGAAGGTCAGAGGCCTGTAGAGATCAGAGAATTGGAAATCCTAGGGCTTAGGAAGAGAATCACATGTCGGGAAAAGTTAATCACGTGCACACCTAAGCAATCAGGATTGCTTTCAAAAGTTTGAGTAATTGGCTGGATTGTAATTCTAAGACTTGTAAATGGGTGTAAAGATGGCAAGTCAGGCACCAAAATAGAAAAAAATATGGGCTATCTTTTTTGAGACACAATTGACAAGGTCCAAATGGCTTAATTTTTGTATCATTTGAAAGCAATTAATAGAAAATATTGGCTCTTCAAGCACTCAATATGTATGTATCATAAACTAGATGAAGTGTCCACATACAGGTGTCTATTATATGGATACTTATCAGACAGATCCCTGTTTTCTAAGATTTTTTGGAAAGCCAAATCAGACACATGGATCTGCACCCACACCTGTTCCTTTCACACGAGTCCAGGTAGCTTGGACATGGAGTAATTTATTCAACAATCATACAAAATGTTGCAAATGATTACACCATTGTTAGATTGTCACTATGTTACTGTCATCCACAGCATGATCTTTTCTCTCTCGATGAGTGGCATTGAAAATAACGTCTGACACATTTATAGAAAAGCTACGAGGTTAAACCTGATTATAGTATGTCGAATCCTACAGGATATAATAGGTTCGGATAGGCTCAGTGCTGAATTGAATAGTTTGATACCTTCAACTCGAATTGATTGGTTCTCTTCTTGTTTGATCTTCAATTGATTTTGTCAAGATGCTGCATTCAATTAGGCCATAAAATTTGATGTAATTTATCCATCGAGTTGTGAACATTTAGATTCTGGTTATAGTGGCTGCCTATATTTTCTATTTGAGTTGTATTTGATGTTATTGTATCAAGGATGACCTACAGATCTCGAATTCCAACAAACATTGTGGGACAGTATATAGTTCTAGCCAATTATTATCAGTCTTTGCCATTTTTATGTGGTCAATCTTACCTGCTGTGGGGTATCTGTATCATTCTCTGCTGTCAATATCCTGTCTGCTGTTTGATGAAGTCTTGAAGGGCTTGAGCACTAATCTGGCAAAGTTTCAAGACCACAAATTGGACATTGAGTATTTACCCTGTGTTATGTGGACTTGGTTTGCGGATTGGGTATAGGTGCGCACGTGTAAGACTCAGCCTTTTAGAAATCTTAATTACAAGGATTCATCTGAAAAGGGATCTGTACAATAGACATGGGTACTTAAATACTTCTTGTAGCATGTGTCACATACATTTAAAAATCTTGAAGAGCCTGCATTTTCTGGTAATATCTTTCCATGATACAAATATTAAATCCTCTTGGTCTTGTCTGGCAACATAGAAAAATGGGTGTGCTGTTTTAAATAGGGTTTTATGAAATAGCGGTAAGCTTGTCAAGTGTTTGTCAAGGGTAGAGTATGTCTTTTCTATTTCCATCCCTAATTTGAGTTGTTTAGGTTCAAAGTCTTTAAGTCAGATGATCCAATTATAAGTCTCAGATTGAAGCCCAGCCTAATCGCTTAAGACTTTTAAAACCAAGCCTCATTTCTTAAGTGTGTACGTGCAACCAACCCTGCCTCCCTCCCCTGAGCGGGCGATCTTCTTCCTGAGCTCTGGGGGTTCTGAATTTTCTCCTCTCACTGTCTAAAATTCAGTACTCTGTCCTATTTAGTCCAAAAGTAGGTTTATCAGCATGTTTCTTGGAAAAATCCCTATGCAATTCTGGAAAAACATGGGACAGCTCGTAGAACTAAGGGTAGCCTTAATAGGACAGAATACTGAATTTTAGGCTTTAGCCTTTTCCACATGGGGTACGTGATTGTAGGAACTATTTCTAACCAACCTCTTCTGGTTTGGTGGTTACATATTGAACTTCACCCATAGAAGACTAATCTCACATATATCTTAGTCCACCGACCACCTTTGTACCCCACGGCCACCATCAACTCCTCCAAGCACCATTCCTTTGTAAATAAGTCAAGTTGCTGGTGGAAGGCCCGTGAATGACCGACACATACCAACACCTACCTTGGTTAGAGCGCCACATTGCCCATTCCATATTTATGCTTCGGCTGTATAATATTCCCAATTTGGTAATGGGAGAGGCCATTTCTGTGTAAACTTATTCGTTACTGTGAGTTTGTTATTTCTCTTATGATTCTGGATGGTAATGTAAATGAAATATGATATACTCATTTTAGCACTAGCATGTAGTACCAAGTAAGGAACATGTATTTTGTGGTTCTTGAAGATGGGAATTTTAGTTTGGAAGAGTGTGAGGACTTAAAATTTGAATTTTTTAGCAGTCCAAATTCAGGCATACCTCCTGACTTACATTGGTATCCCTAGGTTCTTGGACAAGTTTGGAAAAGAGAACCGGAATGTTTTCTCTAAAACTGTTGTCTCTGAAATGCATGTATGCTTTGAATTGTTTAAGTTGACACAAGCATAATTAGTCTTTTCTACTCAAACAGCTGCATCGTGAATCCATATCTGCACTGTATTCCATTGCATTTTCCACTTTTCTGAAGGAAGCTTACATTGGGGTGATTTTTTTTTGGTTATACCATTATCTATCATTGAGGAGGCTTGGACAATTTGATGTGGGTTGTTTCTACTGTGGACTTGGAAATTTAGTGCTCACTAGCACTTAACCCATTGGCTACTAATTTTATTGTCAATGAGGGAGCGAGACTATAGTTCTGTCTAGACATTAGTTTAGAATACTGAGGTAGTCTAAACCTAGGTGTACACAATTTTCAGATTAGCATATGGAAATTTAGCTTAAAAGTCAAATGAAATTCAAAAACGCTTTTCCTTTTCCTTTTTCTGTTTACATCAATTCAAATGCCATTGCAAGACTGACTATTTAGGACTGTCGCAAAATAAGAAGTGTGTGATAAACAGGATGTTCTCCAATACTTACTTTTTATTCAGGCTTTTACTATGTCATTATAAATTCTTATCAAACTTATGGGAATAAGACAAATGGGTATCTGTAACATGCCTGATTGCAAAATCTTAAATAGACCAGTAACAAAATAAGTTAATTGTGCCGTAAACTGGAGCATGAGGTATTATTAGGTGCAAAAGAGCTCACTCTGCATGGCAAAGTATATTTTCCAAGTAAGACGGAAGATGAGCTTATAGAAATCAAATAAAAGTTTTCTGAGACACTAAACACGATCGAGTAATCTGCAGAAGTTACTTGTGTGTTGTTAGGGTTAATGTGGGGTCAACTTGCCTTCTTCAATATGCAAAAGTGTCCTAATATTCTATGGTTCTGTCAATTCTGTGTTTTACTTTTGAATTGTCTTTTGCTACAAAATCTGTCTCTGGAAGTGGGATGGTTTCTTCAGGATAAGTAGATGTATATTTGTTGCAAATATTTTTATGGAAATGACGTATTTATTTGGGACAATATTGTTTCTTTTTTTTCTGATTGTCCTTTCTGACATACAAGAATTCCTTTTGCCGTTTCATCACTCTTCACGCTAGTAGTTGAAACACAAATATTAGGTTAATACTTTTTTACTTGAAATGAAACATGAATTAATGTGCACTTGCACTCATGTTTTGATTTTGACTTAATATGACTGGCCAACAACAAAGCATTATGCTGTCGTTCTCTAGCTATTAAGCATTTGTCTGTTTTGCTTTCTTATCATCTTTTTTTTTTTCTTTGTTCGATGTCCAGCTGGCTTGATGGTAGAAGGCAGTACCTTAACCTTGCGAAATGCAAAGATTGAAATGTTCAAAGGGTCGATGAGGCTTGCAGCAGACAGATGGGGCCGAATTGAAGTTGATGAACCTGCCAGTTTTACCGTGAAGACTGACAACAATATATCACTGGTTGAATTTGAAATGGTGAATGTTGTTGAATAGGGAGTTTTTGGTTTATTTAACTGGATACCTCCTTCTCCCTTTAACATATCCAATACATTCAGAACTGATGGAATTTTCATCCAAGTGGATCTAGTGGCTATTTGCATCTGAATTTGATGTAATGTGCCCGTTTTGGGCTGAGCTTTTGCTAACTTCTTAGTCTAGATGTGAGGCTTTTTGAATTCATTATATAATAGTATCTCATTAAGTTATGAGGTCCTTGAAAATGTGATTAGGCTGCTTTGTTGATGAATACCATCTCCAAGCTCAAACCCAAATCGGTTAATGAGAGTCTCGCTCGATATGGTAAAAGCTAGTTAGCTTCTAGTTAGTGCCAAAAAGCCCCTTAAGCTTAATTGGCATTTATCCATAAGTTGTAGCTTCTATCTCTTTTGACAGTTCAGCTCCATTGGGTTTTCTGGAGTTCTTGGTAAATCCTTCTTTAAATGGAACGTGCAAATGTATCAGAGTAGAACAAGGCAGGTGATACTGTGGCATGGCCAATTTCTCCCCATGGAAGGAGAGGACAAGTAGATAGCAGACCCATCAAAATCTGTGCTGATACTAAAAAGGAGTGCCCTTTTTCAAGATTTATATACAGTCACATGTTATTCACTTTTTGACATGTGAGGACAGGTTTGTCTGACTTTTGGATATTTCGGGAAAAAGATTCTCTAGATGTCTTAGCTTATTTATACGGACAAATTAGTTCAAGTACACGACTGATTGATGGCATGTTTGAAGCGTTTGCTTTGAAACACCCATCCTTTGTGCTATTGATTCTCCACATCTATCGACTCTTGCTCATTGCACCACTTTTCATTCGGATTTATTGCAAAACTTTGTCAGACGTATAAATTAAAGCCATCTTGCTTAGAAGTATTAGTTAATTTATTTTATGGATGACGAAAATTGACGAGGGATAAAAAAAATAAAAAAATAGAAACGTCTCTCTCTCTCTCTCTCTCTCCCCCCCCTTCATAACGAGTGACGATGAAGAGACATGCTTAGTCACGACAGCGGTCCTAACACCCAAGTTGTGCGGGGCGCGTCAAATCTATTCCGATGGATATTACCATCATAGAGGCCACCGCCGGGTTGTAATCAATAGACCTGATCACAGGCCAAACAGTTCGCGTGTTTGCCTAGGTTTAGCCTGAATCACAAGCCTGAAGGCTTTCTGGATAGGCTTGGGCAAGGCATTTAATGAGATACCCACCCCGCCATAAAGGAGACCAACCCAAGCTCAGTCATGTCTGAAGATCTGAATGCAATTTTTTTTTTTGATAAAGATAAGTATTTATATAATTTTCAACCAAACAAATTGTGCAGGCGAAAGAAACTTCGCATCAACATACACTCAATGGACTAAATGCAAAATTTTATTATGGACCATCTCATGCAAAATTTTGGGCCTAATAATTGGTAGCTCCCTAGATAGATGACTAGACACCAAGAAATTTGAATAATTTCCTTATCTCGTTTTATCGTATCTATAATGAAATAATGTGGAAGCAAATAGATCTTACTATTAAAGTCAAACGGAAAAGAAGAAAATGCCAATGAAATCAACAAGAAACAATAAAAAAATACAAGAAATAGACTTGGTAAGATCCGAATGACGGTATCTACTATATATAGAGATCAAGTTGCAAAGAATTCACTAGTTAATCAGAGAATTATGGGTTTATCATTGTTGAACCACTCGAGTGTTTCCCAATTTACATAAATCAATAGTTTAGTCTTACAAAATTACTCGATATTATAAATGACGAAGAATTACCTAGCGGCTGAAAGCACTCATGTCTTCACTAAGAAAACAACCTATCTTGGATTCAAGATCCTATGCACAAATTAGTGAGTTCAGAAAGCTTATCTTTTGGCCTTCAAGAAGAATTTGAATCCATATCGAAAAGTAACCGAGTGAGTCAAGAGTTCGGACTAACTCAAATTGACTTCTAGTAAATGCTACACTTCCAAAATCAGTCATATATCACTTATCGATCTACATCTTCTAATTCGTGTTGAGTTCCACGGACTTAGCCTCAAGACATAAATTAACAATTTGCTATCCTAATCCTTTTGTTCTGGGGATCAAAAACCACATAAATGGTTTGAGATGGATTATATTTAATTATCAATAAAGTGGTCATTGGGAGGGTTTAACCCGGCTTATAGATAGGGTCTGACTTGTTGCCTCGGCCTGCCCACAGTGAAAAATTTAGGTATGAACTTGCTAGGCCGGCGGCTTGGGTCCAATTGGGATGACTTAGGTTTTTTGATTATATATTTATATATATGATCGTTTGTATCGTGCACAAAAATAATAGACAAAAAATATTTTCATCGTCCAAGAAAATATTGAGACATAAATCATTGTCAATGATGAAAACGTTTCTCATTAGCTAGTTATTTCAACCGATACTAATGATTATTTTTAAGAAAATATTTTTCAAATCATCCATTTTCTACAAACCAAATGGAATTTAAGGATCCATTTATTTTATGGAAAACATTTTCCAGCATCTAGCTCGCTTAGGAAATTGAGTTAAAGGGAAAATATTTTTCTAGTCAACGGAAAAATATTTTTCTACTAAGGATTAAATTTAGGAAAATGATTTCCTCTTTAAAAGAATTAGAAAAAGTTTTCCAAAAGTTATCCTAGTCTTAGGTTCCTTGATTAATACAAATAACTTTTAAAAATATTTTTTATTTTTTATTCTTTTTCCTTTCCTTTTTTTCTTTTCTTTTTCCCTTTCTCCTTCTTCTTCCGCTAGCTGCGTGCCTTGGTGATAGCTAGTAGCTTGGCAACTGGCCATGATGCAGGCCATCAAGCTTGAGGCTTGGTAGATCCAAGTGAGCTTGAGTTGGTTGAGGCCACCTAGTGCAAGGCTCTTGTCTCACCTGAGGTCGACGAGCTCGAGGCTCGTTAGATCCAAGCAAGCTCAAGCTCGCAAGTGGCCATCGCCAGCCAATCGGAGTGAAGGAAGGGTGAAAAAGAAAAGGAAAAAAAAGAAAAAAAAGAAAGAGAAAAGAGAAAAAGGAATAAGGAATAAGGAAAAATACAAAAATAATTATAAATTTGAATTTTTTAAAAGAACAAAAATAAAATAAAAGAGGAAAATAAAAATATTAAAATTTTGATTATTTTATATGAAATAAAATCATTAGATTGAAACCATTTTTCAATGAGATCCAAACATCAGAAATTTTTTTTGATCATATATTGCCAAACAAAGGAAAAATAATTGTATTTCTGGAAAATGTTTTCATCCTTTATTATTGAGCTTTTTGCGAAACAAATGCACCTTAATAGGAAGACTTAATTGCAATCATTTGATAAGTTTTAAGACTTGATTGCATTTCCGTAATAAGTTTTAGGATATTTTAGTGCACTTATCCTAGAGATTTATATTTCTATTGGTACCCCCATTTATGTGTAATATTGAGCAACTAATTTTGCGTTTATTTCGTTAAAAATGAATAATTTGAAAAATATTTTCTTACAAATGATCGCTTGTACCGCTTGGAATAATAAATAAACTAAAAATATTTTCATCATCTATAAAAATATTTGAATATAAATTATTGTCGATAATGAAAATATTTCTCATTGATTAATTATTAAAGCAATACAAGTGATCATTTTTAAAGAAAATATTTTTAAAATCATTCATTTCTTGCAAAACAAATTAAATCTGAAAATCAACACGACTTGATTTTCGCATATCACTCAATAGGGATAGGTCATGTTCATCTAAGAACCATCTCGGGCTTGGACACGAGAGTATGGTCGGACTGAGATTGAGATCCGGACGAGATTGGTTACCAGGGCGGACCCATGTGACTGCCATTCCTTAGAATCAGACATGGCTATGCTTGTTTTCATTGAATGTTACAGTACCTGCGTTCAGATGAAAGAGATCGGTCATCAAGGTGGCGGTTAGGAGCCATAAATGCATTGCTCTACAAGTGATTCGATATCTTGCTAGGGTCCTTCATGTTTCCCACTAAATGAACCGATAAGAAGTATATAGAAAAGTCCCAGCCCTCGACGACAAAGCACTTTTTTACCTTGCGGAAGAGTTAGCGTTGCATAGAAGTAAGATTAGAACCTGGTAACAAAGTTAGGATTTGGTCACCTTTAGTCGGCCCCAAGCAAATGTCTAGGAATTTATGCCTTTGGTCGACTATAAAGCCACAAGCCAGGGAATTTATCTTACTCGGTTTATTCTAAAGCAACAAAAATTATTTTCGTCGTCTTTGGGCATACCCAAGGGGACAAAAGTAAGTTTTGTCTATATTGGTTACTATTTAAGCAGGAAAGTTGTCCAAAAATTCATACACATATCTTACTTTTCCCAAATGAGTCATAAACCATTCAATTTTACTAATTGAGTCTTAAATATTTTTACATTTTACTAATTGAGTCCATTCAGCTACTTTTGATCAAAAATCGTTGGCATGAATACCGATCATCCGATGTGGTGTGACCCCATTGATGGTACAAATTTTAATAATATTATAACATATTTTGAATTATTATTTTATTTATTTTCTTTTTCTTCTTCTCTTCTTTCTCTAGCTAGTCATCAGACTTGGACAAGCTTCACCTGCCCCTAGTGAGGCTCGACCCTCACTAGTGGCTGGGCAAGGTCAATCATAGGGCAAGGATTGACCTCGCCATGGGAGGGTGAGCCTCACCCTTGCTAGTGATCAACAAGGATGAGTGTTGCTAGAGGCCTCGTTGGCCCTTGCCTCTGGCTGTTTGCTAAAGCCTGATGATTGGTTAGAGGAGGAAAAAGGAAAGGATAAAAAAAGTAAGAAAAAAATAAAAAAAGATTTTTTTAAAATATTAAAATATAATCAAAGATTATTCACATCGTCATCGGTTATATCACATAAGAAAACCAACATCTATGTCAATAATTTTCTACTAAAATTGGCCACATAAATTCAATTGGTAAAATTTGAAGATGTTTTTAACTTAATAGTCAAAATTAAAAGATCTATAACTAAATTGATATAGGTTTATGAATGTTTGGACAATTTTCCCTAATTTAAGGTAATGAACTTCTTAATTCAAGACAATATAGTAATTTTTCTCATCATTGGTGTACCCCATTGCAATGAAAATTTTCTTTGAACAAGGCTAGCTATAGTATTAATTCTCAATTTTAGTCGATGTATTTAGTTATGCATTGTATTTGTCATCACAAACAAACATTTGATGCTAATAAATAGATTGCAAATTAAAATTGACGACTCTTGCAATTCTTTTGTGAAATGGAAATATTTTGGAAAAATAATATATATGGTCAATGAACTTTAGTCCAATATATAATATGGTTCCTAAACTTAATTTATTCAATGTGATATCTGAATTTTAGCTTAATGTACGATGTGGTCATTGAACTTTTAATTTATTTAATATAGTTTTAAAATTTTAGTACACGTTCAATTTAGTCTCTAATTTATATGAAAATGTTCAATGTTGATGGAAGGTATAGTCCTTGAACTTTTGGTATATTTTTAATTTAGTCTCTAAATTATATAAAAAATGTTCAATGTTGATGGAAGGATTACATTGAACATTTTCACATAATTTAAAGACTAAATTGAACATATACCAAAAGTTCATGGATTATATTGAACAAATTAAAAGATCAAAGACTACATTACATATTATGTTAAAGTTTATGGATCATATTGAAAAAATTAAAAGAGTAAGACCACATTATGCATTGAGCCAAAATTCAAGGATGATTTTTGTCATTATCTAAAATATTTTATAGACCATTGGATATATTACAAGTGTAATAATAAGATACGGTTTAAATAATTGTATAGATATATATTTGTGTAATAGGAAACGCCAGTATATTTTTAATCATTAGAAGTCAGACAAATAGTAATTTTAAGGTTCTTTTGAAACCTATGCAACCGTTTGCATAAACCTTCTGTTTATTGATTTGATAAAGTTCTCTTCACTATACTCTGCAAATTGATTATGAGCTTCAAACATTTCTTTGCCCTAGCTAAAAGGTTAGCCATCATGTTTCTATTTTCTAAAATCTATACATCTTTTTAATATATTAATTAAACTTTATTCTTGTGAGTAAATTGATCGTGCCTGTCATTAATTCTAGAGAAACATCGCAATACTAACATAGGTTATGATAACATTTGAACATTTATTTCAATTTTGTAAAATAATACCACCTATTACCTATCAAAAAGGGTTAATACCATGAAGGTCCCTCAACTATACATCTATAATAAATTTAACCCAAATTAATATTTTGACAATGAAAAATCTCAAACCGGTACACTTATGATAAATTTATCTTTCATTAGTCAATGTTAAATGTTACTATCAAATTACTAAATTAGATGACACATGACAGTTAATGAATATATCGATTTAGGGTTTTACCCTCCGTTTGTCATAAATATATTGGTTTGTAGTTTTTCATGGATTAAATCTAATTTAATAAAAACTAACGAATGGTAAATTTATTATAAATATACTAATTTTGAGTTTTTAATTATCAAAAAATTTGTTTGGAATAAATTTATCTCATGTATACCAATTTAGGTTTTTCGTGATATTAACCCTATCAAAAAATACATTTAAATATTTTTGTACTATAATTGATGGAAAAAAAATAAGGTTTTTACAATTGAAAAAAATTGCATTCTAATTATTATCAACTAGGGGTGTCAGAGAAAAATTAAGATCCTTAACACCGAACTTATACAAATTCTTATGTTTGAATTTGACTAGGTTGATTGTTGAATAAAATAATCTATACATGCAAACTAGACCCCTTACCTTCGAGAGACCTCGATTATTATTTTCCCTTAAATGTCCTAGAATGTTTTCTTCGTATTATGTATTTACCAACTGTTGTTTTTTGATATTTAATGATTTAAATATTTCATAAGGAAATTTTGTTTATACCTTAATAATATAACATTGGATTTGTAGCACAGTCATAGCGTACTTTCTACACATGCATAAGGCGTTTGTCGATTTTTAAATAATAAATTGAGATTGAAATTATCATTGGATTTGCTTCATTGATTGCAATACAACAATATTTCTAGAATGAATTTTTTTAGAAAATAGATTATTTGAAAAAATGAAAAAGAAATTGGGCCCAAAATTAAAATGGGCAGGATTTTTCCCGCCCATTGGGTCACCAAAAAAAAAAAAAAAAAAAAAAATGAGGAAAAAATATATAGGAAACACACACATAAACTCCCTCCCTCCCTCCCTCCCTCCCAGTACCTACCTCCGGTTGTGCCGCCCGTCGTTGTGCTGCCCATCATCTCCGTTGCCGGTCGCCGCCGTCGCCCCTCCGTAAGATTTTCAGGCCAATAATTGGGCCTCTAAGTCATGGCTGCAGCGACGACCATAGCTAAGAGTTATGGCAGCGCCAGATTTGGATTGGCCAGTGACCGTAACCAAACCAATCGACCTAATTCGCACCGTAATCTTGCCCTGCATTTGACATTTGAATATTGGTTTTTTATAATATGTAAGTGTAGGTAATTAATAATGATAAATTGTATAATTTAATTTTATATCTTTTGTTGCAACGGGAGTATACACTAATTGGGGTGACCGCATGGAGAAGCAAGCACGTCGAGAGGACTTTCGCTCGATTTAGTTAGATCGATTTTTTTTTAAACTTTAAATTATATTATCAAATGTATTATTTCATTTGATGTAGAGAAATGTTTTGCAGAGCTTACTCATATTTGGCATAATGAAGTCATTTTATTTTTAAAACTTTATGATGTGATTTTCGAATGTCCAAAGAATAAAAATATAATCATAATGGAAATTTCGTTTACAAACACGTGAACGATGTCTAAATTGGCAAAAGTAAGTATGTCCATCTCCATGCCTAATCTGAAAAATAGAAACTAGCGCGACAAAAAATAGTAGGCACCTTTGGTGGTTAGTTCACTAGAAGAGAGTTGTCACCTTTGCCTAAGACGACAAAATTTGGAGTTAAGATTTGTAGGGAAAGTCGCGAGGGCTTGAGTAGGACCAGAAGATTTTCATAGAATCGAGCACTACGTGACATGTTAGGATTATCGAGTTAGTTGTTGAGAGCTTTCAATGGTTCAATGTTGGATCCGTGAAATCGGAAGATGCCAAAGTTGAAGATATCATATGTCATGATGCATCGACTTCTAGAGTGCCGAAGCACGACCGAAATCAATAAATTAGTGAGATATCTATATGAAAATGATTAGAATAGTCGACAAAAAAGGTCGTGTCATGTGACAATGCTGATATAGGAAATTAGCAGTGAATAGATCGTAACATATTAGAGGGACACGCGCTAATGATGGTTTGCCACATGTAATGAAGATGTAAACCAATAATGGTTGATAGGCGTGTCAGGATGATATGTGCTGAGATCAAGCCCACTGAAAAGGATTAGGGCTAGACCAATCCCAATGAGCTAGCTCCAATTCCACCAACCCATAACTTTCGAAAAGATCCCCAATCGGACAAGGGGAAAAACTTAGGATCCGCCGCTAATCCTAGTTTAAATTTTCCCTCTATGATCAATAATCCATGAAACAAACCAACATGCCCCCGCAAAGGGCATTTACGATCACGGTTTTGGACAATTCCTGGAATTGACATGTGAAGACGAACGAGATCCATGAATAATATGTTCGTTTGAGAATTACGTCCAGGCAACAAAATTGAGATTTGCATGGCCAAGCCATTGAAGCACCAGAAAGCAACGTGACAATAGACATTTAGGTGAAGAGAATATGATCTTTCCAACGTCCTCCGTATCCATCTCTTCTGTTCTTCCTCTTGCCCTAGTTTGTACAAAGCATTGAGTTATCTTTTTGATGTGTTTGTCCTCTTATTTGCCATTTTCACACAAGCTAATATAATCCCACGATTAGAGAGATTCCTTCGGACAAAAGAAGAGTACGAGAAAAGACCAATGTATCGCAATCTCAACTTGCTAACTTTGCGTCTCTTTCAAGTTACTACAAGCTATCGTCAACCTAAGACTTGAGTATCGGATCCCGTTCCTTGTCAAGTTGACTAGAAATGAAGTAAAATACTGTATTGAATGGAGTCAGAGTAATTTTACTTTCTATTGTGTATCATGTTGAGAGCAACAAAGTCAGCTTTTTTCTTCATATTATGCTATAGATACAGGGTAAGATATTTTCTGTAAATATATAACATTAGATATCATGTGTAATAGAGTTAATATATGTGAAACTATGGATATAATTACTTTCTCATTCTTGAAGAGTTAATTTTACGACTTAGTACTTCGGATATGTTGATTTTTTATTTTTGAAAAAAACTATTGATTTTCTCCATACTTTCACTTTTTCTTAAAAGTACTCTTCAGTTTTCATTTGGAAAAGAAATGACCCCATTCATAAAAATATTTAATGCATTTAATGTGCAAAAGCCACTATTAGATATATTTTACTGCTTATTACTTTAGATATTTTCACTAAATATATGTAATATCTATGACTAAAAATCGTGGGAGTTCCGTTATGAGACAATATGAGCTCGAAAACAACCAAAAAGTCAAATAATAACGTTGCATCTGTTCTAGATAAAAGTCAAACATTTACGTTGGATCTGCTTTAATCAGTCGGCATTTCTCAAGTCCTTCGCACAATTTTTTTTAATAAAAATTAATGAAGTAGAGTCACTTCGAGTTTACCACCAAAAAAAAAAAAAAAAATCATTCATCGTTGCATTTAAAAGTACTTCGAGTTTTTGTAAATTCATTCATGTTCTAATGGTACGTGGTAGGCAAGTTTGTTTTCTAGGTAAAATGGTCTGTTGATTCTTAAAAGAGTTATCAGAGGTATTGACTGTGATACGACTTATGTACAAGCGAGTTATAAAACCTACGTATCAATTTCGACAAAAAAAAAAAAAAAAGCAAAACTTTGTATCAATAATTATCCTTTATTTATAAAAAAATAATGAAATAGAGCCATTTTGAGTTTTCCAACATCCTTTCACTTTTTTCTCCAAAATACTTTTTAAGTTTTCATTAATTAAGATTTATTGCATTTAGTGTGCAAAAGTCACTTTCAGGTATGTTTTATTGCTTTTTAGAGATTTTGACTAAATAGACGTAATATCTATAACCATATTAAATTTTTTAAAAAGTACGTCCTTTTTCTTTTAAAAACATTTTTGCATTCTCATAGGTCAATTTTACTAACCTATTGTCAAGAGATTTTTCTCTGGAACTTCACTTTTCTTCGAAAAGCTCTTAACATTTTTCATTCGGGAAAGAAACAACTCCCCATCCATTCATTAAAATTCAATATATTTGATGTGCAAAAGTCACTTTTAGGTATGTTTTATTGCTCGTTACTTAAGAGATTTTGACTAAATAGATGTAATATCTATAACTATATTAATATTTTGAAAAAGTACGCCCCTTTTCTTATAAAAACTTTTTTGCATTCTCGTAGGTCAATTTTACTAACTTATTGTCAAGCAATTTTTCTCCGGAACTTCACTTTTCTTCGAAAAGCTCTTTACATATCCATTTTTTCATTCTTTTAGTTATGTTTTATTGCTCGTTACTTAAAAAGAAACGACTCCCCATCCATTCATTAAAATTCAATACATTCGACGTGCAAAAGTCACTTTTAGTTTAGTATACTAAACTAGATTAGATCATATGTCGTCCATATGAGTGTGTGAACACCCACACACACAATCATGATTCATCCATATTTTGGCCATGTCTCTTTAATATAAGATTTGTTTATAGTATGGTTCAATCTCTTTCGACACAAAAGGTGTCCAAGCAATATCTTCAAGCAACATAGGTAAATGGCATAATACATGACGACAAGATGACCTAGGCTTTGCATCATCATTTTTATTGGTGGGGGGGAAAAGATGTGCTATCATGCAGAAAGCCCACATGGCATGGTACTTTTATCGTGCTCCATTGGTGTCCAACCTTATCTCTGGCATTCATGGCCAAAGTAAGATCACTAACATTAGAAAAAGAACATCGAGACCTTGGTCTTAGGCAACATCATTACGTTGGATGGCCCTCCTTACTCTCTACCAAACCGATCGCAATTACCGGCTACCGTATAGAAAAGAAACAGCAACGGCTAATTCAAACACCACGTCGGTGATTAGCTGGTGAGTGCGGGACGAAGGAAAATCAATTGTGATGGTAATTCTATAGCTTCGATCTTATCTAAATAATCTTTGGTGAATATGCTGCGAAAAACATGTGCGTTCACACCAAAGAAAAAGATCTAGTAACTCCAATCTTCACATAGAGATCTTCCTCTCTTGTAAGTGGACGCACGTTCCAGGAAGTAAAAAAAAACAAAACAAGTGCTGCAACTGTAGATCGTGCAGATGTTCCCACCAGTTTTGCAAACTTTCGATTTCGAAACCTGACCTATCGATCGCACTTCCTTCTTTTGGGCTACGCTACATGGACGCTTTCTTTCGTCAAGGCGATGAATCCCCTCGGCCATCTTGGTAATGGTAGAACATGGCACGTTCAGGAGCTGGGGCCAACGTATCGTACTGATTAGCATTGTTAGAGCTTCGTCAATCATTGCCAAATAAACAAATTCTGGCCATTGCGACAATTGCAGACGAATAGACTTTCGAGGACGTCCGAATTTCTGTTGTGCATCACATGGGAATCCGATGATGAGTTAAAACGACATTGTCGTTCCGGAAGCTTAGGTCAGAAGCTGAAGTGCCATAGATTTGAGATTATGGATTCTTCGACGTAGGACTCCGTTGGACTTATTCATGTAAGAAAACCTTTGCAGTGGGTTCTACTTTAAATCTTTTCTTTCTTCAAACTTTGCAGCACATGCACTTTGATTCTTTAGAAGAGAATATATATAAAATTCATCCAAAATATTTTATAGGTTTAGTAATATTTTAGTGAACTGTCCAAAGAAATAAATAACTTCTGACTATTTATAAGATGCGACAAATAAATCCTAAAACAATGCAAGTCAAAATCAATGTTAAATAGACATTATGGACCAATTTCATATTTTAGTGAACTGTTAAACATCTTTGTATGTTTGGTCTACATTTTCGGAAAGTTATGGGCGCGGTACAAAATTTGACCATGCATCTAAAAGACATGCAAAGCTTTACATGTGTCTCTCTCTCAACCCATCGCCCTCTTTTGATTCCCCTTTTTCTTCTATTTTTTTCAAAAGAAAGCGAGAGGCATTCCTGAGCTACTCTGCAATCTTCAGACGCACATCCTTTTCCTTTGCCTTTGCCTTGTTCTCTTTTTCTTGAAGTTTTTTGGGGAAGAAGCACGAGCACGTAATTATCAGGAAAATGGTCTGCAAAACCCAGTGAGGTTTGGTAGAATCTTTCTGGATGTAGCTAATTAACTAAACCTAAAACGGCTTTGTCCTTTTGCCAAAAGATGGCTGT
Organism: Corymbia maculata; assembly: GCA_014182735.1. Classification (NCBI taxonomy): domain Eukaryota; kingdom Viridiplantae; phylum Streptophyta; class Magnoliopsida; order Myrtales; family Myrtaceae; genus Corymbia; species Corymbia maculata. The sequence continues at coordinate 19,867,955 of CM024689.1, forward strand.
TCCTGTCGCCAAGCATGTGATCAAGAGGGTGACCATTTGGTTTAAAGAACATATATATATTCACAGAATCACATCTAATCTAAGAACTCTCCCCCAAACACAAAAGTTATCTAAGAGGCTTATAATATGTACGTACGCACACAGAGTTTCTTCAAGAAAGTTGTTTCCCGGGTTAAAGTAAGCAAATGAACATATAGTGCTTGGCAAATGTAGAACAAAATGCTGGACTTTGAAGGTGAAACGTGTTGAGAATGTAAAAATTCCATGATAAACAGCTTGACTTTTCGACAGGCATAAGTCAACATACGTGTTAGACCATACAATTTGGTCCGGAACATCTTGAAGAACAGGTGGAAATAATCATTTTGCGGTCGGTTATGAGACACGGATCAGAAATCCAGCTTGTTTTACTTGGGTCTTCAACTTAAAATAAAACACCAGGGTCAACCTTTCAGCACTGTCTTTCTGTCACTACATGTGATCCATGTAATGTTTGCTACAAGGGCGATTGGATTAGGTTTCATGTTCAGTTTGACTGCAGATTTTTCTTCTCCAATCAATTCAAGGGAAAGACTTCCCAACCATGTGAGCTTTGCTACCACTACAACTTATAGAAATGAGCGCTAGGTTTCGCAAGAGAGACAAATATGGACTCGCTAGCTCAATGTCCGATGTACATGTCAGTGAACCTAGCAACTTGTCTCAGCTGCTCCTTTCTATTTCTGTGTGCCCTAAACAAGAACGGTTTTATCTATGCATACAGCTAGAGGAAAGATGAATATTTTACTACATGCAACATAGGGGCACAAGGGCAGGAAATAGGGGGGGTCCAGTTGCTTGAGAAACCAGGGTTTACGGCCAATACCATGGAGGGTCTTATCCTCCCCAAAGTTTGACCCAATTTTGGCCTACCTTGTGGGAACGCTTGAGAGAGAAAAGAAGGTCAATGTAGGGAGCGGGGGCATTGCGTGTATTTTAAGATAACAGCAGGGAACAAGTGCACAAAAACTGATGCTCACAAGTGGCAGTGATCAGGAGAGACCGATAGAGATGAACCCACAGAGAGAGAGAGAGAGAGAGAGAGAGAGAGAGAGAGAGAGAGAGAGAGAGAGAGAGAGAGATTCAACACGGTTTGAAGATCTCACTGGGCGGTGGGAAGAGGACTGATTGTTATATTATTTATATGACTCGTTTGTTCATTTATGTATGTATTTTATGCATGGAAGTGCAGGAAGGCAGGGAGGTAGGTTCTGAGATATTGCAAGCCAGGGTGTCTCGCTTGCCCCCACCACTGAACCCATCGCACAAGTTGCAGCAACAAGCTCCTCCATTCTCGCCTCAAACTTCCCTCACGTTCTCCTTTTCTTTCTTTTTATAATTTCCTGGAGACTTTTTAGCTCTTGCTTTTAGGCTATGCTCGCTAGTTGCCATCACACACGGAACACTCGCAACGAATCATGCAATGAGAAACTCCACGAGCTTTCTTCACTTGGGATCGCGGTGAAGATCCAGGAGAGAGAGAAGCGGCAAAACGCGCGCCGCTCGCATTAAGTATATGGATGGCGATAACTTTAGATTAGATGAGACAAGGTTTGGTGGATCGTTGCTGAGAATAAGGCGATGTCGTTTGTCTTATCGCTAGGTCGATAGTCGAGACATGGGAGTCAGTAAAGTACCAACGTAAGGATGAGACAAAATGACCATATGGGGTGACGCGCGTGGAGCTTCCCTTCCCCTCGGAAGCTCGCACCTGTCTCACCCCTACTCCTTTCTGCGAGACTTTCAGATTTTCCTCTTGAAATCTGCAGTTTGAATGGCCCTTTTCGAACGAGATCGAAAGCTTAGAGATTGTCATCTCATGTGGACGAATGATGTTGAAGAGAGAGGGCGAGGATTTTGCTGTTGTCAATGTGAATGGAGGGAAAAAACAAGCAGGGACAATCATTGATTCATAGGCTGTATAGCTTGCTTCCACACAGTTGGTGTCACGGTCAATACACGCGATAATGCTTTTGAGAATCAATCGAGTGTTTACCTAGAAAAAGAAACTTGCCCACCACATACGATTGGAAAAAAAACAGATTTGAATAATCACATAGTCAATGTGTAGACTAAGGTGCCCTGGGCAATGCTGCCATGTGTCATTGCTTTTGACAATCATGAGGCCTAGCTAAAAAGAGAATTTTAGATATTACCGACTGTGATAGTCCGGCAATACAAATATTATATCATATTTCCTGAGATCATAAGTTCGAGTCATGTCGTAAGTAAGTGATTGTTATGCAACTTTTATATTAATACTGAAAGATATAGTCACGTTGGTCGCTCTTCTCTCACCATTTTAGATATTCAAAAAGAAAGAAAGAGAGAGAATTGGGTCGACTTTGCAATTTCAGCACTAAAATTTTATTTCACCGTCACACTAAACTCCCAAATTTTCAGAGTTGATAAATTTGGGAGGTTGTCGGTCGATTTCTTGGCAAATTGGAACGAGCATTTGCAATGTGTGAAACAAACATTTCGAGATTCAAATGTAAAAATTGATTGTGATGCATGTCACACGGATAATATTATGAATCGATCAGGACGTATGCTTCCATCGTGATTTCCTCAGAATAGGTAGCGCACTTCCCCAAGCATTTACTAGCATATCTGCCTGCCTCTCCGGCAGAGCTATAAAGATCTAACCAACCACGAATGGTACCACAGAAAAGCAAACGTACGAGAAGCATTCAAGTGCAACTCATCATCACTCTCTTGCTCCCCGTTTTAATGCTCTGTTCCTCCTCGCTCGAGCCCAGCGAAGCGAACCGACGACACCGACACCGACACTGGCGAGGCGTGAACGGATCGGGATAACATTCAATCGGTCCCCGTTCGTGCGCTGCCACGCTGCTCGCAGTCGCGATGATTGCGCATGGAACCTCGTCGCGTTGATTCTCTAGGTCCATCGTGCATCATTCATTCGTTGATTTCTGATGCGCACATGCGCTGGGGTGGAATGGGAAAAACGATGGAAGGTGGCGTGGTTTCAAAGGTGGGGCAGTCCGTTTCGTTCGCCGTCTCGTTGAATTTAGTTGCGGGGATTTACATGCCATGTGGTGCGCGAAGAACTTGAGGAACGCCCGACTGTCTGAAAGCAAATCCAACGTATATGTTCCGACTTCTGTCGAGAACGGATGCAACGCTATTCTTTGACTTCCGGATTGGTTTTCGAGCTTGTCTCCCAAGATTATATTTTAAAAAAAGGAGTTGGTTGCGTTGTTTTCGTGGAATTTCATTTTCTAAGAAGTTTCGGCACCGACCATGCCATGTAAGATAACCGGCATCTATGTCAAGCATTTCCGGTCAAATTAGTTGGGATGACAATATTGACAAATCGTTAGAAGGTTTAGGGTTAAATTGGTTAGATGAAAAAGTTTAAGACTAAATTCACATTTGTCCAGTAGGTGTAGGGCTTTTTTTAGGATTAATACCACAACAACAACAAAAATCCTCAAATTGGTATATCTATAATAAATTTTCTCCAAATTAATTTTTCTACATCAAAAATTCCAAATCGGTATACTTGTGATAAATTTATACAAAACTAATTTTTTTACCATCAAAAACTTCAAATTTGTATATTTGTGATAAATTTACATTATGTTAGTTGTCATTAAATTAAATTAATACCGTGAAGAATCATAATCTATAAATGTTTGACTTTTGTGTAGACCTGATGCAACGTTATTACTTGACTTCTGTTGTCTTCGAGCTTATGTTGTTGTCTGATAACGGGACTACCCACCATTTATTTAAGAAAAGGCGTCGGTGTTATTGCTTTTGTGAAATGTTATTTTCAGAAATGCCAGCAAGAACGGTTCATTTTGACAAAGATTAGACAAGAGTAGAAAAAGAGTGCCCGGGGCCTTCTTTTCATCAACCCCACTTTTTTAACTAGTCAAAAGCTATCACGAATCTTAAATTATATTAATAGCGACACATTTATCTTAAATTTTTTTCCATGGCATCAAAAATTTCAAATTTGTATTTGTGTAACACATTTACCCTCACGTTGAAGTTCTACCAATGAGAATCGTTAAAAAATCTACTTACATGAACACTATAAAATAAATAATATTGAAATGGTGCTCACATGACTTAAGTAGAATCTAATTGAACTTTGGCGGAGGATATATGTGTCACATAGGTACAAAATTGGTTTTTTTATGTCACAAGCAAAAAATTAGGATAAATGTGTCACATTGAGTATAGTTTAGGGTTTTTGATATCACAAAAAAATTCAGGGAAATGTATTATGGTAGCATAGTTTAGGGTTTTTGTGACTTTTCCCCTTTTAACTATTACTAGTATTAATATTAAATATTTTCACACAATATTCTTTCTTTTTTTTACACCCTAATACATGAATTTGCAATAGTTATGAATACATCCAATCATCGTTAATTCTTTAGTAGTGTTCATTTATTATATTTCATTAATCATAGGTGGTTTCTTACTTACTGTTCTAATATGTACATACTACATTATGTATGAGTTCCATATTGGGCATTCTTTAAGTTAACTAAGCTCTTATTATTCATTTTGGTGAAACAGATGACTAGAAAAATTTAGTTCAAATTTCTTTAAATAGATGGAAAAAAAATACATTACAGTTATTTTTTTTAAAGGAAAGGGGATAAAAATGGAAAATTAAAGAACATGTTTGAATTTTTGTTTTGTGGGAAATTCGAAGTGGGTCTATTTCATTATTTCTCATCTACATCAAAGGGCATATTTTTATAAAAACAAAAAAAGTTTATGAGATTTTAAGTTTATGAGAAATAAACAGAGATGGATTATAAAAAGTGAAATGATGAATTAGCAATGGCAGTTCCTTTGTTTGACATTTAAAATAAGAAAGATGAGAGGTTTTGGGACCTCGAAGTTAGGTGAGGGGGAAAATGATATTTTTACTGAAAATGTCAAGTATGAATTTGCAGTATTGAAAATTTAATAAGTACTGAAGTGTGGAAAATTGAAGTAAAAGTTTGCTTTATAATAGTTAAAAATCAAAAGTAAAATGCTTTGTTGCCAAACATAAAATGGTGGGTATTATTGATGGGTTTTAGCTATATAGTTAGCATTTAGCAACATTCCTAACATTTATTGAATATTTTTCCATTAACTAAGACATCTAGAAAATTTTTGGGGAAGTTGCACAAAAATAAAAAAAGGACCTTTCACCATCGCTCTTGTTCAATTTGGGTCCTCGTGCTTAATGTCAATAACAAATTCAACTACTGAACTAATCTTTGGTCACAATTTTAAGACAAATCTTGTATTTTTCCATCCAAATGCAAATAGAAAATTTACATGAAGTGATAAAGATTACATATGATCAATAATGAAATTCACTACTTAATAGTGATTCTCCCAAAATGGTCACCCCTTTGAGTATGGCCAAGGCCAGGCGGCTTCCACACCGACAGCCCCCCATGTCGATCTCCCGACCTCTTCGAGGATTTCTATCTACATCTAGACAATAAACTATGGGACTTTTTTTTTTTTCCTTCGAATTGTGATTGGAAATCAGTCCATGCACCAAACCCGTCCCCAAAATGAAAGCACAAGGAACCTCGAAAGGTCGAATGTAGGCACTAGCACCCGGACCACTTTTCGATTTAGAATTCCACCACACGATTCACTCCGTACCCAAAATTTCCAAAACCCCCAAGATATCACCGGCGGCCATTCTGTTCCCGCGACGTGCCCGTGCCATACAAATCATCATCGATCGGAGATGGGAGGAGGGATTCTGACGGCCAAGAAGAATTCCCCCGTGATTCAGCCAAATTGGCCGCGGCTTTTTCCTGCGTGAATTGACGAAATCGCCACCGTCACGAGCTCCTCAACTGTCGCAGGAGGACGAGGGAGGGGAGGGAGTGGCGTGCGGCTTGTGTCGAGACATTCTAGTAATAATGCACGCTGGAAAAAGATTGAATGGATGGATCACGAAAAGCCCCTGACCCCCCCTAGCCCCCCAAAAATAAATAATAATAAAATAAATATAATAAATAAAATGATAAATAGAAATCGAGAGGGAATGAGAAGAAAATTGGGAGAGTTTCGGCAAACAATAAAACCAAATTGAGGGTCGAGGAAGTCGGCACGGTTTTTTTTTTTTTTTTTTTTTTGGACCTGAGTAAGTTTTTACACTGTTTTATTTACACTTTAGGACGTAAAAATGAAAGAGAAATATATAATTTGAAATAAAAAATATGAGACATGCTGATATTACTATGCTAAAATAAGAGGCAATTAGAACTATCGCTGGCGGCTCTCGTAAATGAAAAACATCCTCCTGAAGAGTAAACACCCTTGAATGAATGAATGAATGATTGGATCACCAAAAGTTTTAGACCTCCGTAGACCCCAAAAATAAATAATAAATAAAATATAGACAAAATTAAATAAAGTGAAAAATAGAAATTGAGAGGGGATATGAAGGAAAATTGGGAGAGTTTCTGCGGAACGCAAAACCAAATTGAGGGTCGAGCGAGCAGCTGGCGCGTCAAAATCCGTGGCGAAAGCGACGCGCGGACCAATGGGGGGGCGCCACCTCAGCAAAACGCGGCATAGAAAACACACGGGTGTGTCGTCGTCGAGTCCCGGACCTCAATCCCACTCCCTCCAGCAGCCCCACTTCAATGCCTCCTCTCTGTTTTTTTTTTTTTTTTTTTGTCCGACCGATTTTTCCTTTTATTTCCTTTTATTATTCCTTTTTTTTTTTTGGGTCCTCACGCACAATCGCACCCTGCTACTCCTTTAGATGGTTCATTTTGATTTTTTTTTTTTTTTTAGGATATCAGAAAAAGAATTCGTTAACAAGTATATCGAAAGCACGTCTCCAAAATGGATTTTTTTTTTTTTCAACTCTAGCTGGAAATTTCCTATCTTCAAACTTAGTGATTTTCAGTAATGGCGTGTACTGTCGGTGTTTGGTCATTTATGAGCTTAGCAATTTTTTCAGAGACATGACCCGGATCGAGCGTTGTTGTGAGTGGTGAAGTTTCCTCATTTCTTGTGAGGGGGATTGAGGGTCTCTTTCAATTAGAGAAATAGCAAGCCATTATATGGAATCTAAGAATGTTAATTAATCCACGGGTCCAACTCCTCACACACGTTTCTCCACTCTAATGGTACACACGGTGTTGAAATCATTAACGCGCCGATGACCAAAGGACATTAGACTTTCGATCAACATGAATTCTCCCCGACCAAAAAAAAAAAAACCGACCGTTACCTAATTTAGTATATCAATTTCGTAAATCGGGCATAACCCAGAATTTCTTTTCGAAGCCCATTAAATAAATTTAAAAAAGAAGAAGAACGGCCCTTGCAAATTTCACGTCCCCCGAATTTTCGAGATGTTCGAAGGGTGCAATTCTCGATGAGGAATTGGGACCCTACTTTCAACCCGGGGAGCGGGGCTTTCCCTTCTTTTCAAGAACGCACTCGTCATCGGTGGGTGGTGTTTTAACCATAACCTTCAACCGCTCTACTTAAAATACATTTTCATTTATGTATATGTATTCCACTAAACTCTCCTAAAAAAAGAAATTTTTTTTTTTTTTTTTTTTTTTTGGGGGTGGGTTCTGGGGGGCCAAGTTCCAGCCTATCTAGGAAGCCATTATTTAAAAGCCTAGGCTCTGCCTACAACACTTGTAACAATCGCTGCTCTCGCAAACGACACAAACCCTCCCTCCTCCCCCTCGCTGTTTCCACGAGTAGTTTTTTTTTTTTTTTTGGCTTTGGACAATGTCACATTCTCTGCATTCTTTACCAAAAAAACAGAACACTCTCTCTCTCTACTCTTCTCTACTCTCTCTGCTTCTGCTTCAGCCTCGCCTCCTCTGTGCTGTCTCGCCTTTATAAATTTCTGTCTCTTGATATAAAGAAGAAGAACCACCACAACTACCTCCTCTGACGAAAATGCAGTTCCACTTCAATTTCTCTTACTCTCTCTCCTTCCTCCTCCTCCTCCTCTCTGTAAGTGATATGATGATGCTGCTGCTCCTCCTCTCTTTGCAGACGGTTCCGTCCTCTTCCGCCGTCGGTCGGATCTAATCAGTCTTCTTCGCCAATGCAGGTGGGCCTGGCCGTGGCCGGCGCCGGCGACGCCTCCGGCGGTCCCTTCACCCCGCGGGCTTCCCTCCTCCGGTACTGGAACCAGCAGATCGCCAACTCCCTCCCCAAGCCCGCCTTCCTCCTCTCCAAGGCCTCCCCGCTCGGCGCCGTCGACGCCGCCGCCTTCGCCAAGCTCGCCGCCCGGGGCGCCCTCCCCGACCACCTCCCGGCCTTCTGCGCCGCCGCCCGGCTCCTCTGCTTCCCGGACCTCGCCCCGAGCCTCGAGAAGCACCCCTCCGACTCCAACTTCGCCGGCTACGCCAACAAGAACTTCACCAACTACGGGACCGACCGGCTCGGCGGGCTCGACTCGTTCAAGAACTACTCCGACGGCGTGAACATCCCCGTCGACTCGTTCCGCCGGTACAGCCACGACTCGTCCGGCCACGGGGACCGGTTCGCCAACTACGGCCCCGATGGGAATGTGGTCGACCAGAGCTTCAACAGCTACGGCGGCGGGGCCACCGCGGGGACGGGCGAGTTCAAGAACTACAACCCCAACGTCAACGTCCCCAACCTCAACTTCAACAATTACGGCTCCGACGCCAACGGCCGAGCCCAGACCTTCTCCGCCTACACCGGCGACACCAACGCCGGCGCCGAGAGCTTCAGCAGCTACGGCAAGAACGCCAACGGGGCTCCGAACACCTTCACCCAGTACGCCTCCGACTCCAACGTCATCAACTCGGGCTTCAACGGCTACGGCCAGGGCGGCAACGGCGCAAACGACACCTTCACCAACTACGGTAAGGACGGCAATGTCCCGGAGAACAACTTCAATAGCTACGGCGACGGAGGGAACGGGATCACCGACGGCTTCGCGAATTACAGAGACCAATCCAATGTGGGCGACGATTCGTTCCAATCGTACGCGAAGAACTCGAACTCGGGGAAGGTCAATTTCGCGAACTACGGCAAGTCCTTCAACGAAGGCACGGACAAGTTCACCGGGTATGGTCAGGGCGCCAAGGGGCAGGTGGTCGGATTCAAGACCTACGGCGTCAACAACACCTTCAAGGAGTACGGCAAGAGCGGCATCTCCTTCGCCCGGTACGCGAACGCCACCGGCGTGCAGGCGGCGGCGGCGATGGCGGTCAGTGGCAGAGCGGCGGCGAATAGGTGGGTGGAGCCGGGTAAGTTCTTCAGAGAATCCATGCTGAAGAAAGGGACGGTGATGCCAATGCCGGACATTAGGGATAAAATGCCTCAAAGGTCGTTTCTGCCCCGCACGATCTTGTCGAAATTACCATTTTCGACCTCGAAGCTCCCGGAGCTCAAGCAGATCTTCCACGCGAGAGATAACTCGTCGATGGAGGTGATGATGGCCAACGCGCTAGCGGAGTGCGAGCGGGCGCCCAGCGCCGGGGAGACCAAGCGGTGCGTGGGCTCCGTCGAGGACATGATCGACTTCGCCACGTCGATCCTGGGCCGCAACGTCGAGGCCCGGTCCATGGAGAGCACGGCCGGCGCGAAGCACGACGTCATGGTCGGGACGGTCAAGGGGATCAACGGCGGGAAGGTGACCAAGTCGGTGTCGTGCCACCAGAGCCTATTCCCTTACCTGCTCTACTATTGCCACTCGGTCCCCAAGGTCCGGGTCTACGAGGCGGACCTGCTCGATCCCAAGACCAAGGTCAAGATCAACCACGGCGTGGCCATCTGCCACCTCGACACGTCGGCGTGGAGCGCCACCCACGGGGCCTTCCTGGCGCTGGGGTCGCGGCCGGGTCAGATCGAGGTCTGCCATTGGATCTTCGAGAACGACATGACCTGGACCGTCGCGGATTGAAAGGATGCGAAATTATTGATGGGCAATGAGGGGGGGCAATCGTGGTGCATGTGCATTTGATGATCGAAATTTGGGTCCGGAGCATCAGCTAAAAGAAAGAAAAAGACATTTAGCTGCTAAGGCGGGAACCCATTTCGTTGTTACTACCTCTCTCAAGTAATTTTTATTTATGGGGGGAATCAATAACCTCAATTACTACTCTCACATGATGAAATAAATCCAAAAATTAAAATTGTGGGTTCTTTTTCTTTTGATTGAATGTGATGAATTCTTTTTTTATTTTTGTTCTTTTTCATTTTTCTCATCTCCCGGTGGATTCCTCAATGATTGGAGGAGGGCTTGAATGATGATGGTCATATATGAGCAACGAGATTTTGTAAGTTTCCCGGAGCCATTCCGAATGCTCTCTCTCTCAGAGCCTCTTCTTAACTTACGGATCATTCCCTTGCCATTCCGTGAGACGTCCTCTCTTTGGTTTTGGGTTTATGTGTGCTTTTTGGGTGAGAATGTGTGCGCGCCATGAGGGATGGTTCTGCTACAGAACAAAAGGGAGGGAGAGGAGAGGATCAGATGCAAACTGTTTTGAAGCAGCAGCAGCAGCAGATAGATATATGGATAGAGAGAGGGAGAGAGAGAGTGAGAGAGATGAGGCTCAGCCAATGAAAGGTGAAGTACAAAGGAACTTGTGGCTGAAAGATGGGGGATGGTCCAGATAGAACAAGCCACAAAGGTTTTTTGTGCGCTGGTTGCCCGTAATATTATTGTAATGCGAGGAAAAGAGTCACGAGAGTTTTGTTGTTTGGGAAGGGCATCGCAGCGATTTGCCCTTTTGTTTTCATCTGCCAAGCAAACATGTGAATTATTTTTTGTTCTTTTTGTATTATCTTTTTAAGGCTTGCATTTGAGTTGCAATGGAGAGAGTGACTGCTAGAGGCAACGCGTCATTTGCCTTGATTTGATTTTTATTTATTTTTGTCTTTGCCAGCCAAGGGAAAGGGAGGCATAAATGAGATTGAGGGTGTCTTTTGTGTTTTTTCCCGAGTAACTTTCATTTTCAAACTTTTGCCTTATTTTATTATGGAGCGTGAAAATCGAAATCTATACTTAAAATTAAATCGTATCATCTTGACAATGTGGCAATTTGAACCCTCACGTCTTATTTTCTATGTGGAAAGGACGGCCATTAGATAAACTAAGTGGGTGCATTTATCTCATGAAAAACGTAGAAGTTTTAATTTTTTTTTTCGAGAAATCATTTTCTAGGAAAATGGCTAATTTTCTTTTGTGTTCAATGGTTATATATGATCGAAAATTTTTTATGGTATGTGGATCTCATTTGGAAAATAATTTTAATCTCAAAATTTTTAAATAATTTTAGTTATTGTTTAATTTAATTTAATTTAATTTAATCTTTTCTTTTTTCTCTTTTTTTCTTTTTCCTTCTTCCTCCCTCCGCCTATTGTTGGGCCTCAATGATGACTAGTAAGGGTCGACCTCGCCGGCCTTGGGCGAGGCCGAGCTCAACCTTGCCGGAATCTGGTGAGCTCGACCTAGCTTAAGGCTGGCCCTCACTTATGGCTAGTTGCCACAATCATTGAGGCCGATGATTGACAGAGAGAGCAAGAAGGGAAAATAAATAAAAATAAAAAATTAAATATTAACAAATTCAAGATGAGTAATTTTGAAAAGTGTTTTCATATTCTCATATTACGGCATTCACTTTTTCTAATTTTATACATGAATATTTTCTTTGATCGAAATGTGTTTTCATTGACAAATAATTTTGGACGAATCAAATGGGTGAAAATCTAGAAAAAGGATTGTCGGAAAAATAGATAGATCTGGGTCTTATGGGCCAAGCTTTATGATGTTAGATACAGATGGTGGCATCGGGTTCGGATTCCAGAGTAAATAATGAACTGATGTGATGAACTTTGCTTTATTCTTACCCCCGCTTTTAAGACAATAAAAAGGAGAGAAAGGTGAAAAAGAGAAGGAGGGGAACTCTGCTGCTAACAGCTTTGACCAGGTCCACAATAGAAAAAAGGGAGGAGATGCCAAATCTCAGAATTGCCTTTGCCTTCTTTAGGAGCAAACATATTCCACAAACAGAAGTTGGGGAGAAGGAAGAGAGAATATATATGTCCAACTTTTGTTTAGGATCCTCGCACAGAATCACTGATTGTCAATCGAGGTGTTGGGAAATTCCTGGTCGGAAAAGTCGGAAGCCCTGTGCTGAGCCCCCACCAACTGCATGCGGGACCATTTCGAATCATGTCTACCTGTATAGGCTTGGACTCGATCGGTTCACGAGGTTTTGCAAGATCATTGTGCCCGTTTATCCGAACCATCAAATAGGAAAAGCTTCCCCTAAATTTTACACCACAACCTTTGATTGATGCAATCTCCATCTCCCTTTCCGCTCTCTTCCCTTCTTTTCATGAGGTTTGGTCATCCTTTTCCTAGAAGCAGGTGAGCAGCAATTTCTCTCCCTTGAGGGGCATCCCAATGTGCTGCCGAGAGCTGATGGGGTCCCCAACTTGGATCAAAAGCATAATAAACACAAAAAGATTAATGTGTTATTATACCCTCTGATCCTCATCTGGTTCTGCACAGCACTGTGCTTTACATGTCACGACCCTTCATGTGGTCGAATTGTTTTTATTATAATCTCACGATTTTCGCCCACCCTAAAGTAATGGGTACTTTCCAAGAATTTGGTGGGGTGTCAATTCGGATTCCGCTTGCTCCGACGCTCTTTCTTTCTTTGTTCGTTAATAATCCAGTGGTTAGTGCATGAACCGAATCCCAGAATCTTAGGTTACGTGTGATTGACAAAAAAAAAAAAAAAAAAAAATTGAAGGGGGAAGGGAATCCCAAGACACAATCGGATGTCCAGAGTATATCTCATCTTCTTCGAACGTTGATTGCATTGACTAATCGCCGGCTGGTTAATTTAATCCGGGGTTCATTGACGGATCATCGTCCTTGGTATCATGCTATCAAGATTCAAGATTGACGGGCTATTTGTTTGAAGGAAAATGGATTTTTGGGGAAATTGTTTTTTGACTTTTCGGTGTTTGGATGATGGAAAATTTTTTATAGACTAAAAATGATAAATTTGGGTTGGGGGAAAATGATTTCTAATTCTTGCATATAGAAAATTTATTTTCCCTAAACCATAAAACAAACGAAAGCTATTTATTTTTTCAAAAATGATTTTTATGGAAAATATTTTCTTTATTAACGAAGTTTTTTCAATAAAACAAATATAGAAAGTGAATGATTTTGAGAATATTATGCAAAAAATGATCATTTGTATCACTTATAAAAAATGAATGAATAAAAACTGTTCTCATATTCTTTTAATTATTTTTGACGATACAAGTGGTCAAATTTAGGAACATATTTTTTAAATCATTCATTTTTTGCCAAACAAACGTTGCTTAAAAGTACAAACCCAAAAAAAAAGAGGGCTCAAAAAGTATAGTCTCACCTGGTGAATTTCAATTAGTGCCGATACATCTTTAATTGCACATTGCTTATGATACTAGACTAATGAAGAACTGATGGCGATGGTCATCTCTTTTGCCCATTGATTGTATCTACAATTTGCAACAGCCAACTAGGTCCCCTTAGCCATCAAACTCTTCGGAATAGTCCCCTTCACTTTTTCATAATTTCATAGCCCCATAATTGTCTCCACAATAAATCTTAAAAGCTGCTGATCCGGATCCTCCCGTTGCTTCTCAATCTAAAAAAAAACCCGATTCATCTGCATAGATTCTACTTATGTACGATCATCCATAAGGATCGTCATAAACTTTACTCCAACTTAATATGATGATGCGGTGCCAACGGTTTTGCTCATAATGACCAATAGCTATGATTGAATCAAAATATTTCAATCGCAAACCTAGAATTGTTATGATTTTGTCAAGGTGGATCGCCGACATCGATCACCATTCTTCACCCTTGTTACGAAAAAAAAAAAAAAAGAAAAAGAAAGAGAGTAGCCACCGCTAAGGTAATTTTGCATAATGTGAATGCCCTTTCAAAAAAAAAAGAAGCAGATGGTGGGTAATATTTTTTAATAATTTAAATTGTAATCTAGAAGATGAAAACATAGGAAGAGACGCACAGGCAAAAGGCACGCATCCACACGCTGGCTTATGATATCGTCACGGGATTTCTTGCTTGAGCCGCCAGGGACAATTTTTTAAGCGTCATGGATATAAATAATTTAATTTTGACATATTTATTATACATAAAAGAATACCAATCTATTGATAATTACATCCTTTAAACAATCACTTTAAAGCATTTATAAACAAAACCCTGATCTATCTTACACAATATGATATGAACTTGTGCAGAAGTAGGCCGATTTAAGTATCATAGTATTTAAATTCTAAAAGGGAAATATGCTTAGATTGCATATTTTGCGAATGTTATAATCGGCTATCGTTACACAATATCCTCCTCTTCTAATTTGTAAAGAAGATTTTAACAGGAAAATGAATATTTAATATATCCAATTTGATAAATTCATTGCACCTTTTTTCATCTGATATTAGAATCAATAAAATTTCAATAAATTCATTAGACTTCTTTTTGTGAGATACTATAATTAATTTCATTTCGTTAGAATGAACCTAAAAGATGTTAATCTATGTGTACTTTTGGACTTCTTGTGTACTAAGATTAAAGTTGTGATTGGACATTGGGAAACGAAAGTATCCATGGATCCGGATGAGCAATCATTATGGAGAAAGCGTGTTGAAAAGGGATATAGAATATGCAATAAAAAAATCAATACTTTTAATAGATTTTACGAAATTTATTTCTTATGATATATTTGCATTATTGATTGATAAAAAAAAAAGACCGAATATTATACATATATGCTAAAAATACTTCAAGATATTGATACTCTTTGCTTTAAGATTTTACAAGATTGATTAGATTCAAATTTTAAATTGAAACACGTAAGAGACAAATAGAATTATTAATTTGCACAATTGTCCATCGATAGAATACTTATGTAATAATTAATTGAGGATATCTTGAGAAAGGGAAAAAAAGGAGCCCATAAAAATAGTAGGTACCCTTTATTTTATACAAGTTGTATGAGTTATTTCTTTTTATATCCACTCATTTTACTAGCAAGCTATGCTTTTCAGTTAGACGTATCATTATTAGTGGTCATGATTAGCATAACTCTATATTATTTGTATTCTTGTTTGTGTCATTGGTATTATTACTTCAACAATAAACGTCTTATAAAAAAATTAATTTATTCCAAAAAATAAAGGGTAATGATGAGGGGCTTGTCCTTCATTCACTATGCCAATAATCAATGTCATCACTTCTCAATTTTTAAATGGGAGAGAGCGCACAAGCACCCAAGATCAAGAGTACAGCACAGTTGAGGCAAGAATACAACGTAAGCAGCCGCACTCAATTTGGTGGATTCCAATCATGTATCCAAGCAGAGAAGCAAATACATCATAATTAATAAATGTAAAAAAAATACTCTTTTATTTCCCATCAAAATCTAATTTTCTTTCTTGAAATTCAGAAAAATATAAAAAAATCACCACTGAAACTGTGTATCGACATTTGAGTATTGTAAAAGTTTCGGAAGTTTCATTTTATTTTTTTTTTAAGTGAAAGGGTGAGAAGTGCAAAATTTCAATTAAGTAAATAGAAGAAAAAAAAAGCCTTGGCATTGTCTTCTTTTTATAGATATACGCTATGCATTTTTTGAAGTTTCATTTTATATATTTGGCCCAATTGCACTCCAAAGTTTCAAAAAGCCTGCCATTTTATATTCTGGAGTGTAGTTAATTAGATTGTAGAAGATGTAAAAAAAAGTAGGTTTCCTTTTTTCTGAAATTCGTTTTATAGTTAAGAGGTAGATACGTATCCAAATCAGGTACACTAAATATAAATACAAATTTTCGAATTGCAAACGTAGGCATTTGTACAGGTTTTATCTTATTCATGAGGTGGTGGGACATTCCGAGACCTGGGGTTTGCCTACTAAAATGGGTGCCTCGTCATGATATAATATGTAAAACCTTTTTGAAATCTTTGATATTATATCATATAGGATTTTGAAATTAGAGGCACAAAATATAGTTTTTAAATTAGATAATGAAAAGTTTAACAAAGTGTAAAATTGAGGAGGTTCTTTAATATAGTCTTCAATAAGTGTTGATAGTTTTTACACCTCCATATTCCTCCTCTATGGATGCAATAATGAATGAATTTTTCTTTTATGGGAAACTCAAAGTGGCTCTACTTCATTATTTATAAAAGAAATTGTTTTTTGTGCGAAGAACTTGAGAAATGCCGACTGACTAAAGCAATCCCAACGTAAATGTTTGACTTTTGCCTGGAACAGTTGCAACGTTATTATTTGACTTTTGTGGTTGTTTCCGAGCTTATGTTGTTTGTCTCATAACGGAACTCCCACGATTTTTAAGACACGATTTTTGTTATAGATATTACATCTATTTAGTCAAATTATCTAAAGCAGTAAGCAGTAAAATATACCTAATAGTGACTTTTGCACATTAAATGCATTATTATTTAATGAATGGAGTCATTTCTTTTTTAAACGAAAACTTAAGACTACTTTCAAGAAAAAAGTATAGAGGAAAATGATTGTTCTTTAAAAAAAATCAACATAGCCATGGATATTATATCAACTTAGTTATAATATCCAAAGTACTAAGTAGTAAAATTAACTCAACAAGAATGAGAAACTAATTATATCTACAGTGTCACGTAAATTAACTTTATTATGCATGATATTTGATGTGATATATTTATAGAAAAAGTCTTACCCATATCTATAGCATAATATGAAGAAAAAAACTGACTTTGTTGCTCTCGATATGATACACGATAGAGAGTAAAATTACTTCAATTCCATTCAATATAGTATTTACTTCATTCCTTGCCAACTTGACGAGGAACGGAAATCCGATACTCAAGTCTTAGGTTGATATAGCTTGTAGTAACTCGAAAGAGACATGGAGTTAACAAGTTGAGATTGTGATATATCGATCTTTTCTCTTACTTTTCTTTTGTTCGAATAAATATCCCCAATTGTGTGATTGGCATTGGTTTTTGTGAAAATGGCAAATAAGAGGACAAACATCAAAAGATAGCTCAGTTGTATATACAAACTTAGGGTGAAAACGAAGAACAGAAGAGATTGATCCGAAGGATGTTGGGAAGATCATATTCTCTTCACCTAAGTGTCTGTTGTTACGTTTGCTTTCTAGTAGCTGAAGGACTCGTGCCATGCATATCTCGATTTTGTTGTCTTGATGTAATTCTCAAACGATATAAATTTATGGATCTCGTTCATCTTCTCATGTCGATTCTAAGAGTTGTCCGAAACCGTGATCGTAAATGCCCTTTGCTTTTTGACCAAAACGAAAGAATGCCCCTTTGCTTGAGGATTTGTTGTTGGTTTGTTTCATGGAGCATTGATCGGAAAATGGAAAATTGAAAGTAGCATTACCGGCGGATCCCCAGTTTTCCCTTGTTCGACTAGGGATGTTTCAAAAGTTGCGGCTTGATTGAAGCAGAGCGAGTTCATTGGGATTGGTCTTGCCCTAATCTTTTTCCATTGGGATTGATCTCGGTGTGTGTCTTCTCGACACATGTCAACCCATTGTTGGTTCGAGTCCTTACAAAATGCGACAAATCATTAGCGCGTCCCTAGGATATGTCACAATCTATCCACTGCTCATTTCCTACATCACGACCTTCACATGGCACGACCTTGTTTGTCGACTAACTCGTTGATTTGGGTGGTGCTTCAGCTGATGCATCATGACATTTGATATCCTCAGCTATGGCGTTTCCTGATTTTCAAGGATTCAAGGTCAAACCATCGGGAACTCTCTATAAGTAACTCGACACTCCTAGCTTATCACTAAGCATTAAGGTCCTTCTTAGGCCCTTGCGACTTTTACTACAAACCTTAGGTCCAAATTATGTCGTCTTAGGCAAATGCAATAATTTTTTTTTTTTTTGCAAACCATTTGTTGCATTTGCTTAAGATGATAATTTTTTATTATTATTTTGTGCAAAGGTTACAAAATTTTAAACGACTTGCTCAAAGGCGATGAAAATTCATCGCGTTTGTTGAGTCTATGGTAGCGAACAGTTGCTGTCTTCCCTCAATTTTTGCCACTTTAGACATTGTTCACTTGTTTCTAAGAAAAATTGATTATAATTTATATTTTATTCTTTGGATATTTGAAAATCACATCATAAAGATTTAAAAATATAATAACTTCATGATGTAAAATATGAACAAGCTTAACAAAACATTTCAGTACATCAAATCAAATAATACATTTGATAATATAATTACAAAGTAAAAAAAAATCAATCCAACTAAACCGAGCGAAAGTCCTGTCGGCATACTTGCTCCTCCATGCGCTCACCCAACCTAGTATAAACTCCCGTTGCAGCAAAAAGATAGTAACTTCAATTATACAACGTATCAATATTGATTATGTACAATTATGAACTGCACCAACTAAACATATAAATAACCAATATTCAAAAGTCAAATGTAGGGAAAGACTACAATGTGAGATTAGGTTGATTGGTTCGATTACGGTCACTAGCCAATTCAGATTTGGCACTGCGCAACTCTAAATATGGTCATGACTTAGAGACCCAATTATGGCTAGAAAATCTCACCAAGGGCTGATGGTGATGACGGGCAGTGGAGATGGTGGGCGGCACGACCGGAGGCAAGCAGCTGAGAGAGAGATTTTGTGTTTGTTTTATATATATTTCCTTTTTTTTTCTTTGGTGACCCAATGGGCAGGAGAAATCCTGCCCATTTTATTTTTGGGCCCAATATGTGGGATTTTGCTTGCCCATTTTATATTTTGGCCTATGTTCTTTGCCTTGGGGTTTTTTTTTTTTTTTTTTTTCATTTTTCCAAATAATTTATTCAAAAAACCATCCTACAAATATGGTTATATTGCTATATATGAAGCAACTCCAATGAAAATTTCACGCTATGACCATGCTGTAAAAGTATTATGTGATTTCATATAATTGATTTGAATGATAATGATATATTATTATGTTCTAAGCAAAATTACCTTATGAAATATTTGAATTACTAAATAATGAAAAAAATAGTTGGTAATATACACGATATGAAGAAAGCAATCTAGGATATTTAAGGAAAAATAATAATCAAGATCTCTTAAAGTTATGAGGTTTGGTTTGCATGTATAGATGATGTTATTCAACAATCAACCTAGTCAAATTCAAACGTAAGGATTTGCATAAGTTCGGTGTTAAGGATCTTAATTTTCTTTTTCTTTTTTTGGTACTTCTGGTTGACAACATCAAAGACTAGAAAAATCGTAATAATTAGAATGCAATTTTTTCAATCATAAAAGCAGTAAGAAGGAATTCCTTTTTAGCATTGGCTACCACATCTCTCATGGACTTAGTAACGGTTTCACTTTCATTTCCTTACATTTCTCACTCAATCACCTTAAAAATGATGGTAGAGGTATGAGCCAAAATAGACTTAGCAAAGCTTTCTCTACTGAATGTCTAGTTTCTCTCTACCATATGTGTAGCCTTGACCTCCCCTTCCCCCAAATTCCACATCCTAAACCCTAATATAAACCCCATCAATAGCTCTTTATACATTCTGTTGGTATACCTTACATGCCTAGCTCCATTTGATACCTTTGCTGCCCCTTCCTGTTTTTGTATTTTGATCCAAGATGGAACCCTACCATCTTCCCCTAGTCCTCCATCCTTAGCCATATCATGGCTCACCTACCTTAGCCACCCAAGTTGAAGGATCATCTCTGCATTGGGTCGCCTCTACTTTCTTGTTGCTACTCTCTAAATAATTTCTTTGCAGCCCTCCCACACTTGATCTTTCCTGCATCTCCAATTCTTTCATCCCAGTGCTTTGGATGTTGTAGTTTAGTGCCCCTTAGAACTTTCTCAAATCTAGGAGGAATACTCAATGTAGGAATTTGAACCCATGGACGAAGACAACAGTGCTTCAAAGCCTTGGGAAAATCACTGCAATAAATTAGGTAAGTTGTTGCATAAACAAGATATAACTATTTGGGATGACAAGATCTTGAAGGAAAACTACTGGAATGTTGGGAAAAATGTCAAAAAAGTCATAAACATTTTACATTAATGCCGATTTAGTCTTGAACCTTTTATTAGTGTCAATTCAGTCATATTTTTTTTGATTTGGTGTCAATTTAATCATTCTAGCAAATTTTGCTTGGAAAATGCTTACGTGGATACCCACTCAGCACTAGCCATCCTACTTAGCCGGATTGATGCTGATGTGGACACCGAAAACAAGATGCCGTTTTGTTAAATTAACAAAAAAAAAAAGGAACCCTATAACCTTTGAACTAAAAGGCGTTGCTCATTCCCTAGCGTTTTTCTTTGCCCCAATCGCAAAGTTCTCCAATGCAAACTAGTGAAGGAACCCTAAATCCTATCTTCCCAAATTGATTGAACTTGTTCTTTCATCAATTCAAAGGGTTTTGCTCTAGTGAAGTTATTTTTTCATCGAATTGACTCCTCTATTTAGCCCGATACCTCCGTTTATCCAAATCCTACAATTTGACCTTCCAAATTGCAAAAACCCAATTTACCCGATTCAAGTCATGACTTGATCCTACCTCAGCAGACACGACAAAAGAATTGACAAAGTGCGTGGTTCCAATTTGCTCAAGTTGTTGGTGCTCAGTGGACATAAAGGTATTTTTTTATGGTCATGGTCCCAACCCTCAAATCTTTTATGTTTTGGTTGTCTTTATGTAAGCATGACATAATATAAAATCAAAAATGACATAACAATGTGATAATCATATTACGAAAAGCAAAACATTGAACAAAATGGCTTTTGTATCTATTTCCTTCGAATAACCATTCTAATTTCACTAAAAAAATTCATCGAATAAGTGGCGTTTGAAACATTGATAAGCTTTAGAGGGTAACCGTTGATCCTGGTCATCACATTTGCATATCTCTCAACATTAACCAAGTTAAGATCATCTATTTGAATCCTGTGTGATCATGTTTATGCTTGTTATCATGTTTGCCATGCACCTACATCATTATTTTTGTAAGTTTAGCATATCGCAATTGTAGTTCATCTTGAAAGAAGCAGGAGGTGCTTCTTTGGTGTCCCACTAATCACTTGGGTTGCCATTGGAAGTTTACTATTGTAAATCTAGTACTTTGAAATTAACTATGCTTTAACTAGAGATGAATTTCACATGAACTTCAACCACATTTGTCAAACTAGGCTAGCCAAATTGGATTAAAGTTACTCAAAATATAGTAGATGCAATATTGACCACAAACACTAATTAAATTGAGAACTTTAGTTTTTAAGACATAGTCATAGTGCTCTATTTGGCTCTTCATCATAGCCGAAAAGCCTTAAAGTAATTGTACATATTATTTTGTTGCTCCATTATGAGTCTCCATGTGCTTATAATATATGTTGTCTTTTTATATAGGGTCGAGATGAGCAACAAGTCTACATTGATTTGCCTTTATCACGGTGGGAACTTTGTTAGTCGCCCAATGCTTGAATATACTATTGGAAAGATGGATTTAGTATACATAAATATTGATCCTATAAGCTATGAAAAATTCATCACAGACATTAAGAATTGGGTAAGTAGTAAATTCAAAAAACTTTATTTTGAGTTTCTTGATAAATCTCTAGATGGATTGAGACATATATGTAATGATAGCATTGTTGTCAATCTAGCTTTTTATTATTTGCAACTTGGATTGGTTAAGGTGTATGGAGAATTTTTTGACAATACAATAGGTGAGAGTGCTATTTAGGGTGAAGGCAACAGTGAGGATGCTAGTGAGGGCGTTTGTTAGGATGAGGGCATTAGTGTGGGTATTGGTTCAAGTAATGAGGCATTTGTTCAACCTAGAGGTGATTTAGATTATGATTACTTAGTAGATGTAGGTATTTTGTTGATTTAGAGGTTGATGAATCTATGTTTGAAGTCAATTTGAAAAATGAAGTCAAAGACCTAGTTGATGCTTGATTCTTGACTAATGATGATGATGATAATGATAGAAATAATGAGGATCTTGTAGAAGGAACGAAAAAATCCAAGGAATTCCACAAAATGACCATAAAGGCTTGGATAATAAAGGAACCACTCACAAAATTTATATCATCCCGACAGTCCATAAGAGAATTATGAATTCTACAAAAGGGCCATAAAGGCTTGGATTATAAGGGAACCACTCACAAAGTTTATATCATTCCAACGGTCCATAGGAGAATCATCTAATCCCCAACAATCTCACATAGTTATTGCTAAAGTTAATTATCAAACAAGCTACTATGAACAAAAGGAGATGAAAGTTTGGGTTTAATGTGGGGCCACAAGATGGTGAAGTTACAAAAAAGAGATTTAGGTATTCAAGGTATGATTATGATTGTATAACGCCAGTCTTTAATGCATCTATGATGTTTGATAATGGTAGGCAATTCAAAGATGATGTCAAAAAGCATTCAATGGTTGAGTATAGAAAAATAAAATTTGTCAAGAATGAAAAGAAACTTATTTGGGCAAAATATGCCGATGTAAATTGTCCTAGGAAGATTTCTACGTCTTTTGATGTCAAAATTGGATCATTGCACATGAAGACTTATCACGAAGAACATACTTGTAGCATTAGCTTCATTAATAAGAGAGTCACAAGTTCTTGGTTGGCGAATCATTATCTTTAGGGGTATCAAAAAGGCCAAACTTGACCCAACCCGACTCGACCCTAAATTTAGGATATTTTCGGGTCGAGTCAAAATATTATATGAGTATGGAGCTGGTATAATTTAAAGCCAGGTTGAAACAGGTCGGCCCATTTCTTTTTAACACTAACTCCCTTCGTGCGTTTTGGATAAAATAAACAAAGAAGAAGGAAACCCCTCTCCTTCGCCGATCCTCCCTTTGTACGTTTTTCTACAAACCACTAAAGAGCACATTTCTACAGACCTCTTTGTGCGTTTTTCATCTGCTACTCAACCCGATCCTCCGTTCGCCGACCATCGATCGGTCCTCCCTTCAACGTCGGCTTGCGATTTGTTGCGGTTGGTCCTCTACTTGTGGTCTTGCTCTGGAGATGGTGAGGTTTAGTGTTTTGTGAGTTCTTTCGTGGTGCTCGGTGACGAGAAATTCTTTAGCCGTTTGTGGTTTTTCCAGAAGAATCGAGTGAGATGGTTTCCGGTCAGTTCCCCCTTCTTCTTCCCCCCCCCTCCCCTCACTTTCCGGCGGTTTCCGGTCGCCAGGGCTTCTAATTGGGTTCCTGAATCGATGCTCCTGGGGGCCTTGGGGCTTTGTATTGGGTGGTTTAGGTGCCCAATTATGGGCTCCGAGATTGATCCCTAGTGCGTTCAGGTCCATGCGCGTGCTTCGGTCCCCGCTGAATTAGGGCTTCCGTTATGGTTTTATTTCGATTGCCTTGCCCTGGGCTGCTTTTGTGTTGCGTGCGTGTTAATTAGCCTTGCTTTCTTTTGGGAATTTTTATTTTTTCGATTCTCTCTCGTGTCACTGAGTAGAAATCTCCTCGATTTTAAGTGTCTTCTTTGCTGCGTGTTGTTAATTCTAAATTTGTGTGAGATTGTTAGAGTTGCCAAATTTGCACTGCTGGGGGCGTATTGCCTTTCTCGAAGCCCCTTACCTTGTGTTGCAGAATGGCAGTATTTCACCAAATTTGCTGGTGGTTCTCTTGTCATTTGAATTTTGAATTAGTTGTTTGGTGAAATCATACTAGCATAACTCATAGGAATGTTCCTCTGGAGTTTTCATTTTGGAAATTCAAATTGTTTCGTACTTGCTCACTATTCCACCGATTGTACTTGAGAAAAGATAATATTGTGCCTAATACAATTAGTGTATATCATGTTCAAGGTGGGGCCATTTACAGTCTGGATAATTGAGTGATATAACTATCAGCAGTAGTTCTATTCAGTTTGAGAATGAGACAAATTGATTTGGGTAGTAGACATGAAATTATCACAATCTTGGATGGTCATTTGTATCCATTGAAAAATAGAATTGTATGATCTTAATAGAGGCATTTTCAATTTAAAATTGTATAATGCTGTTTTGTTAAGAATAGTACTTGTACTGCAAATACTAATACCGGATGTGCGGGTAGCAAAGGCTGTCTTACTTCAAGTTTGTAAAGTGTAGTGTTATTTCAATTTGTATGGTTATTTGTTTTGTTACTTTGATAATTGTCAAAGTCTCACATTTGATTTTTCTCCTCCTAAACCATACATGAACTTGGGCTAGAACCTGGATCAGATCCAGGTTCAATGTATCATGTCGGACAAGTTGTCAAGTGCAAAGTAATTAGTTCTGTTCCTGCGACATGAAGGATCAATCTAAGTTTTCTGATGAAACCTAAAAAGTTAGTCTCACCTAATGTTTCTTTTTTCTTCTTGATGCTGATCCTATGTACGAGCTTATGCTAATTCTGCTCCATGGAGCATGTAGTTAATTTTGCCTAGGCTTGAAACTTGTCTTCACTTGACTTTTCCAAAGCTCCAATGAAGGGTCAATTATGCTATATCTGACTCTAGTCAGCCTTTTCTTGTTGAATTTCATTGGATTGACCATGTTTAAAACAGAAAAGCACAATTTTTTTTTAACAGAATGGCATCATTCTTATCGTGGCATGAATATCTGTTTTGATGAAAGAATCTAAGGCATAAGATATATGACCCAACCCGACCCATTGACACCCCTAGTTATCTTAGTACAATTAGAGCAATGCTAATTATAAAAACCCTTGCTTTTAAGGAGTTTATCAAGGAGTAGTTAGGCTTAAATATAAGTATAGATCAATATAAAAAAAAAAAAAAAAAAGCGAAGCTGCTTGCCTTTAAAGTTTTGATGGGAAACTATAAAAAAGAATATTCAAAGTTATGAGATTATGCAAAGGAGCTAAGGCAGACAACTCTTGAGAGTATTATTACATTGAAGGTTGAAAAGCTTGATATGCATTCTATGGCTTTATTTGAGAGAATGTACATCTATTTTGTTGTATATAAGAAAGGCTTTTTCGATGGATGCAGGAAAGTTGTGGGATTAGATGGTTGCTTTTTAAAGGGGATTGTAAAGGGGAGACATTGTGCCATTAAAAGGGATGCAAATAACCAAATATTCTCAATTGCATGGGCAGTTGTGAGAGTCAAGAATGGAGACACTTGGACTTGGTTCTTGACAAGTTTGATGTATGACCCTAATATAATAGACACATATGGATGAGGCTGGGTTATAATTAGTGACAAGTACAAGGTGCGTTTTGTATTTTCTCTTTTTAATTTTATGCCTTTTAAATTATCACTGCTATGGCATGTTGTTAAAATTGAAATCATCTTTGTAGGGCCTTTTGCAAGCCATGTTGAACTTTTTGCCTTTAGTTGAGTATAGAATATGTGCCAAATACATCAATGCTAATTGACGCCAAAAATATAAGAAGATACAAAAGCAAAGACTATTTTGGCAATGTGCTAAGAGCATTACTATGGTGGAGTGTGGCAAATATGCACAATCATTCAAGAAAATCAGTCTCACCATGTATCTTGACTTGGTTCAAATGAAGCCAAAGTACTAGAATAGGGCTTTCTTCACTACTGAGGTTAAATGTGACATGGTTGATAACAACTTATGTAAGACATTTAATGGAAGAATTATAAAAGCAAGATATAAGTATATTTACAGTATGTCAGAGGAGATGAAGATAATGATAATGACAAGGATGTATACATAAAGGGATGCCTACGCTTGATGGAAAAGGGATTGTGGTTAAAGAATCATAAAAAAGTTAGAAGAAAAATAGAGTTGGCGCGACTTATTGCCATATGATATGGAATGGTGATGCTGGATATAAGGTAATAGATAAGAGTGTTAAGGACATAGTTGATGTGTTCAAAAGAGATTGTACTTGCAGGAGGAGGTAATTTATAGGCATCCCTTGTCCTTATGTCATTTTAACTATAAATCATAGGCAAGATGATGCATATGATTATGTGGATGAATATTACAAGAAGGTAAAGTTCTTAACTACATATCAGAATATGATGATGCTGGTTTGAGGAGAGAAATTTTGGAAAAAAACTATTAAAGGGGCACTTGGACCACTTTAGCTAAGGTGAACTTGGTAAGCGTAAATAGAAAAGAAGAAGGGAGGAAGATGAGGCCGTAGATGGTATCAAGATGTCGAGGAAATGAATGAAGATGATTTGTCAAAGTTTTTGACAATAGGGCACAATAATGTGACATGTCCAACTCAAAAGGTTAGGACTACGATATTACAAACACAATTTTCTAGGCAAAAAATTTTGGTAAGTACTTTCATATCCATTGTTTCATGCTTGTTTGGTGAATAAGCTTTTAAATGAATATTACTCTTTCTAGGTTAAGCAACATACTGGCAAATGTACAAGTGAAAGTATTGGTGAGACACTAATTGTTAGTGCTGCTTTTGGAATACCAATATCTCTAGATAGTGTAAGTAACGTTCTTGTTAGCACTTTTATTTTTCCTAGGAAAATTCTATTGACTAATGAAACTAATAATATCAAGTTAAAAGTATAAGTGCTAGATAAGTCATTATGCAAAGAGTTGATATACAAGCGCAAGTTGAATCAACATCACAACCATTGCAACTGAGTTCCATTTAAAGCAGTAGGCCCGACAAGAAAAAAGTAAAAAAATAAGAGGAAGTAACTCCTTACAAGAAGTGGTGGGATTAGGAAGCAGTGTTGTAGTTATTTTTTTGCTTGTCAATGATGTGTTGGTTCGGTGAAGTATTGCTGCTGTTGTTTTTTATTTGTCGATGATGTATGGGAGATCAATCAACCCTTTCTTCAAGTGTTGTGTTGTAACGCCTTTTTAATGTCTTGTGATTAACCTCAAATGGGCAATTTATTATTCCTAATTCTAACAGAAACTAAATGGAGCAGCTGACGCACTTGTTGTGTGAAGCATTCGTCTATTAAATGGCTGAACAATAAAGTGTTGCATGAATAATGCGGGGTGAACTTAAATAAGAAGACCTCCTTATGGTTGCTTGAATTGATGCTATAAGAATAACCGATTATGTGGTTTGTGTACAGAAAGAGAATAATCTGATTATGGCACGTAAGGAATTAAAACATACTACATTCTTCTTCTTTATTAAAAAGGAGGACAATAAGTCAAGTCTCATGTGGGGTGTTTACATTACTTTGGTTTCACTATTGACTATTTACAACATATACATAGTTAAGTCCAAAATGTGCAAGAAGATGATTCCAAAAGACCCAAAACCCATTCACTTCTCTTAAAGATACTTTCCAACTTCGAAACCCCCGGTTGAAGATTTATCAAGGATTGAGATCCTCTCCGTTTGGGAAGGGTAAGCCAGGGTGGACAACACATCACCCCGAAAGGGAAAATTGCAACGTATTCCAAAATGTCAGGGGCCAGATTGCAAAAAAAATCGAAACGTCAGGGACCAATTTCTCATGACCCAAAAACTTGGGGGGGGGTGCAAAAATGTTCTCGGGTCGGGCCTTCTTGGGTCTCTCTTTCACTTCGTCGCCAGAACAAGCCCGTCGCGCCTTGAGAAGAGGCCAAGCCCAGAAGCCGCAACCCTCCCTTCCCTTCCCTTCCGGTCTCCTTCGTCTTCGCGGTGGTCGCGGGACTCGGCTCCGAAGGAGGCGAACATGGCGGCTACCTGCGCGAAGGCGGGTCTGCGGCTCACTTCCGCTTCTGCTAAAACGCTCTTGACCCGCTCGCCATCATCTTCTTCTTCGCCTGGTTTGTCCTCAGCGGCGAGTAAGCTCAGAAGTCTTTCTTCTGCAACGCCAGCCTCTCCTTCCTCCCGTCTCTTCACTGCCCACCGAGTCGGCCTGTCGAGGTTAGTCACGGCTTGATCTGGGTTTGCGGGTTTGTTTTTTTTTGGGTCCGGTGGTTGATGCATTGGGCAGTAGTGGGTTACGAAGTACGAGGTTGGAAAAGGATTGCATTTTTTATTTTTTTTTGGGTGCATTTCGAAATTCACTCGTGATGGAGCGTGGTGGGTCGGATGGAAAAGTCTCGGTGGAGCTGGTGTTATCTTGAAGGATTACCAAGTCAATTGAATCGAAGTTTGTTCAATCTATTTGGAGGTTGTTGGTGAATGTTAAATCATCAGATGTTGCTTTTGTCTCAGGCTTCCTGTGGAGTTGGGAGGTGCATTGTCGATGATGCCGTTACACAGTGTTACGGCGTCCGCTTTGTTCACTTCGTTGCTGTGTTTGAGCAGTCACAGTTGGGGTTGTCTATCTGAAGGTAATTTCTCACTCTCACTGCTGGGTTTAAGTTGTGTTTCTGCGGCGTTTTTGCTTCACTGGCGTCTTCATTCTTGTTCTTGAAGTTCTTGCATTGTCTAATACCGTCATGAATTTCATCCCGAGATGTTGTAGCTTAGTCTCTGTTTATTACTTTATATCGAGGCTAATGTTTAGTGATTTACACTATTGTGGTGTTCATGATACCGGTGAATTAGACTCTGCCTGGATATAGAAAAGGTTTTCCTTGAAATGTGGTTTGCTTGTGTCTCAGCTGCAAACTATGAAGAAGCTGGGATTTAGATTCATGGGTTGTATTTATCCTAGATGTGGAGGACCGTGCATTATATTTTGTTTCCACAGGATGACATGGAACACATGCCTTAGATGAAAATGTATTGGTCTTGTGCTTTCTGTATGGCAAAGTACATATCTTAGCAACTAGGATTCCAGAAAAATCATGGCTGAAGCCTGAATCCCTGTTTTCTTTTTCTGAATTATTTCATTTTTTAAATTGCCTCATGGGTGCTTAGCAAGGTTTTAAACTTTGGTAGCGGTCATAGAATTGGTCGCATGACTCACATCATGATTCCTATGAAAGGGTTGCTAAAATTGCAGACAGTGTGCTCAATTTTTTTCAGTCATGCATCACAATGCAGGTTATGATGTATTCTGTGAAAATGATAGAGAATCTTAATGTTTACTCAGTTATGGGGTTTCTAGAAGAAAAAAAAAATTCATCTGAAAAGTATGAGAGTGACAGATTTCATGTCTTTGACTTTGCTTTGAATGATATACCACAAAAGAAGAGAGGTTAGAGATACTAGTATCGAAGAATATTGTGATGACCATTTCAAATTAGCTTTTGTTTCTTTTGTCATGCTTTAGCCACAATAACAAGTTGAAAGATGCAGCCAGTTTTCAGTTACTCTAGGTAATCATCATTGGTATTCTCTATTTTATTTAGAAAAAGGTCTTGTCTAGTATTCTGGTAAAACAGGACAAGTAGTATTGTCATCATTGTTTCCATGATCACTGCCCTGTAACTTCTATAGCGACAATGCCACTGTTTCTTCATGACATGTCAATTTCATCTAGAGGCCATATGACAGCTGGTGGCAATGTTGCTACCCTCCCCACCTGGACTGTGTTATAATGGTCTTCACTGCACTGCTGCTTGGTGGTTGAAAATTGGGAACTCTGATGAGTTAACTTACCAATAACAAGAGCAAAAAATAGACAGTCTTATCTGATGTTTTTCTTCCCTTACAGTTTTCTGATTCCTAGCTTCTACAAGTAATAGTGCTTACGCATCATATTATTGCCTTTTGTTAGTCAATGATGGGTTCCACCATTTATACATCGCTTGAACTTGTTTTTTTCTCAATGTTTGCAGGTTTTGCTACACCACTATAACATGGCAGCGAATTTTTCTTCTTCTGAGTTTCGTCAGGTTCAGGAGCTTTAAGACTGTCAAATTTTGCTTAAAGATGTTTACTTGTGTCATTAGTATCCGGCATTTTCAGATTACAGCAGTAATAATCACATACTTACCCCGTCATTACGCTTTTTTTGAGCTCTTCTATGGGATAACTTAACAGATGGGGAAAAGAGC
This sequence comes from Corymbia maculata, assembly GCA_014182735.1. NCBI lineage: Eukaryota > Viridiplantae > Streptophyta > Magnoliopsida > Myrtales > Myrtaceae > Corymbia > Corymbia maculata. The sequence goes on from CM024689.1 coordinate 19,897,940, forward strand.
ATGACAAATTTATAATGCTTGGAGGGTTCGGTATTTTCAATATTATTTGATGCTTCCAAAATATCGATCATGTTCGGTTCCTTTCATTTCTCATCCCCTATCTCTGCTACAAAACATCATGTATTCCTTTTTAGTCTCCCAAAAAGGTTTGTAATGGAGGCTGAAGCTATCTACATGCAGAAGTTTGTGTTGTTTTTTTTGGTAATGAGGTTTGTGTTGTTTCATATACCAAGAAACCAAAATTCCCAGCCAGCGGCCTGCTTCTGATCATTTAAACAGTGTAAGACACACTGTGACATAAACTACACGACTACTGTACTGATCATGTCGAAAACATTCTATACTTATAAATTCTTGCTTTTATATGTAATTAATCAGATAGGAATTGCCTCCATTCTCAGCCAAGAAACAGCTGAAAGGCTGGAACTTGAATGAACAGAGCCATAGTTGATGATTCAGTTACAATGACTGGATCTCTAGAGAACTGTTCGTATAGAAACACAAAGCACGAGTCTGGAGATAAAGGGATGCACGGTGGAATAAGATGAGTTTTATGGAAGTTATAGTAAGCTCCATTGAATGGTGGCAATATCACGATCCTGTCGATCAAAGTTGATGTGCCGGTGGTATAATAGTCTAGCGATGAGGGCTGTTGGGGTTGAGAGTGAAATTATTCGGTGAACTCAGGACATGCACTGGAATGTCTTTCGATCGATAGATCTAATGGAATAGGACAAGGAGACGATGGTGCTTAGAACTAGATTCCCCAGTCATATGGTAGGAAATTGACCTTAGACATGTAGATCTCTTGTTCTTTTTTCCAAGTTCCTATAGAACAGAAATTCTCTTTTACAGCTGTTTCTACTTGGTTCTTTTACTGTGCCAAAACACACCTTTTTCAGTTCACTGACCAAAATGTATCTCTAAACATCAACTAAGCCAAGCTGAACCAGTAATATTCACATATCATACGATTAATAAAGAAAATTTCAAGTAATAGGTAAACAATAAAGGAATAATGATTATGCTATCCTATATAATAAGGTTGTGTTTGGTGGATTTCTAGAAATCGAATATGATAGAATGGAAATTTGGATTTGATAGGATATCCATTATTTGGTGATTGCAATAATAAATTTGGATATATTTACATTATATTATATAAATTATTTGGTATAAACAATATATTAATATAAATGAATCATAAAATTTACAAACGGATATGGTAAAAATTTATAACTTTATTTTTACTTTATTTTTAAATCTCTCTTTTAATTAATTTTTTTATATCTTTCTTCCCTTTTATCATTCTTTAATAAAATTTTATTAAATGGAAAATTATACTAAAATACCTAAAATATTAAAACACCTAAAATATGTAATAATTAAATATATTTTTATATTGCATTTATATTATAGGATAGAATGAAATTCGAATATATAAATACAAATAAGATTGAATTAAAAAATAAATTGTAATTTTTTGTTAACTTGAATTTATTATATTATAAATCAAATATCATTTATTTTGAAATATAATTTATATTTTTTAATATAATAAGTTTTTTTTTAGAAAAATAACTTTTCTATTAGGAAATTAGAACCATATCCACCTTTATCCCACCTCTTCTGTGGAATAATTTTATCCGACCTATATCCTCTTATATCTGATTTAATTCTGTCTTGAGCGAGCACCAAACACAGTATAAAATAAATTTTATCTCGATTGTCAAACGAGCCTAAAAGATTAAAAATATTCACAATGTAATAATTGGCATGATATTAGTTGTTCATGACTAGGTAAGATTATTATTCACAACATGTGGATTATATTCATTACTAATCATATGAATTTTCGCTCATGTTGTTATGTAATTATGGTTCCAATCATACTATGATTAAATTTAAATCAAAGTCATACTACAATGTAATAATTATGGCATCATTACCTTATTTAATTCTTGCAACTTGGTTATTAGTACGTTCACGAAATATAATATCTAGAACTATAGATTCGATGAGGTACACATAATGCTCATATGAATTCACTATTTCGATTACTTTAATGTGCATACTAAATTGAGGGGAAAATTGTCCGAAAATTCCTAGGTTTATTGTACGAAAATCAATTTGATCATAAAAAATTAGAAACCATATTCACCTTTATCCCACCTCTCTCGTGGAATACTTTTATCCAACCCATATCCCTTTATATTCGATTTTATTTTGTCTTGACCAGGTACCAAAAACTGGATAGGATAAATTTTATCCTAACTACCAAACGCAGCCTAACAGATTAAAAATATTCACGATATAATAATTGGCATGATATTAGTTGTTCACGACTAGGTAAGATTACTACTCACAACATGTGGATTATATTCATTACTAATCATATGAATTTTTGCTCACGTTGTGTAATTATGGTTCCAATCATACTATAATTAAATTTAAATCAAAGTCATACTACAACGTAATAATTATGGCATCACTACCTTATATCATTCCTACAACTTGGTTATTAGTGCGTTCACAAAATATCATATCTAGACCTATAGATTTGATGAGGTACACATAATGCTCATATGAATTCACTATTTCGATTACTTTAATGTGCATACTAAATTGAGGGGAAAATTGTCCTAAAAATTCCTAGGTTTATTGTACGAAAATCAATTTGATCATAAACATTTCAATTGTGTCATTTAGTTTTTAACATTTTAACAATTTGCTAATTTAATCCTAAACATTTCAATTGTCAATTTAATATTAAATCTTTTGATGACTTTCCAATTTATTCATCAACCTTTGACTAAATAGACAATTAAAAGATTAATGACTAAATTAAGATTATGACTAATTTGGCACAATTGAAAAGTTTATGACTGAATTAGTCTTCGTATGATATGTGTAATATAATTTGTAAACTTTTAATTTATTCAATGCAATTCTATCACTTTAGTCCAATGTGTAATATAATCCATAAACTTTTAACTTGTTTAATGTAATATCTGAATTTTGGTATATGTTTATTAGTCTTTGAACTATGTCAAATTTATATTATTGTCTTTCCATTAATTCAAATTCAAGAATAATATTAAATAATTTCAAATAGTTTAATGATTAAATTGAACAAGTACAAAAAGTTCAAGAACTACATTGAACAAATTAAGGTTCGAGGGTCACATTGCGCGTTGGATTAAAATTTAAAAACTATTTGTGTTATTTTCTCTATTAGATTTGTGGGATAATCTCTTACTTCGAGACACACTCAAGGCCAAACCCCCTTAATAGGAGAAGAACAAATGGATGATGATGCTTAAGATCAGTTTATCCGTAGGAAATGAACTCAGACATGTCGACTCACTTCGCCTCCGCTCCTTTTTCCTTCATCATATCTGCAAATACAAACTAATCGGTATAAATGTGACGGGACGCACTTCATCTAGTATTTGTAGACTCAATTTGGCAAATCGAGGACACGGACGAGCCTTCAATCCTCATATTGTGAACTTGGTGTACCGTTTTTCAGCAGCGACATGCGTGCTTTCGTCCGCACCACTCGCCAACTCTGACGTTAGTGCTCATGTCGCTGGGATGGCTGATGCCATTGATTGTGCATCGTTGTGGCATTGATCGACAAGCCAAGGCAGACAGGAGACACCTGAAGAACTTTTTTTCTTATATACTTTTTTGTTAATTGAAACTCCTAAAAGTTAGATCGATTTCTCTTCTTCTACGCTTTACATTGAGTCAATGCAATTTTTTTTCAGCAGCTTATTTTATCAATTTTCCCCACATTGTCAATCCTTGCTCTTATACTCTATATGGGTTTTACGTAAGTAGCCAACTTTAGTTCTCATCTATATTGAATCTAAAGGTCAAGATCTTGTTTCTTATTCGGCTGTAATCAACTTGGTCTCAATGTAGGAATTTTCGTTTTGTTCAGAATGTGTCGAGACCACGATTCGCCCAAGGTCCACCTACCTAGTTCTGGGTCTGCCCGATAGGTCGTCCATCCGGATTCGCCCCCCTGGGTCTCTTGTCGATGCACTAGGTTCTTGGGTCCAGCCCTCGAAGCGTCGCTCAAGCCCATCCTTCGGTGCTGCGGCTTGGGTCGTTGTACGAGAATTTCACGCTCGGATGACGAGAAAAATCTCTGTGATGGTGGAAATCTTGTTGGCTTTGAAAATGAATTCAGATTATGAGGTAAGGTCGATCGTTTTTTAGAATTTAAGCAAAGACATTTCTCAATGAATAAAAGTATTTTTGGTGAACCCTTTTTTTGGGCCTAATTCCTCGAAAAACATCCCATTTTAAAGAAAATTATTCAAAAAGTCATAAACTTATTACACTTTACCAATTCATTTCTAAATATTTTAATTGTGTCAATTGAGTTATAAACATTTTCATATTTTGTCAATTGAGAGTATTCAACAAATTTTTGTTAGAAATTATTAATGTTGATGTCGACTGTCCTACGTGGTATGACCGACGCTAACGTGTACGTTTTTTATTTTTTCGATTTTCTTAATTTTTTATATTTTTATTTTCTTTTTCTTTACTTTTCTTTTTCCTTCTTTTTTTTTTTTTTGTTAAGGGTTGGTAGGGAGCTGGCCCAACAACCCCCACCAAGCACTAGGTGAATGGTTTCTAACCCTCGCTCATAGCTACCCAGTGGTTAGTGAGGGTTAGCAACCCTCACTAGCCATGTCCAAGGGCTCACGCCCTTGCTTACAACTGAGGTGAGGGCAATGAGCGCTTGTCGACCACTAGACGAGAGTCACAACCACTTAGTGAGGGCTTTTCAACCCTCACCTACGGTTGTGATTGTGACTAGCAATGGTGGCAATGGTCATTGAGCCTCGGCTAGTGACCCCTACCCACCCTTAATAGTTAAAAAAAAAAGTAGGACATTTAACGTTCACATCAATAATTTCTTATCAAAATTGATCAAATAAACTTAATTAACAAAACATGAAAAAGTTAATGACTCAATTGATAAAAATGCAAGGGAAAATGCCACAAAAAATTCAAAATTATGTCACTTGAAACAATTTTATTTTGAACTTTTTTTTTCGTGCTATCAAAAACCCTAAACTATGCCTCTTGGGACAATTTTACCTTAAACTTTTTCTCGTGCCACAAAAAATTTTAAACTATATCACTTGCAACATATTTACTCCAAACTTTTTACTAAATGGAATTTTCGTCTTTTTACCTTTTTTTCTTCTTTTTTTTTTTTTTTTTTCTTTCTTCCTCTTCCCTCTACCATGGTTGATGGCGGCGTTGGTGAGAGCAGCCCTCCCTTGCATCGCGCGAGGGTGGCCCTCGCTTGACTCTGGTGGGGTCGTCTTCACCCAGTTGAGGGCCGCTTTCGCCAAATCCGACGAGGGTGGCCCTCGTTGGCTTCCCTCTACTGGCCATGGCAAAGGGGGAAGAAAGAAAAATAAAAAATAAAAAAATGAAAATGCCATTTAGTTAAAAAGTTTGGGATAAATGCATCATAAGTGGCATAGTTTATGATTTTTTGTGGCTCAAGAAAAAGTTCATAGTAAAATTGTCCCAAGTGATATAATTTAGGATTTTTGATGGCACAAAAAAAATTTAAGGTAAAATTGTCTCAAGTGGCATAATTTAGGGTTTTTAATAGCACGAAAAAAGTTTAGAGTAAAATTGTCCTAAGTGGCATAACTTAGAATTTTTTATAGCATTTTCCCAAAATGCCATAGGTTTAGAACTTTTGGACAATCCAAAAGTTAATGACTCAATTGCTAGCCCTCACGGCCATGTCGAGTCAAGCACCCTCACTTTCATGTTGGGCTCACACCCTCACTTACAACGAGCCCAAGCCGACCACTAGAGAAGAGTCACGACCATTGGGTAAGGGCTTTGTGGCCTCGGCCATGACTAGTGACAACTTGCAAGACCTCACCCAGTGGATGGTAGGGGTCATCAAGCCTCGGCTAGCTACCCCTATCGGCTCTAAATTTAAAAAAAAAAAAATGGATAGTCAACATTCTCATCAATGATTTCTTATCAAAATTGATTAGATAAACTTAATTAGCAAAGCGTGAAAAATTTAATGACTCAATTGGTAAAAATGTAATAGGTCTAAAACTTTTGGACAATCCCCAAAAAAAAAAGTTTAGTTTTCATCCAAAATTTTAGTTTTCAAATTCTTGGTCTTGTGAAGAAATAACTTTAGGTCAGTCTCAATTTTGAGCCAAATTTTTTGTTCCTCGTAAAAAATACCAACTTTTAGTACCCAAGTCTGGCATCTTATAAGTTTCAATCTAGTGATGCCATTAAAGATTTGACTTGTCATTCCACATGTATTTGGCATAAACTTGAGGGAAACAATTTTTTTTTTTTTTGGGTCGGTAACTTGATGGAAACTTAATAGGGGCCAAATTTGGGTAATGACCAAAAGTTTATGCTTTCTTATGAGACAAAAAATTGTTTGTACTAAAATAGGGACATAAGTTAAAGTTTGTGCTTTTTTAAGATTAAAATAAATTTAGGGTACAATTGAGACTTAGCCTAAAGTTAATGTTTTTATAAAACAAAAAAAAATCAGGTTAAATTGAGTCTCAAACTAAAGTTTGTACTTCTATAAAGTGGGATAAAAAGGGAATTGGGCCCATTTTCTTGCATGATACTGATGACAAAAAATGGAGAGATTGATTATTAGCAAATTTTTTTCCACAAAACAAATAAGATCTTAATTTTGAACAAGTGGTCCATAAGCCAAATCCAAATTTTCCCAATAATTAGGTCGAAAATAATCCAAAAGAGAAAAAGATCTATATCCGAACTATTCAAATTACAGAAGGCACGAAATAAGTAATGCTCCAAATTGCGTCTGGAAAACAAATAACCCGAACAAGAGAGACTGAAATGATCCGAATTTGACTCGACACACGATTGGCATTTATGCTGAGATGACTCATATCTGAATACGATCTAAAATTGAATTAACTGAATCTAAATCGAACCGACTTGCCCCGTTTACTACCTTTATTTTTACGAGGGAAAGGAATAGGAAGGCCCCAAAGATCATAGAATATGGGCTGATCTAGACTCTCCAGCTCAAAAGGAAGTACCACAGAACAGAGTCTAATGGGGTTAATGTACGTTTAGAAGAGATCCAACATAGACCTCCTTAATTTCGGCGCCTTAAATTAATTTCCTTTTATTAATAGACAAAAAGTGTTTAAAGTTGATGAGAGACATCAATCGAAAGTTAGGAACTTTTGTGGACGTTCACGTAAGTCGCACGAATTTTTAAAATTCATGGCGTGTAACGATCCTTGATCAGGACCTATTTATTTCAACCCAAATAAAAGTAAAAAATATTTTTCATTTCCCCACCAAGATTACAAAAAGTAAGTGAAATATTATAAGTGAATTTACATGTCGGTTTTTGCCTTTTGTGGAAATTTGTAAGCGTTTCAGACATAAGAAAAGTCAAAGTGACGGAAGGGTAAAATTTTGTTTTCGAAAAAATAAGAATTAAAAGTCAGGCAATACGGCTGTAAAGTACGTGTCGAGGTGGTTGTTTCTCACCGAAGGCACAAACTCTTTCTACAGCCGAAGGTATAATACTTCGTACGTTACTGGATCTTAATTTCTTGCGTATAACAAGAACTCCATGTGTATATACTAGAATTTTCACACATAAAAGATATGATTAATATTTCTTTTCTTTTCATTTCCTTTTTATCATTTTAAGATTTTTAGTTCGGAAAGAACATACATACTAATATCTTAAAATGATTTTCCAGCTAAATACATACTCGCGATAGATTTTATTTTTGCCCTTTTAGAGTGAGAAGTAAATTGTTCTCTTCACATACGCTTGGTGCAAAAAAGAATACAAAATGAAAACTTAATATATATATTCGTAGGTTATTAGATTTTTTTTTTTTTTTGCGTATATCAAATCTACAAGGGAAGGATTTCTCCACATTTTGTAGGGCATGGTTCACTTACTCTCTATATATATGCTTGAAATTCTGATCATCCATAAAGATGTGATTAATATTTTGTTTTCTTCTCATTTCCTTTTTATCATTTTATGATTTCTAGTTCAGAAAAAAACATACATAAAATATCTTAAAATGAATTTCCAGTTAAATACATACTCGATAGATTTTATTTTTGCCCCTTTAGAGTAAAAAATAAATTGTTCTCTTCACATATGTTAGGTGAAAGAAAAAAATACATATGAGAAATTAATATATATCCACACACTTCGCAGACTAGATTTTATTTCCTCGCGTAAATCAAATCTATAGGGGAAGGATTTCTCCACATATGGTTTAACAAGAAACTCCATGTGTATATACTAGAACTCGTGAATTTTCCTGTTAGGGCATGGTTCACTTACTCTTTTAATATACGCATGAGATCCCAATCACCCATAAAAATGTGGTTAATATTTTGTTTTTTTTTCATTTCCTTTTTATAATTTATGATTTCTAGTTCGGAAAGAACATACATATTAATATCTTATAATGATTTTCCAGCTAAATACACACTCGATAGATTTTATTTTTGCCCTTTTAGAGTAAGAAGTAGTTGTTCTCTTCACATATGTTAGGTGCAATAAAAAATACAAAATGAAAATTAAACTTCGTAGGTTACTAAATTTTATTTCCTCGCGTAAATCAAATTTATAGGGGAAGGATTTCTCCACATATGGTTTAACAAGATCTCCATGTGTATATACTAGAGTTATCTCGTGAAATTTCTTTTTAGGGTATGGTTCCCTTACTCTTTATATATATATGCATGAGATCTTGATCACCTATAAGGATGTGATTAATATTTTCTTTTCTTTTCATTTCCTTTTTCATTTTATGATTTATAGTTCAGAAAGAACAGACATATTAATATGTTAAATCGATTTCCAGCTAAATAAATACTCGCTGGATTTTATTTTTGCCTTTATAGAATAAAAAGTAAATTGTTCTCTTCACGTACGTTAGTTGCAAAAAAGCAATACAAAATGAAAACTTACTTCATATAAGGCCATAAAGACTTGGATACAGCCTCACCCAATAAAATTTTGTGCGAACAAAAAGACAACTTCAGTCATGGCACGGCCAAGGCTGATCTCTAACTTCATTAAAATTTAACCTATCATATATTCTTATGTGATGAGTTATTCATTCACTCTCTGTTTGAGATAGTGAATTTCCGAATTTCCTATGGTCTGATTTTTCTCCACATAAATTACCATCTGACGAGTCATTAGAGTTACCAAAAGCAGCAGAGGTAATATTCTCCACTAGACTTAGAATTAAGAAAAGCAACACACGTAATATTCTCAAACAGACCTCACCAAGATTTGTCATACCTTGCCATAAATACCACAGAAATAATCTAGACCTAGAATTAAGAAAAGCAACACACGTAATATTCTCAAACAGACCTCACCAAGATTTGTCATACCTTACCATAAATACCACAGAAATAATATAGAGACGTACGACATGATCACAGAGTGGAACTTGGAGCTCCATCGCCATGAATTGTATGAACTGGGGACGGACGCACGGGGGACGGACGCCAGCCAGACATTGGAGCGAAATCGATGGAAACGATCTCTACGTGAAGGAGGTGATTGCGGTCGGGGGTTTCGGGGCCGTGTACAGAGGAGCTTACAAAGGCAGAGATGTCGCAGGTTGTCGTGAATGCTATTTTTTTTTTCCGATGCATTTTATTTAAGTGATGGTGGTGGGTCTGTAAATCTAATACATGATGTAATTTTCTTATATCGTGTAACCCGTAGATTTTAAATCAATGGATGATGAATGATCTTGAAACTTGAAGTTCAAGAAACTGATATTACATTCAATCCTTTTGAACGTACTGATACAGCTAAAGCTTAGCTTAGTCTAAGAACAATTATCATGGGGACTTAAGAAATCTTTGGGATGACTACTTATGAATTGATAAATTCTTTCATTCCATGAAATCTTTCAGTCAAGTTTCTAGATGCGAATTCAGAGGGTCAATCTATGTTCCATCGAGAGGTGTCCTTCTGGTGTAGCTTCAACCACCCCAACATTGCTAAGGTAGCTCTTTCTCTCCTTTTATCCCAAATAAAATTCACTGTTCGACGACTGGGTGATTATTTTCCCATCGTTACTGACTTTCTTTCGTTCGAAATCTCAAGCTCTTTTTCATGTCATGAACTAGTAATTCTCATGTGCCCTTACCAATTTTCCTCAGTTCATAGGAGCTACATACGATACGTCGCGCGTCAGATTTAGAGGGTCAAGGCTGGTGAATGCATATTGTATGGTCTCTCAGTATTATCCAAGAGGTAGCTTGTCAGCTTACCTTTCAAGGCATCCGATCCTCTCTGAGGACGTCATCGGAAGGATAGCACTCGATGCGGCGAGAGGGTCGAAATCTTTCCCTTGTAAACTATTCTTGACGTTACGTTTCATTCAAAACCTTTCTCAATTTTGCGTTTCAGACTGACCCATGTGGATTTAGCTTTCTCTCACTCATAGGTTGAGCTACCTTCATGAAAGGGGAATCGTCCACGGAGATGTGAAGCCATCCAACTTCCTCGTGGATACGGATGGTACCGTGAAAGTTACCGATTTCGGCCTATCTCATAATGCAGCTCATTACAGTTCATCCGAAGTTGGCGGGACCATCAATTACATGGCCCCCGAGGTGTGCCTTAAAATGTATGTGATTCACTTCAAATGAGAGTTCATGCCTTCAAATGCCTGATGAGTGTTTCATGCCCGATATCAGATCATCAAGGATGGGACGTCCAGTCTGAAAGCGGATGTCTACAGCTTTGGGATCACCTTGTGGGAGATTTGCCATGGCCAGGTGCCATACTCGAACGTGAGAACCGAGTACATCGATCAAGCGGTTCTCCATCATGTAATCAGCTGTACCCAGTGACTTGGATGCTAACTCGTATAGCATAATTAGCTTTGAATCGAAATGGTTGCTCACGAGTTTGGTTGGTATTTGCAAAACTGGCAGAACGTGAGGCCGGAGATATCGCAAAGATGCCCGAAGCGATTTGCGAGCTTGATGAAGAAGTGTTGGGACCCAAAACCGCGAAAGAGGCCGAGCATGAGAGACGTGGTGCACAAGTTAATCCCCTGAAGATGCTTCCCGAATTAGTCCAAGGAGAACAGAAACATGTTCGATGGCTGGGTTTAGCCGCATGCACATTGAGGGCATCTCTCTCTCCATGTATGATAGTAGTGATCTTCTATTGATGAAGATGACGGCAACAGAAATCGAGAGATACTCTGTTTTTTTTTTTTTTTTTTTGGTCTTGCTTTTCGGGCATTTACTGTTCGATTGTAATAAAGGACCTCTCTTGACGTGAATCTTCAAATCTGTAAAAATGTTCACAAAAATGGTCAATTCCATATACAGTAGTGGCTACTTGGCTGCTATCTTTGAGGGAGTTGAGTCTGATGACAATTTTTCTTTCTAAGATATTTTGTGTATTTTTATATTAGCCGATGCTTTCGCAGGTTTCCAACTATTCCCACAACATTATTCTAAAATTGAGCTTGGTCACTTTTGTATTGAAGACCTGATTTTTTTTTTTAAAAAATCGATCTGCATTGAAATAACTTCACAAAAGTTATTCTATGTGACAATGATACACTGATTTAATAAGCCAATAACAACTGAATAATTCCAAAATTTAAAAGCAAAATTTAATCAGAGGTAAATTAAGCGGCTAACTTATTTGATTAGTCACATTATATCGGTCATGTGACTGATACACAAAATAATTTTCCCCGAACTACAACTACTGCTTGATCGGTTAGAAATTCTCTCTGGAGAAACCACTTTGATCCGAACCTGATTGAGTCATGAGTCAATCAGTTACAGAGGACTGGTATAACGACATTGCAAAAAGAACATTCAGAGGAGTTTTCTCTACCTTTCCACACCTTTCATGAGTCAATCAGTTACAGAGGACTGGTACAACGACATTGCAAAAAGAACATTCAGTGGAGTTTTCTCTACCTTTCCACACCTTTCAAACAAGCTGATTCATATTTCTTGTAACTAAATTCAAATTCCAAAACCGAAGTTAGAGTTTCAGCACTAAATTACAAACCTACAATCTCACATGCTAAGAAGCTCTTCCAAACACTCACAAGAATTCTAATGAGAAAAACTTGTAAAGACAGACAGATTCTGAATTTCTATTACTAGTGAGATGATATTAATAAAGAGGGATACATTTGATTACAACAGTACAGTATGGAGATTTCATCTCCTCATCTATCACCTGCATTAATTACGAGAATACTCTAAAATAGTGTCCATTTCACATATTGCCTTCAAGAATATTATAGACTACTCAAGAATAGGCCCTTAAAAACTTCAAGCTCACCTGATAATTTGGGTCACTTCCTCAATCCATTGTGCCTCGAAACCTCTTGGGCGTGACACTCGATTCTCATAAAAAGAACACAAAAATCATATCAAACCAAATCCTCAAGACTTAATTCCTGGTATTTAAACCGGCTGATGCCAATGATTTAGTGGCCAAGCAATGAAACTCTTGATATTTGACTTCTATCTAAAACAGCAAAGGACGAGGGACCCCCAAATTTATTTTTAACAGTAAGCATCCAATGTTGAGCTCTATATCACAAGCCAGAGGAAAACAACTGCATAAAATCTAAGCAATAATCCACAATAAACTTTCCCAGGTTTTCTTTACAAGTCAAGCATGTCTTTAAACTGCCCAAAGCTCACATGCCCGATAAAATTTGGTTGGGGCTATCCCTTGCATCTAGATGATAAGGGCAGTATCTCTTTAGCACCATCTCTATGTGAAAATTCAGAACATTGTCTTTTCCTCCTGTACATCGGCACAAACAATACGGTACTCGTAACTTGCAAAAATTGGATGAACCTTGAACATGCAATAACTGGATCCCAGACAGATAGGTGCCCCCTCTTCTCTGAAATTCTGTATTTTGGACAATTCCAGGCTATACAAAACTGATTCCGGATATCCTGTACAGCAGAAGATGTTAGTTTGATAAGTAGATGAAGGAAACTAGAACCGAAGCATTTGGATCGGCTCTGTGGTTGCCCCAATCAAATGGAAACGATCAAGGATCCTCGATGTCCACACACTCTGCTGGGGCTTCATCTGAGTCTGAAGAACCCCGAGCACATTGATCCTCTGTTGAATCTTGAAATTCTTTCTCAAGTAAATTCTGGATTTTCACTCTCAAGCCAGAGGCCTCTTCAGGCTTGAACCACTGCTTACCAAACTGGAAAAAGAAAGGTAAATACATAAACAATGAGCCAAAAATATTTGCCACAGGTGAAACGAGAACCTCCAGAGGTTCATGAATTCCTAAGAGAGAAAGCAGAAAGAAAATCCTGTACCATAGCTAAATCCTTCTTTTTCAGCCTATCAGGAGCTTCTTCGGTGAAGCGCTCCATGAAGTGAAGTACAAAGAGACCACAATCATAGTCATTTTTCTGTTGAGGAACCTATGGTGAGACAGAAAAATCATAATAGGACAAGTCAATAGATAAACAATTTGTCTCTTTTTTTTCCAAAGAAACCCCCTAAGTATATGTATGCAATTTTAGACAAAGGCAGCCACTCCTGCAACACCAATGGGTGGAATCAAGGACTTTCATATTTACTTGAAACAACAAGTATCATCCACTAGGAACATAAGCCTGAATTGCAACTTCCCATTTGCTGCAATGAACTATTTTAAACATATTGATGCTTTCCAATTTCAAGAGATTGTCTTATTGCCCTTATATCATAACATTTTTTAATTAGTAGTGATTTTCAAAGCTTTATACCTTTTCTGAAAAATGATTTCAGCAGATTTTAATTTGAAGAACAGAAAATATTTCTAATTACTGTTCTAACCCACACCACTGTAAATAGCAGAAGAGCACAAGCATGAAAAGATTATTGAAAGGTAATCTGAAAAGATATTTACGGCAATTATCTTGTCATCGATTTTCTCTGGAAGCACCTCCCAAATCTTTTCTTCAATTAGAAGATCTGAAGGAGCAACTTGTTGCCTCAGATAACTCCATTCTTCAACCAAAAAGCTGCAGAAGCATACTAGGACCTTAGTAAATCAATAAACTATACGCAGACATCCGCATAAACAATGGAAATATGAACATGCTCCAAAACTAAAAATAAGTTCCACTTCCACTTTCACGTGTACTGGCGCTAAGAATAATAAAGTGGAGACAAACCAAACTCAAGACTTATATCATGCAAATCTCAACATACTCCCAGACGTATTGTGGGCTTAACATGGACATTTTGCTTTGAGAATCTGCAGAAGTGTCAATTGTGCACCACTATTAGTCAACTTCACACATTCATGCAAAGATTGTGAAATGCAATATGGAAGAACCATCTGGCCGGGATAAAAAAGGCATGGAAGAACCAGCATACATCTCACACAAACACCAACATTTCTGCTGACTTAAAACTATCTTAGAAACAAAGGATCCATTGATTCAGAATGTGGCCACACAAAATTCAATCACGCTACCTAAAGCAAGGGCAATAACATATCGTTTGAGTTATCGCCACGACCGAGAATTCCTAAAACTTCTTGGTCAACCTACAGCAGGCGTAACAACACTCATCTCACAGAACTCCACAGGAATTGATATCTCTCCACTAGATTGTTCCTATGACTTAGACCAAGAATCACAAATCAATGCTCTCTTTGCACTCGGGAAATAGTATTTACTTCACATTAAATGGCTAATATCTCCAAACTTCGACTACAAATATTTTGGCACAAAAAAGGCATGAGATGCCACTTTGTCTGGAAAATTTGAACATTTTCAATGATGCATCAACCACAGAAGCTCACCTTCTAATGTAATCAAAAATTGATCTACTATGATGAAGCCGCAGTGAATCAAGATGAAGTATATTAGGACCAGAGTGACAATCCTTGTCAGGAATGCAGATAATTGCCAAGCTCCAATGAAGGCTGAGAGGATCAAAGGAAATACATAAATTAGAAATTTCCCAAAGTAGAATATAAAAGAGCAATAATGGGGTCAAGCTACTTTAGTTGCTTCCTCAGACTCTAAAATGCCAATCACTTAGGCTGTGTTTGGTTGTCTAGATTTCTAACAAGGATAAGACTTGATAAGATAAGATATGAAATTTAGTAAATTTTTTTATATCCTATCCACTATTTGGTGATTCCAATAATAAAGTTGGATATATTCATATTATATCATATATATTATTTGGTATATACGGCATTTTAATATAAATGAATCACAATTTTTACAAACAGAGATGGTAAAAATCTCTCATGAAAATCTTGTCTTCTTTATTTTTATTTTTATTTTATTTTATTTTCTGCTTTTTTTTTAATTAGTTTCTTCTTTTATTTCTTTCTTCCCCTTCTATCATTCAATAAATAAAAATTTATTAAATAGAAAACTGTACCAATATACCTAAAATACTAAAACACCTATAATATGTAATAAATATATATTTACACATTGAATTTATATCATAAGATAGAATTTAATTTCAATATATAAATAAAAATAAGATTAAATTAAATAACTAAATTGTTATTTTTTTATTTTGAATTTCTTATATTAGAATTTAAATATCATTTATACTGAAATATAATTTTAAATTTGTTAATTTAAGAAATTTGCTGTTTGAGAAAAAATAACTTTCCTATTATGGATATTAAAAATCACATCCACCTTTATCCCATCTCCCTCACGGGATTATTTTATCCGACCTATATACAACTTTATTCTGAACAGACACCAAACGCAGGGTAGGATAATCCTGACCGCCAAATGTAGCCCTAAATAATTTAAGTTAGACACACCAAAGAATAGACAAGTGCCTCCATTTAAGCCCTCATTGAGTAAGAAGAACACGAGCTAATGCATAAATCCACATGCAAAATAACAATTTAAAGTTAAATAACTCAAACTGAATATAGATTCTACTGTTAAACAATAATTTACACTTCAAATTCACCAGGTTTTTTAAGACCACCAGTGAGATAGACCATCACACTATGGGAGCTGGCCATGCCCGGAATCATCACCTTAATTGCAGGGAGATGCCGAAGGCAGGGCTAGTGACTGGAGTGAAGTCATAACAGATCAGAAAGAACACCAACAATGAAAGCACTATGCTTGGCCGACACTGACACTGAGAGGCGAAAGCTAGGGGAGCAAATGGGATGGTTCAAATCAAACAGTAGGTAGAACTTATTAGATACCAGAGCAGCACACCATTTAGACAATACATAAAATGATAGCAGACCAGCAAATTCTCTTTGTTAAATTATCCTACATCTCGTCTATGGGGTTTAAATGGGCCTTATATCACATAGTTTCCCCTCACCTATCATCTTAAACTTTTGGATTAGACATTTTAACATGGCAACAAAGCCAAAGTTCTGCCTTTGGTTTATTTCAGCCCAAGACTCCCTATTCATCAATTCCACACATCATTCTCAATCCAATGTGTGCGTGAGGTGTTAAAGCACCCCACATTGCTTGTCTATGAGGTTTCATGGCATTATATTCAGGTAGTCTCCTTCCACCTATCAATTTAAGTTTTTGGGTGGGATGTTATAACACTATCATTGGAGCATGTATTATTTGGATGCTGATCATGTAATTTCCCCATCGCTATTTTTCTTCACTTTGTACTTATTGCTGGAAATTGGAGAACCTCATATCCTTCTGCCCTTGTTGTGAAGAGGCTATGCTGGCCTGAATCACTCAAACTCATTTTTCTTTAACTGACTCAATTATGTGAGATTGCCAACACCCATTTCAAATATTTGCAATGTCTAGCCACTATAATAACCAGAGTTTTAATTTTGGATTGGTCTTCTTTCTCTCTTGCACCTTTCAGACAAGTCCATTTATCTATACTATCTTTACAGACAGATAGCTGTGGCATGGTGCTCACCATGAAGGGGACAGGTCTTAGGTGGTCTTTATGTCTTCAACACTGAAAATTATGCAGGAATCATCACAAAAGTCAAACAGATGGAAAGAACCAAATTACCAAGTTCTTATTGTCGCTAATCTAGATCCAAAAAGTCTAGAGTTCATAAAAACACGTGCGCAAATGAATATTATTGAGTTCATAGGTGATTTTCACTTTCATGACTCATTAATAATAATCCTTCTTTTGGCTGGCAGGTAAAACTATTCAGGGCATCCTTAGCCATGCTATACGTTTCATGACACATATACTCCTTTCTTAGGTAACTCAACCTCAAGGTATATACATGGTATAGCTTTCATGACTCATTACTACTAATTATTGTTCCCTATTTAACTCAACCATCAAGCTACTAATCAAACCTGTCGGTTTTGCAAATATAAAAGGCCGAAACGATAGTTGTTGCAACCAAACATCCAACCACTCATAGGCAAACCTATGTAGTAAGAGAGGTTTAATCTATCTAGGAATCGGTTTTGACAATCAGAACCACATTGAACTACTAGCATTTTGTGCGTATTTTCCTTAAGAACATGTTAACTAATGACAAAGAGCCCTTACAAAAATCTTCAGCAGCAAATTGTAGAAACCTTACTGAAGATACCAGATTATTGATTATTGAACTTACTCCTCATGTATTGGTATAAAGACATAAGCCTTTTGAAATATGTTCACGCCCTTCCACCACCTTCTGAACTTCGCAAAAAGGGTATCTTTTTCCATTCTCTGCTTACCACATGAAAATCATCCATAAGATAATATATAGAAACAATAGTGCATCTGAACGTCTATACGAAAGAGCAGATGTCATCATTTTATCAACAAAGAGAGCATTAACTCAAAACAATTATGTGTGCAAAAGGAGAAAGAATCTAGTCGGCACCCACACAAGAACTAACGCTCACCTAAGGACCAAAAATTAGTACAAAATTTGGATGGAAAAAGAAAAAGAAAAACAACACTCAAACAAACAGCATAAATATCTCCAGTACAAAAAGACTCCATATTGCTTTACCCAAAGATAGTGCAGTCAAAACATAGTTAGTACAATCCAATCAACCACAAAGCATGGTAGAAATAATGGATGGGCATTCATTTTTTCAAAACAAATCCATCAAGAGGAGAAACTAACGAAAAGGTCACCTCGCATGATAATGCCTCTTGGAGCTTCTTGTAGAAATAAGTATTAAAGAAATGATAATCATGTATTCCTTTATCTGACTTCAAAGCTTGCTGTTGTAGGTATCTAGCCAGTCAACCATCAAGAAATTAGAACCAAATTAGAAGGTAACAGATATCACCATAATATCTAGGCAAATCTACATGGGAGAATAGCAATAAGAGGCTATAAAAATAAAAATTACAAATAGGTATACCAATAGAGGACTCACAAAGGAAGTACGAAGAATGTCTGGGAATTATGTATTATTTAGCGATATATACAACCAATCAAACAGACCTACAGTAGTTTAAAAAAAAAAAAAAACAGAGGGAGAAGCAAGGAGATTGCTAAATGCCCTGGGGGAGCAGCCAATCCTAGTCCTATGTTATGCCCATAATAAAGGCAAAGGAAGTCAAGAAATATTCTCTCTTTCTTTTCTTTGCTTACTGTGTTTTTCCCCTTTTTGACTTACAAAAAATCTAAATTTGTTAGACATACTTACAGAATGTAAAAGTTCATGATAGGTGATGTCAAGTATTGCTCAGGAGCAAGGCATTCTATGTCTGCATAACAAATTTCAACGGATTGTGGATCATCCCTGGCAAGAGATAATGACAAAAGTTATCTCTATGGGATTAATGCCAAGCTTTACCAATAAGAAGAAGAATGAGATACCTTGATGGGTAGTAGATTTTAGCGTCTTTCATACTGAAAAGGCACAAAAAAGTCAAATTAATAATATTCCCCACAGTCGCCTGCCTTAAGACACATAGAGGGGAAAATACTAGAACAGTTCAATTACCATTCATTCACTTTGTCACCTCCTTCACTTCTCTCCACTTGTTGACATTCTTCCTCGTCAACAAGAACAACCATTGGCTCCTGTTTAAAAAGGACACAACAAATAGATTAATTAAAGCAGAAAAAAAAAAAGCCTTGAAAAGGCCAGAAGAGAACAATTCCCATGAAATATTAAATAGTGAACAATGGACAGGCCACAAATTTTTTTTGGATAAACTGTCCTTTATAACATTCACTTCACCAATACAACTTCAGAAACAATAAAAGCTTGCTTTTTTACATAACAACAAAGAGGGATTCACTCGAAATCTTCACCAGTCATGTTTAACAACCAGTTATGCCATGATGAACTTATCCTAAAATTTTGCTTTTAATATGCCAATGTCACCAGGCATATCATTTTCTAGTAAAATAGACCAAAAACTTCCTGTTATGAAACCTCAAGAAAGACAAAGAAAAACCAATGATTTAAAATGGAAAATCCCACTAGAAGTCAAGTATAAAACAGTAAAATGATTCTTTTCTGCATTGTAAATTTTGGAATCCTGTAATTTCAAGTTTGCCAGTACAGGGACATGTTGAGCTTTTCAACCTAAAGTTGCTATAAATCACACATAAATTAAGGAGATGCCAATATAACTTACCAGTCACTGATTTTCTCCTAGAGATAGTATAGATACTTGTAAATTTTGGACCCCTGTAATTTCAAGTTTGCCAGCACAGGGACATGTTGAGCTTAACAACCTAAAGTTGCTATAAATCACATGTAAATTAAGGAGATGCCAATATTAACTTACCTGTCACTGATTTTCTCCTAAAGACAGTATAGATACTTGATCAACTCAAACTCTTCACCACATGAACTAGTTTAGGATAAAATTCAAGCTCTCCGATTGTGTTTGAATGCCGTAAGGAGGAAAGGAAACCTCAAGTCTAACAGTTCACATGCTAATTGTACTTCTTTTCCGAGTGAAATATTCCCACCAGATATCACCAGGGATAACAGACAGACCCATATTGCTTTAGACAAATGAAAATCATATCCAAGATATCAGATTAATCTATCTGCAAAGGTGACAAATAAAAAGAATGAAGCGTACCTTTTTAGTCTCCAAATCTTTGAAAAGTTGACCACGGAAAACATTTTCCCTACCATTGACTCTTAATCATTATGTTTTGGTCAACTCCAGATTGAAAATGATAAATGCAGCTACAAACAACTAATACTGATAAGAGTTAGGCTGGAATGGAAGGACTCATTCATTCTGGCAGTGTGTGAATATGACACAGCAACTAACTTTCCTGGGTAAACCTAAAGATATCATTATCTAAGTTTCATTTCTAAGACTAACAAGTGATAGTCACCAAATATTAAAGTAGAATCCCAAAGCAAGGCATCATCTGGTCAATTGAATGATAGCTCACTAGTAGTGCAGCTAATGGTGTCAAAAGCAACTGCCAAGACATCATCCAGGTGCAGATAAGGGTCCAGGTCCTAGCAGGCATTCCAAATCAAATTGTAACGTATCACTCTGAGACCTACTATTAGTCATCATAGCATCAGCACCACCATGAAGGAACTAAATTTTCAGTGAGTGGTCAAAATATCCTCCTCATCAATCTCAGCTCACTTTGGAATTATCAAAATAGATTACGGTTCTATATGGTGAAGTAAAAAATAATTGGTAATTTCAATTTCAAACTATCTTTCTTCAGTAAATTATATGAATAGACTCATCTACAGCAACCATGTCATAATGGTGCAAACATTTATAACTGAATCTTCCATATAAGATAAGGACATGGAAGAAAAACCACTACATATAAGCAAAATAACTCACCTTCTAGAAAATTGACCAGAATTTTTCCCATTAGTATCATGCGAGGTATAAATGGTTAATGATCTGGTCTTCCGATTACCATTAGGTAAATGATTGGCTCGTTCCACCGAAAGATTTCTTGGTCCCCGAAATTGCTGTTTTCTGGAAGTTGGATAAGCTCTTTTCCTTTTTCTTGGCGAGAGCTTCCCAGTGGATTTCTTTATTAGTGGATCTGAGCAAGTCATGCTAGGTGGTTCATTCTTACGCAAGTTGGAAGCTCTACAAGGAGTCTGTGAAGAAAACTCAGTATACAGCTCCAGCAGTATATTAATGAAAAATGTATCGTGGCAAACCAACCATACTTCATCCTCCAATTTTTCGGAAAAACTCTTTGCAAACGAGGACTCAGGGCGGTCTGCCACTTGTGTTGTCGTTTCTCTTGAGACATCAGATGCACCTAAAAAGGCATGTCAGTTCCTTGCACGTGTAGTAAGAGACAAGACTGATGATTCAAACATATCATGAGCATACCTAGCACCAATTACAATAATTAGTTATAAAGAAATTATGCAGTCCACTAAATCTGAACTAAAATCCATTTGACCTGTCCAAGGCTCCATAAAATGCATCCCTACTTAAAATGTCAGATCCCTATCATCTATTCACCTCCAGCCTCATGCTCCAAAACTCAGAATTCCATAAAAAATTTCTTGCTATTGTTACTTGAACAATGGAAGTATAAGAGAAAGTGCAACCTGTAGTCACAGAATCAAAAACAGCTCTGGAAAGCACACTTCTTCAGGGGAAAATAATATCTTCTATAAACACTAAGTTATCGCAGTGATATAGAATATAGATTGAGAGAACCCCTCGTGTTATTTGGAGACATCATCTGGCAGGATAAGACAGAATAATGGCACTCCAGCAATGAGCTACAGTCAATAAAAAATTGGACAGAACTTAGCATCTCAAACTAATGCTACATATCTAAGGGGTGCTAGTAAAGATGACCACTACATGAAAGAGGGGAAAAACTAACAGAAAGGGGGACAAACACTACCAGAAAGCAGAAGAAAAGGTGGTACGCTGCCTAAGTATTTGTGGAGAAACCATTAGTTTTGCTCTCCTCCTCTAAATCTAATCTTTATCAACCCCTTATTTGCTCTCAGTTTCCTTTTCAACTCAGGATTATTCTTTATCTCTTTTCTATCTTGTCCTCTCTCCAATAATGTGATCTCCAACTTCACCTATATAGTTTTCATATCCAAATTATTTATTTGTTTACTCTTCTACCAAAATTTCCATGTCAGTTCTCAGCTTCAGAACTGAGAATTATTGTATATACTTTCTGCTAATCTTTAGGAAGCAGAACTAGCTGAGATAAAAACGCAAATTAACTGAAGCCAGAAATTTGATTGAAATGGGTAAAGGTACGGGGTGACTGGCAAAAAGACAAGCACAAGTAAATTGTATTTTGAAAGATGAGGTAGTTGATATTCTATTTGACTGTCAATATCCTTGTTTTGACTAGAGATGTTTCCAGAATGCTTTAAAGCTGCTCATTAAAAGCTTGAATCACACTGTCCCACTTCACTAAAATTCATATGGCTCCTATTGCCTTCAACGCTGTACTTTTAGTGTTCCTTCCACCACTAAAACGCATTTTCAACTTCTAAACTGCAAAGTGTTCAGATCTTGGTGCCGACAATAACAACCAAAAGTAAATTCAAATACAAATAGTAACACCGTGTAGAAGTCCCAGAAACAAGGCCTAATAACTTATCTTTTATTGTGTAACTCTTCCCTCAGGGTTGGGAAATGAGAGGTTTGAGAAAGTATAAACTATATTAATACCTGATATGGCATAATTGATGCATAAAATTTATATTATAAGCAATATACCGAGTATGGACCACGTAAGGCAAGAATGCTAAGAAAAGAGAAAAAAAAGAAAAAGAAATGATTGACAAAAATAACATATTTGAGGATGAGAGGGGATCATAAACAAGCTGAATCCACATATCAAAAAAAGCTTGGGCAAGTATTTAATCTTCTACATAACAGCGCAGCAGCATAAGAGGTCCCAAAACAGATCACATTTGTCCAGCATTGAATCCATGGCACTAAAGCTCAGGCAAAAGCATAAGACGCTCTAAGGTTCACAAGCACACAAAATTTGGCAGTAGGACAGTACAGTGATGCAATATAAGCATCATCGCCAATATATATTCCACCCTCTCAACAAAAATAACTACTCAGAAAAATCATATATACTGATGAACCACCATGGGCATGGTATAACCAAGCTCAAGATTTCGAAAAACTTATCAAAAGATATAATAATGATGTCATCAGAACAGCCAAGACCTCACCATGAGCAATTGTGCTAGTGGACTGTGTGGGCTCCTCACTTTCATCAGCATCCTGACAAAGTAAAAGAGCAGATCTGATCACTGAGATTGACACGTGCTAAGAACTGTACATCTATATGGAAATCCACATTAACCATAGCATAACGTGCTTCACATTACAATCCCATACAAGTTTAAAATTTGAATTTATCAATGATGCCACTATCAAGTTTGAATAACTTCACTATTGCCCTTTTTTATTGTAGCAGCAAATGTAAAACAGTTAACAGGCACAAGGAAAATAATTAACTCTATTGTATATCCAAAGTCATACTTATATCGACTGCAGATGTTATGTTTGATATCGCCCTAAACAGGCTATCAAACTAATAAAATACTGATAATCAAAACTCAAACTCGAATCATCTTTCCTTATCTATCTTAACTTTTTTCACATCGTAGCAAGAGTAAAACAAAATAAAAAATCAGGATGAAGGGACAGTGGCTCAAACAATAAGCAGAAAATGAGAACAGTTGACTTCGACTTTGAGACTGCATCCTCCAACAGCTACTCCCCTTAAGCATACATATCTACTGTGAGGAAAATGTCAAATGCAGGCATTGCCAATCCACACGAATCGACTTTATGCTGCAAGCAAACCCTAAAGATGTCATCTTTCAATTCGAAAGTAAAAAGATTTCAAGTCATCATAAAGGATGCTGTAGGGTAGGGAGAATTGAAATGGTCCCTGACGTTGCAAATCAACCACATCACAGACCATTCCTACTTTTCGTAACAGTTTGGCACTGACTTTGCACAAAACGTCGATCAAGCAGCAAAAACTTTTAGGACTTTTCTTGAATTCAGCTACCCAGGTGTAGTGAGCAACAGCATTGCAAATTTGCAAGCCCAAGACTGTAAACCCGTTCCCTATCAGCGCTCAGTATTGCAAATACGATTTCAACTGAATAAAGAATCGACGACAAAAAGCCTTAAACCTCAATCTACTCTATCATCTACGAAACGATCAACGAAAAAAATGCCACACCCACTTCATCGAGCCGTCCAATCGGTTGCCGGACGATACAAAAATCGACCTCAAAACCCAAAAAAAAAAAAAAAATCGAAAGGAGACCTTCTCGACGCGGCGGAGTTTCCTCCGCTCTTGCTCCTCCTTGAGACGCCTGAGCGTCGACCGGAGCTTATCCCCTCCGTCGCGCAAGTTCCGGTGGAGGTCTCTGAGGGTGCGGAGCTTGCTGGCGATGTTCTCCGCCAGCTTAAAGTCGCTCAAGCCCGCGATCCACTCGTCGGAATCCATCGCCGGGGCGGCGCCGGAGGAGGAGGAGGAGAAGGAGCGCGTGACGACCAGGTCCGGCACGGGGGCGCCGTCGTCGGCGACGAGCTTGTCCCAGTCGAGGCCGCGGCGGTGGCTTCCGTTGGTGGGTCTCTCCGATTCTTCCATGCAGCGGAGGAGAGCGGCGTCGCCGTCAGGAGGCGTTTGCGGCTGCGGACGGATGCTCCATTGCTTCCTTTTTTTTTCTTTTCTTTTCTTTTTTAATTCTTTTGTCTGAGAGTGAGGGGGAAAGTGGGGGAGAAAGTTTTGAGAGAGAGAGAGAGAGAGAGAGAGAGAGAGAGAGGATGGTGAAGAAAGGAGAGTGCGAATAAATTAAATTTAAATTAAAAAGAAATCAACAAGACAGATTATGGAAAATCAGATTTGATGAGAAGACTCATTAGAAGATTTTTTTTTTTTGGCCCTTTTATGTGTTATGTATATATCCCGCTTTTTTTCATTTGATTTTCCCTCCTTTTTATTATGGATCAGGAAGTTACCCATCTTTTTGTGTGTCATGTTTTTTATCCTTGGTGGTGCTTCCATGTGTTAGGGTCTTTGCTATCTGTTTTCTATCGAGATGAACTCTATAGATGTGTTTCTTATTTTAACATGTTGATATCCACGTTCCCAACACCCTTCTTTAATACAATATCTTTTTCAAGTCCCATCCCTAATTCTACTCTTTAGGTGCTTAACATCTGCAGGATCTCCAAATCCGAACGAGTGCCTTGGACGAAGCAGTTTAAGGTCATATTTAGGACAACATGAGCTTTATATATCTCGCTCATTTTCATTTGATTTTCCCTCCTTTTGTTATGAATTAGGAAGTTACACATCTTTTAGCAATTATGAATTAAGAAGTTACACATCTTTTAGCAAAATAAAGGTATGCATTTGTCCCCGACTACTGTCTTTAAAATGGGACCAAGGGTTCAAGTCATATCCTAAGTAAGCTTCTAACTAGCTTGGGCCTTGAGTTGTTGCCCTCATATGAATGAAGGACTTTCTTGATTCCTGACAACGCTTGAATGGGAATGCAATGGCGAATCAGTTAACTTGAGACATTCGAATCAGACCGACTGACTAAATATTATTGGGTCCAAGTATTTTGTAACAAATATGCGATGAAAGAGGACGTGTGTCCCATACAACCCTTTAGAGGGTGGAGCACCCCTACTCAAGCAATTCCTCCATTTGCTTTCCATATTCTTCTAGTTCAATGGGAGCCATTTGAGAGCCAATTAGATTCTGTATATCTTTTGTTCATTAATTACTCTGGATTATTTCCTGCCTCCCATTCTTTTGTGATGAAACAATATGTAAATTTTGCACCTCTATTTAAGAGCAGTCAGACTAATGTATAAATGGTAAATAGTAAAACTTGTATATTTAATGACATTAAGCACATTTGAGAACCTAATAACGTTTGAGTAACAAATTCACTTATTATGTAAGATGGATTTTTTGACCAAAAATAATTAAGGACGAATTCAATAATTCATTCAATAGAGTAAATAATAAATTGTAGCAACAACTATTTATACTATTACATAGAGTAAAGCTAGCCTCACACTTTTAGAAAGTCTAAATCATCTTTTTTGTCCATAAATGCGTCCATCCACGAATGAGTAGATTTATTATTTTATTTGATCTCATTTTTTTTAATACAGAAATGCTGACGTTATCTTTTCGACAACAGCCTTCCTTCATTGACTTGATTCCTTTTGCTTGTACTCCTTCATCAACACTTCCTTTCCATTATTCAATGATTCAGATAGATTGTAACAAAATGATTTTGTCTAATTTTTGAAACGTCGATTTATCACAAATCTGTATGTGCACATTTACCAGTATCATTCCAACCTACCAACAATATTCGCAATTCCACATATGTTAACAAATTAAAAACATCAGTAATCAATGTTCACTTATCTTCAAATAATTTCATCTTTAATTTCAACACTTTCATATTATCAACACTCCATATTTGATATAAAAAAAAAGAAAGAAAGAATTGACTCGATTTTATTGAGCGAGCACTAAATCTCGTTCATCGTTTCAGTAAATGGGAAAAAAAGTCATTCATATAGAAAGAAAATTTTATTTAACTTCCTCATGATGTAACCTTAAAAGGTGATGTTAATAAAAATATATTAAAAATTATTCTTTGAGATATATTATATGCTCTTTGAATACATAAATAATTTCTAAGTAGACTGCCTTTGAAAAGCAGAAAGGTATGATAATGAAATAATCCCTACTATGATATCCGATAGGAGAGAATTCAAATTATAGCAGACATTCCTAAGGCAACCAAGTTATGAATGTAATGCTAAAGTCCGGAAAGATTGTGAAAAGGATTTTTTTTATTTCTTAGATTGATGCCATGTTAAATAAATTTTTTTCTTAAAAGTTTGTCTTGTCCCATGTTAGAGTTTCCTCTCCCTATAATGGAGCGATTTCAATAAAAAGTGTCCATGGAATATCTTTTAAAAATGTGAAAGGATGAATATGAATCAATAAAAATTGCTAAGGGTGCTTTGTTGATTTTAGACGGGTCATTAGATGACAAAAAATTTAAAGATATGAAAATGAGAGGCAAACACGGCCAACCATTTAAATTGCGAGAAAGCTAAGATAAATTTGCGATAATGCTAAGTTCTTTGATTAATGATATGGTTATTTATAACCCACAATCAACAACTACAAGTGGTTATTAAATTTGAAATGATAACTTCCCAATACCATTTGCAGTACAAGAAGTTACGATAATACTTGTCTACAAAGAGTTATAAAATCCTAGAATAGTGAGAAAAAACATAACCACTGGCAATTACATTTTTGCGTCGATTATTCGCTATCAATGACTTCCTTAGCAAGTTGTCAATACTCTTCAAGTTGTGGGCTATCTTTTTCACCGATGTCTTTTATTATTTGTCACACTCTGCTATTATTAACTAAGCATGCGTTTGATAATATTTCTACTCTTGGAAAAATTTTCTTTTGAGAAATAATTTTTTCCTATTTCTACTCTTTGAAACAATTTTTGAGTAAAACAAGGCGTTTGGTAGTTACAAAAATTTCTTATTTTTGGAATAGAAAAATAATAGAAATGTGTTTGATACTAACAAAAAAAATTTATTTTTATTTTCCTTGATGGCGGGGTGGGGGCAGATGGTGACCGGCGGGGACATCAAGTGATGACCGGCAATCGCCAATTGGCAATTGGCAATGGCTGGCAACCAACGACTAGTGACCGATGGCTGCTCGGCGGTAAGCCACCCCCGCTGGTCACTGCCTATTGCCACCAGATGCTGTCGAATGCTGTGGCCTCCATCGGTTGTCGTCGCAGGCCACCGGTCATCGACTGCCAAACAAAGGGCCGCAGGATGCTAATCGCCGAGGCACTAGGCGTCAATTGTTAGGCCACCAGTTGGCGAACGTCAGCCATAGGTTGCTGGATCTTGATCGTAGGTTGCTAGACGCAAAACACCTGGTTGCCAATCGTTGAGTGCTAGTCGTTGGGCCATCGGTCCGCCGGTCGTTGAGCGAAAGACGGCAGTTGGCCGCCAATCGATGGTCTCTAATGGTCGAATGTTGACGGCGACCAGCAGTTGGTAGCAGTCAATGGTCAAAGGTCGATGGTCGGAGGTCAACGGGTGGTAGTCGATGGACGGCAATCGGTCATTAGCAATAACCCAAGAAATAGTTTTTAGAAATTGTTCCCAAGAACAAGAAACTATTTTTTTCTACTTCTCATTTCTACTCTAAATCTATTTCTAGGAACAACTTTTTATTTCGAGGAATAGAAAAATCAGTTGGCATTACCAAACATATTTATGTTATTTTTCTATTTCGGGGAACAAAAGAATAGAGAATTAAAGAAACAGAAACGTTATCAAATGGAACCTAAATCTATCATTTGCCAATAACAATCAAAAGTTGGTCATTTTTTAGTATAAACATATAGCGCCTTTTAAAATAATTGAATGAATCATTGATCATTCGATTGTTTTAAATTAGATAATTAAGGGTCATTGTATACCCCCTGTTATTGCAATTTGAGTTTTCCTTGTCAAATTGACTCTTGAATTATTTTTTTAAAATAATACAATTAATTGTGTTACAACTCCATGAATAGTGCAACTTGTAATAATTTTTGTTTACTAAAGGTGCATTTGATAACTATTCTGTTTTTAGAAATGATTTATGCTAATTCCTTGATGAATTTTTGGGTAATTAAAAGTATTTGGTATGTGCCCAAAATTTCTATTTCCGAGATAGAAATGCCTTTTGCTAGGAATTTTAGATTCTTTTGTGAGTTATAATTTTTAATACTTTGATTATATTTTTTTTTTGTATTTTGTTTTTCCTTTTTCATTTCCTCTTTCTTCAAGCTTTAGCTGATCGCCGGCCTCGAAATGGCTAGCAAGGCTGAGCCTCATCAATTGAGCCTTGTTGGCAACTACGCAAGCTCGACCTCACCTTAGCTAGGTGAGCTCGATCTCGCCCAACTACAAGCAGGGCTTGGCTAATAAGGCTTGGCTAATAAGGCTCGGCCTCATCAGGGGCCGGCAACTGACTGAATATTTATGAAGAAGAAGAAAAAAAGGAAAATGAAGTTGTTTTTGGTAATAAAAAAACAACTTTTTTTACTTCTTGATTCAGTTCTAAATATATTCCAAGGAACAAATCAAAGGGATTTTTGTTTCAAATATGTTCTTGGG
Source organism: Corymbia maculata (assembly GCA_014182735.1). Lineage (NCBI taxonomy): Eukaryota > Viridiplantae > Streptophyta > Magnoliopsida > Myrtales > Myrtaceae > Corymbia > Corymbia maculata. The sequence goes on from CM024689.1 coordinate 19,927,176, forward strand.
AATAAAAAAAATAGAATCAATTACTATCAGACGTGTCAACAAACATGCCCTAAATCTTCTTTATTTCAGATAATTTGGCCTTCATTAAATTTATCATGCCATCTTTTAAAAGTAAATCGAAGATATCATGCAACTGTTTAGTGTCAAACAAGTAAATTTAAGTGTCTTTACACTGGCAATTATGTTTTCTTCTAATTTGCTAGGCATTAAGGATCGATGAACGTAAGACTAGTTGAGCATCATTTTTGTCACATTTACTTTACCACGTTCATTTGGGTTAGATTCATACTCTTAATCATAATTTTCCATTAAAGCCACATTTTGTGCAAAGTCTTTAGGTGGCCCTTTATCTTTATCTTTAAGAAGTTGCTCTCTTGTTACTAATTAAAATAAATTGGCAAAGCCTTGGCCTTTGAAATTTTCTCTTGGATTGAAGTTCAATCGATCAAAAGCCAAACTCATGAAGCTTCTTTCTAAGAGTGAAGCAAGGCATTTATTAGCCTTCTTAAATTGAGTAGCAAACTGATCAATTAACTCATTGTTGTATTGATAAAGTTTGGTCAAATCAACAATCGATACTTCAGGGTGGCAAGATGATCAAACAAATCCACAACTAAACCCACACAGTTTGTTGAAGAAGTTCAACAATAATTGGGATTAGATAGAGGTGTTATCATACCTGTTTATAAAAAATCACATTTTGAATGAGTCGATAGTCAACCTTTTCCAAATGGTTTCAAAATGTCTAGTTTTGTCGTTTTTGCTAGCAAAGATGAATGATTGACCATCAAACACATTGCTCAATTTATAGCCCATTGTGAAGAAGAAAGACAAACAAGTTTTTAAGAATTTATTTCCTTTGTCTTCATCAAAAACTATTGCTTTTACTTGGTACTAATAATTTGGTGTGTAATTGGGTAGAGATGGAAAGAAAATTACATGATTAGTTTTATAAAACGATAAGTGGTGTGTTGGCCTTGCCTAATTATCTACAATAATAGGCATATTAGACCTAACGGGAATATTCACATTGGGTGGTACCAATGGGGCTACTGGCCTTACATTTTCAACATTTGACAATTGACTAGCTTATTACTAGTTTGATTTGCTAAATTAGTGCTGCCAATTTGGCTATTTTGACCAACATTAGCCTTGAAAAATGGAGAAGGACTAAAATTGTACTTGTAGTGGTGGGTTGAACAATCATGGCCTCAACATAGCATCATTCACATCATTGATGGCATTGGCTTAATCGCATTGGATATATGACTCACAATGTAGTTGGTCATATCATTTTTCTACTCTTTGAATATTCTTCTCATGGTTGATACCATGTTGGAATATGAAACAACGTCCCTTAATTGCTCTTCATGTAATGCATTGGCAAATTAACTTCCTCATGTTGATTATCTTTTGTTGTTCTCCTAGTGGCTGAAGTATTAGAATGTGTGGCTATCTTATTACCAATTTGTGGTAATGAGTTGTTATTGCTAGTGGCATTGTTGCACTCTTTTTGAACGATGGTTAATGCCATCATAATATCCTTGATTCAACAAGATGTGTCTCATCAAGTGTGTCAAAAACATGTTTTATAGAAAGTGTCGATTTGATATCTTCAAGAATGTGGAAGAAATGCTTTGAATCTACAAAGGTTGCAAATAGTCCTTTGTTGATTCTGGATAAGAAAGTAAATTGCAAGAAATTTACCTATATGAAAACCAAACGCAATAGTAACCAACCATTTAAATTGAAGGAAAACAAAGATAAATTTCCAAAAATGATAAGTTCTTTGATTGGTTATATATCCTTTACAAATAGTATATTGTCGCTATTTATAGCATACAATCAATGCTTACAATATTTCTTATCATATTTGCAGTTACAAGAAGTTACAATAACACTTGTCCACAAGAAGTTACTAAATCCTAAAATTGTATAAACACACCCACCACCAGCTACAATTTTGTGTTGATTGTCCATTGTTTCCTTGGTGAGTTATCAATACTCTTCAAGTTGTCAACTATCTTTCTTAATCGATGAGTTTTGTTGTTCACCAAACTTTGTTATTATTGATTAAGTCCGTCAATCGTTTATAATAACCACAGCATCTTGGAGGGCTAGGTAACCATTTAGGAATATAACCATCTCAGGGAAATTAGCCTTTTCTAACGAGTTTCTCCCACTCTTCTCAAGAATTCTTCCCAAAAGTTTATCTTGGCATCATTCAAATACAATTGTCACTGCATCTTTCTAAAAAAATTTAGAAGCACCTCTGACTTTTGAGTGAGACGACAGTTTGAATTCCTAAAAAGAAAATCAATCAACTACATCATTTTTCTTAATCTAAAGCAACATTTTCAAGATGACTCCCATTCTTTTTTATTACAAAAAAAATTATACACTAATTCTTGAATAATGCCACGTTATTCCTATGAATATAAGAAAGAAGAAAAGGATTTTTTTTCCTACCTAAAGGGGAGGTTTTCAAAAAAAAGGATTAATTCTCCAAATTTGACAATTTGTGGTGTCAAAAGTAGCTCAACCTAATATAGTTCTAAGATTGGACGGTATTGTATTTATAACTCTTTTCCTCTTCACACATGTAAATTCCTCATACGTTCTAGATAGGATTTGAATATAATCACGTGATGAGATAATCAAAAAATAGAAAAGTACATAGGAAAGGTTCGAAGATTTGGACCATGTGCCAATGCATTGATGTTAAGTTATACGAACCATCATTTACTCCGAAAAGCAAGTTGGGAAGGCATAATAAAAAAGGAGAAGGAAAAAAAAGCGAGAAGAAAGAATGAAGAAAGGCAGAGAGTGAGAGCCAAAGAAAAAAAACAAAAGAGGAGAGAGAGAGTAAAAGAAGCAAGAGAGGAGAATGCCGATGCATGTGCACTAATGTACACCAAAAGAAAAGGCAGACCTTGTTTTGAAAAGTCAAAAATTTATTGCTTGGTGAAAAGCTAGTGTGGTCACTGGACTTCCCACACGCACCATATGCGCATTTTGAGCTTTGGTTCAATGGCGAAAATTCCTTCCTTTTTTTTTTTTTTTTTGTTTGGTCCGAATTAGCAACCAAACCTACGTTATGTTCCCGTGTAAGATCCTTCGAATTAAGGGAACCCATGTGACTAGGAAAATCGGATGAACTCAAATTAAGGTTGAAGCATGGATGGAATAAAAAAGATGGCGGGATTAAGAAAAATGATGTAGTTGATCCCATGATCTCCTTTCAATCTAGAAACCTCGCTCAATCTACCTAGATCATTCTGATTAGAAATGTATCTTACATTTATCTCACGAAAAATTAATAATTTGAAAAATATTTTCCTTAAGAATGAATTATTTGGGTTGTTTGAAATAACTAATCAACAAAAAATATTTTTAATATCGACAGCAATTTATATTTAAAAATAGTAAAAAACGAAAATATTTTTCCTTTATTAATTTTTATAAACTATACAAGTAATTATTTTTTAAAATAATTTATTTTTGAAGAAACAAACCTACTTTTAAAGTAATAAAGTTTTTAGCTAAATGGTTTTCCTCGAGGAACAATAATGAGTGATCATTAATTTCGAAGTACGTAGGTCTGTGTTTATGAGCTTCATCAAACTCAAATGGTAGGGAAAAGAATAGCCCAAGAGTCAAAACTCGACATGAGGGGATATTTAAATACCAAAAGTTAAGAAAAGTACATTTAAGTGCCACTTTTTTTTAAAATTGGATTACTTAAGTGTCAATTCCAGTGAAAGCCGCCGGAAATTCGACATGGGTTATTTTAATAATTTATAACATCCACATGGCTCGCCGAAATTCAACATTAGCTCACCTTCACCAAAAATGACACTATTTTGACCATAGTTTCATTTTTAATATAAATATTAATTAAATAATATTTTTTTTTTAAAAGCAGTGACAACAATAGAGGCAAGGGAGCCTCCCCCACCTATGGCCGCCGCCCCATCACTGGTGGGGCGGTGGTGATAGACAACAAAGGTCACCAACGCTTGGGTGTTGGTTGGAGACCCTCACCGGCCCTCGCCCAGGCCACAGGCAAGGGAGCCTCTATCCTTTGGCCTTTTTTTTTTTTTTTTTTTTTTTTTTAAATTTCGTTTTTAAATATCATTTAATTAATGATTATATAAAAATATAATTAACATCAAAACAACGTCCTTTTGGATTAATCTAGCCACGTCAGCACTTAAGACGACGTCGTTTTGGGCTTATTTGGCCATATCAACGCCCAAAACGACGCTGTTTTGACCTCAACTTGTTGGAAAAGTGCCATGTCAACATTTTGGTTGGATTTTCTCACCATTGTCATTTAACTGATTATTTTTGCTCCAATCTTGATATTTAAGTGTATCTTTCTAAACTTTTGGCACTTTAGCCCTTCGTGTCAAGTTTTGGCACTCTAAAAATCTGCACATTCAAATGGTGGCAATGCCTTTTCCATTGCTAGAACCCCCTATCACGACAAGAATTTCCATACATTCAAACTAAATTGAATAAACAATTTACCCTCAAGTTATGTACACAATTTTTTTTTTTTTAAACTATGACAAAATCAAAATTCCCTGTACAAAAGATAAAATTTTACTTTTGCTGTGCATTCCGATCCACTACTTGAAAGGATTTTTGAAAGCGCTCACCACTCGACCCAAGAACACAAAAATCCTTGTAACAATTGACAAGTGATATTATATATCATTGTCAATATAGAAATCAAACATATTATCTGAGTTCATCTAAGATAATGTAATCCATCCATTATATGTCTTTAGCAAATTAAGAAATGCTCTCTCTATGCTATATCAATGAGACCATGAATTTGAGTCATGTTAAAAGTAAATTTTTGACTAGCTCTCACGTTGAGTTGTTGACCTCATATAAAGAATTTTCTTGACTTACAGGCATTATATAAATGGGAGTGTGGTGATGAGCTTTGGTTAACGTGGACATCCAATCAGGGACAAATATGGTAGAAGTGTTATAGCTTTCGTCATATACTTATTTAAATGCCATAACTTCTTGAGTCTCTCAAATTTGAAAAATCGTTCACTTGATTGTCATTAGGGATTTGCATCGTTGAAAAATATAACGTGGATGCAATCATCCTACATGGCTTCATTGGCATTGATGTGGGCAATTATTTTAAATATTTTTTGATTTTTTAATTTTCTTTTCCTTTTTTTTTTCCTTTTTCACAATGCTGACAATGATCACTAGCGACCATCACTTGCTATGGAGGCAAGGCTTATGCAGCCACACCAGCTAAGGTGGGCGAGGCCTTCCAAGCAGGTGAGGGTTGCCGTTGACCCTCGCTAACCTTGAAAAATAAAAGAAAAATAAATAAATTCAAATAAATAAATAACCTTAAAAAAATTCTTATCGGATGGAAATTTAATTAAAAAATCCATGTATGATGATTTTCTGGAAATGACAATCATATAATTAATTTTACTCTGATATGGTACTTAAGTTAGCGAAAAAAATATCATGATACTCAAGTGAACATCGTACAACAGCTATGATACTCATGTTGTTGCACCTCCAAATCATGATGATTGACTAAATTATGTCAGGTCTAGAAATTTCGTAACAATATGTGACCTTTATGGTAAGTAGTGCTACCCTTTCCTATTCTTATGTGATGAAACAATATGTTGGTTTTAGCACATTTAAGGGCAGTTTGATGACTAAATTAAGTGGTAAAAAATAAAACCTTTGTACCTAATGAGATTAGTTTGATACTTGATAACTCCGAGAAAAAAACATTGAAGTCACAAGAAAAAGAGAGAGCGAGGACGGAAAAACAATTATTTGACTCGGGAAATTTCTTTCAAGTTACTGATTGACCTAATTTAGACTTAAGCCATTGTTCAATGCCAGTAATCATCGGATCTTAGGGGCTAAAGGTGAGGGCATCGATCACGATTCATTAATTGAAGGGCCAACTCTTATTGCATTGCTATGAGAAAATAATCGGGCTAATCCCCTAAAAAAGCATCAACTATGTGTCTTGAACCATTTTTGAATTGAACTTCTTCTTTTTATCTCATAAAAAGTGACTTTCACTTTGTTAAAATGGTAAAAGGGAGCTGACTAGAAGAATTAGAATTTAAGCACAATGTTACCTTGTATTTTCTGTATATTTCAAGAGAACGTCTTCTATAAATTCGTTTGCTATACAACATAGTGAATATATAGGCTAAGCATTAGGTTTACAAGAGATGTGATTCTGTGCGACACAATCTTTAGAGAATGATTTGTCTCGAGGAACGAGTTGTGGAGGAATTGTAGATGTATTCTTGGAAGGAATGATCTGACTTGATGAGCAAGCCATGGAGGATTTGTAGTAGTTCCATAGTCAATGTTGTTTCTCCTTTGACACCCCTCCCCTCGAGCAAGCTGATGGGGCAGCAATAAGCTTGGCCCAAAGGAGGTGGAATGAGGATCTTAAAAGGGCTTTGGTGAACATGTTTGCTAAATGGTCCATCGAAGAGACATATTGAACATGCAATTGACACCGATGAATCCACTCTCGAACAAAATGATAATCAATCTCAATATGTTTTGTTCGAACATGAAAAATAAGATTGCCATTGAGGTAGATAGCTGAAATATTTTCACACGATAATACCGGGGACTCTTGAAGGGTGATCCTTAAATCAGAAAGTAAAGCTCGAATCCATATGATTTTAGCAGTGGTGTCAACAAGATATTTAAATTATGCCTTGGTATTTGAATGAGCAACCATTCTTTTCTTGCAAGAACTCCAAGAGATGAAATTAGAACCAAGAAAAATAGCATAACTGCCCATAGAGTGTCATGGTCACTAGCCCATCCTACATCCAAGAAAGCATGAAGGGAATCTTGAGATCCTTTGGCGAAGGCGATGTCCTGACAAAGAGTGCTAGAGATGAATCGTAAAATGTGTTTGACATATTGCCAATGGGCTTTTGTAGGGGCATGCATGAATTGACAAGCAATATTCACAGCATAAACAAGGTCTGGAAACATTGTAGAGTGCCCACCATGCTATACGGTGTAGGATCATGAAACAGGGTACTCTAATGAAGAGAAGGAGGATCCGAATGGGTCAGGCATGGTGTAGCTATAGCTAGTGTTTTGTTCGTGTTGGCTTTCTTAAGAATTTTGGTAGCATGTTTCCCTTGATGCAAAAGAAGGCCAGAGGTAGTGTGTTGTAATTCAATCCCCAAAAAGTAGTGGAGATCACCAAGATCTTTGATAGTGAACTCCTACTATAGAGATGCAATTAAAGTGGATATTGGTGCCTGGGAAGAGCCTATAAGGATTGATATTGGCCATATATACAAAAGGAGAAATACATTGTATGTTGATATATGTAGCACAAATAAGGAATAATCAGCACGACAAACATGAAAACCAATAGATCAGAGGAAAGAACTTAGCCTTTGATGCTAAGCTCGTGGTGCTTGCTTTAATCCATAAGGCGACCATTGAAGTTTGCAATCATAGTCGGGATGATTAACATCAACAGAACTTGGTAGTTGTTGCATATAAATCTCCTCAATAATGTGAATGTTGAAAGCTGTCCAACAATTGCGTTGGCTGAGGTGTTGAGAATCCGTACAAGGGTCACTTGAGCACGTATTGACCATTCTTCATAGATAGGATTTGGAACAACTGTAGTACTTCCATCTACACTTGTCCGTGTGATGTGAGATGGAGGGCAAGGAGATGTACCTTTAACAATGGGCAGAAATTTTTTTGCTCGGAGAAGTGGAAGTAGACTTGCTTTCCATACAACATAGTTATCATAGTTATCATCATTAAGCTTTGCTCCAATGGCTGGAAGGGTAATGGTGTGGGATTGATTGCCTAGAGTAGGTAATGAATTTTGAGATTGTGGAATTGTCATGATTGGTAAGGATACAACAGTTGATTCAGAGGTTGCAACTGGTGCAAGGGCTATGATTGATGAAATCTTCCATGGAGACTTCAAGAAGAAGAAAAAATAACAAAATAACAAAAAAAATGACAATTTTAGAAAGCTATGTTTGCTTTCGCAGTATTCAGCTCTGATACCATGGTAAAATGGTAAAATAGGGCTGAATAGAAGAAGAAAAATTTAGGCACAATGTTGCCTTGTATTTTCTGTATATTTCAAGAGAATATCTTCTGTACATTCGTTTGCTATGAAACATAGTGATTATATAGGCTAGGCACTAGGTTTATAGGAGACGAGAATTTGTGGGACACAATTTCTAGAGAATGATCTATCTTGAGGGGCAAGTCCTGGAGAAATTGTAGGCGTATTATTGGAAGGAAATTATCTGACTTGATAAGCAAGTCCTAGAGGATTTGAAGCAGTTCCACAATCAATGTTGTTGGAATTTCTTTCCTTTGACACACAAATTCCAAATCTAGCTCCCATTGATTTGGAATCACTAGCGGCTCTTGTAGGTAGAAACACTTCTGAAAGATGATAGGTTGATGAAATTGACCTCAACTTTGTTCCACTTTTATTCGAACTTCTTTTTTCTTATCTCATAAAAAGTAACTTACTCAAATCCCAAATCTGATTCCCATTTAGAATCTTGCAACGAGGGAAAGCCATCACAATGGTCTGGTCAAACCATTGATCATTAACACCTATCATGAGTGTGTGCAAGGGCAACATGGGGTACTGAATGGATCAATTCAGCCCCAAATTGAACTAGTTGCTATGTCTTCTAGGTATGTTCCTTCATTGACTAGTGCTAAGATAACTTTTGGTTCTGTAGAATAGAGTATATCGACCTCGGCACCATTCAGAATCTTGCAAAGAGGGAAAGCCATCACAACGGTCTAGACCTGTGGACCCTTAGGCACTAATGGTAACGACGCTTCAACATCCTTACAAAGAAATGAAACTCCAGGACGACCCAGACTTACGGAGCAACGTGCCTGGATTAGTCTAGACAAATCCCATGAATTACAATAGTGGAGTGACCGATCAAGGATCTCGCGAGAATACACACTTTGCGATTGATGAAGATACCCAGGCTTGTGCAATCCCACCTCCACTCAATCACATGCCTATGCCCAATGCTGCTATTGATAATCAAGGGATGTTTTTGACTCCACCTAAGGGGTAGAGCAACTTCCTCAACCAGTCCCTCTTAACGTTCCGCAACAATTACCTTAAGAACACCAATTTTAGTTTCTTGACTAAGAAAAATATATACCTCATATTACACCATACAAATTTCTTCTTCTAAATCACCATTTAAAAATGCCATCTTAACTTTCATTTGATGAACAACAAATTTGTAAACAAAAGCTAAAGCAATTAAAACATGAACATATGAAATTCTAGTAAATGGAGCAAAGGTGTCAAAATAATCAACATTTTATTTTTGAGTAAATCTTTTGCAATCAATTTTGCTTTATATTTATCAATAGAATGATCAAGATTAAATTTCCTTTTAAAAATCTATTTACAACCAATCGGTTTGGCACCAGGTGGTAAATCAACCAATTTCCAAGTTTGATTTTGTAAAATAGAATCAATCTCAATTTTTATGGCTTCTTTACAAAAGTTACTTTCTCTAGAAGATATTTCTTCAGAATAAGTCAAAACGTCATTATTAATAAGATAAGCTAAAATATCATTCTCAAAAGAAGTTTCTTTCTTATTATTTTATTCCTTCTCAATTCATCATTTGAACTTTCAAAAACATTCTTATAAAAAGGTGCAAGAGAAATAGTATCATTACTTAATGGCAAAATATGCTAAAAAATTCTATAGCTTTTGTCTCAACTATAGTATTATCATCAAGCACGTCACTTTTTAATACAAGAAATCTATATGTGATGGGGTGGCAGCCACAGGCAGGGGAACCCCCTCTCACCTGTGCTACTATTGATTCCCCCTTTTTAATTTCTTTTTAATATTATATAATTAATATTTATATTAAAAATTCAATTTCTGCTAAAACAATGTTGTTTTGGACTGATTTAGTTAGGTCAGCACCCAAAATGAAGTTGTTTTGAGCTCATGTCATCGGAAAAATGTCACTTCAACATTTTGGTCAAATTTTCTTGTCGTTGGCACTTAACTAATCCATTTTGCTCCGATTTTGGTATTTAAGTGTACATTTCCAAACTCTTGACACTTTAATGATCTCTCATGCCAATTTTTGGTACTCCGGGTATTCGCGTCCCAAAGGAACATATCAAAAGCTTCATCTTTATGCCTAAGCAAATAAACTTTAGTAAATCCAAAATAATTATCAATGAAAGTCATGTAATATTGTTTACCTCCTCTAGTCATAGTTTGTTTTAAATCTCCTAGATCATGATGAACTAAACTCAACAAATCAGATTCTCTATTTACAAAAATATAAATCCCTCTTGTTAATTTTGTTTTGGCACATTTTTATATTTATTAAAACATGGGTTTTCAATTTGAGAAATTATACCTTGTTTTTGCATTTTCTTCATAAAATAAATACTAACATAACCTAATCTACCATGCCATAAATCAATACTTTCAACCAAGTAAGCGAAAGAAGTAGCATTTTCATTGATAACATTGGAAAAGTTAAGAACAAAAGGTCCCCAATCACAATAACCCTTTCCTACAAAGACATTATCTTTTGTCAATACAATCTTGTTAGATTCGAATAATACCTTCACTCCAACCTTTCCCAAAAGAGCTATTGAAATTAGGCTTGCCCTCATATTAGAGACATGCAAGACATTATTCAAGGCCAAAGTCATGCTAGATGTGAGCTTGAAAAGAATTTTCCCTTTCCCAAGAACTTGAGAAATAATATTTTCTCCTTCCCCTATTGGTGTGTAGGGGGGAAATGCATTTTTGTTTGCATAAATATGCCTAGTAGCACCTCAGTCTACCACCAACTCTTTCATAATAGCCACAATGTTGGCTTTGAAATGTTCACAATAATTATATTATCAGGGTCATTTACTTCAACCAAGTTGACTTTTGGTTTAGCAGGATTGCCATTTCCCATTATTCTCTTTATGCAATGTGTTGCATGATGACCTAGTTTTCCACAAACAAAGCAAGAGCCTTTCTTTTTGAAGGTGGGGTGAGCAACTTTGGGTTTGTAATAAGGTTTTTGGTTATTATACCTATTTTGCCGATGTTAAGGTTTGCCTTGCACCAAATTTGCCCTGGTAACAATTTCCCTAGCTTTGACAGGTCTGATCTCTATGCAAGTTGGGTCCTCAATGATAATATGCATGACCAAATCACCAAGTGGTAGTCAGTTGTCTTTGTGCTTGAGTTGCTTGTAGTCATTCCAAGATTTAGGAAGCTTTTCAATAAGCAATCCTGCATTAAATTCTTCTTGCAAATTAATTTTTTCCACTTTCAATTCCTTTACTAGCTTATGATATTCATTAATTTGTGTCTTGATGTCCTTATCATCAGGCATCTCCCATCGATAATAATTTCCAATCACAAATTTCTGTTTGCTCACATCTTCGACAATGTACTTTGTAGTCATAGAGTCCCATATTTGTTTTGCTTCCTTATACGGACAGTAAACATCAAACAATTCATTAGAATGCGTATCAATAATTGTGTGCCTAGATACTTTATTACCATGTATCCATTGATTTCATAGCTTGTTATCAATTGGTTTGGCCTCCGCAAGTGCAAAAGCCATGTCATGCACATCTAGGATAAAGAAAACTCTTTCTTGCTACCTTTTGAAACTGTTGCCATTAAAAACTTTAGTCTTTGACATGTTAGGGAATGGTTTAGCACATGACACATGTCGTAGTGGTGGTAATGCAACTGGACTGGCAAAGACAAAGGCATCATGTCACGCCCCGACTCTTGAGCTTGCAACAACCCCATTTCCATGGTCAATTGAAAGCGACATCTCAAGACTCGTCGACGACCATTTATTTTATATTTTGTTAGGTGCAAGCGAAAGATGAACCATCTCCAGACAAACAAATAATCAAACAGGAATAGAGAGATGTACATCAAGAATAACAGCAACTACTCAATTATTTAATTTACCGGATTAACCAACGAAGGATTGTTTTTCGAATTACAAGCCCAATAAAAATGGCTGATCCATCCTCTAAGCCAAACCAAAAAGAAACTAGGCTAGTACACAAAGAACCCTCAAGTTCAACATCACAGTCACTCGGACCTATCGGACTCAAGCTTCGTCAGGTCGATCACTAGAGGAGTGGGGGCAGGATTCTCCACTGCGAGTACACCATTCTAGAGGCTTGAAAGTGGTTATACAACAACTAGTGAGATAAAATCTCAGCAAGTTCTCCCCCTAAGCCTCGGTTAGTACGCTAACTCAACTAGAGGTATCTCCCTAGAATCACCCCTCACTCAATCGAACAACAGATAGCCAGCAAACAGCATGCCAAACAATAGACAAGGCAAACCAACAATCAATATTCGGTTTGCATGCAACCTTACTCGGTTTGCCATACCCTGCATGTCAAATCTCATACAATGCAAACAAGGCACATGACTATTAAACGATGCAGTTTATCAATCACATACGAGTCGCGTCACAAGCGATCTTACTTGGCCATTGCCATACCCTGCACGACTGTCAACTCATGCGTCAAATCATCACGACATTAAGAGGGTGCGAATAATCAAAGCATCTCACACAATTTTCTCATGTCTCACATCTACACATGCTTTGATTATTATGACCCCTCCTCCTAGGCCATGACACAACCTTATGGTTGGTGGTTCCTGACCAAGCTAGCTTTGTCTTCTTTACCTCGAGGCACGACGAAGTCAAAGGCTCACTCCCAAGACGGCATTCTCGAAGGAGTATAGGACTCACCTACTATCGCAGCCCCGCAACTGATAGAGATCCAGGACCTGCCCACTACTACAGTCCCTCAAAGTTAACCCCTTCCTATCAAGCAACCGACCGAAGTTGGGCAACCAAACAGCCACGGCACAACCCCATAGATTGGCATTCTTTCGGCAATGTCGGGTTCTCTCTTTTAATGTGATCATGCAACACCTCATCAAACAATCCATTTATATATTTGCTCTGTCGTAAATACAACATCACTCATACTTATGCCACATGCCAATGTAGTCAACACACGTATAATGTCATGCGGCAGTATTCAGCAGTCACGTACAATAGCAGCAATCCAATCATTCACAAAAGTTGCAACAATTAACAGTTCAAGTCATAGTCTGACAATCAATTTCGACCAATCAACATCACAATACTTGCATACTTTTCCAAAATCGTCACATACCTCAATAATTACAGTACCCAACCACGCATCCCAATATTCAATAATAAATAAGCATGTGTTCTCACAACTACAACAATCAACCATTTTCATTTAAGAAGCATGTAATACTATAGTCGATTATCTTTATAAAAATAATTTAAGTCCAACAAAATACTTATAATTATCTTACAATCCCATAATTAATTATCCAACCCAAATAATTCCATTAAATAAAACCATTCTTTAATAAGCCAATGTTATTTAATAATGTAGTATATAAATACTATTGACATTAGAAAATTAGACCATAGTAATTTTCCCACAAAATTACTCAATTAAAATCATTTCCCATAAATAATCAATTAATTATTTTCCTCAAAATAATTAATTTTCAGAAATATTAATAATTCGAAATTATAAATTAATTTAATTAATACATTAAATTCAGCATTTAAAAAAAACATTAATTAAAATCATCAATCAAGCAATTTAAACTAAACATGCTTAATTAGTCCACAAAAGTCACATAACCCACCATTAAGTAATAATTAAGCACAATTAAGCTTAAATAAGAAAGATTAAGCTAAGCTAATCTTAATCATTTATCTAACCACCTATCTTAGGGCTCATACACTTAATTAAACACCCTAAATAGCCCTTAATACTAATTAACCCAACCATAAGCTAGTTTAGGCACTAAATAGGGATTATGGGCTAAATTCACCCATTAAGCGGGCCAGCAACGCGGACGCAGCGGCGGCGACAAACCTGACACCCAGGGACCTCTACCACGCCAATCCAAGGTGGTCTCGGGGCTGAGAATAGCAGCAACAAACTCAGATCCCCTCTGCAACATTGAAAAAATGACTGTTTGGAGAGGAAAACGACTGAACAGAGCTCACTAAAGCTTCGGCAAGCGGTGGGCTGGTGACTAGTGACACCTGGGGGTCAATGAGGAGTTACTAGTGGCTAGTATGGGTGGTGGTTTGATCGAAATGGGAGAGAAACGAAGGAAAAGGCGGAACTGTGCAAAGATGCCGCTACAGTAGGCAATCAGAGAGCAGCCGGCTTCCGGCCGCCGTACAGATCGGCCAATAGCTTCGTTCGATGAATGGCCGATGCAATTTGTATAGATTCTCTCTCCTGAACACAAGAGTGGGTGGCACGGCTCAAGATTCACACGAGAAGGCTATGAACAACTCGATGTTTTGGAGGAAGGTCAGAAGCTGAAATTACAGGAACTAAGGGAAAACAAGGGAGAAAGGTGTGTGGTTTTGGAGGGGCTAAAGACAAGGAGATGAGATCTGAAGATATGCCTCAATTAAGGCCATTAAATGGCTTGCCCAACTTCCAAGAAAGATGACATCATCTTCTCTATCTTCTTTTGACTTTTCTTCAAAATATCCAATAGCATTTTGGTCATTTCCACCTTGCACATTTCTCAATCTGCCCTTAGGCTGAAAATGAAGGACGGGCCTAAGAAACGGGCTGGAAAATGAATAGGAATGGGCTCGGGAATTTGTTGGACTCGAAACAGCTCAAAGTTAGATAATGGGCTTGGGAAGGTAAATGGTCGATTTGGTCCAAAAGCTCACTTGCTTGCCTCAGGCCTTCCATGGCAGTTGTCCCACCTTGGGCGTGAGACCCACACTAATCTTGCCTGACCCACATCCTCGTAGGCTCGTTTCCTTAATCCGAAAATCTCTTTTTCCGAATACCCGGCTCAACCGACACTGTCAACTATCTAAGAAGCATTGTCCAAAAGTCCGTCCCGAACGTCCCCGAAAATTCAAAGTCCAATCTTGGATTCTCATACCTTGTCAATTTCACTCGAATGCCATTTTGGTACAACTTAGATTAATGGGCGGTTTCGAGGATTCACGTGTAACCGACTCGTGCCAATTCACGATCAAGATTACTTGACACATGGACGTCCTTAATTACATGGAATTGCGAAGGATCAATTCTTATTTCAAAGTACATGATTATTAAGGATCGACATAGGACTATTCGCAGGTTCGATAACAGTAAACGGAATCACCCATCGTCCCATTATTTCTATTCATGAATTGACTTCTAGTCGTCCTTGAAATTGGTCTATATGATTACAAGATCATCCCTATGCAAGTCTCACGGTTGAGTCGTTTTCCCAGGTCAAGTTCTTTAGTCGCACAAGTTTTGTTCTCATTAGTCTTTCCCCTCAATGTCAGTATCTCAGGAGTGATCAGTTCCGAGTAAGATCAATCAACAATGCATTGGCGAAATTAACGTTCATTCATCCCTCAAAGGGCTCAAATTTCAGGATGTTACACATCAACGGTGGCGTGGGGATCAACTTGAGACTCCATGGATGTTATCCTTAAGATCATTGGAAAAATTGATGAAAAATAAATAAATTTGTTCGAGGCATGCGGGCACTGTTCTTAAAGATAATATTATCCCTCGGAGCACAATCTCAGTGCGATAAGTTTTAGCGGCTATCCTTCCAAAATGCAGCATATCTTTTTCTATATTCTGCACTAAATATTAGAAGGAACTGAAACAACATTGTGTATAACCTAAGGAGGAAAAAGAAAAGGAAAAAGAAAATTATATTCTCTTTCTCAATTGACGTATATATCAAGATTGTCTTTTAATGTTTTATTTTATATTCAAACATAATAAAGCTGTTAAGAGAACATTACATAGCCGTTAAACAACCGTTATATAGCCGTTGTAGAATAATTGATGGTTTATTTGAGAAATAAATTCAACGTTACAAAGCAATTGAAAACTACTATATGATCGTTAAAAAAGCCATTACATAACCGTAAAAATAATTGTTGTCTTCAATGCGGTCATAATTTTTATGAAAATTATTACTGTAAATATTTCAAAAACTATCGGAATATTCAACGTATCTTTCATGAACCGCTCCATTAAAAACAACTTTTTATTTTAAAAAATTGGACACGAACACTAGTTGTGGAGAGCCACATGAACTTTAAAAAGCCTCACTAAAATAAGATTTTTCCATTCGCCAAGAACCATCTTCCACTTCAGTCCTTCCCCCCCGGCTAAAAAAACCTGTGTTACTCAATTTATACTGCACCAAAAAGAAGTGGAATAAGAAGCTTTATGCCGCAAGGGAAATATTTAAAAAAAAAAAATGCTGCCACGTGGTAACTCCAAAGAGAATATAAATGGAAACGTGTGATTTAAACCCTCTACATGCAGCCTAATGATCTCAATCAAAGGGAAGATCTCTTTAATTGTTTCTTGGTGTGATTTGACAAGATTCTTTCTTCAAATTTAGGAATGGGACTGGTGCAAGATGAGCAAATGACTCTTCGAGGTTTTACTCTCAAGGAACTAATTGCATATGCCATTAGAGAAATACTTTAATTTTCGCATATAACGTCCAATCAGATTATGATATATAAGAATGAAATTCGATATCAGAGGGAAAATTATAACTCCCATGGTGAACGTCTCAGGATAAAGCTGATAGTGGGAAATTCAGACGCTTGCCGGGTATTTTATCAAAAATAAATAAATATCGAGAAGAAAAGCTATTTGAAAACACCAAAAGCTTTTTTTCAAAGGGGAAATATGAGAAGGAAAAAAATTAATGTGAAGGCCTTGGAATGCAGACAAATGAAAAAGTGAGAGAGGTCCCCGGGGGGGGAGAGGGGAGCAAGACTTAATGTGGGCGGCTCATTGGCCGGACGAGCTCACGGGACGCACGTAAAAAAGCAAATTGGATACTGAGTAGGATAATAATAGCATATGTCCCACATTTAATAATATCAATAAATAACTAAATAAAAAAGAAGAAAAATTTTAATTTCCTCAAGCATGGGTTTTTGAGGATGCTAAATCTAAATTGAGGTGGCCATGTCTATGAGAATCCCAACTGTAAGCATGACTAGGCAGACATCAGATGTTTTTGTTGCATTTCTTATGCTTGACGTGACATAAACATCGGACTAAACTTGTATTAATTTTGGGCTTAAGGTAAAAAAAATTATATAATTTCCCATTATGCATGCAAATGTTCTGTTTTAAGCTGAGCGCTGGGCCGATAATTTCGAAGGCTATATATAGCCATAATGTATTCAAAATGATCCTTACCATTAAATGTGTTGCTCATGCAGAATTACATCAATGTAATTTTCGATAAAATTAGGTCTTTATAAGCAGTGTGAGATTCGGATTAGTTGAATGGGGTAGAATTTAATGTAGTTATTACCGTATTCTAATGCTCATTGTCGACTGAAGACGGATATTGATTGGATAATGAAATCCTAAATCTTATGAACCAACATGTAGGAGGTATACGGTTTTGTTAATGAGTGCATTGGGAGAAACATTAAATTACCAATTGAGAAAAGTTTGTCTTTTTCAAGTGTAATCAGAACAAAAAATAAAGTATTTCTTGAATGAAGTGCTCCAAAGCATAATTAACTTTTGAACTCACTTATTTTTTAATCCGCTCAAAAGTTTAAATGACACCATTATTGTGAACCAACTAGCTGTGATTATTATTATCTTGTCGATAAATTTAGATTATATGTGGCGATGCTTTCGATCGCACAATGTAGGACCTGCAGTCAAAGATATCTGTGCATCAAAATCTTTCATCGTGGGTCCCCTCGCCTCAAGCTAGGGTCTGAACGCGCCAGCCCAAAGCCATTAATTAAGTAGCCTCGTATAATTACAATCTTCAACCTTTAATTATGTGAATTCGAATGACCAATAAAAAGAGAAGAAGGTGAGATTCAATGACTTTCGTGTAATATTAATATGTGATCCCACTTTTGGGGTATAGTTTTTTAAATAAAACTTACAATTAATATTGATCCACATTTTTATTTTTGACGAACGGTTATTCCAAGTGCGGTTTTTTTCCACGCTTCGTAACTTTTCGTGACAACCGCCCATTCAGTAACCGTCTTGATGGAAGACGATTTATAAGGACAAACGTTCAACTTTTAGGGCGAACACAAGGTCTAACACAAACCCTCTCATTTTTGGAATACACCATCAGTAAGCGAGGAAATTGGGTTAGTAGAGTGCACCCTAATCGCGGTCGGATCGCCGTGAAGTTCCCATGGATTTCCGACGAACGCAAACTTAAACAATGGCTGGAGGTTAGATTTATTTTTGATCCTGTTTCCGCATAAAATTCTATTGTGCTTGAATTTTTGTTTATCAAGCATGAGAAGAACATTCTGTTTGATTATCTTTCATTTGGTATCAGAGCTTGTTAGTGCCTCTGCCTTGTTTTTTGTGAATATTTTTGATGCATTTTTTCGGAATTAAATGAACAGTAAATCGGAATTGGGGTTTAGAAAGAAATTTGTCGTTTCCGGCGAAATTCCGGCGACCCATCACCCGGCTTCGGACCAGTACGGTCGCATCGCCATGGGGTAGAATGCCTGTAAGTTTTCCGGCATATCGGTGACCACCGGAGGCTAATCGCGCGGTGGAAGTCGCGGTGGCTAAGGGTTTGCATAAAGGGAATTTTTGCTTGATTCAGACCAATTTCTTCATCATTTTCCTTGATGTTTGGGTCTATGTGGTCGCACCGATGTGTTCTCCAACACCCACTAATTATTTCGGTCTAAAATCGGCTGCCGGAGGAGACCCATTCATCGAAAGTGCGGCAGAGATGGTGAAAAACCGACCGAAAATCGGTCGTGCGCGCGAAGGCAGAAGGCGCGTGACTCCCACGCGCAGGAACTACTGGCGCGTGGGCGCCACGTGCGCGCAACTGCCCCGCGCGTGCGTTTCACGCGCCCGCGTGGTGAAGAAGGCGCGTGAGTGCCACGCGCCTACGCAAGGGCAGGCGCGTGCGCTGCACACACCCTAACCGCGAACCCAATGTTTTACTGTTTTGCCCTTTTGTTGATTTTACAATTTTGCCCTTTGCCCATTGAATTTACGGTTCTGCCCTTGGGGAATTAATTTATTGTTATTCCACTGATTAATGAATTTACTGTTCTACCCTTGTGGTGTTAAATTACCATTCTGCCCTTGATGCATTTTGTGATATTTTATGTATGAAACTTAAATGTCTAGTGATCCATATATTTTTTAATTAATTAAAGAGTAGCCACAACATCTTTAATTAGTTAAATTATATATTAAGAATTTTGGATCACATTTGGAAATGGACATTTATTGTAATTAATCTTATTAATATGATGAATTTTATCCCACAGGAATTGTCATTATATTAATATGATTAATTATGTTGAAATATCATATTATTTTTCTTAATTTACCCACAAGGATTAAGGAAAGGAATATAATATGATAGTTTCTTCATAAAGTTATTATGAATCTATTTAAATTAAAAACTTAGCCCACGGGTAGTTTTTATGTTATGTGATTCATATTTTGTGCCATGTTTTACATTGGTAAAGCATGATTTATGTAAATTTTGCCTCATATTTTGTGACATAAGCATAATTATTTGATATGCAGTTTTGCAACCTGTGAATTTCTCTGAATTTAAGTATGATGTTCCCATGTTGAATGGTGAAAACTATAAAGTTTGGAAGGAGTTAATTCTTCTTCAATTGGGGTGCATGGACATTGACTATGCTATAAGGAAAGACAAACCACCTGCTCCTACTGATACGAGCACTGCAGCTGAGAAAGCCCTTTATGAACAATGAGAGCGGTCTAACCGTCTTAGTGTGATGTTCATAAGGGCAAGATTGTCTCCTAGTATTCGTGGTTCGGTTGCTCAACATAGCAATGCTAAGGCTTTATTGAAAGCCATTGATGCGCAGTTTGAGAGTTCTGAGAAGGCGCATGCTATGACCCTGATTATGAAGTTTTCATCTATGAAGCTTATTAGTATTAGAGGTGTGCGTAAGCACATCATAAAGATGAGGGATATTGCAGCTCAATTGAAGAACCTTGAGGTTGAGATATCTGAGTCTTTTCTTGTGTACTACATCCTAAACACTCTTCCACAACAGTATGCATCTTTCAAGATCTCTTACAACACACATAAGAATAAATGGTCAATTAATGAACTTATGACCATGTGTGTTCAAGAGGAAGAAAGGCTTATTATGGAATTGGGAGAAAGTGTTCATTTGGCAACACAAGGAAAGAGTATGGGTCATGGCAAGAATAAGGGAAAAGGTAAAATACCTCCCCAAGCTGACATTAAGAAAGAATCCAAATGTTTTTTTCTATAGAAAGAAGGGGCATATGAAGAAGGATTGTGTCAAATTTAAGGCCTGGCTCGAGAAGAAAGGTAATCCAATCTCTTGTGTTTGTTATGAATCTAATATGGCTGATGTGAGTCGCAACACTTGGTGGATTGATTCTGGTTATTTCGAATTCCTTGCAGGGTTTTCAAAACCAAAGGAAGCCAATGGGAAGTGAACAATGCATCTATTCGGGAAACAAGATGCGTTCGCATGTGAAAGCTATTGGGACATGCAGTTTAGTTCTCGATAGTGGCTTTGTTTTGAATTTGGAAATGACCTTTTATGTACCTAGTTTCTCTATAAACTTAATTTCAGTTTCAAGACTTGTTTCTTTAGGTTACTCTTTTCACTTTTCAGGTTCAAACTTCAGTTTGTTGTTTAAATCTGAAATTGTTGGGAGTGGTACTTTGTCTGATGGTCTTTTTCGAATTAATTTGCAAGACAATGCCTATTTTGATGCGATGCATGTTCATGATAATGTTGGTGTGAAACGATGTGTTGTGAATGAAGATTCCTCTATGTTGTGGCACCGGAGATTGGGACATATCTCCATAGAAAGAATTAAGCGATTAGTAAATGATGGAGTACTTAGTACTTTGGACTTTACTGATTTTGACACTTATGTGGACTGCATAAAGAGAAAGCAGACCAACAAGACAAAGAAAGGTGCTAAGAGAAGTACAGACATATTAGAAATCATACATACTGATATTTGTAGTCCTGATATTGACTCATATGGTCAGAAATACTTCATTTCATTCATTGATGATTACTCACGTTACATGTATCTCTACTTGCTTCATAATAAAAATGAAGCATTAGATGCTTTTAAGGTGTTTAAGGCGGAAGTAAAGAAACAATGCGGTAAGCAAATTAAGATCGTGAGGTCAGATAGAGGTGGAGAATTCTATGGTAGATACATTGAGGATGGATAATCACATGGTCCATTTGCGAAGTTTCTTCAAGAGAATAGGATAGTTGCCCAATACACTATGCCTGGTTCTCCGGACCAAAATGGTGTAGCAGAAAGAAGAAACCAAACTTTATTGGACATGGTGCGAAGTATGCTTTGTAGCTCTAAACTTCCTAAGTCCTTGTGGACTGAAGCTCTTAAGACGGCAGTGTACATATTGAACCGAGTTCCAACCAAGGTTGTCCCAAAGATGCCTTTTGAGTTATTCAAGGGTTGGAAGCCGAGTTTGAGACATGTACACGTTTGGAGATGCCCATCTGAAGCGAGAGTTTATAATCCATAAGAAAAGAAGTTAGACCCAAGAACTATAAGTGGGTATTTTATTGGATATGCCGAAAAGTCCAAGGGGTACAGGTTCTATTGTCCATCTCACACTACTAGGATTGTGAAATCAAGAAATGCTAAGTTTCTTGAAAATGACTTGATCAGGGGGAGCGATCATTTGAAGGAACTTATTCCTGAAAATGATCATTCAGATACTCAATCTACTACTTCAAGTATTAAGTTAGTTGTTGTTCATAATGCCCCTACAGTTCAACTAGCTATTGAACAACAAACTATTGAAGTTCCACAACCTGCCGATATTGATCTAGTAGTTATGTTGTTCAGCAAGTACCAGAAACTGTTGAACAACCAGTTGATACAACATTAAGAAAATCTACTAGAATGAGGAAAGCAGCAGTTCTTAGTGATTATATTGTGTATCTACAAGAATCTGACTATAATATTGAGCCGAGAATGACCCGAAACGTTTTTACAAGCCATGAGTAGTGATGAATCCAATTTGTGGTACAATGCCATGAAGGAAGAGATGAGTTCTATGGTATCAAATGAAGTCTGGGATTTAGTTGAGTTGCCTGATGGTGTGAAGGCCATTGGTTGTAAATGGGTCTTCAAAACTAAGAAAGACTTATTAGGCAACATTGAGAGATATAAAGTTAGACTTGTTGCCAAATGATTCACTCAAAATGAAGGAATCGACTACACGGAGACATTTTCTCCTGTATCCAAGAAAGATTCTTTTCGTATTATTTTGGCATTAGTCACCCATTTTGATATGGAATTACATCAAATGGATATAAAAACGGCATTCCTCAATGGGGAACTAGAGGAGGAGGTGTACATGAAACAACATGAAGGATTCCTCTCTAGTAAATGTGAACATTTGGTGTGTAAGCTTAAGAAGTCTATATATGGCTTGAAACAAGCATCCCGCCAATAGTACTTAAGGTTCCATGATGTGATTTCTTCATTCGATTTTGTAGAAAATGTCATGGACCAATGTATATACCAGAAGGTTAGTGGGAGCAAAATTTGTTTTCTTGTGCTATATGTGGATGATATTCTACTTACGACCAATGATAAGGGATTGTTACATGAGGTGAAACAATTTCTTTCTAAGAGTTTTGATATGAAAGATATGGGTGAGGCATCTTATGTCATTAGCATTAAGATCCATAGAGATAGATCTCAAGGAATTTTAGGACTATCTCAAGAAACCTATATCAATAAGGTCTTAGAAAGATTTCGGATGAAAGATTGTTCACCAAGTATAGCACCCATTATGAAGGGTGATAGGTTCAATTTGAACCAGTGCCCGAAAAATGATCTAGAAAGGGAACAAATGAAAAACATTCAATATGCTTTTGCTGTCGGAAGCCTGATGTATGCTCAGGTTTGCACTCAACCTAACATTACTTTTGCTGTCAGAATGTTGGGAAGATATCAGAGTAACCCGGGTATGGACCACTGGAAAGCTACAAAGAAAGTGATGAGATACCTTCAAGGTACCAAAGGTCACATGCTTATGTATAGACGGACTGACAACTTGGAAGTAGTTGGTTATTCGGATGCAGACTTTGCCGGTTACGTTGATTCTCGGAAATCAACATCTGGATACATTTTTATGTTAGCTGGCGGAGCCATGTCGTGGAGAAGTGTGAAGCAAACTTTGACTACTACTTCCACTATGAAGGCTGAGTTCGTTTCTTGTTTTGAGGCTACCTTGCATGGTATATGGTTGAAGAGTTTCATTTCTGGGCTTATAATTGTTGATTCTATTTCTAGGCCATTAAGGATATATTGTGACAATTCAGCTGCGGTTTTTATGACTAAAAATGCCAAAAGTGGCAGTCGAAGCAAGCACATCGACATAAAGTATTTAGTCATAAGGGAACGTGTTAAGGAGAATAAAGTGGTCATTGAGCACGTTCGCACTGAATTGATGATAGCTAATCCTTTGACTAAAGGCATGCCACCAATGAAGTATAAGGATCATGTAGCTAGTATGGGACTAGGTCCCATTAAGTAATCTATCGTCATGTGTACGATATTTGTTGTATGAAACTCTTATTCAGTTGTAATGTTATTCTCAACTTTTGGTGTACACATTCAGTTCTTTATGATAATAACAATTATCATTGGTTTTGAAATAAACATAAGGTTTATTCATTAAGATGTGTTGTCACATATGGGCTAATATAAAATGAATAAGATGCATTGTGATACATAGAAGATATTACTCGCTTTAAGAGGATATGTCGCCATGATTCATGCGTTTTGTTTCTTTTCTTAAGCATAAAGTTTCGTGGATTGGTTGGATAATTCGTTCATGAAAATGTTGGGATCAAGTGAGAGAATGTAATATTAATATGTGATCCCACTTTTGGAATATAGTTTTTTAAATAAAACTTACCATTAATATTGACCCACATTTTTATTTTTTACGAACGGTTATTCCAAGTACGGTTTTTTTCCACGCTTCGTAACTTTTCGTGACAACCGCCCATTCACTAACCGTCTTGATGGAAGACGGTTTATAAGGACGAACGTTCAACTTTTAGGGTGAACACAAGGTCTAACACAAACCCTCTCATTTTTGGAATACACCATCAGTAAGCGAGGGGATTGGATTAGTAGAGTGCGCCCTATTCGCGGTCGGATCGCCGTGAAGTTCTCGTGGATTTCCGACGAACGCAAACTTGAACAATGGCTGGAGTTTAGATTTATTTTTGATTCTGTTTCCGCATAAAATTATATTGTGCTTGAATTTTTGTTTATCAAGCATGAGAAGAACATTCTGTTCGATTATCTTTCATTTCGGGGTAACCATCGTGCCAGGGAAAATTAGGAGGTGTAGGTTCTTTAGGATGCGAATGATGGCCATTCTAGCAAGAAATTAACTTCTTCAAATTTGTTCTAGAAATAGACAAACAAAATTGCCATATTAAATGAATTTTTATTGCAAAAACAAGTATGGATAGAAAAATAGGTTTGGAACAGAAATAGAATGATAATTATTCACATCTTTGTGATGATCTCAAAATGTCTCCATAAATTGGTATAAGATGGCTTGATGCAATGATCGTTCGGTTGAAGGCTCTTCGCCTAGAGAGAAAACCGAATCGGGGTAATGAAGTGGCAACAATGGGGAATTGAGCCCATGGCCAACCGTTCCATATAGCTGCTCCGATTATGCAATATAAACAACGTCCGGGCTACTTGAAGAAATAGAACTCGTACGGGATAGACAAGACTACGGTGGGGAGAAATTCTCATGGCGATTCCAACAGGAATTGAGCCCATTGAGGCCATGGCGGGTGCGGCGGCTTCGGAGTTCTTGATGTGCACGATGGACATGGTGATCGCCCTGGAGGAGATTGTCACGGGGATAATTGCAAAATCACGATTATTACCGACCATTTGAGGCAATCGTTTGAGTTTCGTCGTGTTGTTCATAGTTTTTATAGGATTTTAATTTTTGAATATCATTGGTTGGCACATGTGATGGATTTTTCTACTTTTCAAATATTTCAAAGTAAAGAAAAAATGAACTAGTTGTAATATGAGTTGAAAGCAAGAACGTGGCTGTGAAGGGGGGGAGAGATTACAAGAAGAGCGAAGGAGGGACGGCAAAGCACCGGTGACGACTTGTTTGAAGATGCGAAAGATGTTAAAAACAATGCATTCCTTACCGTCCGTAGATTGATGCTTCTGAAATTTCAATCTCAAAGTTTATTAGCGAGCCCACGGCGATTCGTGCAGCTTATCTGACTTGCAGGAGTCAAGTCTTGCTAGTGGGAGAAAATGACACGAGACGGGTATATTTCCAAAAACTAGGATCTTGTTTATTTCTTTATGCCTTTTTACTATAGAAGTTATGTTCTGATTGCTAAATTATCCAATCTCAAAATTTAGATTGTCAGGTAGAGGAAGACCATATGAATGATGTGGGACAATATTTGACACCCCTTGTACAAGTCAAATTAAGAGTAACATGTGGAATTTGATAAATGGGGATGGATGCACGCATTTCAAAGAGAGCGCTGGTTATGATGCCATGTTAGGAAAAATTGAAAAATTTTCCAAAAAGAATTTAACCTATCGTAAAATTGGTTAGTTCAATCCAAAACTTTTTAATTGTACCAATTTAGTCATAAATATTTTGATGCATCGACCATGTTGCTTTTTGAGACTTTTTCACTGCTCCTTGCAGAAAACAAATACCACCGCCAAACTTGCCATCCTTAGACAAGCTGGATTTTGAAATGCCATCGAGCCAGGTTGCCTTTTCAACACATTAAACCGCTTTGGTTATAACAAAAGGCTTTTTTCTTAATTTTTTCAAGATCTTAATTATCCAAACTCAACTTGACTTCTTCATCTCATCTTGAGTTTGAGGGAGCATGTTAGAATTTACTAGGATTTTCTTAGAATATTTTCCATAGAGATAATTATGATATTTTTGTTGATTCTCTCGGTATCTCAACATTGCACTTATATCTTCTTTTGATTCTACATATCTTGATTTGCTTATCTATGTCATCTAATAAAATTTATAAATATGCTCATGTACTCAAATATACATCAACATACATAGAAATTCCACAATGTTCTACTCCACATATTTGTTTCGATTTTGAGTTGTATCCATTTAGACATATAAGATTATTTTCCGCTTAAATCTTATAATTTTATTAGTTTTGCGGATATAAATATAGGCTATGCTCTCTTGTTATTTTAGCTGATCATTTGAATTAATAAAAATTGGAGAAGTATTCTCAGTGCACTTTGTGTGTGTACATTCGTGAGTTGCGACTTGTGCCTCCTCATTTCCACCGCATCATTGAGACAAAACGGTTTGTTTAAACAACATGAAACTTTTATGCATTACACATCATTAAAAAAATAAATCGTGTATCCAATGCCCGATAAATTTGGTTCCAATTGGTCATAACCGAGGAGCTCACATTTCTACCTTACATCAGAATCCAAAAGCATGGCTGAAATACTAGAATGCGCAATTATTTAATCAGCGACCGCGTTCGTCTCACTTATAAAGGGAATCATTTCATTCCGAGATCGCTCGTATAAAATGGCTTTAAAGGAAAAGGAGGGTTTCTGCTAACGTTGTTGGGGGAGGCTTGTGCTGTTGTGCGTTCCAAGCATGGGTGGGTATGGGTGAGGAAGGGAGCAGAAACAAGGCCAAGAGAAGGGCCGATTCCCTTAAAAATTAGGGGTGATCGGTTCCCGGTTCAGTCCGGTTCCAAGGTGGAACCGGGAACCGGACTAGGAGGACCGGTTCCCATTTTTTGGGACTGTGGACCGGACCGGACGGTCCTAGGACCGGGAACTGGACTGGACCAATGGTGCGGTCCGGTCCGATGCAATAGGACCAACCACTTAGCCAAAAAAAAATTTAAAAAATACTAGAAATATTATTATTTTAGGGTTTATTGCATTTTTTAAGAAATTTAAAAAATATATTTTAAATAGAAAATTGTCGGTTTGGTCCATTGGTCCGGTCCAGTCCGATTCCTCTCTGGAACCAGGAACCGGATCGAAAATTACTAGTTCCATTTTTATGGAATTGGGAATCGGACTGATGCTCCCGAGAACTAGACCGATGCTCTTAGGAACCAGATCAAACGAGCCGGTCCAGTCCGATCCCGACGGTTCTCGGTTCGGGCGGTCTAATGTGCTCACCCCTATTAAAAACCTCAAACTCTAGATCTAATCACAAATCTACTCCAATTTTATTTTTTTTATTTTGAAAAAATCCAAACTTTAAGTCCAGTCCCAAATCTGCCCCGAAATTTTTTTTAATCTTAGAAAAAACCCTAAACTTTAAGTCTAATTCCAAATTTATCCCGAATTTTATTTTGTCTAAAAAAAATCACTAACTTTTAATCTATTCTCAAATCTACCACATGGTTCAGTTCCAACTTAATGTGGCATTTTCATATCAATAATAAATACACATAAGTATTGTGACATGGCAAATTATCTTCTAAATAAATCCAATCTTGGACATAAAAATTAAGGACTACTAGCCGCAACTTTTGGACAAAGGGCTAACAAGGGCAAATTTAGGACTAGAGTAAAAATTGATGATTTTCTTTTTGACAAAAAAAAAAGGGTAGATTTGGGATTGGATATAAAATTTGGGGTTTTTTTAAGACAAAAGAAATGGACAGATTTAGGACTAAACCTAAAGTTCGAGGTTTTTTCTAAGACAAAAAAAGTTTTGGGTAGATTTGGGAATATACCTAAAATTTTGGGTTTTTCTAAGATAAAAAAAAATGTTCAGGACAAAATTGAAATTAGATCTAAAGTTTGGGATTTTTTTAGGGAATTAGCCGGTCAAGAGAGAGGTAAGAATTTCTTGATCTTAAACAAAACGAAATTCCTTTCGGAAAAGAAAAGAGAGAGAGAGAGAGAGTGAGCGGGCGAGTGATGTGTTGGTGACATTGTTGGGAGAGAGAGTGGGATTTATTCTTGTGTTGGTGACAGTGTGTTGGAGAATCATGGGGTGTGGTATATAAGGCCCGAACCTCGTGAAGACGAAGGGCAGTTCTGTTCCCTGGGTCCAGAAACAAGGAAAGAACAATCTTGCAGCAACCAGAAGCTAGTTCAAACTAGTGGAAGGTTGTGCGCACTCCCGGTGCTTTGTAAAGCCACCCCAAGAAAAGCAAAAAACCACCGTTACCCTACCACAAAAATTACAGCGTTCGTTGACGAGAGGAGTTTGTTGATATCTGAAGCGAAGAGCTCTTTGAAGTAGATCTTCTTTTGCGGTGAACACAGCTCCTGGAAAAGTTCAGATGAAGCAGATCTAGAACCCGGTGCATCGGCAGGTCATCTTCTGCAAGCGCCATGCGGGGCTCCTCAAGAAGGCCAAGGAGCTCTGCGTTCTCTGTGATGCCGACATTGGCCTCTTCATTTTCTCCCCTCACGGCAACATATATGAGCTCACCTCCAAAGGGTCCGTCTCTCTCTCTCTCTCTCTCAAAATTATTAGCTTTTCCCATTTGTGTTTGTAATAAGTTTGAGATGTATTGACATCACAAACTGGCAACAGATATATCCACATGAACACTTACCTCTATGCATGAGCGAGTCCTAGTGAACGCTCACAGAAGAAGCTGACCGTGCGTCGAAAGGGACGTCATGTCATAGGAATGCTCAAAATGACTGTGGAACCTTTAAACTGCCCTTTCATACCGTGTTATAGGAATATATATGTCGAAAGTCTAAAGTCTGTCTATGCCTGGTGTATCATAAAGCGTATACTTGCTTTAGCTCGCTCAACTTACTTGGATTTTGTTGCAGAACCATGAAAGGGCTAATTGAGAGGTACAAGAAGACCACCCAAGGCCAAGTTGCTCAGACTGAGGAAGCCACACGGAGCCAACCATTGATATGAATGCTTTTCTCGCACCCTCTTTTGCGATTCGAAAAGCTTCATGTCTTTGAAGATGAGCTGCTATATTGATCTCTAGAATGATGCAGTAGAGTTCATAAGAAGAGGGTTCGCTTAGACACCCAATCACGATCTCCCACATCACTCTAATAAATCAATTTAGTACACGTCTAGATATGCAGTAGAGTTCATCTAGATGTGATTTTCTTGTAATCACGACACTCTGAAAGTTCTGATTGAAAATAGGAGATTGGGTGTCTAAACAATGGGACCCTCTTCTTATGAATTCAACCATATCATTTTAGAGATAAATTTATCACCTCGTTTTCACAGACATTGAGCTATTCAAATTGCAAAAAAGAGTGCAAGGAAATTATTTATACCAATGGTTGGCTTGGTGTGGCTTCCTCAATCTGAGTAGCTTGGCCTTGGGTGGTCTTCATGTACCTCTCGATTAGCCCTTTCATGCTTTTGCAACAAACCCAAGTAAGTTGAGCGAGCTAAAGGAAGTATACGCTTTATGATACACCAAACACCGACAAACTTTAAACTTTTGACATATATAGTCCTTCAACACGATATGAAAGCACAGGTTAAAGGTTCCACAGTCATTTTGAGCATTCCTATGACATGACGTCCCTTTCGACGAACGGTGAGCTTCCTCTGTTAGCATTCACTAGGACTCCTCATGCATAGAGGTAGGTTTTCATGTGGATATAGCTGTTGCCAGTTTGTGATGTCAATACATCTCAAACTTATTACAAACACAAATGGGAAAATGAAGAGAGAGAGAGAGAGAGAGAGAGGCCCTTTGGTGGCGAGCTCATATATCTTGCCGTGAGGGGAGAAAATGAAGAGGCCGATGTTGGCGTCACACAGAACGGAGAGCTCCTTGGCCTTCTGGAGGAGCCCCACATGGCGCTTGCAGAAGGTGACCTACTGGTGCACCGGGTTCTCGATCTGCTTTGTCTGAACTTTTACACGAGCCGTGCTCACCGCAAAAGAAGATCTACTTCAAATAGCCCTTGGCTTTAGATATCAACAAACTCCTCTCGTCAATGGACACTGTAATTTTTGTGGTAGGGTAACAGTAGTTTTGCTTTCCTTGGCCTCTTCTTATGTTTCTGCTCCCATACTCCACCACACACCAACACTTGGAACGCACTAAAGCTCAAGCCTCCCCTGCACCGTTAGCACAAACCCTCCTTTTTCCTTTTGTCAATGACTTTTGTTGAAAAAGCAATTTTATCCGAGCGATCCTGAGATGAAATGATGCCCTTTATTAGCGAGACGAATGCCGGTCGATGAATTAATATATATTAGACCTAATCATAATTTAACGAATCCTGCTAGTACGATAGTTTTTAGGTAACTACGAAAGTAACAGTATATTATGGCCATAAATTCTGGATGGCCCAAATTTACTCGTTACTTTTTCAACTTTTTCATCTTTTTCATCTTTTTCTTGAAAGTCCAAAAAACAGTTGAGATATACAAATTACTACAAATATTTTGACAACCACTCCATTCTCAGTGAATTTGACTTTTTATTGGATTTCAAATTTACTTTAGGATTGACAGAGAAAATTTTCTGCCGGCAAAGCATCCCTACGAATTTCCTTATATGCATACCTATCAAAGTAGATAATGAAAATATATTGACATGTTGGCACATCTAAGAATTGTAATGCCTCTCAATTCAAACCGAGATAATAAGGAATGCCCGTACCATTGAGCCACTCATTTCCTTGTATAAAGGACTCGACCAAAAACTGAGTAGCCTCCGTGGCATTGGTAATGACTCTATAACCAGGCCATGTAACTCTGGCACTGGTGTCCAAACCTGGACCTCGGTTCAGAGGCGGCCTTTCTCCCACGACCTCTATCATCTTCTTCTTTTGCTTCTTCAAATTCTATACTGGTTAGTTAATTCACCTTATTCTCTAAAGCAGCTTTACTTTTTTTGATCCCTCCCGGCCAATCTTAAATGGATTTTAAAGTTTCCAACCTTTGGTAGACACTCCCGTTAGAGAGATCATGCATTCCTTTAGTCTGACAGTGGACACAATGTAAGTGATGATGATAGAAGGGTTAAGGGCTTAAAAGTGCTGAAGAGTAATAGTAAACAAGCATAAGTCTTCTGAATTGTTTTGGTAACGTGCACTGGGAAAAGAGAAAAGGTTCGATCTCATTAATCTGTCATAATTATTTGTCGATCTGCTTTATTGTTCTGAAAAATCTGGCCTAAATCTGTATCTTGGACAGTTTCTCTTGATTTGGTGCACATTATTGGGATGTTTTTTTAGAACTTCTGATTGTAGCTACTGATAAGACACTTCCAAGAAGGAGAACATGCATTCTTGAATTGTCTTTATCATTGACAAAGAGCCAGGTGGAACTCTTACCTTCTTTTTTCTGATGCTCGTCATCTTACGTTTATATGCTAAATTCTGCAGGGAGCTCATACAATCAGCAAGTGCATACTGGGAACTTGTGTTGAAGGAAAATGGTCAAACAGATGTGGCGATGGCTTTGTTTCTGTTGAAATTTGTTCAGAATGGCAGATAATACTGAAGGTACTGTTGGGGCAGCAAAATGGCTTCATAAAGTGGAATTATCCTTTATCATATCTAAGTTATCCTTCCTCACATATTTACTTGACTGCTCTCACTTTTCCTCGAGCTTAAAGCAAACTGAAATGAACATAAATGCTCTATACTGGACCCAAGGATACTGGTTGCAAACATGTTTATGTGAATCATTGGGCTAATGTAGACATCGTTAAGATTAAAATAATGTCATATGTTTTGTACTATAATCAAGAGTGTTGGTTGTTTGTAATGTTCTTTTTTTTTCCTCCCAAAACGATGCAGCCAAATGATGTCCAATTCTTTCAGCCTGGCTATCCGAGTCTTGTCGTATAAGAGAGACACTGATCACAGCAACGCAAGGTAACTTTATTCTCTACGAAGTTTTCACAAAAGTTGTTGTCTTTACTATTCAAAAGAGCGTTAATAATGCGTTGTGTTCCTGTCGACAGAGCGCAGGAAGAAGCTCTCGCTACTGCTAGTGCTCAATGGGTATGCCAGGTAGGGGTGAGCGGTTCCAGGTTCCTTACAGGTTCCGCTTGGAACCTGGAACCTACCCTCGGGTACAAGTTCCTTAGTTTTTGGAACCTGGAACCTACCCGTCGAAATCTGAAACCTAGAACCTACCCTCTTATAGGTTCCGGTTCCGGTTCCAAGGTCCAACAGGTTCTCTTTTCTTTCTTTTTTCATTTAAGTGGAGCCGGTTCCGATTCTGAAAAAAGAAGAACCGGGAACCAGAACCTCCCTCCCTAGAATCGGGAACCGTGATCATCCCTTTCAAAATAGTTTTTATAATGATAACGACGCAATTTCTATGAAGATCTCCCTAAGTCATAAAACAATCATGTTATCATATTGCAAAGCAAGAGGTACAGCACAAGTCTCACAAATGGTTCCTCTCTCCTTACCGAGACACCACCCTTTTATCAGCCACTCATCCCCATCGACATCGGCCACCGCCGGCCATAAACTCCGGTGGCTGTGAAACCCTCACCGATTCGACGATACACGGGTTTTTCATACGAATCATCATGGAACCTCGAATATGAATGAATACATAGTGATTCTATAGATAAAAGAGCATGAAAACAGATCGGTTTTCGACTAAAAGTATGAACCCCTTCGGTTTTCTATAAGGCATTTCATCAAACACTTGGCGGGCATGAATAAACTGAAGGGTTTCCAACTCGAACCGAACTTATACCGGGACTAGGCTTCCAACTAAACATGGCAGCATGCAAAGGAAATTCAGTGGAGGGACGACAAGGGCCGGGGCTCACGCGAACTGCTCCGCGCGAGCTCCGGCCCGACGGCTTACAAAAACCAGGTATTCTGGTGAAAAAGGTAAATAAATAAACAAACTAACCTGGTTCGTTCGGTGGTTGCGACGGGCGGCGGTTACTAGGTGGTCCTCCGGCAACAATAGAAGACCCTCTCGAGCCTCCCTCTCGCACTCAGATTCCCGGATCTTTTCCCTTCTCTCGGTTGCTCTCCTCTCTTGAAGCTTTTTCACTTGTTTTCTCCCTGTCTTTTTTCAGTCAACACACGTCTCTCTCTCACTTTTATCTCTGGCTTTTTTTTTTTCCGTTCTCTCCTTTCTCCTTCCTTTTCTCTCTCGGGCTCTCTCCGATCTCCGCCCCTCGGTCTCTCTCCTTCTCTAGCTCCTTTTTTTTAGCTTTTCTCCGGTCTCCCCCTTCTTTCTTCTCTCGGTTCTCGGTTTCTTTTTCTCCCCCTCCTCCTCCCGATTTTTCTCTCGAAGAACCTCTCTCGAGCAGCTCCTCCGAAACCGGCCCTTATCCTCGGCAACATGCTGCTGCCGTCCGACTTCCCTCTCGCCATCCGACTTCGCCGACCTAACCCCCTGCCGTGTGACCTTCTCCTGCTTTGCTTCCTGCTGACTTCTGCTGCTGCTTGCTTTCCATTTTTTTTATTTCCCTTCCGGTTCCAGTTCCGGGAAATGAGGAACCGGGAACCGGAACCGGTCTCCCTAGAACCGGGAACTGAACCGAACGGTTCGGTTCTCCGGTTCCCATTCTACCGGGAACCGCGCTCACCCCTAATGCCAGGCATCGGTGAAAGGCCCTTGATGCAATGTTCCCTGGAGAGAGGTCTCCTTTTTTACTATGTTTATGGCTCTATTAGTATGGTCTTTCTCCTCTTACAAGCATTCCATGTTTGCAAAATGTCATGCAAGAGGCGATCCACGAGAACGGAGCGTGTTTTAAGTACTGCCACTCTCCGAAAGATTTTGCATATCCGACTATTGTATTGCAGAAAATAGAGTCTGAAATATCTTGATCCTGGCTGCAAATAATAAAGCGAGACCCATTTAGACTATCAAACATCACCCGCAAAATGTATTGACGACAGCGTTTCTGTGCATTAAAAAGCGAATGAAGTTGGAATAAGACAATCGCAAGAATAAGTACACTAGAAATGCTAAAAAATTGTGTATAATGCTCACTTTATGCGGATCACTTTAAGTGACACTTTTTCAAAAAAAATATCACTTAAGTGCAAATTCCAATCTAGATTACTAGAAATTTGACGTTGCTATATTTTATTAATTTTTCAGTTCTACATGGTTCGCCGGCTTGTATGACCCCTAAACGACATCATCTAAAAGTTGTAATTAATGATCATTTGAGTACTAAATTTTATTTAAAGTTATCACTCCGGTGTCAGTCATTATTAAAAAGCAATCACTTTAGTACCAAACAAGGCCACGTGGAAATGTCACGGTGACTGAAGTTTTTAAAAAAATTGTCAAGTCGTATTATAAATTTAATAATAAATGTCATGCAACAATTTGGCCGGAATTTCTTACCATTGGCATTTAAGTAATCGTTTTTTCTTTAATTTGGCACTTAAGTAAGCCGGTGAAAAATTATTTCTAACGTAAGCACTGTATACAACTTTTGGCACTTCTAATATTTTTTTTTTTGTCAGGATTGGCACCTCTAGTATACTTATCCTGACAATCGCATCAGATTATCACTTGTAGGGAGGCTCAGGATTGCTCTTGAAGGACCCTATGGACCTTCTCCGATGAATCTGCTGCAATGCGTGCATGAACTCTTTCTGAAGGCACTGCCTCGACCAATTCGTCGAACGGATCGCATGCTTATCTTGTCTTGTCCGTGCAGGACGGGTTCTCAGATCAAGCATGCTGTTATGGTGAAAGTCATGGGCCCTTCGGTTTCCAAACTCTCAGGCTGACGTGAACCGGCTCATCACCACCCTCTCTTAGTGTTTAGATTTGTTTCGCATTTTGTTACTTTGTGTCAAACATTGGAATGCGAAATTCGAACTTTAGTCTGCTGTAATTATTTTGGGAAATATTACTCATAAATTTTCAAATCTCTTTTATAGCGATGACTTCAGTCGTAAACTTTTTAATTGTATCAATTTAGTTTTAAACTTTTTTAACGATTTGACAGTTTAGTCGTAAACATTTCAATTGTGTCAAGTTAGTCTTAAAACTTTTAAATTTAAATTGACACAATTCAAGGGTTTATGTCTAAATTAACAAATCATCAAAAATGTTTAAAACTAAATTTGGCGCAATTAAAAAGTTTAGAACTAAATTAACCGATATATGAGATGTTTAGTTGTCACGCCCCGACCCTCGAGCACGCGGCAACCCCTGTTCTCTTGCGGTCATTTGATTTGCGACTCCCCAGGATCCGTCGCCGACCGTTAGTTTTATCTTTTGATTAAACGCATGCGGAAGCGAAATACAATCCCCGGTCAAATACAAAAACAGGGATAGCAGGAAAACGCAACAAGAACACATTCAAAAGTACCGCTTTATTAACTAACTGATTAACCCTAGGAAGTTTACAAGTACAAGCCCTTACCACGGGCATCTTCCTATCGAGCCAATGAAACTAACAGGCCAGGGTTAATCTACTCCCTTCAAAGACAACCACGAGCCGTAACACGCGTCGATCCACCATCCTACGGCCCTGAAAAATGTTAACCACGACGGGTTGAGATAAACTCAGCAAGTCAAAGTCCTAAGCCCCGGTTAGGAACTTCGCTCGCCTTGGGAGCAATCTAACCATGCAACCTAGTTCCGGCAAACAACACATATCACACCTCAAGCAGTATTATCGACGACGGTTCAATAGCGAGATGCAAACACAAGCGACCCTACCCGGCCTTGGCACACGCAACCCGCGTAAACCTGTCATTTCGATCATCACGACATTAAGAGGCATGCGAATAATCAGAGCATCTCACACAACTTTCTCATGTCTCACACCCACACATGCTCCGATTATTACGACCACTAGGGCCACGGCACAACCTTATGGTTGGCGGTCTACCGGTCAAGGACCAGGCATCGTCCTCCCCCATGAGGCACGGCGACGTCACGGGCTCTCTCCCATCGACGGCATTCCCTATGGAGCATGGGGCCCGCTCACCGCCGCAGCCCCGCAACCGACCTTTGTCGTGCAACCGACCGAAGTCGGGACGACCAAAAGGCCACGGCACAACCCCATAAGGATTGGCGGTCTACCGGCAGCGCCGGGCTCTCCTCTTAATGTGACCATGCAACACATCATCAAATAATCCGTTCTTTTCTTTGCTTTGTCGTGAATGCAACATCACTCATGCTCATGCGACATGCCATTTCTGATAACCCACGCAATATATGTCATGCGATCTCACTCGACAATTCCAAAATCCAATTTCCAATCAGCATTCAATCATACACATTCCCTAACTCTTGGGAATAACCAACAATTCAAATCACAGTCTGTCAATCAATTTCGACCAATCAACACCACGATACTCCGATACCCATCCACGTGTCGATATTTAATAATAAATAGACACACATATCAATTAATTAATAAATGCGTATCCTCACGACTACAACAATCAACTATTCCCCAATAATACTCAATCATCCCAAAAAATAAGTATAAACTATAATTATACTTAAAAATATTTATTTAAGAATCATGCTATAGCCGATTGTTTCGATAAAATAATTCAAGTCCCACAAAATACTTATAATTATTTTTCAATTCCCATAATTAATTATCCAACCCAAATAATTCCATTTAGTAAAATCATTCTTTAATAAACCAATGTCATTTAATAAAATAGTATATAAATACTATTGACTTTGGAAAAATAGACCATAGTAATTTTCCCCCAAAATTACTCAATTAAAACCATTTCCAATAAATAATCACCAATTAAAACCATTTCCCATGAATAATCACCAATTGAAACCATTTCCAATAAATAATCACAATTAAAACCATTTCCAATAAATAATCACCAATTGAAACCATTTCCAATAAATAATCACCAATTAAAACCATTTCCAATAAATAATCACCAATTAATTATTTTCTCCAAAAATAATTAATTTTCAGCAATGAATAGTAATAACAATATTACTATTAATAATTCGAAATTATAAATTAATTTAATTAATTAATAATTCCGAAAATAATAAATAATTATTATTTATTCCAAAATAATAATAATATTTATTAATATTAACACTAAGCAAGCTTCATCAATCATATTAAAACACTAATAATCATAATTCAAAGCACTAATCCATAATTAAACTAATTAAACTACTCCTAAGCAAGATTAATCCCTAAATAAGGATTAGGAAATCGACTCACGGTTTAGCGATTCCGACGACACAAGCGCGACGGCGGCGGCGAGGGGAACGCCCGGGAACTTCCGGCGCGTCGGGACGAGGCGGTCCGGGGCCGGGTCTCGGCGGCCGAGGGCGGCTGTCCATGCGGCGAAACGTCGAGAAACAAAGGAACCGGCGACCCGGGGCTGGCTGGTGGGCGGCCCGGCAACTCCGGACGGCGGCCAGCAACTCCGGCGACCAGGCAACGGCTCCGGCGAAGGGAAAACAGAAGCTGGAGAGGGAAAAGGGAGGCGTGCAGCAGCTGGTTTGGGGGGGGGTGGCAACCGGCGAAGGGCGGCTCCGGTGCTGGGCGGACGGCGAGCGGCGGCGGCGGGCGACGGCGAGGCAAAGAACTCGCGCTCCCGGCGTCGGGCGGTTGGCTGGCCAGTCCGGGTTCGGCCAAACCGAGAGGAAGAAGAAGGATAGGAGGGCAAAGCAGCAGGCTCGGGGTGGTCGGGCGAAGGCGGTGGCTTGCGGCGGCGGTCCAAGGTGGCCGGACGGTGGCGGAGGACGGCTGGACGGCGAGCTCGGCTATCCCGACCCTAGATCCGAACCGAAGAAGGAGGGAAAGATGGAGGTGGCAGCTGGTTCGCGGGGTGGCAAAGCAACGGTTCGGGCAGCTCGCCGGCGACTCCGGCGTCTGGCGGGCGGCCGGTGATGCAGCGGCGTCGCGACCGTAACCGGAGCAGAAAGCGGCTCCCCGCAAGTAAGAGGAAGAGAGAAGGGCGTAAGCCGGGCGGGCTGGTTCGGCTCAAGGCCGGCGGATGGCGGCTCACCGGCGACCGGGCGGAGAAGGGGGCGGTGGAGGAGCTGCGGTGGTGGTCGGTTACGGTGGGGCGGAAAGAAGAAAGCACAAAGCAACGGCGGCCACCAAGGACGTCGACCGGCAAGGAAGAAGAAGAAGAAGAAGAAGTTGCGGTGGGGGGACGTGCGGAAGAAGCTGCCGCCCGATGAGAGAGAGAGAGAGAGAGAGAGAGAGAGAGAGAGAGATGGGTGTCGACAAGTGGGGAAGAAGAGAGATAAGGAAGAAGACTAGTCAAAGATAAGAGAGGAAAATAGGGGAAAAGATGGGCAAGTGGGATGGGTTGTCGATAGAGGGGGGGAAGCGTGAGAAAAAAAAAAAAAGAAAAGGGGGAGGAGAGAGAAACGTGCGGATAAGAAGGGGAAAGAAAAAAAAAAAAAGAAAAAAAAAACAAAACAAAACAAAATTCAAACAAGCTTCTAGAGAGGGGTATTTTGGTCTTTTTACCCCTGAAGCACAAATTCCAAATATTTGGCTCCAAAACTCGGCCCATTGAATCCTTTTCCAATAATATCGGGCTTACCAAAAATTTGGGATGTTACATTAGTACTTTTTTAACAATTTTTCCCATTATATTCGCTTCTACGAATCTGTTATGCATGTTTGATGTGCATAAATGAATTGAGTATGAACAAGCGTCGTAATTCTATTTCCGATGAGCTGTGCCAGTGCATGTTCTGAACCATCGCAATTTGTCCCTTTGAGGGATCAAATTGGACTGATAAATGAATCCTCCTATGCTAGAAACCTAATAGATAGTGGTGAACCTGAAATAAAAATAAAAAAAACCCGACCAGGTGAGAATCAATCCGATTTCAGGTTCCGAAGTATGTAAGATAAGTTTCAATTTCCAAAATTGGAGAACTTATTTTGATGGGTACGTTACATGTTTTAGGTAAGTGAAACCTGGGATAAGTTTTTGTATTTTTCTTGATTTATGTCTTCTCGCGATTTAGTGGTATTTCATGGTATCTAATTATAAGAGCATAATATGAAACCACTAGTCTAAATTTTTATTTTATGATCGAAACTTTTAATTTAGTAATGTTTCATATTTTTTGCATGTCTAAATATAAATTGTAATCAGTGAATTACAGTAACAAGTGGCGAGTTATTAAAAGTAACGATTCATTATAATCTTTTAATTAATAATATAGATGGAACATGAATAGACTTAGGAACCGACCATAGAACTTGTAATAAGATAGGTTCTAAAATATGTTGGGAAGGCTTTAGGTTTCAAAAAATGAAGAACCTATTCTAACAGGTAAGTTTAAGGTTGAACTAGTACGAAATTTGGAACTGCCCCTATTAACGGGGCTTTTTGGGATGGTTTGATTTTGTATTTTCAGAGTAGGGACTTTAAATGCGCTACTGGGACGGCTCTTCTGTTCTTCCTTACGTATACTTTCATCCTTTCCTTGAAACCAAGAAAGGGATTCTGAAGGTCTTTGTGGGTATGGCCAAGCCGTCCCCGTTGGGCTCTAGTAGCGACCGCTTTAGCAGTAACGGGGGGGGGGGGCTCCACGAAACCATCGCCACTTCCCTTTGGTGGCAAGCATAGAGGCGACGAGCACTTAGCCATCGTCTATGCTCATTAGCGATGGGAATTGGACCACTAGGGACGATTTTGCTCCGTCGCTTACCATCGCTTTTTCAATAGTGATCTCACACCCGTTACGAAATGTTCAATTTGAGTTATAGTTATATCCAATCGTGGGTATATGAACTCACCAGAGCGGCTCCAATGTTGTGCTAGAAATCGATAAGTCTCTTTATATGAAGTAATGCAAATGGTCCGGGCACAAGTAGACTAGAGATTCGCTTATGACATGGCTCGAACTTGTTACCTCATAAAAGACAATATGACCCTTTGACGACTTGGCCACCATGCTCTACGACAGCCAAAAGTCACTCATGCGCACCGGTACCCGACTAGCCATCTTAGATGGCAAGATCCTTTTGAGAGGGTATCAAATTAAAAGGAAAACAAATGATAGAAAGCTGGTAGGAGACATGAAGATCCACTAAGAAATTTGGGCAGCAATACTAACGTTCCCTTTATCTTCTCTGCTTGTCCTCTATCCTTGATGGCATCAACTGAAGTCCAAGAGTAACCGTGACAATTGTAATCAATGCCTTCCATCTGCATATTCGGCAAGAAACACTTACTTTAATCAGAGAGTCAACATCTCATTCCATTATAAGTAACATTTCTCAGTCCGGCCGGTCTTTTTGGCACTATTGGAATCAACATATATTGTATCGTGTAAATAACAGGCTGAGCAAAACAGCACAATTTGGACACCCAGCAACATTCTTCCTCCCCCATGTTTGATTAGAATAACAACCAGACATATGCCTCATTTGTATCTCTAGTTCACGTCCCTCCAACGAGCTGTCTCTTTCACACAACAATAAGAAATCTGGGTAGAAAAAGTTAGAAGTTGTCCTAATGGCAACAACTCTTTTCAAGTCCTTGTTAAGGGGTGAATACAGATGAGGGAAGTGATAATTTCAAGATACCCTTCTCACAATCTCCAGCTAAAGCTATAGCCCTCCTGGATTCTATGCATCATGTTTTCCCCTTTAAATTTGACCAAAGAGAAGAAAATTTTGGTTTTCTCAAAGTATGCCCGTGTCTTAATCCTATCATCACGAAGCACCTTGTGTAGCTCTTACTTCTCTAGTGTTTCGAATTCTTTCAATTGATCAGCCCTTCATGGCCATGGCTAAGTCCTGTAGATTTCAGAAACTGGAGAATGAAGAGCAACTCTCCTTTATTCTAATAATATCCGTTATCTTCACCACCATGAATCTCGTGTCCTCTCAAACTGCGTTAGCCAACTGTTCTTTGGCCGGTAAATTCACCCTTTATGATATCAATCAAACTTGCCAAAATGCAAGTTGGGGCGGCTTCATCGACCATGAGTGCTGCAGAGTACCCTTTGATGAGTATCTCTATGCTCTAGGCCAGCGGGTGAACCTGACTGGACAAATATTCCTCGGTGCCACGGAGCAGAAGGACTGCTTAGCCTTGATGAACGCTACTGAGACAAATGTCCTCGGATGTGGAATTGAGAAGCTGACAAGAGGGGCCAGTGGTTGCTCCGACTATTTGGTCACAGATGTGGTGACTCGGCTAGGAGATAGCTTAAGGAACTTGACGGAGGATTGTGATCTGGGTCGAGATCAAGATGGTTCATTGAATCGAGGTTGCAGTGCTTGTTTGGCTAGGTGGGAGGAGATTGGTAAATCGTCCATTAATGGTACAGAGACAGAGAAGCTTGCGGCTGATCTATGTCGGTTTGCGGTTTTGATTACGTTAACGGGCAAAAGGTCTGGTGATAAAAATTGGGTACAGACGGTATACAAATGTCTTGGGGAGCAGGGTCTTCCTCCCACAGGTAAAAGTACTATTGCTTTGCCGACGAGTTGATCTGTTGCGCATTATATTTCTATGCACAATAATTATCAGATACCTACCGCGATAAGGTTTTCACGTAATCTAAGCTTCTTTTTTTTTTTGTTAGCCATGTTAGATGAAAAGGACACCAAAAGCAAGAAGAGCAATGGCATCATATCTAAAACAGGCAAGCTCAATGGGAGGAGTCATTTCGACTGATGATTTCTAAGGCTTAATTTTTTTTTTCGGTGCTGCAACTATTTGTTGTAAATTTTCGGTTTTGGATGATCCGTAGGTCTATGGATTGTAATTGCTGGTCTGGTAGGAATCGTCATAGTTATAGCTATTGCACTGTGGATCTTGTTCAAGAAAAGGGCTAAAGATCTTGTCCCAAAAGAAAAGGAAGGTACTGTTGAAGTCACTTGAAGATCATGCTTAAACCAATTTTCTATATCTGCTCTTTTTTTTATCTTGTTTGCTGTGAACAATTTGCATATATTTTGTACCATGACAGATTCACCAAAACCGCCTTCTGAGGATTCCAGCAGTCTCAAGATATCAATTAAGGAAGTGTATTTGGCAACAAACAATCTCAACCCAACAAAGTTCATTGGGCAAGGCATAGCAGGTAAGAATCTTGCTCTCTTTTTCTTAATCAGATACATTACATGCTAGCAGGAATGAATAGGTAGAACACATTGCATTCCATCATTGCCTGAGAGAAGATGGCACAAGGGCCTGGTCT
The DNA here is from genome assembly GCA_014182735.1 of Corymbia maculata. Classification (NCBI taxonomy): domain Eukaryota; kingdom Viridiplantae; phylum Streptophyta; class Magnoliopsida; order Myrtales; family Myrtaceae; genus Corymbia; species Corymbia maculata. The sequence continues at coordinate 19,969,534 of CM024689.1, forward strand.
TTTGGCAATAAGCGATGCAAAATCTTTTGGCATTGACCTATCTAGGAAGACGACGTTTTGCTTAATTTACGGAAAGCGAAGCATTGACAAGAAGGCACAAAGGCCTGGTATCATCTTCTGCATGCCCTAGCTGCTGCTCAGTGGCATCTCCAAGAACAAGGGGGAAAAAAGGAACAAAAACCAAAATTAGAAACCTGTAAATGAACCAACAACATAGGTGAAGAAATTCTAGCACTTCAAGGACAGTAACCAATCACTTATTTAGTCTTTCATGGCAGGCAAGGTGTACAGGGGCATACTCTCCAATGGTCAACACGTGGCCATAAAGCACATAATCAGCGAAGGCCACACAGATACGTACGTGAGAGAAGTCGCAAGCCTTTCAGATGTCCGGCACCCGAACCTGGTAGCTCTGCTGGGCTATTGTGAGAATGAAGATGAGTGTTTCCTTGTTTATGAATTGTGTGACAATGGTAACCTCTCAGAGTGGCTGTTTGGTACGAATCGATACCCTGTCCTGTCGATCTGTACCCAGAGTTATCAAGTTAACCACTGTAGATTACTTACTAAGATGGTGAACTGCAGGAAAAGATAAAGTACTCTCATGGATCCAAAGACTCAAAATTGCCATTGACAGTGCAAGGGGACTCTGGTTTCTCCACACCTATCCAGAAGGCTGTATTGTTCACCGCGATATTAAAGTGCGCTCCCTTGTTTACACAGCGAATGCTTCTCTCTGAAGTCTTACCAAATCTCCATAGTTTTGCTGTCTTGTCTCTTAAGTTTTAATCATTACTTGCTCCATCCCCAGCCTACAAACATTCTTATTAGTGCCAACTTCGAAGCCAAGCTCTCAGATTTCGGATTATCCAAGGTGATGGATGTGGGCCAGTCGTTTGTCAGCTCAGAAGTCAGGGGAACATTTGGCTATGTTGATCCTGAGTACAGAAGAAACCGCCATGTCAATGCTTCAGGTGATGTCTACAGCTTTGGGATAGTACTTCTGCAGCTTATCTCTGGACAGAGGGTTATCAATCTAAATATGAATAGACCGATGCCTCTAGGGAGAATGGTATGGATTAATGCTTTTATCAAATTCGACAAAGTAATTTTCCCTATGATTAGTTGCCGTATGAATGTGCTTTGTACCTCACAGGCCAAGGTCCTTACGAAAGGCGGTAACATAGCAGAGTTTGCTGATCCAAAACTCAATGGAGAGTACCTGGCTGAAGCTTTTGATCTCGTGCTCAAGCTGGCATTGTCATGCACAGGACTTAAGCAGCAAAGGCCATCTATGGAGCAAGTTGTTTCAAGACTAGAACAGGCACTAGATATATCGACTAGAGGGAGATCGACAATATCATGGAACAAGAGAGAGAGGAACTCAGCACAAAGAGAATGATAGGAAAAGAAAAAAGATTTTTGATTCAATGGAGCATGATCAACTTTATGTTTACAGAGGTACAAAAAAGTTTATTGTGAAAAGAATAAGAATACAAGAGTTTATTTGTGCAGAAGGCTTCATCGTTAAAAAAGCAGAAGCCAATATGACTCAACTAGCTCTTCAAAAATTTGAGCTAATTTTGTCACTGCATCACAGAGGATGAAATCAAGAAAGCATCTACACACATTCGTCTATCTACATGACTGATGACTGCAGCAAAGAAGAATAATCCCCTAAAAAATTCGGGTTACCAAGCATGAATAAATTGCTCCTGTTGGAAAATTGCAGGCAGTGAACTACAAGATCTTCTTTCAGAAAAATCCTGCAGAAGCCTGATGAGAGCACTGGCCTTCTTGCTTGCGCGAGAAGTGCCCTCGCTGAGTAAGGAATAAAGAGATTGCATGAGAGAGCTACTCTTCACCAAATTGGAGATAACTTCTGCTCCACCATAGATGCACAGAGCCAGCAACAGAGTCACGCAATGCTCCCTCCCCACCCTTGAGGTAGAAGAATTCAGAATTCCCATGATTATATACAAAGCATTGGCACGTAAAATCGCCGATGCTCCCTCAGATCTCTCTGATATGCTTGACAGAACAGCCAGACAATCATTAACGAAATCTTCTCTATCAGAAGACTTCAGCTGTTGAACAAGCACTGGGACCGCCCCGGATGCAAGAACCCACCTGTGATTGCCATGGTGCATTAGAAGCCCAAAAATTGCCACTAATGCATTCTTCTTGCCACGACTGGTTCCATTCTTGACCATCTCCACTAAAACTGCGATGGTTTCAGGAATTTCCCCAATCAATTTCCTATACTCCTCTATCGAGGCAAGGTAAAACAGTGTTGCAGCTGCATGCTGCCTAGCTTCAACCTTATGCCCATATTTGAGAACCTGCACAACCAACACCAAACCACCATTCTCAACGATAATTGCTTTGCTCTTTGCATGCTTCGAGAGATTCAAAAGAGCCGCAATAGCATTTTCTTGGATTGATGAATCACTTGACCTCAGCAGCTTTAACAAGTGAGGAATAGTTCCAGCTTCAACCAAGCACGATCTATTAAAAATGCTCGTCTTGGCAAGAAGCCGGATCTCATAGGCAGCTTTATTCCTCTCCACGCCAGTCCCAACCTCCAGCCTGAAAGCGAGATAGCTTGCAAGCATTTTCATGGCTCCTTCTGCTGCCACACTCCCAGCAAGAACAGTCCTTGTGATATCACGATGCTTGTGAGCTGATTCAGCAAAAGGAATGCCATTCTCGGAACAGTATAGCTCGATCAACCGCCTAATTGCTGCATTCGGAACAACTTCTGTACTTGCAAGCACCTCACCTGTCTTAGGACAGGTGAAATTTCCAGCCCTAAACCACTTCACTATCGAAGCTCGATCATATGTATGCCCTGTAACGGTGGTTACTGGATCAACCATCAACTCGAGAGAAATCGGGCACCGCAAATCATCCGGATTGATGTGATCAAGCACTTTAATAGCATGCTCTTCATTGGATTGTCGATTGCATTCCACGTCGACAACCTCGAAAAGCACGCATCTACAGTAGCACATCAACCCCATCAAACTACTCAAAATCTCTACCTCCCTCTTCTCAACACTCAAAAACTCAAATCCCAATTCAGCGTCCAAAAACCTTATCTCCTTGTGGCAATCGGTCCAGCTCCTCACACCAACATAATCAAGAACACGCTCCAAACAACTCCTCTCCGGAACAATCCCGCACTCAAACCTACTCAACATCGACTTCAAATCACTAACCGCTGTCCGATCATCCAAATCAACTTCGAATCTCACCTTACGCGCTTGCCTCACGAACAAACCGGCGATCTCCCTCGCTTCGACCGGCACGCCGGCGTCCACCATGGGCAGCACGTCCAGCGCCGTCGCCATCGCGCGGGCCAAGGCGCGGAACTGGCCCGCCACGCGCTCCGACTTCATCAGCATCCACACGCGCGCGCCGTCGCGCGTGCAGTCCTCGAGGAGGTACCGGAGATTCCGGAGCGCCAAGTGGAGCTCCGAGAGGCTGAGGGCGACGGAGCCCCCGCCGGCCAGGGGGACCTCCTCGAGGAAGACGAGGAGGTTGGCGACGCCGCGGATCGACTCGACGGCGTTCCGCCGGTTGCACGCGAAGCGCTTGGGCTTGCAGGCGAGGATCGACCTCGCGAGGTCGGTGACGGAGGAGAGGAGGGCGGACGGAGGCGTGCAGTCGGAGGGGTGAACCGCCGGGAACGTCAGCGTCCGGCGAGTCGACTCGGCGTTCGGTTTCCTGGTCATTGAGCGGAAGAGGAATTTTTTTTTTTTTGTGGGGGGGGGGGGGGGGAATGAATAAAGAAAATGGAAAGGAAAAGGGCGATTTTGTCTTTTTACTTCGTTTTGTAGCTTTGTGTTTGTCTCGACTTCGGTTTCGCTTTGGGAGCTTTAGCTGACTATATATAGGCGCTGACGGGAGCGCGAGTTGACTGATTTCCGTAGGGACACGTGTAGACATACGATTCGTTATCGGGGCCCGATCAGATCTGAAGCGTACAGTACCTTTTGGCGGGCGATCTGAGGACACGTGGCGAGAGGGCAAGCGGGGGTCGGCTTTCCGGGATCGTTCGTGGGGCGAGCGAGAGCGACACGTGGCGCGAGGAGTACGGGGGGAGGGAGGGCTCGTGGGTCATGAAGGGACGTGGTAGCGCAGTTTCGCGTTGCATCATTGAGCAATTATTGGGGACCTCTTAATAATTTTGCCTTTTCTCGTGTCGTTCAACGTACGTTTGTATTATTTGGAAGAGACGGTGCCTATTAAAACGGAAAATAAATGATTTTGAATTTTTCTTTAAAATTAATAAAAACATTCTTCATTGACCAATTATTTAAAATGATGTAAAAAATTATTTTTATGAAAAATATTTTTAAATAATTCATTTTTGACGAAACAAACGGAATTTTAAATTAAGATAACTTAAGTTATTATTTATTAGTTTTACTCTTACAATTTCAATCTAACTTATATTACTTTATTCATCAATATTGATTATCTAAAGCTCTCCAAATATGTGATCGATTCGTTTTATATTCCACTTCTCTATCTCCACTTAGTGAAAGAAAGCCATTTAGTAGGAACCATGTGCTATAGATTTTGAATGAAGAGAGGGGTATGTTCTTACATTCGAGTAAATCACACGCCAATTTAAATTTAATATGACCTGTTATTAGTTGTTCGAAAATTGGAACTTGTTTTTCCATTAAAAAAAATTATTGATTAGAGGTCAAGTTCTTGTATTTTAGATTATTTGGGCATTTAGCGTAATTTCTGAAAAGGGGTTAGTTTTCTTGAAATCTAGTTTTTCAGAAAATAATAAAAAAATAGAACACAAATTAATAAAAAGAAATAGAAAATGGGGCGCAAGACATGGGAGCAGGACATCTCCCTTCATCTTGCTTGCACCGCCAGACACGCTTTACCTCCATCCGAAGAGACCCGATCCTAGCCGAATGCCATTACTCAACTCTTTAAATAATTAATTAATAAAAATATTTTTATTATTGATAACAATTTATATATAAATTATTCATGGATAATGAAGATATTTATTCATTTATTCATTTTTGTAAGGACACAAGCGATAATTTTTAGGAAAATATTTTCCAAATCATTCATTTACCACACGGCTCCATTTGTTTTGTAAAAAATAAATGATTTGAAAAATATTCTTTTAAAAATGATCATTTGTATAACTTATAAAAAATGAATGAATGAAATATATTTTTATCATTTACAATGATATTCAGAAGTAAATTATTGTCGGTTAGGAAAATATTTATTTGAAGCAATATAAGATATCTTTTTTAAGAAAATATTTTACAAATCATTCATTTTTGTGAAATAAACGAAACTTAAATATCCAATACACAAATAACTGACTATTTTTCAAAGCTTTTATATTCATTAGGATCCACAGGACACAAAGTCTTTTATTTGCATGCTAAAACCCAAGTTAGCCCTCTATTTTATATATATATATATATATATATATTTAGATTTCAATACTAAATAGAAAAGCCAAGTCAAAATTAAAATGTGATGCTGGAAGTAAAATGAATACAAACTGATTTGTGGTGAGGATCGCAATTTCTAATATAACAAAAAAGTCTATTTGGGCTAATAATACAATCTAGACGGGGAAATAGGTTGACTCTAACGATTTTACGGAGATCGACAACAATTATGAAAATTAGGTTCAGCAGATATTTCATATATCACAAAGTACTAAAGTACAAGAATAGATGATACTAAAATGAATAAGAGCACATAGCAATTTATAGGATAATGAGTTGTTTAAGAACTATGAAAAACATTTGCGGAAGATAACAAGTGAAAAATCAGGTGCGTGTGTTATTATTTAATAAATAGTGATCATATTGAACATATAATGCTAACAGTAAAGAGTATATTGCAAGCAAATGTATAGTGGTTCGGTTTTATCTTTAAACCTACATCCACTCTCAACACTAATAGCCATAAAAGGTTGGAAGCCACTAGTAATCATCAAAACAAGTTACAATAAGTGAGTATCGCCTTTCCAGTATATCATACTACTATAACTTACGTATTACTATCGCTCTTATATAGTTGCTCTTATAACTGATTACAAACATTAGCACGACCCATACATTGATGTTGGGAATAAACAATAGCTAACAACAAAAATAGAGCAAAAAAGACTCAGAGCACATAACTCATCTTGTTCATTTCAATACAATTTAATTACTTCTCTTTAACTCAATATATTGTCAACCGTTCTTCGACGATCAATGCCTATTGAAATCCTTAAGCGGTCATTGGTTCTAATGTTACCAGCAGCAAGTGATCGCTAAAAAGCAATAGAATGGCTCTATGACATTAGCAACGTTTTCCTCATGGTGGCAGTTTACTGCTTTTGGTCAACTCTTGTGATCTTTCTACGAATTTCAAGCCTACTTTCTTTTCATTGTTGTAAGCAGTTAATCAAGTGATTAGCATTTTCTAAGACTAAATATCAGCGCAATCCCTTACCCATATTTAGGATGTGTAAATTTTTATTAGTTTATTGATGCCGTTAAATGACAAACCATGTAGAATGATGTGTAATCAATCTTCCAACGATCCTTTTGGTTTCTTCAGCATACAAAGACTTCCAAAGACATTGCATCCCTATCGATTCATCATTTTACTTATTTGATTGAGTCAGCTTCCAAAGACTTCCAAAGATGCTATGTTGATTTTGAAACACAATGATTCCTCATCTTCATTAAACTCACAAAGATCATTGGTATTGACATAGTTTCCACTTCATCTGTATAAAGACAACTATTCTTTGCCAACAATTTGTTACTTTGATGAGAAATCGTTGCACCTGATAATGATGCTAATCTTTCTAGTCCTTTGTAGTATATTAGCAATTTTGACTCTACCAAGCTATTCATCTTCATAGTCCTTCCTAATTTTACCAAACATCCTTCTTTTAGACTTGTTCATCATTACTAGGTCCATCCAATTGTTCACTCGATCTCTGTACCTTTAAACCATCACGAACATCCCTGTTCTTCTCAACCTTCACTCTTGATAAAAGGCCCTTACAAACGTTCACCTTATCTAAAGATTCCTTTAGCTCATAGACATCTTGACGCTCAATATCATATTCATATAAGATCTCAGTAGAGAAATCTTAACAACAGTAGAGCACTCCTCGTATCAAAATATCCTCGTTTGTTTATGATAACATTTGCATTTTGACATGTGTATATATCACCTGGTACTTACTCAAACAATACACACATTAGTAACCTTTGATTGTCTTTGTTATTGTCAAAACAACATTGGTGATTTTCTAACAATCACCACATTAGCGATTTTCTCAACAAAGACACCACTTGAATGAAATATGAATCTATTGATAAACTTGAATCTAAATTGGACGTGAAATTATACCGTGCGGATAATTTGAAAATGACACAATCAACAATCTTTCATAAATTTCGAGTAAATAAAAATTAGTGTCATTGTATTGGGACAGTTCGTAAGACAAGAATTGCGTTAAATGAATATTATTTCATATATATAATCATTTGAGTTTTGGTTATTACTAAATTTTCGTTTCTGTTTTCACTCTGTTAACATAGAAAGTGTGGGTAATGAATCAATGGAAGTGGGCGGCTACTTGATACGGCCGTTGAGAGCAAAAACTAAAACAAAAAACTTCAAATTACAATCATAACATCACCAATTAACTGCACTTTTTCTTTTCATTTTGGTTGGGTAACTCGATCAATTTGTTTCACAAAAAATAAATAATTTACAAACTGTTTTTTTCGAAAAAAAATGATTAGTTATACCATTTAGTGAAGCTAAAAAACAATTAAATATTTTATTACCAACAAATCATGGGTTAATTTTTACCCGATGAAAATACTTTTCTCTCATTCACTTTTTTAAGCGATATTTTTAGGAAAAAAGAAGTTTTTTCAAATCGTGGGTTGGCCGGAAAACAAAAGCATCCTTAAACTAGATCAGATTAGATTAGACGAGAAGAACGTGTCTTTCCAACGTGGGCTTTTGTATCAACCTGCACCTGGGCCGGGCTCGTCATGGGCCCATCATCTCGGTACATCCAGTCCGCAGCTGAACTGCGAATCCATCTCTTTCTTCGCGAAGGTCGGTCCGCCTTCTCTCTCCATCGCTCCGCGGAAATCGTCTGTTCTCTTTGCTGCCGGAGAATCAGCTCGCCGGAGAAGAAGAAGGAGGTAAAACTCCTCTCCTCTCCCGTTCTGCTAGGGTTTCGAATTCCGATTCCATCGCTTCTGAACGGTTCGTTCTCCGTGGTCAGGGTGGAAATCGTGGGTCGCCACTGAAGCTTCGAGCGTCGGGTTTCGGAATCATGGTGAGTTTCTCTGCACCGTCGTGGCCTTCCTGACGGCGGCTGCTCCTGCCGTCTCGTGCTCTTTTTCTATTATTTTTTTAAATTTTCCCCAGGGGGGGGGGGGGTGGGGTGATGATGACGAGCTTGGGGAACCATACCTCCTTGTTCTCTCTGTATTAGCAGCGCCATGGGATGGACTCCTGTTGTAGAGGTGTGGGTGGTTTTAAGTGTTGCCGGAATATTTTGGTTGAGTAGAAGTTCGGCCTCCTGTTGGATTCTTGATGGGTCCGGCTGTTCATAGGTGAATTGGTCCCGTGGATTAAACCTAGTTTGAGCTATGGCCACCGTCTGGATTGGGTATAGCAGCCTCAGGAAATGGGGATTTTTGGCCTCTCGTGTGGCATTCGGGTTCTGTGTGGTGACCCTGGAACCGATTCTGTTGTGAATTTTGAAGTTTCGTGTGTTGTGGCCTCGTATCAGTTGAAGCGAATTATACCAGTAGAGCTGATGCCAAGGATGTCAGGGAACACCAATGGATTTAAATGCTTATTACTGCCTTGAAAATGAAGCTTCTGTTATCGCTTAGCTCCTATAGAACTGGTTATTTTGGACCAGACATTTCAGTTGACTGGTCACTGTGCAGGTTTTATATGAGTTTTGCTAGTTATTTAAATTATGATGGTACCTTGTATGACATTGTGTCGTCTGGTGGTTTCAGGCTGCTCTGGCTGATTCTTTCCTTGCAGACCTGGATGAGCTATCTGACAATGAGGCTGATATACTTGTGAGTTACTAAAATATACTTCTTGGTTTCCTTGCTATAGGCATCTTGCTTTGACTTGGTTACATGCTTTCTTTCTGATTTTCTTTGAGGATTCTCATCTAGCTGTTTCTACATCCTGAATTATTTTTGTGTTGATTAAATCTAGGCTTGGCCTTTTTTGGTAGAACATTAGCCATGCCTTCATTTCTAATTTCCAAAATATTGGCTTAGCCAGTTATGTTCCTTCTCATACATTGAAATCTGAGATGTTTATACTCTTAGGAAGAAGATGAAAATGATGATGGAAACATGGAAGAAGATGTTGATGGGGAACTAGCTGACATAGAGGCCCTCAATTATGAAGATCTTGATAATGTTTCCAAATTGCAGAAGTCACAGAGATACAAGGACATAATGCAGGTTAGTTCACAAGCACTTGTTTTTAATATCTTGGAATAGCCTGTTCTTTGGTCTTGAAAACCTCAGTGCGAAGTTGTCTTTTTTCTTTTACTTCTTTTCTTCTTTCTTTAATTTGTTTTTTTTTCCTTTCTTTGTTGTTGTTTTTTTTCTTTTTTTGGGTGTGTGTGTGGGGGGGGTTGGGATTAGCCATAAGCAGTCTTGTATTGCACGAACTGAATATGGGGTGACGACTCCTGCTACTACATGCCAACACATTTCCTTCCTGCCTCCAGAGAACTGAGTGGAGGGTGACAAATCCTGCTATATGCCAAATTTAGCCACTGATACCCCAATTTCACACAAAAACCAATGTTTGGCTGATAAAAATCTTTCTTCTTATTTTCATACAACAAAATGTTAAGCTAACACCTTGTTTAACTAATTGAATCAAACACCTTTGTCATATCTGCATTTATATTTTAGATATTGGAGATAACCTTATGATGATAATCCCTTGCAAGTCACATGCAATCATCACAACATCCTCAATTTTCATCCCCTCAATGATTGCACTTTGATTTGAGCTAACAAGATCTGGGAAAATCTGTTTTAATCTTGAAACAAGAATCTTAGTAATGCATTTATCTACAACTTTGCAGCAAGGAATGGATCTAAACTCTATTGCTCTTACAAATATTCTTCTTGAGGAGCTATAGTTTTAGCTGTTGCTGTCACAAATTCATCATTTTTATGTGTGAGCTAAACATATCGGTTCTCATTTCTTCTGATTCACTTTTGTGTTATACTATCTCCTTGTGTATCATTGCTGTTAGTAGTGTCCTCTGACTGAAATGGCTTCATTTTTATGTCACTGGTGACTTATTGGTTTCCACTGAAAGTTGGTTTTGGTACTGTCCTGCTCCATGTTTAAAGCATGTTGAAGTGAACATGAGTATGCTTGAGCTATACTTAGGAATTTATTAGAGCATGGTCTTGATGTTGCTATTCCAACTCTTCTTGGAAATAATCTGATTTGTGTGGAAATGGCAGAAAGTGGAAGATGCTCTTCAAAAAGGTTCTGATATCTCAAATCATGGGATGGTTTTGGAAGATGATCCAGAATATCAGCTTATTGTGGACTGTAATGCCCTCTCGGTTGAAATTGAGAATGAAATAATGATTATCCACAATTTTATTCGCGGCAAGTACCATGTGAAATTTCCAGAGCTTGAATCACTTGTCCACCATCCAATAGATTATGCTAGGGTGGTTAAAAAATTGGAAATGAGGTGGATTTGACCCTTGTTGATTTGGAAGGACTTTTACCTTCAGCGGTTATCATGGTTGTCTCAGTTACAGCATCAACTACGAGTGGCAAGCCACTTCCAGAAGAGGACCTTAACAAAACAATTGATGCATGTGATAGAGCTCTTGCTCTCGATTCAGCAAAAAAGAAGGTTCTTGATTTTGTAGAAAGTAGAATGGGATACATTGCACCAAATCTTTCTGCCATTGTTGGGAGCGCGGTTGCTGCAAAACTGATGGGAACTGCTGGTGGGCTCTCAGCCTTGGCTAAGATGCCGGCTTGTAATGTCCAGCTTCTTGGTGCAAAGAAGAAAACTTTAGCTGGTTTTTCAACTGCAACATCTCAGTTTCGTGTAGGTTACATTGAGCAAACAGAGGTGTTCCAGACTACTCCACCTTCTCTAAGAATGCGTGCTTGCCGACTTTTGGCTGCAAAGTCAACTCTCGCTGCACGTGTAGATTCTACTAGGGGAGATCCATCAGGAAATACGGGGAGGGCATTTAGAGAGGAGATTCGAAAGAAAATTGAAAAATGGCAGGAGCCACCTCCTGCAAAGCAGCCAAGACCGCTTCCAGTTCCTGACTCTGAGCCCAAGAAGAAAAGAGGTGGTCGTCGGCTAAGGAAGATGAAGGAGAGGTCTCTCTCTCTCTCTCTCACACACACACACAAAAAAGTAACTTTTTTTCTTCATGCACATGTGGCTCGACATGGAGGCTTATTTTATTTTTTTTCAGGTATGCAATAACGGATATGAGAAAACTGGCCAACAGGATGCAATTTGGTATACCTGAAGAGAGTTCTTTAGGTAAAGTTGCCTTTGAACAAGTTTGAGTGACAGTCTGTATATACTTTGCTTGTCTCCCATTGACCTATTTGTATGGGGGAAAAAGCTCTCATGGTTACATATATTTTCTCTTTGTTAGGTGATGGACTGGGTGAAGGCTATGGAATGCTTGGTCAGGCAGGGAATGGAAAGCTGCGAGTGTCTATCGGTCAGAGTAAACTTGCTGCAAAAGTTGCCAAAAAGTACATTTCTTTGGTTCTCCTGGGAAAAGATTTACATTTGAAAAAGATCTAGATTGCTAATTTTTTCCTTAAATCATCTTTTTCTAAGAATCTACATTGTCTTCAGGTTCAAGGAAAAACCTTTTGGAAGCGGTGGTGCCACCTCTGGCCTTACGTCAAGTCTGGCATTTACGCCAGTGCAGGTCTGTGCTGTCATTTATGGGATGTAATATATGTCTTTTGTTCTGGTATCAGTGCCTTGGATTTGTTTCTTCAAGCATGAAATGATAATTGCTGCCTTGACATTCAATTCCAGTTTGATGTCAAAACTGAGTGCATAATCATTTCCATCATCAACCTGAAATAAAATATAAAGAAAAGAACTGCTCACTTGTTCTCAGCTTGGCAACTATATGTGGTGGTTTAGTGTTGATCTTGTCTTGGTGTAGAACCAGTCAATTCAAGTATTCTCTAAGAGGGACATCCTTATGATGGGTTGTTGTAGGAAGAGCAATAGTTTCTTAATTTGATAGATGTTGCACAAGTCTGAGGCGTGACTTGTCAGTTGTATTGCAGTGGACATGCTGTGGTGAATGTACAAACCTAGGTGAACCAATAGAAAACCAGGCTGGTGAACTGCTGACTGTGCATTATTCATTGTCCCCCCCCCAATACAATTACATAATGTCTTAGTATGGAGCGTTTTGGACTTCATGAAAATTATACACCTTGGTTTGGATTCCTATATCTGGATTTTTTTCATTTGGGTTTTACAGTTCTTTTGAGCATCGAGCAGAATCAATTGCGATGTTCCATCTTTTCCATTTTGAGTAGTGGTGAGATGGTCTTCCATGTTATATTCTGGGGGCAGAGGTGCTGATCTCGTTAGTGTAGTTAATACTTTGTTTGAAAGGTCCAGAGGGAAAGAAAATGAGAGGTGGGGAGGAAAGCAGGACAAACTTTATACCCTTTATGAGGAATAAATTTATTCTCCCACTTTCTTCTCCAATAGTGTAAAGAGTTATTATTTGCCCAAGGACCATCAGATTGGACAACTTACAAAAATTTCTTCATGGGCAAGCGTTGCCTGCTGGGCACTAAAACATCCTTTCTCCCCACTTTCCCTTCTGCTGTTCTTATTAGTCTTCCTTATTGCACCACGTTAGACTTAATAATGGTTTCATGATGTCTGTTCATGTGTCTGTTCATGTGTCTGCCCACTCTGGCATAAGATAGGAGATGCAACTTTCTTCATTGCTTGTTCTTATTCTTTGTTCTTATTCTTTCCTGGAATTCATTCTTCATTGTTCAATCTAATTAATCGATCATTTGTGGGGTTGGATTGAAAATTTATATGGTTATGGCCTCTATATATGTGGTGACATTCTAGGGTAAACAAAAAGAATGAAAGGAGCAAAGTGGAGATGGTCCATCTTATCATTCCAATGCAGGGATTTTCAAACAAATTTAACATTGAATGCTCTACCCTTGCTTGATTTAATTAAAGCTAATTTTCTGCATAAAAGAGAATTGTGAGTCTACTTACAGAAATATATGCTAAGAAGGAAAAAACACAACCTAAGTCAGTAAGAAAATAGTTTCTCTTTAGGCAAAATTTAATCCTAAGAAGGAAGAAACAGTACCAACCGTAGATTTTTGAGAAACATCTGAGTTAATGTAGTTCACACTTTGAAGCACTAATATAAAAGTTGGTGCCATTTAGTGACAAAACTGTTGCTTTGTCTATGCTTTACACGTCACTCTAACACCGACAGGTTCAAGGGTGGAAGCACGAGTTTGTCTTTTGTAGTTTTAGGCCGAAATCCGGGCCTTGAATAGTAGTTTCTATAATTTCTTACATGGCATATGCTGATCTGTCTCTTTCTTTTGAGCTTTTATTTATTATCATATCTCAGTCTTTTGAACATTATAATTGCAAGTAGAAGTTTTATGGGTGATTGCCGACTCCAATTTAGTGTTTTTTCATTGTTATTTTAGAATAATCTTTCAGCGCATTTAACAAAATGGTAATTTTCCATCTGCAGGGGATCGAACTTTCAAATCCACAGGCTCATGCAAACCAGCTTGGCAGTGGAACTCAAAGTACATACTTCTCAGAGACAGGAACGTTTTCAAGGATAAAGAGGACCTAAGAATTACCATCTTATTGTATCTAAGTGGAGACCGAACTCAACTATGAGGAGTGAGGACTGTAGTGAGGACTAGAAGTTACTCTGAGCAATTATGTTCAAGTTTCATTACATCAGGGTTGCTTGATCTACAATCTTTTGTCCATTGACATCCAACCTTCATGGCTGCGATCACCTGGTGTCCACATCAGTTCAAGTTGCGTTTGTCTGCTAAATTGTGTTTCTTTTTCTCCGGTTTAGGTAATGGGTTGGTTCGAGGGTTTATGCAATATCAATTCTCTTAAGTTTTTCAGACCTGTAGATCTTATTTGACCTATGATGGTTGGATTATAATGTCGCGTCCTGATTTTTCAAAATCGTTTGATATTTAATTCATATCATAATGAATTGGTTCGATTCGATTCGATGTGTAATTGGTGCACAACTACTTGACAAATTTACAACAAGTGAATATATCAATTCAGTATGTATCTAACAATTTATTATGTTCATGATTTTTTATACATTCTACATGCTAGGTGATGAAATTTTCGCCGGACTTTAGTAGAATTACACCACATGGTGCTATGTTGCCAACGTTTGGCTTAGGTCCTACAGGCTGAATATACTCAGTATTCGGCAAAGGACTTATTGGAGCTACACCTTCCAATTAATGTCTTCATTTCATCCGACACTTAACCAAATTCGTTATGATTATATCATCGGCCAATCATTTCATGACAAGAGCTTACGTATTATGTCGATTGTAAAGACTTGGTTTTTTTTTTGTTTTTTTGTATAAGCAAAAAAGGATTGAGAGAGGGAGAGATGATGATGTGTTTGTGGGGGGACATGAACATGGAGTAGTTGAGATATCCTAGGATATCCCCAACAAATGAGAAAAATCATTCAACGGGGCATTCTAAAGAATATAATCAGTAGTACAAAAGTAAACCTACCGGCCTGTGCAAAAATTGCATCAAGGAAGGAGGAGGGCAGAAAATCAGCAAAAATGACTTTTAATTTTACTCTTTATGCACTAAAGGCCGACTTAAAATTTATATAAATTTATATATTAAATATTTTCCATCTTTCTCCATTATTTCATCAAACCAAAAGCACCTTTGGCTGAGCTAAAGCTAATGCCACATTACTAATATATATATATACATATTAAATATTTCGTTTTTTTTTTGTCCTATTGTTGTTATTAGAATGTTTCGATCTTGACTTCAGTGAAATTTCAAAATGGATATTTTAGCTATTTTCCTGGATTAAGTGGATTTATTGGATAATCGGAAGCTATATTTAGAATGGGTGCGTTTGAAAGAGTCACAAAACTAATCAAAGTGTAAACACGCTGTGCTCTAAATCGGTCATGATTTTTATTATTTTTTTAGTTTAATACTTAACGAAAATTGCTGAAGTATTTTGTGTCTAATTTCCCCAAACTAAGACCAAGGAATCCTAGTAAGTCCTTAGGCTCGATTTGTTTAAAAAAATAAATAATTTAAAAATATCTTTTTAAATATGATCATTTATATTATTTAAAATAATTAATCAATGAAAAACATTTTCATTATTGACAACAATTATGTCTTTATTTCTTTGTGGATGATCAAATATTCTTCGTTTATTGATTTTTCTTGGCGACATAAATGATGATCTTCCGGATCATTTATTTTTTCCAAAGTAAACAGTCTTAATTTATATTTTATTTTGTAGTATATTTGATTTCCTCTGTCGGTGGCATCTTAAAATGTAGAAAAAATTATAATTTTGAGGGGAGTTTCTAAAGAAAATACTTTATTCTCACTTAAAAATAGAGTGCCCGAACCATATCCACAACTGCTGCGATGCCGTTTTGGTCAATTCGATCGCAACAAATCAGCAACTGCGCCCCCAACCCAATCTTCTTTTATTTATTTATTTATTTATTTATTTAAATATTATTATTACTATTATTTATTTTATTTATTTTGGGTCTATTTTATTTATTTCCTAATTTCTTGCGCGAGTTGGCTTTGACAGGCAGATCGAAAATCCAGGCCCGCCTTCTCTCTCTCTCTCTCTCTCTCTCTCTCTCTCTCTCCCTCAATTCTCAATTCTGCTTCGATTCTTCCTTCCTTCCTCTCCGAGCAACAATGGCGTCCGCCCCGCGCTGGTCTCCGCCGCCGATCCTCCTCCTCGTCGCCGTCGCCGCCCTCCTCCTGGCCGGAGGAGCGCCGCCCGCCGCCGCGTCGGACACCTCCCACAACGACAAGGACGCCCCGTCCTCCCCCTCCTGCCACAACGTCTTCCAATTGGTGATTCACTCCTCTTTTCTTTTCGAATGGATTTTTTCTGAAACTGCTCATTGCTTTCCGCCTCCCGATTGAGCTTTTCTCGACGATTCCCGACAGCGCCTCCCCGTCGGAGGAGTTTAGAATTCTGCTGTCGCCCCTTCGTTCGAGGGGGCTGTGTTGAAGCGGATTGCCTCGATCGCGTGCTGGTTTGCTGTTGAATGACGCCGAGTTCGATTCCTAGAGCTGCCGTGTTGCTGTTTTCGGTGGTTCTTGCTTGGTGTGTTGATTGCCAATAGTTAGTTGCAATTGCGGAGAAATAAGATGGAGTTGGTCCTAATAGAGTTGGAGATGCTTGCTGTTTTCATAGAGGGAAGTAATGATATAGGATCTAGAATGACAAGATGTTGCCGTCCATGATGTCAGCTTTCTTCATTGAGGTCGGGAGAGTCGGAAAGAGCGTGTGAAAATGGGACTAATCTTGGTGGAAGCTTTAGGAGATCTGGCATCAGTAATGTAGCTGTGCGTTTGTTTGCTTTAGGGGTTAAAGTTTCAGGCAGATTTTTGGCAGTTCTGAACTTGGTTGATTCTTTTCATTGAAGAAAATGTTTTTAAGTTTGGTCGTTTATTAGGTTGAAACTGGCCTTGTCATCTTATAGAACACGGCCTTCCTTAAATTTCCATGGTTAGCAAGATGGCAGAAGGTGTAATTCTACAATAGCAATATATAAGGGTCGGTTGAGAAAAGAACTGGTTTATTCTTCCTTAGAAACTTTTTATACAGTTCTTTTACAAATTTTTCTAGCATATATCTATGAAGTAAACATTGGTGACTACTCCAATTTTCTGTCAGTGAAGTTAACATGGATTATGCATGATTATATGTTTAGATTATTTACGAATCGAACTTGAATCATTATGTCAAAGTAAATGTTGAGTTGGCTGTTGCTCAAGGAGAGTTTTCTGGAACAATTATTTAAAGATGAAACAAAAGTTCTCTGAATGCCATATCAGACATGCCACAAAGTATCGGTCAGAGTATAACAATGATTATTTAGAGGTAATACTTTTTGAGGACATTTGAGGTCTCTTTCAAGACATGTTAATAATTTTAGTATGTGGATCACGCCATTGTTGTTTGAGGATTGGTGTAATGTGTCCAAGGGAAATAAGATCGTTAGCATTAAAGTCAAGGAACCAAGCTTTGCTTTTGAAAAATTGAATGATGACATCTCCATTGTTGTTGATAAGAAGCTATAGAATGTCTGTTTTTAAAAGGAATTTTTGGTGGCTTATTCATGTTTGGAGACACCTGAAATGGGTTAGCAATAGAAAGATAAAAAGAAATTTAGGGATGTGAGTAGAAACCTTCCTTCATTAATGAGGCTGCAGAAGCTCTATGACTTGAGCAGGCTTCAGTCTTCTAAATGCTATGACAAAGATGTTTCTTAACATAAAGATACAGGCTTTATATTATGTGAAACAATCAATCTGTGCCCTCTAGTAAGGTGGGAAACTATCATTTGTTTATGTTACTAGTGTTCTTAATACTCATATGCACCTAACCACATGACATCACCATGTATGAATTCCATCTGCAATCGTGAATCCCTAGGCTGACCAGTTTTTTATCTATCTGGATTTGAAAATACTGATTTTGGTAGTTAGCCAGCAAAATTTATTCTTTTTTTTTCTTTGGTTCAAAAGAATTAAACAAGCTTTGTGACACCTGCAGCAACATTTGTCAGCTCGAGATCTAGACTTACTTATGTTTGAAAGTCTTTATTTTGCATGATGGATGATATGATAATTCTTTTGGTAGGCTGACTCTCTGATATACTGATTACCAATCTTCAGGTAAAAGTTAAAAGTTGGGTTAATGGCAGCAAAGGTAAAACTTTAGGTGGTCTAAGTGCAAGATTTGGGGTGTTACCGCCTTCTGATGCTGAAAAAGGTGTCAAACTACCTCTTGTCTTGTCAAATCCTGCAAACTGCTGCTCAAATTCCACCGCAGAGGTATTAACTTTTTCATAAAGGTGTCTTGTGGCGATCGTCAATTTGCTATTCATTTGACAGGGTTATGAAACCTGTTGTTGTTATTATCTTTGTTTTGATTTCTTTACTTATTTTGGCAGCTAAAGGGATCTCTTGCTTTATCCACCCGTGGAGATTGTGACTTCATAACCAAGGCGGAAATTGCACAAGTAGAAGGTGCTGCAGGCCTTTTGATAATAAATGATGATGAAGGTAGTGTGACGAATGCATCACGATGAGAAATTTGGAGCATTTATTCGGCCCTTTTTCTGCTTTAGTTCCTTGATTCTTCTAAATTTATTGCAATAGCAGCAAAAGTTGAAGCTAGGAGTTACACTTGGTTCTGTATTGCCTGATATTCATCTGTCAAAACATTGCAGAACTTTTTGAGATGGTTTGCCCTGAAAATGGTACTGCTATCAACATATCCATTCCTGTCATAATGGTATCGAAGTCCACTGGAAGTAGTCTGAAATCTATGCTAGTTGATGGACCAGGTGAGCTTTCTACTGTCTAGAGCATGCTTAAATTTTCATAATGCGTATTATATTTCATGACATCATGTGCTCCCCTTTGGTGCACTTGATTGTGAGATATGGTAGTGAGGAGAAATCTTTTGTAGCCTTCAAAAAGTCTATATTTGCAGATATAATGGTTTAAAAGTTTAATATTAATTGCCACCTGTAAGTTAGTGACATGTTTAGGATTATTGATTTATTATCCTTTTCTGCTATGGCGCTATTGTAGCAATATAACAGAAAGGAGGTTGCTGTTAATGACTTTGAAAGAGAGGAAAAAAGAAAAGAGGGAGGGGGGGGGGGGGGGATGGGCACAACACATTAGAAAAATTGAAGGACATACTGCGCAGGAGTGTCAACTTAGAGAGTATAGGGGACTGTAGTTTTTTTCTTTTTTCTTTTCCCATTGCATCTTTTACTAATTAGAAGTCATGCTGGAGAAGACAAAAAGCCTACCTGCTGCTTGAATGAAAGGCGGATAAAAAGTTTTGAGTATTTTCTTCTACTGAAATGCCTTCCTATTCTTTTAATCGCTTCTATTAAAATGGGGATAAAATGGTCAAGATTTGACCCAATCAACTTCCCTAAAGCTGGCCAAGAACAAATCATTTTCATTGAAGCAATGCCTTGGGTGAAGGCACGCCTTGGCTGAGCCACTCATCTTAGCAGTGCCCTGGTAAAGGTGTGTTGCTTTAAGACTAGGCAAGGGGACAGACGCCTGGCCTGGGTACCTAAGATATTACCTGGAGCATCGTTTTTTGACAGACCAAGACATATTATTTGTCAAAGGGATTTACCATGGTGCAAAATAACATCATTGCCTCTACATAGAGTAACTAAAGTCTATTTACAGGGTTGTCAGGATTGTGACCCTATGTAAGATCATTTTGAGGTCTTCAGGGATTTGATCGAATAAGGATAATGAGATCTAGAAAGCTCAACAATTGAGGCCTATAGGTGATCTTTTAAACTTGGTTTGATGTGATTATATACCTATTAAAGTTAAAAGGAGTTATGACCCAAAAAAAAAATTAAAAGGGGGGAATAAAGCCCAAAAGTCGGCTTCAACTTAAGAGGAGGTCAATGTTTGGACTTCATTAAAGTGGTATTGTTCAGATTTCACAGTTCACCATGAGCATGACAGTTGCAGAAGCAAATTATTGTCACACAAGTAAGTCAACAAAGGATGCAAAATGTAATATGTTCACAATAAACAAGCTACAAGAACTTGAATTTCTGAAATCCTCATATAAATAAATCCTTTACAGACACATTTACCATTGTCTCATCCATAAAAGCTTCCTCATCTCATTCCTCTTCAGTTAGATCATCTCCATCTCCATCTCCATCTCCATCTCTAGTTGGAAATGGTACCAATCATTGATTCAATCGTAATGACTTAGTTCATGAATTTTAATATCTCTGGCCAAATTTGTCAAACCCTCCAACCAGAGTTGAAATAAAGAACATAGAAATCAATGAGTTGCTTTTCGATGAAAGTGAGATTCACTATATAGACTTTATTAAGTAAATATGTTCATATAATTCACATGCTTGGTCTAAGGTTGATTCCTTGTCTTCCACTTAATTGTCTGCACTGTTGTCACTACAGACTCTTGTTGAGTGGTCCTGTCACGAATATTCACCACTTTGTTCCATATGGAAGAACTGGGTCCTCTGTAGCTATCCACTCATCATTTGATCAGATATATTTAAAGTTATGGATTCTCTCCTTCATTTTGGTATCTCTCTTCTTGCTGTAACTTCAACCTTAAGTCATACATCACAAAAGCCAAATCATTCATTTTCTTTTGTTTGCAAACGACTTCTATTTTTCCAATCCGCCTAATTTCAAAAGAAGCAAACGGTACTTAATTTCCCTCACAGAATATGATAAAACTAGGTGAGGTGACATAAGTAACTTAATGCCTCACGATCTCAAATGTGCTCCAATTCATTCACATCCAATGGAGCTACAAGTCAAACTCATAATATTTCAAACATCTTTAGTCTTGGACATTGATCGTGATAAGAATCCAACCACTCAGCTTTAATCATATTAAAATGTATCCCACGATGCAGCTATAATCATATTAAAATGTATAAGGTACAAGGATAAGATCGTCGTAAAGTAAATGGATATCCAATAAAGAAGGACAAACCTGATTGTTTTTGTCTATTTTCAGCTTTGTGGAATATCGAATATACCCATTGAAATTTTTGAATTCATCAATTTGTGTATTAGTCTTAATTTTCTCATCTGGATTGAGAACCTTTCTATGTAGGCAATTGTATAAACCAATTAACCTCTGCACTGGCTTTAAAAGTTGGATTATAGTGATATTGAGGATTTAAAAAGCAAACTGCAACATGTAAGGGCCTATGAAGCTGGTGGTTCTCCTGTTGCTCACCAATGATCTTCCTTATGGGTTGGCCAAAAATATAGAGAGAGAAAATGATAATTAAAGATGAAATTTTATCAGAAAAAAAGAACAATGTCACTGGCAGTCCTTATGCTTTTGCCCTAAAATCAAAATCATCCCTATCTATCTATCTATCTATATATTCAAAGGCATCCCTCTATAAAATTTTCCACGTTAGTCCCTTTGTTATGCTTTCTCTTGTCAGTTTTTTTTTGACACAGATTGTTAGACTGCACATGTCGTGTTATGATCCGCTCAAAGATATTAGATGGTGCCAGATAAACCTGCTAAAAATTTTAAAAAAAATTGAGAGAGACAGAGAGGATGTATGCAGCTCAAGTACTTGAGCTGCTTGTTGTCCTTCATGGCCACCATGGCTGCTTGCGATCACCATGGCCGCTGGAGTTTGACCTTGTGGCTGCCATGGCTATATTTGGAGCTCACTACACCCCGAGTTCGCGGCCATGACCACAAGATCTGAAGCTTGTAGATGTGGAGCTCACAGCCATGGACGTTGAAGTGCACATGTCATGTTATGATTTGCTCAAAATTATTGTGTGGCCACATAAAATTCAATAAAAACATTTTGAGAGAGGAGGGGGGGGCTCAACATTTGGAAGATGAAAAACAAATCTAGGTCAGCAAAATGTGACATTAACGCTAAGTCAAGAAATTCTGGCATTGCACTAACGTAGAGATGACTGATGGCACTATTTGAAAAGTAGAGGGATCAGTTTGAATCGAAAAAGGAAAAAAAAGTAGAGGAATTAACGATTTTGATAATAGGAGGAAAAGTATAGGGATCATTGGTGACATTACACCTAATAAAAGCTGCAACCTGTTTGCCTCTTCTTAAAATTTTAAAAACTAAGTGAAATTTTGTCCTTTGCTTGATCCATCTGCTCTTAAATGAATCCAATAGCATGACTTGCATCAGAATAAGTCATCCTTAACACCTTGATAATTGGAATTGCATCACTCAAACATGTCAACACATTAGACCAAATTCCATGCGAATGGGAAATGGTTGCCCAAATTTTGTTACCCTCCTTTGCACTAGCTTTACCTCCATTTGTTAGAAGCAACTCCCAAGGTTAAGTAAGTGATTGCAAAAAGTGTAACTTAGGTGCAATGAACTCCTTTTTTTTTGGTAAAATATCTTAACCATGTAAGGAGCAAAGTTCTTCAGTATCAAGTTGTGATCCTCTTACCCTTAGCAATGGTTGCTTTATAAACTATTTTTTTCCTTAAAATTTTCAAACATCAAATCAATACAATGAGCTGCTCAAGGTGTCCAACACAACTTTTCCCTCTTCTCCATTAACATTTATCAGCCAACTCATAGTTTGAAGCATTGTCCGTACAGCTTGAATGAAGTTTTCTTCAATGTTGTCTAGCATATGAAAACCTTTAGCAGCTGATGTTGAAATGTCAGATGTATCTATGGATGTTAAGAGCACAGTGCCTTTTGGTCTAATCACTGCAGAGCTGCAAATTGAACTCCTTTTTCTATCAGACCAACCATCAGACACAATAGTAGATTCTCTTTTTCTCCACTCTTGTTTATACTCGTCAAGCACTCTGTTGCACTTTCTACCTCCTTAGGTATCTGCTGAGTATCATTGTAGGATGGAGGTTTCAGGTCAGGCATGTTATGCTATCAGTTCAATCATCTTCACTAGTTCTAGATTTTTGAAATAATTAAAAGTAACTGCACTATTATGAAAAATGTGCAATACATTGGCATGCTCTATCATGTTAACCCTTCTTAAAAGGATGACTAGTGGTTGATCGTTTTGACTTCTTCAGATAGCAATACATCGTCCCCTGTCCCTTTTGCTTCTTCAATTGCTTTACCTCATTATTGTCATTTAAATTATAAATTTTCTCTCTTTCTTTTCAGCTTCTTCTGTTTGACTTTGGAGAATGCCAAAAAATTCTCTGTTCTAACATCCTCAGGAGCCTTAGAACATGGTTTGACATTTTGACTTAGTTCCAATTAAATGATGTTTTAACCAGTAAGTTCCACTAGCGTGGGAAACCTCACAATATTCATATGACATTTCTACTGGCATCATCACTCTCAATTTCATGCTGGCTATCCAGGGTCAGTCCTAGTACTCGAAGTATTCTCCCTAGTTTTCTTAATGCCAAACCTGATATATCAACAACTCCTAAAGCATGGATTGGTGAATCAATTCAGCGAAGAACTGAGAGAACTTAACAATAAAAAATAAGAACAAGATGACCAGCAGAGTTTCAGAATTGAGGATGGAGAAGAACTTTACCTTCAAATGAGAGCTTTCCTGCTTGAGCTCCCAAAGCACACGAATTGTTTCTTCAGTATTGCTCAAGCGCTGGACTTTGGTCTTCAACCCTTCTCTTGCACAAACAGGGAGGAATTGAGAGAGATGACTCTGACACCATCTTATCTTTTTTTTTTTTTTAATATCTTACAAGCTATCTCCTAATTACTAAATCTGCCAAATAGCCCTTCTTTTGGCCAGTTTTTGGGCCATCAAAGAAAGCATATTTCCATAAATGGGTCTTGGGCTTGCAAAAGATGGGCCCATTTTCCATATTCTTAAGCCAAATGGGCCTATTTCCTGGGTATAACAGGATCCTTGGGATCATATGTGGACTGCAACTCTTCATGATCCCACGGTCCTGGATTGCGATCCTGCTTCGCTTCCTACTACCTGCTATCTTTTTGGTAACTTGGATCATTAATAAATGTTTCCCAACACAAACGCCGTAAGGTGCAGAGACATCCTTGTTGCTCCAATTATTTGAGATTAACGGCATACTTAGCTTTGACAACCTTCACTGAATAGAGTCACATTATGAAGTGAATCTCCATAGTGATTGAGTCAAGAGGTTTGCTTAATTAAGTTACTAAATCTCATTAAGGTGAGTGAATGGTCTTTTAGTGATGTCAACCATACCATCCCAAGGGCTGTACCTTTGGAGATGTTTGATTTTCTTTGAAACTGAAGTAGGAATTGGCAATAAAGAGAGAAAAGAGTTATGATGTCTTTCATACCACTCCAAGGGCTGTACCTTTGGAGCTGTTCGATTCTCTTTGAACCTGAAGCAAGAATTGGAAATGAAAAGAAAAAATGAATTGGAAGACTGGAGAGATAGTCCTTTTTAGAACCACTAAGTGTATATTTTTCAATCTTCTCAAGGATTCCATCCCTTATATTAGATGATTGAAAAGAAGAGCCTACGAAAGTTCGAAGTGTTACAAAGAAAGAGCCCCAAGGCATAGCATCATCTGTGTGTACTTTTCTAATTTTTTCTGCATTTTGAAGTGAGAGAAAGATTGTGCTTTGTAGTGCTCCTACCCAATGTTCCTTGACAATTTTTCCTATCCACTTTCACTATCTAAGCAAATTACTTTAGTTCGGACTTTAGATATCTTTGTTTGGATGCTGCTGGTCTTTTTAATCACATTTCTCTTTGCAGTGGAGATACTATTATACTCCCCAGATCGCCCACTGGTTGACTTCTCTGTTATCTTTCTATGGATGATGGCTGTTGGAACGATTGTCTGTGCTTCACTTTGGTCTGATTTCACTGCTGCTGAGCAGACTGATGAGCGCTATAATGAACTATCACCTAAGGTTATTCCTCTTCTTATTTTGAAGCTTATCATCTCTGGACAAAGTGCATTAATATGGTTTTAATTGATATGAATGTTACAGCTGTTTCTTTTTGGTTAGTGTATTTGTCCTTTTTATGCATGTGGACAATGTCAAATATATTTCTTCCTTTGTAACTGTCAATTTGACGGGTAGGAATATTGTTTATCTTTTGATGGATAGGTGTCTACAGATGCTGGAATAGCCAAAGATGATTCGAGAAGGAAGTCTTGGATATAAGTGTAAAGGGTGCTGTTTGTTTTGTCATTACAGCATCAATATTTCTCGTGCTACTCTATTTCTTCATGTCATCATGGGTCTTATGGGTGCTGATTGTTCTCTTCTGCATTGGTGGTATTGAGGTAATTGCTCATTTATTGTAGTATAGTCCTTTAGCTATTCATTTTTTCTTTCGAGAACTTTTCAAGGTATGACCAAATGCTTAGGCATGATCCCTCACCATCCTCTGCGTGAAGTTCCTAATAGCAGCTGACAATGTGTATTAGATGCTTTCTGTGTACCCATAGATGCTTTTTGTGTACCCATAGTCCTCGGTCTTGATTTTGTTCTTTATCCATTTTTCTCTGCTCTTATCTTTTTAGGATTTTCTCTCTGTTTATTTTATTTTATTTTATTTTTTTGGGGGGGAGGGGGGCAGGGTGTTAATTCTCAAGGTGTGAAGGCAGGATGTACGGAAGTTAGGGAACAAGTGGTTGTAGTCCTGAAGGATATTTTGATTTTGCAAAAAAGAATAAACTAATACAATATTTGATCAACACAAAAAAATTCAGATATGCTGATGTCTTTGAAGTTATTGTTCATTAAGTTTGAATCAGTGAGAATGAGGAAAACATTACATGGGACAGTTAAGGAGAAGTAAATTTGAACAGTTATATTACAATCAGTGAATATAATACAGAGTGTTATCTTCCGTGGAAGTCAGTTGTCTTCCTTTTAGGCCTTAGTTCATGGGCATTTTATTTCAAGATCATCTAAGCTACTATTCAAGCTAATGAATGTGAAAATATTTATAGAGACACCACCAGAGCTTGTTCTACAATCTAATGATAACCCACAACAGTATTGGAGAAGATCCATGCCATTTCTATACTAGGTTATCAATCAAGATGATTCTGTCTGTTCTGCTACGGTTTCTTTTGATAATCACAACTTGCTTGGCATTCATCACATGTAAAAAAAATTGAGAACATTTTTCTTAGTCCCTCACATGAACGTTTAGATAGCCTTTGTCAGAGAATGTGTAGGACTGTATATTGTTCTTGCTTTGTTGAGTAATGTGGAGATGGAACTATATACAGCTTCAATTGCTGCAGAGAGTAGATAGAGTTGCAGCTCTGTCTGCTCACAGATGATTACGCAAATTTCACTTCCAATCTACACTCACTGCAATGTGCTATTTTACTATTCTATAGACTATTCCTTTGTATGCTGGTTTTGTGGTATATCGATCTTGTTCATCAGTCAATTAGTTTTTCTCAGTATAAGTGGAAAATTGGTAATAGTAGTTTGTTGTCATTTTACAGGGAATGCATTCTATTATATTAGGTTTAATCTCAAGGTATCATCTTAATCCTTTAGTTTCATTATTGAAGATGTTAAATTGCTGTCAGACATGCTTACTTTGTCAAGTCTTATGAAAGCAGAAAATCCAGAAACCGTAACCAGAAGATGGTGAGTATACCTCTGATAGGAGAGGTGTCTTTGATCTCTGTTATTGTGCTACTTCTTTGCATGGCATTTGCAATTTTCTGGGCTGTAAATCAGGAGGCTTCCTGGGCTTGGATTGGACAAGATATTCTTGTGAGTTCACTGCATTAAACTTTATCTATTTGTTTATTTATGTATCTGTTTGGCTTGGCATGGGGATAAATTTGGGTGGTCATCTTTGACGCTTCATTTTATTTGTTTATCATGTTAGTCTAGAACTTTAAGTTTACTTACGAAATTCAAGGTTGCTTATTTGCCCTGGGTCCAGCTAAGGATAATCTTTGCATGAACTTGGAATGTCATGTCCAGCAAGTTACTAAGCAGATATATAAATAATTTCTTCTGGAAATCCTTTTGGAAATTTATGATGATAGCTAGTTCCAAATGAGAAAGTGTTGGACTTGTGCCAATAAATGTGTACACTTGTTAATCGTATTATGTGTAGATTCAGAAATTCCTGTAGAGCAAGGAGACTCAAGAAGTTATTCATGTTCATACAGTGTTTTGAAGCAAGTGGTGTTTTTCTTTGGAAGCTTGCCAAAAATATCTTGAACTTTTACCTTTCCATATGAAAAACCATTCTCACTTTTTAAAAACCTGAAATCTGCATCTCCTCCAAATTAAAAAGACACATTTATCCCCAAACTCTACACCGATCTCTTTCCCTTCCCTTTCTTTTTCTCCGCTCTCCTTACTTAGTCACAAACAATAGGCTCTCTCTCCACCCCTTGCCACTGCTACCTTGGTCGCCTGACACTGCCACCTCCTATATCCCTTGCCGCCGAGGCCCTTACCCTGATGAGCCACCCTGTCTCTTTATCTCGCAGAGGTCCGCCTTGCATTTGTGAGAAGTCTGAGTTTGCGCAAGCTGTGTGCTAGACTGCGATGGGCTTGCGTGAGCCGTAAGATCAGCTCCCCAGGGCTTGTGCAAGCCTGGCAAGCTTCATGACAGAGCTCAGGGTGGCAATGTGAACTCTGTCACAAAGCTTGCACATCTTGAATGCAGCAGGCTTTGATCTGGACTGGTAGGAGGGAGATGGTGGAGGAGAGAATGTGTTAGGGTTGTTTTTTTTTTTTGGTAGGGTAGTTTGGGAAGGAAAATGGCAATTTTTGTAAATAAGTGAAGTTGTGATGATGCAAGTTAATATGAAAATGACAAAATGTGTAAAACAATGTTAGAAGTCAATGATTTTACTGCCATGGCATGGAGTTCTTTCAAACCTAGATTTTTTGGGGCAGTTGCTTGATGGGTTGCATGTGTTCATTTGTCTCATCAGAGCAATGCCATCATTTTTTGTTTCTCATTTTGCTCCACCATTTGGTCTACACTTGGAGGCAGTGGGGACTTACAAATAAAGATAATCAACATACATGTGCTTTTTTTTTGCCTTTGTACTTTTGTTTCTTCATTGTTTAACAGTAGCTGAATTATGCTTTCCCTGTAATGCTAGTTGAGATTTGTTAGTGATACATGTCCTCGAAGTGTTTCTTTCCACTTAATCGATATGTTTTCTTCAGGGAATTTGCATGATGATAACAGTGTTGCAGATTGCACGCCTTCCAAATATTAAGGTAGCTCTAGCTATACTCATGTTTTTGCATGCGTGATTTCTGTTGCCATACTGACAATTGTGTTCCAATCAGGTTGCAGCGGTATTGCTGTGTTGCGCATTTCTTTATGACATCTTTTGGGTCTTCCTCTCGCCTCTTCTTTTCAATGAAAGCGTTATGGTTGCGGTAAGGTCTATGCCACTCTTCTAAACTTGTATTTACTTTTTTAAACCTTAAAGTGTGGGAATCCTGATTAATAACGGCTTTGTTGACGTTATGAATATAAAAACAGAAGTCATGTTAAGACTGAAAGATTAGGGTTTGTTGTAACCTACCTGTAATTATAGTGAATATTGCAAAGATATTACGAATACACGTCTGCCATTACAAGAGCTCTCAACTTTCCCCCTCAACACGAAGATATATGTCATATTTTTCAAGCTTGTTATCAATGTAATTCACTTGAGAATCATGGATAGGCTATGTAGGTATGTCAGAAAGCTAACAATTGGACGTAAAAAAGCCTGTTGAGTTTCTTGGAGATTAAATTTCCCTTATAAAGTGAGGTCAATCATAATATGTTTAGGTCTCTATCGAAACACTGGATTATAGTCTTCAATGTAGTGCAGCCTGATTATTAAAAAATAATGGCATGGATTCTGTCAGCGTAAATGCCAGTTCCTCATTCAACCACATCAGCTTAGACATAGTAGGAGCTGTAGCTCTATAACTCTTCATGTGATTATCTATTTGATAGGGGAGGTTGCCTAGTCTGTATTTGCATAGCTCAATGGACAACTGTGTCCATGTTTCTGGAACAACCACACTTCATGGGGAGCACCTTTAATATACCAGATGATGCGAACCATCACACTCTAAATGATTTTGACGAATCAAGAAACTGCCTAATTATACAGTACAAATGCAATATAAATACAATCAACAATAAGGTAGTTTACTGGTGAATTAAGAAACTGAGGACAACAAACAATAAGGTAGTTTATCAACCAATCTGTTATATTTCTAGGATCTGGAATAAGTTCTCCCTGGTCTGGTACTAGTGTTGCATTAGGGCCTATAGGAGTGTCAACTGCTTTTGATCCAAGCATATGTGTCGTGTCCATAATAACCTAGGCAAATTTTTCTGGAAAATTTATAACCCTGTTGAGAGTTTACGAATGAGATACTATAACTTTTCCATATCCTTGGTTTGAAAATGTTGTGGAGATGCATTCTGAGAAAAGGAGTAATGACAATATCATCAACATGGCTGGATGTTGAACACGATGGAAAACCAAATGGTCTGTGGCAATCCAAAGCATCTGTAACTCAGAGAACCTCACAAAATTTTTTGAACCTTACCATTGGAGACTGATTTAATCCATCCAAACCCTTTTTCAGTTTACACACAATACCACTGTACTCTCTATGGGCAACGAATCCAGATGGTTGCTCTGTATAAAGTTCTTTGTGCAAATCACCATGGAGAGAATTTTTTTTTTTTTTTCACATACATTGGGTTGATCTAACGGCTAATGATCCATCACTGCTAAGGACAAGAAACAATCGGATTCATGCAATCTTGGCCAATAGATTGTTATCAATCACATGGACCTGTAGCATACCCTTCAAGAAAATATTGAGCTTGCCATAGGGTTAGCTTGACAGATATATTATCTGCATCCAACGGTATCAGGTACCAAGTACCACAAGTGTCCATTGCATACGTATCCTCACCATATGACGTAGAGTTCTATGATCGTGAGCAACGACTGGATTAGAAGAAAGTTTACCGAACAATTTAAGTCTTCATTAAGTTGACTAATGAGATTTAGTTAAAGGAGTATTGTGGGAGATGTAAAATAGATGAGAAACGCAAGGAAATGGTACAGTTGCTCCAAGTGACAATAGGTAAAGATATAGGGCAGAAATATTTGTAATAGGATGATCTGTTACTGCACATATGATCACTGGGACCATAATTGAAAATCAATGGCTCAAGAAAGTGGCAGGACTGTGGCCTTCTCTACTAGGGAAACTATGGAAGAGCTCTCTTGGTGGGCAGCTCAAAGGTTAAAGGATATAAGGGATATTTTTATGCTCATCCTAAGAGATAGTGGTTGAAGCAAGAACACCAGAAAGAACTCTGATCTGTGAACTTTCATCAGGGACACCAAGATTAGTTTTCTTATCCAAAGCAAGAACACCAGAAAGAACTTCTGATCTGTGAACTTTCATCAGGGACACCAAGATTAGTTTTCTTATCCAAAGCAAGTATCTCATATCTGAAGAGAACAGCTATGTAAATAGTTACAAGTATCTCAACTGTGACCAAGGCAGTTGCAATGAGGAGGGTTACCACAACTACCAGGACCTCCACATTCATTTGTAGTCGTAAAACTCTAGCCCCACGACTACCAAGAGGACCTGTGTATTGTGGCAACAGCATATCAATTGCTCAATGTAGAATCGCTGATGATGTCTGCAAATGTAAAGGATATGGACACATCCTCAGAAAAGCATTTGGCAATTGTGAAATGCAGGAATTGCCTACAATCTGCATTCAAACAGGCTGAAGTTGTGGTCAAAAACCATGAAGACAAAGTATTGTTAACACCATAACTCATTGCTCCTGCTGATATCTTAAATTATTGGTAAAAGGCCTAAGGTCATTAATGCCTATAATATACCAAGATAGGTGCTTATGAATGCTCAATGATGCTGAAACATAGTGACTGGGCTAGTTGAAAGCATAGCCACAGTAGGTTGAGCAAAATTGACTGTTCACTTTGGGCCAAATTGCCTGATCAGTCTTGGGAATATTAGAAACAATTTTGGTAAGATGATCGTCAAGGCTTTGGCCAAGGAACTATATTTCAACTGCAGCAAGCCAAGCTGACTAAATTTTTCCCATTTAATTTTTCTGTAGCAATAGTGGGACTTCTAGGAGGAATGGGAATAACCACATGGGAGATGTGGATGAGGTGGTGGATGACAGAGTTGATGCATCAAGTAGCAGGTGGTGACAACTTTTTTCGTATCATTTATTTGTTTTTTAATTTTGGATTCAGAGGGAGCTCTACCTTAATAGATCTATCCCTCGAAAAATAGACGGCAGCTTACATCAACTATAGTCAAGGAGCAATGGTTGCCAAATTTCTCTGTGATGGAGTAGAAACTTGAGAAACATTGGATTGAAGCTTTGAGGTCTCAGGAAAGGAGACCGGAAACCACGCCTGACCGCATTGAAGTTCTCAGTTTAGCAAGGATGAGTCAATGATGAGAATGCTGAGTGGTGAATGAAAACAAACCATGACAACATTGATTCTAAGGAGGATACCGTGTTGATGATTGGTCGAAGTCCGACAGTGGTGAAGAATGGAGTGAAGTTGATGGTGAAGATAGTGCTCTCAGACATTGGTGGAGCAGGACAATGGACGAAAGCACTTCTCTCAGATGATAGCATAGCAGGACAAGCGACATGATGAAGAATATAATGGATCGATTATACTGGTGGAGATGATCAATGTGATTATGGACATATAGATTCAGTCGTATTTAGGAATAGGGATTCAATCTCTCTTGGCTCTTGGTGGAAAAATAGATGTACTTGTGCAATACAGGATGTGGGACATATTTGTACTGCAACAGTAAATCTTGCAATATGTCCCTTCGTACCCCATGTTTTGCCTCCATTCTTTTCCCAGTATGCCAACCCTAACCAAAAGCTTCCTTTTCCATTCCAGTGGAGCTACATATCTTGTAGAATGAAGATGGAAAATTTTCTGTATCTTGCATTAGATGAATGGTGAACATCTTGTTGTGTTTTCAATGGTCTTCCTGACTCTGGAACGAAATTTTTAATCAACCATGCGGAATAACATCAAATATGACCATTGCATGTTTTCTGAAGTTTATTTCCTTGGTACTACGTTAAGGGGATATTTTTTAATATTAAGTTTGGAAGTTCTGTTCTTGTGAGTTTTATTTTATTGAATAATTCTATTCCCCTTTTTGTAGGTTGCTCGAGGTGACAATAGTGGTGGAGCTTCCATTCCTATGCTGTTGAGAGTCCCTCGGCTCTTTGACCCTTGGGGTGGTTATGATATGATTGGGTTTGGGGACATTCTTTTTCCTGGTCTTCTTGTTTCACTTCTTCGCAGGTACAGATCTAAAATGTGCTTAATTACCCCTTAATTTTGGAAATAAATAGATAAAAAGTAGTTCTCCTAACTTTTTTATGTAATGAAGAGAATAGGTCAGAACTCATGTCAAGGACATTAGACATTTCCTGTAAACCAAGTACTAGTCACTTCAACTTTAGTTATTTGGCCTGTGATGGTACTCCATCATCAGGAATAACAAATGGAGCTCTTATAAACACATGAATGTTTGCTTGTGTGCATTCCTGATTTGATAAGGAGATATTGGTTAGAGAGTAAAGAGTTAGAAAATAGAGTACTAGCATTTCGCTGATATAAAATTTAAAACAGTCGGGAGCATTTTCTTGGACTATGAATGACTCTGAAAAATCATATGGACAACTTACTAAGTTTACTTACACTCTTTTCATCTTTGTTCATTTACAAGATAACATAGTTAGGCAGGCCTTCCATCTTATTAATTCCATCAGGGACACTCATCATAACCTTTTTACACTGCTACTATATACGTATATATGCCTTGTAGCATCAAGTTAGTGAACAAATAGCATGTAAACTTCATTTCTTTCTGCATTCACATCAGTAATGTAATGCTGGTCATTATGCTAGTAATAGGCCTGAATACTTGCTAATGTGAAACTGCATATGTTTGAAAAAAAAGTCCAATTTATAGAGTAATACTCATATCTCGTATTAAGTAGACTCTAGATTATGGGAAAAGGTCCAAGTTGCTGAGATATTAAAAATCTGTTCACAACTGTTTATAAGAATGTGTCATTTAATAACATTATGAACTCATTGCCTTTTCCATTATCTAAATGGAATGGAATTGAACAACAAACTGTTGGGGGTTGTCTGAATCCTTGGATTGTTCATTTCTTTTCCAATTAGGCTTATTCAGTTGTTTTCTTTTGACTTTTATCGGAATTTAGTTGGTTTTTACAAATCTTGTGTCAAAGTCATGTATTAGGCTGTAGTTTCCTTTTTTCAAAGATTCAAAGTGATGATCTTCATATACAAGAGGCTCTTGCAAGAGATACTTACACGATCTTTGTGGATCATCTCTCTATTATCTCTATCTTATTGATAATGCAATCTTTCTGATTATTTTTGAGTTGGTTGTCTCAGATTTGACAAAGATAACAAGAGAGGTTTAGTAAATGGATATTTTCTCTGGAGCACGGTTGGATATGGAGTTGGTAAGTACTTAAAATTTTCTCTGTCTCATTATTTGCTGTCTTCTCTCTCATTGCTTTTATTATGCTCTAAATATATTTTATTTTCTGCTCATATATAATAAGAGTTGGTTGAATTGTCTGTCTTAACTGAATAAATTTCTAGTTCCTGTTCTTTGTGAAGAACATGTATCATGAAATTGATTTGTGTTCAACTGCTTCTCAAGTCGGTGTTGGTTTTTATATTCCTGTTGCTTTTCCCTGTGTCTTCCATTTCCTCCATGTTTAAGTGGTTGTTAGTGGCACGCTTGGCTTTTTTCAGCTGTTTTCCAAACCAAACCAAAATTTTTGGCTTGTCATGAGATCATGCTGAACTTCCAAGGATAAGGCCAAACTAGATAACGATGGCTTTTTACTCTGACCTAACTTTTTCAGTCAGAACTATCGGCATTTAGGATGTTAGAATATGAAATAGCTTCCATATAGTAAATTCAGTTTTTCTTTTTTTGTGAGCTTCTATCCAAAAGATGCAATTCTTTATCCAAGCAGTTTTTATGAGAAAGGTAGGCGAAGGTCAATCTTGCTAAAATGCAATCATGTGATGGCATCAAATATGGACGTGCATCAGGGGTTAATTTACACTACTGGCAGTTGAACTACTTTTGATCAGGATCATCTCATTTACTATCAAACCAATGAGTTCATCTTTGGAGCAATATGAACATGTGTCGGGTTTAATTTACACTACTGGTATTTGAACTACTTCTGATCAGGATCATCTGATTTACTCTCAAACCAGTGGGTTCAACTTTAGAGCAGTCTCTAGTTAAATAATGTTACTTGAAGAAATGGTGTTGTGCGTGCAGTCGAAACCATAGCTCTAGAAACAGCTGGGACTGGCCTGTTAACAGGGCTTCAGCTTTCGTCCAATCTGGCTATAGCTTGGATTGGTGGCTCTCAAAAGTCAGATTAAATTGGTGTTCAACACTGTTAATATTGCTGTCCCTAATCCTGAACGTGGTAGCTACATTCCTCTGCCCTCAAAGTCGTGAAAAATCTTCATTCTGTCATTCTGTTGAAGCTACTTTATTATTTTAACAAAATATTCAAAATTTTATTGTTACTAATGAACAGAGGTCCAAGATGTAAACATTTTTAGTGCCTCTCAGCCTTAAAAATAAGCTCCATGGCAAATTGTGCTGGAGAGCTTTGGTTCTGCATGAAGAAGAATTATAAGTTCTTATATGTTTCTAATGCTGATGAATTCAGCATATTTGAGCCAGCCTTTCGATCATTAAACTGATTGATATATGAGCTGCACCTGGCTCGCAAGAAATTGCTTAAAATTCAATAATATGCTCTCATCTGACATATTCTTCCTCTTTCATATTCATTTGGGTTTTATGATCCGATTAAATCCCATATACTTGTATGACTCCTGATAGTTTTCCTGCAGTTTGGTTTATTGAAAGTTTATATCTCTTTGTTATGTTCACCTGACTACTTGTTACGATTTCATGGTCGTTTGGACACTGGCATGTACTTTTTATCATTTCTGATGGAGCTTTATATTCTTTTTGCAGGCCTATGTCTTACATACCTAGGCTTATACCTTATGAATGGTCATGGTCAACCTGCCCTTCTTTACCTTGTTCCTTGTACATTAGGTATCCAAATGCGCAATTTGCTCAACTCATGATGGCTTTCCACTTGACTGTTGATTAACGTGCCTGTTTTATTATTTGGGTCCAGGGCTCTCTATACTTTTGGCTTTGGCAAGAAGAGAATTGAAACACCTTTTAAAATATGGTAACGAGCCATCGTCCTCAGATGATTGTGCTGGGGAAGCTTGAATGTCTGTACCCCATAGAAGCACCTGCAAGAACGAGGTGGGATGAAAGCTGATTCATGTGTAAGCTTATTGGGTAATGATGATGATTTTTTTTCCCTTATGGACTTATTGTGCCATATATATTTCACTAATAAGGGAAAAGAGCACCAGGAATAGATGAATATTGGTCGTAAATATGCAGATTACTGTAAGATGCCATTGTAATTTCCATCCGGATGTATCAATCACAACGCAATTGTTATCACAATGATATTTGCCTCTTTATTTTTTCCTTCGATCTTTGTATTAATCACGTGTAACCCTGAAATCCCATCCCAAGAATAGATTATGCTGAAATCATACTGAGAACTGAAATTGGTATATGATTATATGATAGTTCCATGTTATCTTAATCTGTGAGCCTTTATCTATAAATGCATCAATTGTTGATCTGTGCAGGTCTTAATCTTGTTTTCTTTGCTCTGTTCGTATATTATGCTGCATAATCATGATGATGAATCTGGCTGTTCTGATATCTAGTAGTTTTTTTAACTTTTTCAATTCAATAACTATTTGAGTTTAATGATTTCTTATGAGTCTTTGATATTTGAAGAAGTTTTAAGATTGTTTAATATATTCTCTGAAGTTACTTGAAGGTGCAATGTAGATTCAATACAAAGAACTTTTTTCTACCTAATATTTAGAAACCTAATAAAACTTTGAAAAAAGAATATAATTTACGGATTAATCGAACATTTCTTCTTTTGAGTTTCCTTAATTTCTACCAAATATTTTTATTGATGCTAATAGTTTAGTAGGAAAACTTTATTACACAACTAATATTTATATCTATTTCCGGAGTTAAAAGTAAAGTCGGACAATCAAACGACGTGCCGGATCCAATCCAGTTTAGTCTATATGACGGTGTCTTCTCTTCCCAGGATAGGATTCAGCAGCCATCGTTTCTTAGGTCGATTAATAGTTTAACATTCTAGGTGTTAGGAGAAAGTCACTAATTACCTGAAGGTCAATTGGCATGAGAAAAATCAAATACTGTACGTCTCGGGGTTTTTGGTAATGCATCGGGAAGGGTGAGCAACCCCTCGTTGCCCTTTTAATACCAAATCTTTGATAAATTTTTGATACTGTTTCGTCGAGATAAGATCGTCAAATAAGTATCTCACATTGAAATTTGTTCTTCGGCTTTTCTAAGATTGAGATGAGTTTTATTGCGATTTTGAATAGTTGTGTCAATGGAACA
The DNA here is from genome assembly GCA_014182735.1 of Corymbia maculata. Lineage (NCBI taxonomy): Eukaryota > Viridiplantae > Streptophyta > Magnoliopsida > Myrtales > Myrtaceae > Corymbia > Corymbia maculata. The sequence goes on from CM024689.1 coordinate 20,006,093, forward strand.
CAAGGGATAGATATGCTTCAACGTGGTTTAATAAACGAAGAAGCCTGATGGCATACAAGAATTTTGTCGAAATTTAATCGATGATGAGATATATGAAACTATGACTAAAGTATGAGAATTGAAAGATATTTAAATCATGGAAAAGAAAAATTAAGATAAATTTACATAACATTATGTCATTGATTGATTGGGGGCTTTACAAAGAATATGGTGTGGCTATTTAAAGCATATAATCAATGGTTTTAATTACACCTTTAGAATTCAAATAAACAAATAGCTTTTTAATGGTGGTTATGAGAAGTTGCCTTATTCATTAAATCCTACTATCACGAACAATTATCCACAAAAAAATTATAAAAAAACTGTAAAATAGCGGCAATGAATAAATCCTACCAATGGTTATGTTTGTATGTCAATTGCTTGCTATCGATGATCGTTGATCAGTTTTTGAGTCTTGAAGGATCTTATCGATAACTTTAACATTGTGTTGTCAATGACTTTACTAGCGAGTTGTTGATGCTCTTCAAGTTGTCAATTGTTCCGTTCATTGATGACTTTTATTGTTCACAAAATTTTCTCTCATTGAGTCTATCACTTATCGAAAATAACCAAAATTGTCATTTTTTGGTAAAAATGTATGCCCCCTTTAAAAGAATTGAATGATTCATGAACTATTTGATCTTTTGAATTAGATAATCAAGAGTCAAGTGCTCCATTGTCATTGAAAAATTCGATTTTTCCTTACTAAATTTCATCATGGTTAGATTCATCATCTGACACATTTTTCCACAAGTCACATTTTGTGTAAATTCTTTGTGTGTCTATCTTTGTCCTTAATAGTTGCCCATACTTAGACACTTGCATTGCCAACTAAAATAAATAAACAAAATTTTGGCTTTCAAAATTTTCTCTTAAATTAAATTTCAATCCATGACAAGCCAAATTTGTCAATTTTTTTCTAGCCATTTTGAGTTGAGCAACAAACTGATCAGCCAACTCGTTATTGAATTGATAGTGTAGCCAAATCAACAATCTCATTTATCATTTTATAAAATTGAGAATGAAATTGTGTCTCAATCTCTACCTAATTATACATTATATTGGGTGGCAAATTAGTGAATCGGTTAAAAGCAATTTTCAATAAAGACAAAGGAAATAACCTAAGTTTTAAAACTTTACTAGATTGGGCTATAAATCAACCAATGTGTTCAATAGTCGATTATTCATCTTCATTAGCAAAAATGGCAAATTCAAGGATTTTAAAGCCTCTTGGAAAAGGCTGATTATCAAACCAATATAAAATGTGGTTTCTTGCAAATATGAATGATAACACTCTTGTCTAACTCCGATTGTTGTTGAACTTTATCGACAAATTGTGCTGGATTCAATTGTAGATTTGGTTGGCCATTTTCCCTTTTAAGTGGTAATATTAGTCATTATCAAACATTAATCAGCATGTTAGGTATAATTGGAATATTCACATTGGGTGCACCTAGCCTTACATTTTTAATATGTGGCAATTGATTGACTTGTTGAATAGTTTGATTTGCCAAATTATTGTCACCAATTTGGTTATTTTGACAAGTAACAGCATGAATATTCTCATTATAGTGACCTCGATTAGAAGATTCAAGCCTTTGAATAATTTTTATGGGGGGATTGATTACTCTAACCAATATAATTGGCATCAATAAGTGAAGGACTATAAACATGCGTTGTTACCACTGGATTGGATAGTAATGGTTGATTGGACGAGCTTGGCCTTGAAAAAACTTCATTCACTTCACTGCTCTATGAACAATCTCTTCAAAGCAGTCAACATATGAGGATTTGGTGAAACTTCTCTCAACTGTTTTTTAATGAGACGTTGAGCATGGTTTGCCCTACGTGTTGGCCTTCTTCTGCCGTTCGATTGACAGTTGAAGATTTGGAATGTGCTGTTAAGAAAACCTCCTAAGATATTTTGAAGTAGACAAAACAATTCATGAGTCCTTACAAGCTTAATATATACAAGTGTTGTTTATGCCTCAAATAATATTTGCATTAAATAAACTTAGGTGTACAAAGTAAAAAGATTCAAAATAGCTTGAAGGACCAATATGAACAAGTCTAGAAGAATGAGCAGTTCATAAAGATTTGGAGATTCCAAAGTAAACATTCTAAAAGATCTACATTACCATTGTACTCGAAGTACTTAATGAAATGCAATTGGATATAACCAAGAAACCTGATATAACTAGAGTTTGATATCACTAGAAACCTTATATAAGCAATAGTCTGATATCACCAAGAAGCTAGATATAACCATGGACTGCTCATATAAGTAGAGTGATTACACTACCTAGGACAAAAATCTTGTTATGAACTCTAAGATTAATATTTTGAGATAAGTTATCTCATCTTTTGACAGCTAGAGATTTGGTGTGGATTCCTAATTAAAAAAAAATGATTGACCTTCTATTGTATTGTGGAAGACATCAATTTACATGTGATATCTTGGTTGATTGACAATCACCCTAAATATGAGTTACTTTCTATAGCCAAGCTACTTTATTTTTGAAAACCAAAATATTGATTGTAGAGAACTCAAATTCATTGACTTCAATGGCTAGATCGATCTTCCTAATAATTGTCCAAATCAATAGTTTGGAGATTGATTCTCTTGAAGATTGTCCAAATGGAAAGATTGAATGTTGAGGAGTCTATAGAAGTAGATCGACAAGACGCCAAAGAGATAGGGAAATCCAAAGCACAATAATCCAAATACAGAGAAAGTTTTACATTATTGCATTGTCTTTTCAAGCATACTAAAATTGTAATCTCTTGAAAAGTGTTATTGATGTTATAGTTTGTGCTTTTGCTTGGATATAAGTAGAACTAGCTTTAGGAAATAGTTCTTGGGTATAAGTGACACGTTCAACTTAACTAAAGATTACTAGGAGTTCAATCGAGAGGCTATTAATATGGGAGAATGGACGTAGGTTTAACTAAGCCAAAATACTATGAACCTCTAAGTGCATCTCTATCTATCTTTTTGCTTATATTCATTATTGCTTGATAGATGCATACTATGCCACTTGATATAACTTGTTCATGCGTATATCAATGGTCTGTTTATATCCAATATTACACTTATATCAAACTTAATACTTTAAATTCCACTATATATAATCAAGTCTCTTCAAATAACCAACTTATCCTCCTCTAGGTGATACTATTAGCCAACTCATTCCATTCATCTTACATGTTGTTTAGGTTCCTTGGTTAATGGCAGAAAGAACAAGAGCAGTCATGTTATCATTGAGGCTTTCTGATAAGGAGATTTTTGGGTATGAGCTTACTTAGTTGTTTATTTCCAAGGTATATATGACTGACATGAGTTTGCAAGTTGGACATGCACATATTCTTCTTGATGGAGTTGAGAATAATAATGTAGAAGACAATTTTGAGGAATTTCTGTATAATTTGATACATTCATAATGAGGATTACATCAGCATATTTATAGGCATTATGAGATGACTATTGAATGTAATATATTAATTAAAGATATGCACTATCAAATGAGATATATACATAATCTTGAGAGATATTTATAATCAAGTAGATCTTCCAATATCGCGAACATCACCCTTCAAACGTAAGGTGAATTGAAATAAATTAACTTGAGTTTGAAAAAATAATCCGAACAATAGCACAAAATCTTCGATGAAAATGAACTCAATAGATCCTAGGCAAGGTAGGGTGTAGTGGTGCATGTAATGACTTTAGCTTTCATTGACAAGAAGAAGTCAATATGTTGATTGCCTAATGGCGGGAATCTAGTGGTGGAGTCAATTTCTTGAAATGAGAAGCAAAAAGTCAAGAATCTGAGGTATTGGAGCCTAGCAATATGCGTCCTTTGTGGTCAACTTTGCTATCGGATAGTAACTTAAACATGGCCAATATGGTTGGTGGGATTACTACAGGCAAAATAAGTCAAGCTTTGCTAAGGAAAAGTTAATGTGCGAAGATGCGTTTTTGCGGTGAAGAATACCTCAAAAAAATTAAACTCAAATATAGGGACACATTAGAGATGTCATAACACAACCACCATGGCACTTACTCAAATAGGAATGATGCACTTGGGTAAACATTGTCAAGTGGTAGGGATGGATTTATTTACTTGGGATGCTTGGGTGCACCGTTGAGAATGATAAAGTGAAAAATAGAATTGGGACATTTTGAGGTGCATTGGGCACATTAGGATTGCCTCAAGAAATGAAGCTCTAATACCAAGTTGAGAATAATAATGCAAAAAACAAAATTGAGAAATTTTTGTATAATTTGATATATTTTATAGGTGGGAAAATTGTCTAAAAAGTCCTAAACTTATTTCACTTTTGTCAATTTAGTCCTAAATTTTTCAATTTTGCCAATTTAGTTTTGAACATTTTTATTTTTTATCAATTGAGTTTATCCGGCTAATTTTGGCTGTAAATTGCTGATGTGGATGTCGGCAATGCCATGTAGAATTGTAAGTACTGACGTGAACATTTTTTAATAATATTTTAATTTTTTTAAAATTTTTCTTTTTTGTTTTACCGGTGGCTAGTCATTGGCCATGTTGGGCTGATTGCCCTCATTGGCCATAGGTGAGGTGTGTCTTGAGCAAGGGTCACGCTAGGGTGGCCTCACAAGGCCAGATCAGGCGAGGTTGGCCATTGCCTAGGCTAAGGCGGCCTTGCCTAGCGTCACTTTTTAGCATCCATATCAGCGATTTTCAATCAAAATTATACATATGAACTCAATTAGCAAGAAGTAAAAATTTTAGTATTAAATTAACAAAATTAAAATGTTTATGACCGAATTAGTAAAAATGCAATGAATTTAGGACTTTTTGGACATTTTTTTCATTTATAGGCTTTATGAGATGACTATTGAAGGTAATATATTAAACAAGAATATGCATTGCCAAATGAGATATATACATAATCTTGAAAGATATTGATAATCTAATAGCCATCCTAATTTTGCTAATAGGTGTATTATAGAAACTTTGATGACCTAATTTAACATAGGCATACATACATACATACATACATACATACATACATACATACATACATATAGATGGAGATGATATATATTTTGATAATATGTCGTTGATTTCTATTTGAGATTGTACACTTTGAGTGGAAGGGTAGCAACGTTATTCCCCATTCTTTTATCTATAGAAGAAATCTAGTAGTGTTTGGTTTTCTTTTTGAACATGAGTTGCCCATGGTGGGCTCAAGTCAAAGTTGTTGACTTGGGTGTGCACATATGTAAAAAGCAAAAGTTTCTTCAGCATATAGAGAAGAGAGCATCGTGCAAGAATAGAAGCGAATCCAAGAAACTGCAGTTGTTGTACGGAGTATACAAGAAAGAACGGAGTTCTTGTTGTTCGTATGTATGTGAGCGAATTGTTGTGGCTTAAACACTCAGTAAATTTGTGCTATGAGTTTACATTATTTATTTCTAAATACTTTGGGTTTGGGTTTAAATCTAGGTGTGGAAAACACTCGACCGTGTGAGTAATTGTAAATTTGATTATCTGATTTGGTAGATTATTTGTTGCTGGCTCTTCTCGTGGATGTAGGTATCGATACTCAAACCGAACCACGTAAATTTCAGGTGTCCTTATTATTTCTCATTTAAGTCTCTAGTATTTTCATATTGACATAAAGTACAAGATCCTGTCGTTTTTGCATATTATTATATTTTCTACGGTTTGAGTTCATTTCCTCATTGTTTGTTCTTGATCCTGTCCTATTTCATGATAAGTTAGGATGTGCTGTAGTATCTTTCAATTTATAAGGTGCATATGTTTTAACTTGTCGATTCGAAATCATCCAATGATAAATTCTCCAAAAGTCATCTTATAAGCTAGTGATCCAATCCCACTATTATGGTTGGTGGCTAATTCATGGCCAACATCTCAGCTAGTTAGTTCATGACCGGTTGGTCGGTTGGACCATGATCGATTTTGATTTCTTACCAATGAATCGATCCATCCCATGGTTAATGGTTCATGGTTGACCTCTGTAGGATCTTATGGTCAATCTTCACAAGGTCGGAATTGAAAGTGTTACAATTAAGTTGATTGAGCCAGGTGTGTGAACCAGCCACAGAGGACCAATTTAGTGATGATATTTGCTCTTTCCTTTTTGTCATTCGTGTTGTCTAGCCATGTCATAAGCCAGTCACATGTTGGAGCTCATTTGTCATCAGTATCGTGTCCCATAAGCATACTTGTTTGATCTTGAACTCTTTTTCCTAGGGGCAAGGGCCATTGCGGCGTCGGGGTGTTTCGGGATTTGCTTCGTCTGAACCAGTTGGAATCATTCTGATAATAATCAATTTGATCTGTTTCACCGATAAACGAGCCTCTTTAATTCGATATCCAGTGATGCAGATGATCTCGGCTGAACAGGCGGAAGCTTTGGCTTTGGTTGAAACCCTAAATTTTCTTCTTCTGACAGCGCGAACGGAAGACGCCGTTTTACTTGAGTCAGACTGTGCGGTACTGTTGGGAACTCTTCAAGGTATAGATCAGTTCACGTGGGAGGCAGAAGTGGTGCAAAAACTTAATCACGGGCTTCAAGAATCTGACTTTGGCCCATTATAGTAGAGACTCAAACAAGGTAGCAGAGTGGACTATAGAAGTCTGTCGGCAAGCATCCTTAACTCATAATTGGTTGTCTAATCCTCTCTTGCCCTTTGGACTTTACTGTGTTCAGAATCTCGTTTTATGTATTCGAACTCGTTGAGATAGTAATGCAATTCAAATTTCTGACACTAAAAGAAAGCGAAAGAAAAAAACCTCGGCATCCAGCACATTTCGTCGGCTGGACAGCAGGCTTTGAGTCCTTATTTGGCTTTTTTGAAGGTCCTGGGGCATCGATTTTACGTTATTGCATCATTTTCAAGTCAAACTAGCCTTTTAAGCCATACCGTAATCAAAATTAGCACTATTTTGATAAATTTATAATTAATCGGCATATTTTATTATGGTCTAGATATTTGATCAGATTATCTCAAATACAAATGAAATAACAAAAAGATTGATAGCTAAAAGGGCCAAAAAATCCGAACTTGAACTTAGTAGTAAATTGCATGTTTAGGCCTAGCTTAATTAGGGCCTAACTGTTGCTTATTTTCATTAGAAATTATATGCACTCTTTGCCCGACTTATATCCAATCTTACTTTTCGCACTTTAATGGCTTTATTATGATGGTGGTTTATTTGTTGTAATGTTATAATTGTTTCTGTGGTTGTTGATATATTTAAATTTTGTTCTATTCGTTTCATGGAAAATAATTTCCAAATTTTCGGAATTTTTCGGCGTTTGTTTCACAGAAAATGAACTAGTTGGAGAAAACATTTTCCATCATTAGAAAAAAAAAAAAGGTCTTATAAATTAGGTGAAAATGTTTTCCACTTTTCAAATGGGGAAAACATTTTCCATAACTTCTTTCACCAAATATACATTTCTTTTATTTTTTTAAAAAATCAAATTTTTAATTATTTTTTTCTTTTCTTCTTCTTTGGCTGGTCGTTGGTTGCCGCCTCGAGCCTCGCTTGATCTGGTGAAGTCAAGCTCACCTAAGCCTATGAGTTTTGGGAGAGGCCTTGCCCAAGGTCGCCAAAGACTCACCAACCTTTGGCAACCTTCGGCGAGGCCCGGGCTTGCTCGATTGATTGAGGCAAACTTGAGCTCACCAAGATTTGGTGAGTCGTGAGCTAGCCGACCTTGGCAGAGCTTGGGCTTGCCTATATCGATCGAGTCTCGAGCTCGTCGATTTGCACCTTGGTCGGTCACCGAGTTGCCGGCTGTCACAACACATGCAGCTAGTGGAGGAAGGAGTCATGAAACATGTAGCAAAGGAGGAGGAAGGGAAAAAGAAAAAAAAAAGAAAATATTAAAAAAATTCCATTTATTAAAATTAAATTTAATTAAAAATTCGATTCTATAAAAATATTTAAAATTTTAAAAAAGTAAAATATTCCATTTTTTTTTGTTAATTTTCCCTAGAAAATAAAATTAGAGATTGAATGGTAGAAAATAATTTTCATTTCATTTTTAGGATTTAATTGAACATTAGAAAATATTGTTATTTTTTAGGAAAATGGCTTCTTGGAAAATATTTTCTAGAAATACCATATTTTCCGTGAAATGAAGGGAGCCTAAGATGTGCGCATTTAGGAATGCTAAATTGAAAAGATCATATGAAAGGTTTTTGAATAAAAAAAATATATCCATTTTGGGCATTAGATAAATCTCAAGTGTAATTAAGTCTTTAGGCCCTAACCTTTAGTTTGCAAGAGTAAAACATCCTTCTACATTTTACTTGACCTCTAATTAGTCTCTAATAGGCTTATGGCGACTACTTGAAATTAAAACAAATTTTCATAACCCATTGGTGGGTAGTCGAGATGGTTTGCACCTTACTACCTCATCGCTGGGGAATGGGTTCAAATCTCTGGTTGGTAGCATCTTAAGTGGGGAGCCTTGGTGGTGGGGCCTTGCGCTAGCTCCCCTCCAAATATAGTCGGTGGTTGACGTTGGGGCCTGTCGGGCCCGACGGTGACCGTGAGCACCCGTAAGGTTGTGTCAAGTTGGATCCTGGATATTCATAATTAATTGAGAAAATCAAATTATGTCAAGTAGGTTTGGGAGAGCCCATGCCATAACCATCACCTCGGAAAATGGGCCGTTTGTGTCCACTTGACAATCCGTTAAACTATCTTGGAGAATTCTAACAAATTCATCTCGGCAGGGTCACTGGGGATGGTTGTCGAGTGATCTGAGAACATTATGCTTATAAATGAAGAGACGGCCCATTACTAACCACAAAGTGAGAACAGAGATAAGCTTAGTGATCACCAAGCAAGACTTTTTTCCTTTTTAGAGTAAATAGTTGCTCATACTGGAGATTTTGATGCTGTATTACAGTGCCTTTTCAAGAACCAATGAAGAGAAGGATCAGAGAATTTGACAGTTGACTAGCAATGTGGAAGAGTCTTGCTTCCATAATTTACCTTTTGGTTACTTGGATGTGCTACTTGTTTATTTCAATGGTCACATAGGATTGTCAATTTATTAAAAAATTATCCATATTAGTGCCGATTATGTCATATAGGATGCTGACGTCTACGTAAGCATATTCTGATTAAAATTAGTCAAATAGTTTCAATTGACAAAAAGTGAAAATATTTATGACTCAATTAACAAAATTGAATGGTTTAAGACTGAATTGATGAAAATGCTATAGATTTAGGGTTTTTTGAATAATTTTCCTTCCTTTAATGACATACCTTTCTGTTACTTGTAGGTGCTACTCGTTGATCTGAATAGTGAATCTCACTAACATTCCGCTGGGGAATATGTCGGACCTTCCAAAGTACAAGATGACCGGCAATCTAGTTTTCAAACCACATCTTTCATCTAGTTTTCGCTAAATGTCCGTAGTTTCTCACTGATCGGATAACGGCAATTTATGGATTTGTTCCCTGGCGATGGATCTGCTCAAGGAGATGGAGCACACAAATTAGTGTCGCTCTTTGCAAAATGAATGGGAAAGACAGATTTTCTCAACTCTGAACAATGACTTACCGTCTATTTCCCTCCAACATAGCGTCTCGATCAAATCCACGTCAATGGACGAGTGACCATCGGTGTTAGAAGACGAGGACCTGATCATGGGCTCGACGGCCTTGAGAGGAGGCTGCTCCTGTTAGGCTAGCTCGTCGCAAGGGCCTCGCCGACATCAACAAAATCTGAGTTGGGCAAACTGAGGCATGTTTGCTGTTTTATTGAGATAAATTTGACTTGGACGAGGTTCGTTCTTTGACACCACCAAAGTGAGAAGTGAGAAGTGAGCCACAACTACATGAGGACGCTCTCCTTTGCCCGCTTGCGGAGCGGGCTGTCAACCTTCGCCTATAGAGTAGAGTGGGGCGGCGGCACCACTATTTGAGCAAATTACTAAAAAAGTTATAAACCTATTATAATTGTGCTAATTTAGTTATGAACTTTTTTTTTTTACTAATTGAGTTTTAAACATTTTATAATCGCACCAATTCAGTCTATTGGGCCAAATTTGGCCGGTTGGTGCTGACATAGACATTAGCCGTGCCGCCCAACCAATGCTCATGTGAATAATTTTTAATAATATATTATTTTTTCGAATTTTTTTATTTTTCTTTCTCTTTTTTCTTTCTCCTTCCTCCTCCTTCCTATTGAGGGGACCTTGTCATTGTTGGGCGAGCTTGTCCTCACCCATTGGTGAGGCTCCACCTAGGTCGAGCTTGTGCCCTCACCTTAGCAATGGCAAGGTGAGCTCACACTTGCCCATCTCGCCATTGACCCACAAGATCACCTTAGTTTGATAAATGCACAGAGGAAGAAGGAGGAAGGAGGAAGGAGGAAAAAAAAAGAAAAAAAGAAAAATTAATATAAAAATTCGAAAAAATAAAATATTATTAAAAAATTATTGATGTTAGCGTCGGCCATATGGTTGACATTGGTAGACGTACACGTCAGTACCGGCTTGCCTAATCTGGTTGGATGGATTGAATTGGCATAATTGCAAAATATTTAGGATTCAATTGACAAAAAAAATTAACACAAAATTGGTACAATTATAATAGGTTTAGAACTTTTTTGATAATTCCCCCTTACTCCAACCCCACTTTCCCCAAACGCGTGTGCTCTCTCCTTTACTTTTCTAAATTTATAGCTTTATTCCCACATGCATTGCCTATTTTGGCATCACATTAGCGCTAAAGTGTCTAATCGGTGATTTTGTTATTCAAAATAGAAGGAATCATGAAAGTACTTATTCAATTTTTTTTAACTTAATTGCACAATTTGAAAGTTTTAGACAATTTAATTGCATTTTCTTGATGAATATTTGGATTTTTGGTGACTTACCTCTCTCATATATTCATATCAAGGAAACATTCAAATCGATAGGCAACGTTTAAGGCGTAATACTAAATAAACTATCAACATTACTTATAAGAGATTTTGTTTTTTCCTGGTTGAGGCCTTACGTCGTTTTTGTCATGTTACATCACCAAATAAAATTTTCAATAAGTTGATTTTCAAAATTTGTTCTACGCTTGGGTCTTCAACTAATACTATCCAATTTCCACTTACAATTGGCTATTTAGAATTACAATCCCAGTAATAAAGCGGAAATTTGTAAACAATAACACTCGCAAACATGTAAGTAGGCGCCACACGCATAGAGTATAACTGAGAAAACTCTCAACTTCATGATATCTGTAAAGAGCCAATTGCCTTAAAAGTAAAATATAACAAATATATAGGTTTTAAGCCCTAATGAATTCCATAAATATCTTGAAAATAAATGAAGGAACAAGATAATTCGTAAAAAGAAAATAATGCGTTTGTTTGGAGTAAAATCATTTGCACGAAAATATTTGTAGACTTTTCATTTGTTTGGATACCAGGAGATGAATCGATCAACAAAAAATATTTTTCATTCATTGAAATTGTGATGGTAAGATTTTGGAAAATGAATTCCCCTCCCATGAAAGGGGAAATCAAAACACTGTGGTGTTACCGATGCAACACTCGCGAGCACCCATATCTCTCTCTTCATTTTCATACTCACAACCAAATCAGGAAAAATCAATGGCTTTTTCTTAAAAGTGAATTTTGAGTAAAATCATTTCCTTCAAATTAAATTTTTCATGAGAGAAATACACTCTAATATGGCATTTAAAGCAACCTAAAAGGTAAATTGGATCCAGGAGGTAAGGAAAATCCACCTTAATGTTGGTGGTTATCTAATTGAAAACACAACCTCTTAGTTATGTGAAGTCATTCCTTAATCATGAAAACTCTGTTCGGTAGATAGGAGGTTGGAATTTAAATGGAGGGATTTAAATAACTTTGAGATAAAATAAGAAAATAAGAGGGATTTGTTCGGATATTATCGAGAGAAGGAATGGAGAGAATTGCAATATGCCTTCAGGGGCCTTTTATGTGTTTATATATTGAAAAATGGGAAAATTACCCAATGAGTGTAAGAATACCAATTTAATCCCAATTCTTCGATTTTGTCAATTTAATTTTGAACATTTTGTCAATTTAGTCATTTAACGTTGGCCGGTATAATTAACTAAATTGATAAAATTGAAAACTAAATTGACAAAACTAAAAACTGCATCACTGAATTGGCACATGCATGATAGGTTTAGTTTCCCCAATTAAAATTTTGTTTGTTAGAAGAATCAATCCCTATGAATCCTTCCATATACCGACAGATCCGGAGGGTTTTAAAGATCACATAAATTTAGAATATTCCAAATCCCCTCCTAGTCATTCCTAATCATTTCTCCCTTCTCTCTCCATCTGCTTCCTTCCTAACACGACAACAACCCCTTCAAAGTCTTCTCTCTTCCTTCCTTCCTAATCATCTCTACAGAACATAATGGGAGCATTCCCCTGCTCCACCCTCACTCGAAATGAACTAAACTATGAGTATTGAAAATTTTAAAACTTATCACGAAATTACAATCGAGTCCTAAAACTTTCAAAAGATGCAATCAAGTTTTCAAATTTATCACGAAAGTACAATCAAATGCTAAAACTTTCAAAAAGTTCAATTAAATTCTAAAACTTGTCAAATTGATCAAATCAATTCCTCTCGTTAACAGCACTTTAAAAAAATTTTAGGACTCGTTCGCACTTTTATGACAAGTTCTAGAACTTGATTGAATTCTTTGAAAGTTTTATGATCCGATTGTATTTTCATGACAAGTTTTAGGATTTAATTACATTTTTTGAAAGTTTTAGCACTTGATTGCACTTTTGTGACAAGTTTTAGGACTTTCTAGTATATTTATCCTAAATGAACTCGAAACTTTAATCATTTGATCCCGGATCACACGTATATGACCAATCCATACAATCCATCGGATCACATGAACTCACGTCAGGACCTTGCATTTGGCCCGTGTGATGTCGGGTCACATGCAAGAACTATAGACACCTCTTTTTCTACGGGACAGCAAGAAACGACCGGCGGCACCGCCAATTCATTGGAGCCTCATGGGATTCGCTTTCGGACAACAGAAGACCGGGACAGCTATGCAATACACGACCTGTGCAGAGCAGCAACAGAAGCACGAGGAGACGAAGAAGACGAAGAAAAGAACAATCTTTCATCTATTGAGATGATTCAGTAGGAGGAAAACAAGTGAAATGTCAAAACGCATTGCCCCATAAGGAAAGGATGTTCAGACTAATAATTGCTAATATGGTTCCATTCGATGCGGTACTGGGGTCTTGATCACCTGCAGTATCTGCACCACTTCGGCCATGGACGGCCTGCTCGACGGCACCTGAGAGGTGCACACCAGCGCCAACTTCAGTACCGGCAAGACCTCGTCGTCTGGGTACTCGGTCAGGCTCGGATCCACGCAATCCAACGCGTTGCCCTGCTCAAGCAAGACCCTGACGTGGTCGCTCAGGATCACCACGTTGTCTTCGCCGTACTCCACCGGTCTCCTCCCGGTCACGAGCTCGAGTATCAGGATCCCGAAGCCATAGACATCGCACTTCTCGTTGACCCTCAAGCTCTGGCAAGCCAGTTCCGGCGCCACGTACCCTGGCGCGCTCTGGAACCTGTTGCTCATCACGTGCCTGTCCAGCTTGGTGAGGAGCCTCGCCAGCCCGAAATCCGATATCTTGGGATTATTGTTTTCGTCGAGCAAGATGTTGCTGGGCTTGATGTTGTAGTGGATGATCGGCGGGTGGAAAGTATGGTGCAGGTGCGCGAGTCCCTTTCCAACGCCTAGCGCAATTTTGAATCGGGTTGCCCAAGAAAGCGGCGGCGAAGAAGGAAGCCTCTCGTGGAGCTTGGAGTGCAGACTGCCGTTCGGCGCGTATTCTGTCACGATGAGCTGCAGCTGCGGAGTCCACCAATATCCGATCAGCGCGTTCAGGTTGGGATGCCTAGCTCTTCCTAGGACGCGTACTTCCTGATCAAAATCTTCCTGATACTGGACTATGTTCGAGGTGATGAGCCTTTTTACGGCCACCATCCTTCCTTGGACGCCGAACGGGACCTTGAACACAGTTCCGAACACTCCCTCGCCAATCTCGGAAGCTTTGTTGAGCAAGGCATGGGGGTTGTTCAGGCTAATGTCCGGGCATACCTTCGAGTCGAACAGGATGAGCTTTCCCATAGCCAGGCTGCCAGATCTTGAAGAGCTCGAGCACATGCTTTCCAATGCGGTATCGATGAATGCAAGCCTTCTTCGGGCAGAAACGTTTAGCAGGCTAATGACTATCACTCCGCACACAATGAGAAAGGCTGCTGAGATCGCGACAATAGCTGAAACAGAGAGGAACATGTGGTTGTGACTGGAACCTTCGTTTCTATGCTTATGGCGATCTCCCTGGCCATTGCCGTAAGCATACGGGTCAAGGACTAGGGGCTTTGGGACGTTCATCACGCACGGACCTTTCAATATCGGCGAGCAAATCCCCATGTTCCCTTGAATAGCACTTTGATCCAAACTGGGGAATATGCCCCCAGCAGGAAGCCTTCCTACGAGCCGATTGTGGGATATATTCACGGCTAGGAGATCTTCTAACTTCCCGAGTTCTTGCGGTATTTCGCCACTCAGCTCGTTGAACTCCAGCTTAAGAATCTTGAGATGGCTCAACATCGAGACCGATTTCGGGATGGGACTGCTCAAATTGTTATGAGACAAGCTCCTGCAGCAAGGCCAATGATAGCATCACATCGACGCGCAAACAACCATAATGAAATGAAACGCAAAATCTAAAGTGCACAGTTCATGTTCAGTGGAAAGTAACTGTACTTACAGCAAGTACAGAGACGAGCAGTTTCCAATTTCTTCTGGGATTGGGCCGGTTAATGCGTTGCCGTCTAATTGAAGAATGGCCAAACTACCTGAATCACATATATCTCCAGGGACCGAGCCATACAAGCCGTTGTTGCGGAAATCCAGCACCGTGAGGTTCTGGAAGTACCCGAGCTCGGGGGGCATTCTCGAACTCAGGCCATTCCACGAAAGGTTTAAGTACCTCAGGTTGGATAGGAGACCCATCTCGGCCGGAATAACTCCGGTCAGATTGTTTCTTGACAAATCCAGAGTCTGGAGAGATTGGAAGAGCCTACTTGAACCCGGTGGAATGGGACCGACCAGCTTGTTATTCGCGAAATCGACTTCCTCCAATCCGAGATTGAACAATTCCCCCGTCACACTACCCGTTATGCTATTATCCCTCAGCCTTATGACCGTTAGCTTGGAACAGTAGGCAAGAGACAAGGGAATGCTTCCAGATAGCCCATTGTCAGATAAGCTAAGGTACCTCAAAGATTGCAGGTTCCCTACTGACGCCGGGATGCTTCCGGTGAACTCATTGCCCGAGAAGTCCAAGTATTGAAGGCTGCTTATATTACCGATCCAATCGGGGAAATCACCAGTCAGCATGTTATTTGCTAAGCTGAGAGAAACCAGGGAGTATAGATTCCGGAGCGACGCCGGCAGTGCCCCTGTGAGGAGATTGTCGCCGAAATCCAATGCGGCCAAATGCGGGCACAGTCCTATATCCCCCGGTAGCTGACCTTCGAAATGGTTCCTCCGCAAGCAGAGCTCTTTCAGGTTGTGTACCGCCGATACCCCCGCTGGGATTGGCCCAGAGAGCATGTTGTTCGAGAGATCCAATACCCGGAGTCTTTGCAGAGTCCAGATTCCAGAGGCGAAATTCGGGTTGCCGGAGAATTTGTTGCCAGAGAGGTTGAGGTTGTTCAGGAAAATGCATTTGGCCAAACTACTGGGAAGCGGCCCCTCGAACCTGTTCCGAGCTAAAGAAACGAGGTGGAGCGAGGAGCAGCTGTCGAAGAGGCCGTCGGGAAGCGGCCCTGAGAACGAGTTCTCGGAGAGATCGAGGAATCTGATCGAGCTCATGTTCACGAGGGAAGTGGGGAACGGACCTGAAAGGCCATTGCGGCTGAGGTTTAGCCGTTGGAGGCCGCTCGGGAGGGAGAGCTGCGGGCTGATGCTGCCGGTGAAGTTGTTGCGCGACAACGACAGCACCTTGAGACGGTCCAACTTCTCCAGACCTCTTCCGATCTTCCCCGACAGGCCTAACCCGTCGAGCGACACCTCGGCGACTCGACTGGTGACAGGGTCACATTGCACGTATCTCCAGGAGCACGGCGAGGCGTCGTCTTCGCTCCACGAGACGAGGGACGACGAGGGGTCGGAGAGGTCCGACTTGAAGACGATCAACCCCAGCACGTCATCGTTCAGCTGAACAGAGATGCTGTCGTCGCTGTATGCCGTCGCCATTAACGAGACCAGCAAATACAGCACGAGATGGCGAAATCCCATCGTCCGGATTGCCATACTCTCACCTTCTCTTCGTCTCTCTTTCTTCCTTCTTCTGGTTATCAAGTTGGCTTCAGCTCGACCGAGAAAGCATAGTAGCTCATGTGATGCAGCAGCACTCGAGAACCAAGTGTTGAGGATGGAACAAAAAAACGATATTACTGTGCTCACAGAGAGAGAGAGAGAGAGAGAGAGAGAGAGAGAGAGAGTATAATAAGGGGTCGGTAAAGTCCAAGTTTGGAAGGAATGAGCAGCGTTCATCAATCAAATTATGAAGACGACCGATGCATAATTTTTTTTTTTCTTTTTTTTTTTTCCTTTTTGGACCAAATAAATTTCGGACCAAACCCGTATTTAGTGATATTTTTTTTGTCTGTCGTACCGAGTTATTCAAATATCAAATTATTTACAACTTTCACCATAGCTATCTATCTAACCCTATACCATAGACATGATGTTTGAAAGACAAACAAACAAATAAAGCAATGACAAGTGAAGGATATTTTGTTTGCAAAGTTACTACACTGCATTTGAAAAACCATCAAATAAAGAAAGTTGCGTCCTTGATAAATAGTTCAGGCTTTATTTTCCAAATCAATCATAATGGATTTAAAAAATAAAGGGACTAAAATATACAGATCTTAAATGGGTCTTGTGTGAACCCAATTACAACTTACTCTCTCTTTCCCTCTTTAGCCTTACAAAAATATTTTTTATAAAAAATTAAAATTATATTTAATTTTTTTTTTTTTCCTTTTTCTATCCTTCTTTCTTTTTTTTTTTTTCCTTTCTTCCTTCCATCTTCCTTAGTTGCTGGCCATCACGGCCGATGATTGGCCAAGTGAGGCTTGAGTTCGTTGGTGTTGGATGAGCTTGAGCTTGCCTATATGGCCAACTTTCGGCTGGAGAAGAAGCACAAAGAAAAATAAAAAATAAAAATAAAAGAGAAATAATTTGAAATTATATTTTAAAATAGAAAAATAAAAATATAATTAAAATTTGAATTTTCTTAAAATAAAAATATATAAATTCCATTTTTTGAAAAAATAAAAAAATATTAAAAGGAGTCAC
Source organism: Corymbia maculata (assembly GCA_014182735.1). NCBI lineage: Eukaryota > Viridiplantae > Streptophyta > Magnoliopsida > Myrtales > Myrtaceae > Corymbia > Corymbia maculata. The sequence goes on from CM024689.1 coordinate 20,023,588, forward strand.
AAGTAAAATTCAATCATATTTTTAATACCAAATGGCTAAAAATATTTTCTAATTTATTTTTAAATTTCAGGCAAAAAAAATATTATAATTTTCTTGAGAAAATACTTCTTGGAAAATATTTTCCAAGAAACAAATGAAGGCTTATTTTTTAAAAAAAATTATAAAAATTGTTCACTAGATTTGTATTGCATGGTAGTATTTTAACAATACCTTTTTTTAAAAAAATTGTAAGAAATAAGCTTTTTAGTTAAATGGGTTAGGTATGTGTTGGAAAATGATTGAGTTGGGTATGAGTTAAGAATTTTGCAATATAATAAATAGGTTATAAATGGGTTAAATGAGTTGATTTAAATGGACAATTTATAACCGACGCAAAACCCGACCGATCTACTTGTTTGATAAGTCTAGCTGTTGATCCTAAGTCCAGAATATAACTAGTCTAAATTTGTTCAATTGGCCTAACATTAAGCCTTGACTTTTACATGAAACTTATGTTTAGAAGTACAATTTAAGGATATCGCATAGACATTTTTAAGTTCTGCGTCTCGTCAAAATTACTCAATTGCACTTTGTGAAATTAAGAAGATCCAGGGCATAAATTGAAATGTACGAAAGGTTTAACATCATCAACAAGGTTCAGAAAGATGGGGATGATGGTTTTATGTCGGTTTGAGAGAGATACAACAAAGTACAAAGAACCGAAAATTCTGAGTCCAAAGTATACATGTAACCATGCAGATGTTCTCTCTCTAGTACAGACGGAAACCCCAAGACGAATGTTGAGCGAGTCCGTGAAAGAGAGAGAGAGAGAGAGAGAGAGAGGCAGATAACCGAACAAATTGGTCCAACATTGCCAACCGCGCATACCAAAGATAGGGCCTATTCCTTTGTCCGGGAGCTGATGCAGCAGCAGCCTCGCTGTGGTGGTGGCTTTGTCGCTTGCTCCAGCCACTACTTGTCTCGTCCCTTCACTTTCCGCCTCATCATCATGCATAAATAATTCACCACCCCTCCCAACCTCTCTCTCTCTCTCTCTGCATTTTCCCATGCAGTTCGAATCCGACAGAAGAATCCAAGAACCCCGTGACAAAACAGTACAAGAGGGCACGGAATTTTTTGGTCGACGGCAGTGAAAATGCTTTTTTTGAAACGAAGGGCCTTTCCATCTCTTTTGCTGCAAGTTTAAAAGAATAGCATGAAAGGGGTAAAACTCTCTCATCTGCTTTTCTGTCTCGTAGCCTTTGGCTTGTAACTTCTTAAGCTTTATTCCCACCTTTGTTTTCCTTTTTTGGTTTGAGTTTGGCTCGCCTTTTTATCTCTTTACCATGTCTCGACTTTGTCCTTGATTTGATATTTTTTTCGTCACTATGGTAACCCTTTGATTTGCAGAATGTTTCTGTTTAATTTGGCCAGGCCGACGTATCTTTCAGGAAAAAATTCGACCAGTTTTTACATGCAATATTTATGCTTTTGTAGAGGATGAAAAGAAGTTCTCCATGTAGTCTGTAGGTCCCGCGTGAATTGCGACTGGCTTGCGTAAATCTCGCGGAGAGGACAGCCGTAAGGCTTCTTTTTCCAAATCGGAGGGTAACATCCTTTGAGATGTTAACATATCATGTTGCGGGAAAAAAAGGACAAATGAGGAACCACAAATTTCTTTGCTTTACTATCATGAGTGGTCAATAAACAATTTGATCTAGTCCACATATTTAGAGAAAAGACGAATATGTAAATTAGTTGGTAAAATGAGATCAGAAGTGTCATAACTTTTACATAATATTTACTTTAATGATAAAACATTTCGATTAATCATTTAGGATATGTGTGATCACGATTTTATTTTTAGTCAGAATTATTCTTCAAGTTCAAAAATAAGTTTAGAACATAAATTCGTTTGGTATTGCAATTTCGTTTTTCTATTCCAAGAATAAATTTTTACTCTAAAAATAGGTTTATAATACATAAATGAAATTTTCTACTTTTCTTTTTTTTTACATAAATAAGAAATAAAAAATCTTTTCATCACTTGCTCTCGCTACTAACCAACCACCTACCCGCCATCGCCCACCGTGGCTTGCAAGGGAGAAATTTTGTGTTGTTATTAAATGAATTTATAATCTTGTGCGTTGTTATTTAATGCGTATCTTTATTTAGAAACTCATCTAATAATAGAAATAGAAAAAATCACTTAAGTGATAGAAAATCTAAAATGATGTAGTTTGGCTAGAAATTGATTTTTGAAGTAGAAAGATTATCATTCACATCCTTAAGTGCCACATTAAAAAAAAAAATTACTTAAATGCTTTGGATGACATATTAGACAAAAATCCTATGTGATTTTTTTTGAAAAAAAAAATCAAATCTAGAATGGAAAATGGATGAAATGACATGGCGATTGGAAATCCAAAATGACTATGTTTGGAGAAATCAATTCTCTCTCTCTTTTCCCAAAATTTTCTCTAGTATCTTTTCTCAGTTCTTCTTCAACCTCTTGTTTTCTTTGCCATGGCCATGTTAAAACTAGGGGCATTAAGATGGGTTATGGACCTATTTTGTGAGTCATGTTTTATCTTAGTGGGTCGAAAATGGGTCAGAATGTGTGACCTATAGAACGTATGAGTCATTTTCGACCAATTTTTAACCCAAATGTAAAATGTGTGTTTTTCTTTTTTGAGTCATCTCCAAACTTGGTGAGTAGTGGTGATCTACTAGTGACCGCTCGCCTCCACCCCATCTCCTCCCCCCACCACCTTGCCTCCATCCTCCGCCACCTCAAAGCTCTTCGACGAGAGGGAACATAAGTGATCATTGTTGATCTTGTCGCCGTTGCCCCCCAAGGATGTTTGGGGTCGCCTCCACCCCTGTTTCCTCCCCCCACCACCTCGCCTCCATCCTCTGCCACTCGAACTCTCCAACGAGAGGGAACAAAAGAGATCATTGGCGATCTCGTCGCCTTCGCCCAAATGATGAAATAAGTCCTCCATTTGCATTTACTTGAGGGTGTTTTAAGTGGTTTTTCATAAATTACTTGGTTTCATCATAAAATTACCACATCTTGTTGTTCACGTGAGATCCATCGCATGGTCTTTTATTATGAGCATTTCCTCTACATTGAAAGAGGTTTTATAAATATATATATTTAATTAGTGAAATTCTTTAAAAATATTTCAATTTATAGGGTTTTTACATTTTTTTTATTTTATTTACTTTTATTTAATTTCTTTTAAATTTGATTCGAAGTTTTATTCATTTAACATAGATTTTAAAGTGAGTTTGGGTTTCTCTACAATAATAATGGCTTTTAGTAATATGGGTCGGGTATAGGTTGGGTCGGGTATGGTTCACTAGATATACATTACATGAATATATGTCAAAACGAGTTAAATGAGTCAATATGGGTTGGACCATTTTCGACTCGACCAAAATCCAACCCAACTCACCCATTTGACGGTTTAGTTAAAACTAGGACAACCACAAGCTCCAATGGATGGATTTGGCCACCGACGAGCGAACGGCTTCCTAAGAAAGCGACGAGCTCCCCAGCCATTAGCATCAAAATAAGCGAGGGGCATTTCTATTCAATCTCTGTTGGCCCATCACGACGATCGGTCCCTGCCTCAATAGTTTTCAAGAGTAGGCCAGAATGGTGAAGAAGACTGGTTGGAGCCATTCAAAACCCTAGAAACGACGTCGGTTGGCACTATATTCATTGACTTCACTTTGCTGATGAGCCATGTCGGTCGGAAAAGGGTAGAATATAGTCAAGATGGATATTTTGCATCTCAAATCAGCGATGGTATTTGAGTGATTTTTTTTTTACCAAAGTGGCATTGAAGTGATTGCTCAAAAAGTTTTGATATTGACCGTGGAATGAAAATTATAGTGTTTTTGATGTCATTTTTCTAAGTTGATTTATTATATACATCACTTGAAAAGTGACTAAGTTTATCAAATTCAATTTCTTACGAAGATCATATATAAGGAAAAAAATCGTCAATCATGATAACCATCTAATATCTTTAAAAACATTAAAATTGATTGATTTCCACTCCTCTAACTCGCAATATATATACACACACACAAATAGTCGCTGCTTATAATGACAAATTAGGCATTAATGGTGCAATGGTTTTGGCACGAAATTGTGGGCGCCGAAGTATTTAGCACGCTCCACTGATTTCTTTTTTAAGTTTTGTCTTTCCTTTTACTGTCAAACAGATATAAGATTCTATGTAGCTTACTTATTCCCTTGTTTTCCTCTTTATTTTATTACCGAAAAAGAGAGAAGATTTTGGACTTGTGCATAGAGATGTACTTTGATTCCCCTTTTTTTTTTTTTTTTTTTATCAATCCGTTCATGCACCATAAATGAGTTTATTATATGAAAATCAAATTTAGGATGAGAAGCTGGAATATGATGATACTATTACGATATGTTACAATTGATCCTAATTGTGATGATGTATGATTAAATTTTAACAAAAATATTCTTTTGTTAAAAGAAATAATGATATTGAAATAATTTATTATCTGAAAAAGGTGTTACAAGAAGAGTGTAGTTTTTTTCTGCTGCATTGCACGAGCCCACCTCTAGTTATGTAAATATACAGAGGTGGTCCATTGACCTCTCAATAAGAGGTTGACATATGGTTCTGTCAATGGGTACCACATGTCCTTTCAATGTTTACATATGACGTTTCAATTGCACCATTGGCTTTTTCCAAATTTTCCCATCAAATCAGTTTTCTCTAATTTGTTAAATTACAGTTTCTAAGTTTAATTTCCTGATAAGTAAAATAGTGTTCTAAGAATTAATTTCAATAATAAATGTCCTTCGGGGCACTTTGAGAAGTCAAATGAGTGCAGATACGATGTCGCTCCATCTCACATTACTTTAATTTTTATCTCCTTCTCTTTCCAGAGTTTCTAAAAAATAGGTTATTGTCAATAAAATATACCGTTTATCATAGAAAAGCATAAAAGGCATTTAGCTTTACTGAAATGACCACCATGCAATTTCGGAAACAACGTAACAACATCTATTATTGTTTCATGATTTTGTATTGATGTGTTGAATTAAGAACAATTGTAATATAATTAATTAACATAATTCAATTGATAATATATGCGGGGAGTTGCCTCAATATCATAATAAAGTACGCCAATGTATGTTATATCAACTCATATTAAGGAGGCAACCTTTCTTAGAGTCGTAATTAGTATGCCAACATATATCATAAAAAACACATTGATGATTTTTCTGTAATAGTCCACATAGATTGCAGTAATAGGGAAAAAAATGATTGTTTATATGGTAAATATAAAGTGAAGAATAAAGAAGGGAAAACTAGAGATTAGGATCACAATTTGGATTTTTTTATGTAGTCCCTACATTTTGGCTCAATATCTAATATCATCTTTGAATTTTTTTAATTCTTTCAATGTAGTTTTTGAAATTTTGCATATGTTCATTGTGGTCCTTAAGCTCTCAATTTATTAAATTTAATTTCTCAACTTTCCATGACAAAGTCTATCAACCCTTTGGTACTATTCACAAGCTTTCATAATAACACTATCACCTTGATTTTAGAATATATCTTTTCATTTCAATTGTTTTCCTAAATCAACAAAAATTGATATCTTTTTATTTATATTTTTACTTTTTTATCTTTACAAATATTATGGTAGTAATTAAATTTTAAATATAAATAGATAATAATGAAAGTAAAACCTCATTCAGAGTTATATCAGGTTGATTTCATTCTATTTTAAGTCTAAGTTTCTCCTTAAGGACTTTTAGAATTGATATTAATTTATCTATACAATTCAATACTTATATTAATTTAAATCTTATTCCTTAATATATAGATTGAAAAAGATTTCGATAATCCAAATCTTGTTCCTAATATTTTTAGATTGAAAATTTATTCAAAATTTATGTTTTTTTTAAACAATTAACAAGTTTTAGAATAATATAAAGAATGAGTATCTACGTATAAGTTAATATCATTTCTAAATATTATTATGAAAACACTTCGACATAAAATAGCAAGAACTCCACCCATATAATTCTAAATGATGTTGTAGTTTTACTATTATAGAGATCATGAGATAAATTACTTAAATGCAACTATTGTAATATCTATACATATTAATATATTTTTAAAAATTAGTAAAAAGATAACATGCATACATATAAATTTGATTATGGAAAAGTATTGAAATAAAAAAGATATTGCAAAAGATAGACAAAAGTGTAATTTTGAAAACTTGTGAATTCGAACCTGAACTCTATTTACAATTCATTATTTTTATCTCATTGGCCCTTATTTTTTCTTTTTTCAGCAGAGCCTTATATGCCCAGTCTATTCGTTTTCTTTATTATTTATACCCATACCCTTTTCTTTTTCATGAATGTAAATTCCTCATATTTTCACATCTAGGATTTAGATATACACTGTCAAGAGTGAATTTCTTATTATTTCAATATGATATTTTGATTCAAAAAAAAGGAAGGGATTCTCAATTTCGAAAACAAGAATTGGGTTGCGCCATACATATGAAAGAGTATACAATAATGATGTATTTGGCGAATCAAATACCATGGTATAATAAAGAACCATTATGATTAGTTGATAATATTCGTTGATGATTTTGTGAAAGATTTCTGTGAAAGCTTTCATTAACTCCGAATTTCTGTCGAGTAGACCTTGTTGTTGTGAGAATTCTTAATTCATGAGTTGTAGGGAGGGACTTATGTCACCACAAACAGAGACTAAAGCAAGTGTTAAAGATTATAAACCAACGTGGTATACTCCTGATTATGAAACCAAAGATACTGATATCTTGGCAGCATTCCGAGTAACTCCTCAACCTGGAGTTCCTCCTGAGGAAGCAGGGGCTGCGGTAGCTGCTGAATCTTCTACTGGTACATGGACAACTGTGTGGACCGATGGGCTTACCAGCCTTGATCGTTATAAAGGAAGATGCTACCACATCGAGCCTGTTGCTGGAGAAGAAAATCAATATGTAAGTTATATAACTTACCCATTAGACCTTTTTGAAGAAGGTTCTGTTGCTAATATATTTACTTTCATTGTGGGTAATTATTTGGGCTTAAAACCCTATGCACTATACGAAAATTTTTAAAGGCCCGCCTCATGATATCCAAGTTGAGAGAGATCAATTGAACAAGTATGAGCATCTCCTATTGGATGTACTATTAAACCAAAATTGCGGTTATCTGCCAAGAACTACAGTAGAGCAGTTTATGAATATCTTTGTGGTGGACTTGATTTTACAAAAGATGATCAGAAGGTGAACTCACAACCATTTATGCATTGGAGAGACCATTTCTAATTTTGAGTTGAGGAAATTTTTAAATCATAAGCTGAAACAGGTGAAATTAGAGGACATTACTTGAAGGCTATTGTAGGTACATGTGATTCAAAATGGCTATATTTGCTAGAGAATTTGGAGTTTCTATTGTAATGCATGACTACTTAACAGAGGGATTCACTATAAATACTAGTTTGGCTCATTATTGCCGAGATAATGGTCTACTTCTTCACATCCATAGTGCAATGCATGCGGTATGGAAAGGCTGTTCATTTGATTTTGTTGGAAAGTCGAGAGTTGAACAAATTGAGAGTTTAGAGATCAAATTAAATATTTAAGAATAATTCAAGGATAATGAATTACAAGTCTCATAATGCCGCTCTTTTGGAGGAGCAGACGAGGTACTAATCGCATCATTTATTGAGATGTGGAGGACCAGTTAAAGCACAAATATGAGCATGTTCTCGTAATTGGCAAATTCTATGTTGGTTTTTTTAAATGGGAACATAAAAAAATGTCGGAGAGGGAAAGTCAGTGCAGCAAACTCTTCTAAATGTTACTATAAAAATCACGTCCAACCGTCACAAAATATGATATTTGAGCTATAACAAATTCATAGACCAGAAGGCGTACAAGCCTTTCGCCTAGCATAGCCAGTGGTTTATAGTGTGTAATACCATCTTGGACTGTTCTATATATTATTTATCTACACATGATATCGATGGAGACCTTTTTGTATGTCATGGAATCTCTAGATGTTTGGGCAGTACTTTGTAAGGACACAGGATGAGCAGTTGTCTGTTTTCTGATGAAATGCATTCCTCGGTTCACGAGCAAGAGCGGCGAAGGAATGCTTGAGAGGAATTTGTTGTCTGAAAGTCTTGATGTACGAAGTGGTTGAGAGTCAGATGGACGAGATTTGTCCCAGAAGTTGGTGGGTCCAACTGCAGATTCCAAAACAGGGCCATTTTAGGTGTTGCGTGATGTCGCGGCCTACCTAATCGATTATCAAGATAGAATTAGCTCTTGTTCTTTAAAATCCTTATCAATTCACAATTTTGATTCAAATTCTTAATATACAAATTAATTTCATTTTGAAATTGTCACTAATATATTTTTTTATAATCGATTAGAAATCAAAGAAAAATATGAAATGATACTCTATTTCTACAATTAAATGAATATGGAGGCTTCATTTAATAAGGTACATTTTCTTTTTTATTTTCAAAAATATTTCACCAAGCAACTTGGATTGATTTTAATCCTAACAACTAACATTTGAGGTAAGCATGTGAGTGTACAAACAATGAAAAGAACACTAAATAATAATAAAAAGTAATGAATAAATTGCTAGAATATGGAAAGAACTTAAATACCTTGTCGTAGGCATAGCACATTAATTAATTTCCCAAATATTTGCAAAGTATTTAGTAAAAGGAAATGCTAACCTAACACAACATGATTTCTACTAACTAATTAACTTAGTTTTTTTTTTTTTGGTTGGAATTCTCTTTGATTTTTTCTTTTCATTTATGGAAGTTAACTATATACAATTCTGACTTAAGTTAAACATGCAATATTATCATGACTTGCATTCTAAATTAAATGACTCTAAACATGCAATCACTAAATGACATAGAATTGATGACATGACATACACAATGATGTGTATTTTTTGGATTTTTATTAAATTCGTAATTAAAAATTAATGGAAAGAAATTGTCTAGAACAAGGGTTATACTATCAAAACTATAGAATAATTTGAATTAAATCCTATTTTAACGAGGAAACCTATCTAGAATCTCTAGCTAACATGTAAGCATGTGATCCTATGTAAAAATATATCCTAATATATTATTTTTTAGTTGATTCTACTATATTTTTATTTTAACTCTTACTTTTAGATTTTCACCATGCCCTCATACAGGATATGGAAGTCGAAACCCATACTTGAAATTAAATCGTTCTCACCCCAACTTCTCGAAAAGGTGAAGATTCAAACTCCCCACCTCTTTCTTCTCATGTGGGAAGAGTAGTTTTCTTTTTGTAAATTCAAAATAAGAAAGTTATCTTAATTAAATCCAACTCATCTCAAAATATCAATTGAGATTTAAAAAAAAAGATTAAGATAATAATGATAAAAAATAACCCATCATCTCGCAGCTTAAATTAAAAATTCTCATAATCTTTGCTCATGAAAATCAAAGCTTAGAATTCTGTTCTTTACTCTTGAAAATTTTGACTAGTCTGCTCCCCATGGCTTGGCCAAATTTTGCCCTCCTTGACATGCCCAGTTTATATAATTCAATTAAAGCACAGAACCTTATTCCACCTTCGGGCCAGTTAAATGCTTTTATTTATTAATGAAATATGCTTTTAGTGATTATATGTAATTTAACAGAAAATATTTTTTGCTAGGGACTGGAGTCGATTTTTAATGTTCTATGCAATAAATATCAAAATGGGTTGTCAAGATTTATGTGTTAACACATGATTTTCTTTAAACAAAAAAATAATTACAAGTAGACATAGCATAGGCCGTCAATATAACACAAATTCTAGTCAACCGATCTTATCTTCCTTTAATTTAATCTCGAACCAAAGGTGAATAAAACCAATTAAAATTTTATTTACATTGGCGGCGTATCTTCCATCTTACCAATAGTTATTAGGAAAATAAAAATATGCACTATAGTGATTTGATTCGGATGGGGTTTGGTGATACCCCAATCGAATCATAATATTTTAGGTATGTGTTTGCTACGACTTGAACCACATCTGACTTGAACCGAAAACATGGTTCCAGTCAGTTTCCTCTCTCTCTTTTCTTTTTATTGGCAATCATCCATTCAAGTAAAGTAAAATGCTGAAGAAAAGCGGACGTCGACCGCGCCTGAATTTTAATGGCGTCCCACGCTTGCGGCTACAATTGAGCTTGGTCCAAATCAAGCCACAACGGTACCAGGGGGACCTCACCGCTTCATCGGCCAAGGTTGGTACCGTTGTTGGCCTCTGTCAACTTGGTGGGGAGCCTAGTCCCGATCTGGGTTTACCGCAGCCTGTCTCTCCGTTGAGGGCGGGCTCCACGGAGGAACTCCTTTTTACCGTCGGACTTTGACCGACCCCAATTACCCAACCGCCCCCGACTCCACTTTTCCTCCCTTCTCCCCTAGAGGTAGGGATACCCGAGAGTCTTTTAGGGTAAGTCCCTACTCTTAAGGACTTACTCAGACCCAAGAGTCCTCGTGTGGTGAACTGTACAAAGAGTCTTCACCATTGACAACGACCCAAAGAAAGACAAACTCAAAAACGACAGATTCCATCAAAATCGCATTAAAATAAGTCAATCCATCAATCAGTGAAGCAGAAAGCAAGACGTAATCTTCAACTTCGTCTCTAGAATTCGGGGTCTCCCATCCTTCGCCGGCCTTGACGAGGCATATCTAGGCTGCTAATGAAGAAGTGAGCCAAAGCGAGAGAGTGCACAACGGTGCGCTCGTCGACGAAGAGGGATTAGAGTTGCAGAAGCCAGGTGAAGGAGACGATGGAAGTGGCGCAAGTCAAGCTCGCCCAGTCCACAAACTTATCATAGAATAATTTTGTTTTGGATTCATACCATCAAAAACCCTAACTCAATTAATTGGTAATAAATTTATCCTTTAATTAATTTCTGTTAAATTTCATCGTTAAATTGTTAAGTTAGATAACACACGGTAGTTGACAGATGTAACAAATTGATGTGTTGCCCTCTGATTATCACAAATATACCGATTTTGATATTTCGTAGTATTAATTCAATTTAATATAAATTAACAGAGGATACATTTTTCATAAATGTAATAGATTGGGGTTTTTTAGTGGTCAAAATATTAGTTTAAGGTAAATTTGACAAATGTGCACCAATTTAGAGTTTTTTGGTCAAAAATTAATTTTGGGTAAATTTGCCTAGCTTTGAATTTTCCTTGGTATCAAGATATTTTTTTTTTTTTTTTGGTTAATTGGCTAGCCTTGATAATGATTTTGACCGATCGAAGGGCCCAGCTCAGCCTGAGCCTACCCATTGGTCACCACTACTATGCTTTATTACTCTTGACATATAATTGAGTATATGTCACTTGAAATCCAATCTTTCCACAAATGAATCTCAGTTGCACTTATGACGATGTCTTAGCATTGCACTTAGAAATCACTCTTCCTCTATAAACTAGAAGTGAAATATGTGAGATTTATATATATTTTTTTGTTTATGATAGATTCATTAGAGGGAGAATTATAAAAATGGTCTTCGTATTATTGTCCTTTACTTTTGATCCTCTTACTTTATCTTGGGATAAATATGGTCCCAGAATCGCTTGATCGAAATAGAATGGTCCCATTTAAACTCAACGAGAAATGCCAGACAAACACTGGGGATCACGCCCCGACACCGGAGAAAACAAGCAAGAACTTGAGCAAAATTACAAAACTGGTCCCTCGCACAATATTTTTTCATACATCTGGTCCCTGAACTGATCATCGACTCTATTTTTTTGGAGAAATTCCTTGTTTTTGTCCAAATGCAAAAGAAAGAAAAAAATGCAATTGCTGATGATTTATATGTGGCATCGACGTGTGTTAATTAGTGCAAAAATTGAGAATCTTTTGAGTATTCATTTGGGGGTCCTTGGGCAAAGTGCAATGGACTGTAAAATTGCTACTCCATGCTGATTGCCGATACTTGAAATAGCCATAATACAAGTATCATTTTTGCGGTTTCTCCTTGACATTTTCAATTTTCTATTATAGTGTCAACACCACTCGTTCACATCTTGCATTAGTCAGCATTTCCTGTTTACTTGTGGACGGAAATAAGCATTGGTCCCCGAGGTCACCACACGACTGGAGTTTAAGTTGAGGACCGAAGTAACGACGAAAAGCATGAGCACCAGAACTGAATAGTGACAGCAATACCATTTAGCAATTTTGGAATTTGTTAGTTGAAGATCACCGAAGGAGGGCCACTGCCGGAAAGCCTCAACAGAGACTTCGCGCATCCAGGGCATTCACAGTACACAACCATTCAGCATTCACAATCTCATAAGAGAGTTTCAAAACTTAGGCAGCCATCACTCCATTTGACTCGATGGGAGTGAAAAAGCTAAGGAGCTCAAAGAAAAACACCAAGAAAATAGTAAGCAGTGCCAAGGTTGCTCTCCAAAGAAAATCAGCTGCTTTCAACTGTCGTCATCTGGGTGGGGGTTACCAAGAAATGAAATCAACCGCTTTTCGTTTCCCATGGCCAAGAACTTTGTCCTAAGCCGTAATCACTCCACAAATCTCATTATGTGACTGTTTTTTGCTACGAATCCTAATGAATTTCAGAAGTATGAACACCAGAAATGGGGTTTCCGGAAGCCCAACTGATATTAAAAAAAAAAAAAAAAAGAAGAAGAAAGAGGAGAAAGCTCCCAACAGGAACAAAAGCCATTCCTCCATCAAATGACAGGTAACAAAGAATACAACTGTTTTACAATAAGCAGGAAGCTTACCCTCCAAAGCCCTCTGCGAAGATAAAACGCAAAAAGATCCAAGACCAAAATTAAACTGGTGACATGTGACTGATTGCTAATGACTATACTCACAAAAAAAATTTTCTCAAGGGAAATAAAAAATGAGCCGGGGCCGACTCAGCACCCGGAAATGACGATGAGGCCACCAGATCCCCTGTATACAAAAGAACAAAGACGAACTCTTCAACTAACCCTGGGAGAGTAGTTTGCCATGCCTCACAAGAGAGGGACTCTGTCCCATATTATGACAACAATTTCTTCGACATAGCTGAGATGAGTCACTCTTATTATGTGATGGCAAAACCCACCCAACTGAATACTCCCAGACACTTACACTGAGAAAAGCAGCAGCTGCCGAATTCTCTACAACTTAGAGAGAGAGGTGTAAGCACTTCAAAACTTGAACCTCTAGGGAGCACTCTCACTGACCTCAATGACTGAGAACCATCCAATTGGAACAATCACTTCATAGGGACTCGCAAGAACTCTCCATTTCCCACAAATGAGAGATCAAACGAAAGAAAAACTTGAGACAAAAGAGCATTTCTTTACTGCATGAGCGCATTTTGCCTCAAGTCATGAAGCAGGGGTGGTGGATGCTTTCTCTGCCTTCTCTTTTTCAATTGCCGCTCTCCTCTGCTCTGCATGTTGTGCAATCCCATTGGCGAGTGCTTGATAATGAAAGTCCAGTGCCTGTGTGAGGTTCTGGAACCTCATTGGGTTTGACACTTGCATGGCTAGAAACAGGAAGGAAAAGTTAACAACAGTGTCTTCTGCGACAAAATAAAAACGGCGTGTCAATTCCCGAAGACCACTCTCTTCCACTAACCTTTGACCATGTCAACGAAGAATATGAAGGGGTCAACCTCATCTATTGGTGACTGCAGTTCTTCATCGTCACTATAGTCATCATCAGAGTCGTCATTGTCTTCATCATGCGGACGGAATGCCTTTGCCTGCATGATCAACATTGGTCTCCTGAGAAAATCTAAAGACCACTTTGAAAGAATGTTCAGTCCATCATGATTTCTACTTTTTACTTATTGATTAATTTAAATCTTGTGGTGTAAGCACTTTTGAGTCTTTTTTATAAGCTGAAACATATGAAACTTGCATAAAATATAAAGCCTGACAAATATCTCATAATTCTTTGGAGTTTAGCTAATATTCTAAATTTTATCAATAGAGCAAAATATGCTCCACATATCTTTAAGTGGAAACAATCAAAAGCCAATATAATCTTTTTTGGCATTGGGAAGATATAGGCAGCTAGTTGATGGTCAATTTTCTAAAATATTGTCCCTGCTTGGACCTGATTCTTGAATCTGCACTAAGCATGCATGCATGTGCCCCCACACACACAAACCCTGCAATTTTTAAAGGTAGTATAACAATGACAATGCAGTGACCAAAAAAAGGACGAACACCACTAAATTCCTCCATATCTGTGGTATGGCTGCATGGCAGGATCTTCTAAACTTTGAAACGGTTCCATCCTACTTTCGAATGTTTAGCAGTAGCTGTATTCCCCTTATAACTTAGACAATCACCCCTAGATCTTCTCTAGTTGAATGATTTAAAAATTCAGCAACCATTCAACAGAACTACATGAAATTCCAAATAAGCTAATAACAAAATGGCACCGCAATTATATCCAGACATGAATATGTAAACATTTATCAAGAACTTCTGTAAGATTTGGAATTCTGAGCCGGGAACGGAGCACAATCAGGCCCAGCAAGGAAAGATTGAGTTAAAGTGCAAATGTACCTGTGCTGCCAATTTCTGGAATCTGATGCTATCAGCTTCATCCCCATCCTCGGCATCAACGCCCATCTCTTCACCATCAACTTCATCGTCTTCATCATCTGTTTGAAAACCATCCATTTCATCATCATCTTCAACCTCATCCTCTTTTTCAGCTTCTGGGGATACAAAATAGAAGATGTAAAACTTGAAGAATTAACATTAAGGCCAGTAAAAGAAAGCCAGATTGTATTGACAACTGTAATAAACTATGTAGGAAAAAGGAGGATCAGACAATTATAGATGACGTGAGACCTGCAATTTGATCTTTATATTTAACTAACAGATCAAGTGTGGCCCTAAAAACACGCCCCAAAGCCTCCTCTGGTAATTGATCAGCGGGAAGAGCCAGTAGAGACGTTAGGCCCAAGCAGCAGACTTTCTTGTCATGTTCTCTGTATTATAAGAATTAGTAAAATAATCAATCCATCCGATATAAATTAAGAAATATTCCAAGAAAAGACGTTCACTGATGATACCTTTTGAAATTAGCAAGAAGGCCACTTTTCTTAACTTGTTGCAGCATCTGGAACCACAGACTGAAGATTTCTGTGGCAATACCCAGCTTTTGCAATACGCCGAGTGTCAAGCCCACGTTGTAATAAAGAGCATTGGCAATCTATAAGAAACATATAGAAACCCATTTTTTCGTGAGGAAAAGAAAAAAAATAATGTGAGAGATGGCATGATAACAGACAGATGGTAGCAAAAAGAAGATCCATCCAATCAAAGAAAAGATATTAATCCTCCGCTCCTCACCACTTGCATGAGAAGACATTTTAAGTAGGATTTCTCAGTACGCCGCAACCGCTCAACAGTGATTCTGAGATATGGCTCAACCCACTGATCTACCTGACCTTTGCAGTTCTGGAACACTACTTCAATGAGCTTTGGAGCTGGCTCAATATCACTGTCTTCTAGATTTTTGTCAGAAATAACCTACTCAAGAAAATAAGGAACACCTAGAACTATTAGAAAGGGAAAACTAATTATACAACAGAGACAGCTTAGCATTTAAAAGGTGCTCACTGATGAAATCATATTCCACAGACTTTGCTGATAATTGGGCTCCTTGCAAGTCAAGAAATGTCCAGTTCCTCTCGAGATGTAGTTGTCCAAAGGAACTAGTATATCTGCTCAATACAAATGTAGTAAGAAATGCATGCAAGGAAGTACATTCCAAGGGGCTTGACAGCTTTTAACACCAAAGCACAAGCCGACATGCAATTTATGCAGCCTCTGATGACAAATATGTCAGGACCACAATGATGACTGAACCTTCTTTTTTCACTAACAGTCAGTCGTAATTCCCCTAGATCATTAACCCATTTGCTTCCAATGCCTTCTTACACCTCTATAATTAATTCCCTTAAGACAGCATAAAGTAGATCTTGATAGTCGACCTCGAGAGAGTCATTTCCCACATCCTAATTAAATCCAATGAGACTGTTTTCTTATCACTAAATGAACTCATACCAAGGCACTTCAGAGCTAGACATACTATTGAGTTCTTTTTTAACCTTTCAAGATGAACAGACAGGACACTGCTTAACCCAAAAATAGAAGTAATACTGAATTAAGGCATGAGACAAAAGAAAAGGAATTTCATACAAGATCAAATGGAGAATACTGGAAATGACAAATCACATAAAGCAACTCAATGACACATGATATCAAGAACAAATGCTAAATTACTTACTAGGAAAGAAATCGATTGCCCAATCTGCGAGTGCCTCCATCATCAATGGCCAGAGAGTCCACATATCCAATGATATTGTAGGTGAATAGAAGGTCATGTAAGATACAATCTCCAAAACTTCTTCGAAAACCTCTGTCGAAGTACAGGATGAGACACCGTCAGTAAATGTAAGTCGTCAGTATCATGGACATTATACAATAATGCCATCACTAAGTAGCTCATTGCTTACAATTTAAGGAAAATAAATCTGCTAAGAGCATTCTCAAGGCAGAAAAGGACAAATAATTTGCAGAAATGTATGAATCATCCAAGGACACTACTCAATGTGATTGCCAAAATGAAGGCATCTTTTCTCAACACAGTGGTCCATTTTTCAAGAGTTACCCACAATGAATCCAGCAAGATGGACACAAGATTCTTAAGCACACATTGTGAGAAAAAAAGATGACCCCAGTATTTCATAAATTCATAGACTAGTGTGAACTTTTTCAAGAGCACCAACCAATCAACTACATCCACTGGCAAGTCCGCAGGTTGAACCTTGTATAAATGAGGAAAGTCAGGGTTAGTCTTCAAAAAGATCTCCACACCGTAAATAAGAAGCCCAGTATCATGAGAAATGCTGTAGCCTCTCTGAAAGTTACTCTCATACTTCTCTCTATAATATACATGAAATTGTAAAACACATACATGCAATGGGAAGAGGCAGAGAAAGAGAGGATTTTTTTTTTCTTTTTTCTTTTTTTTTTTGGGGGGGGGGGTGAGGTGATGGATTGAGGAGATGGAGAGATAATTTCAGAGTGTCACAATCAACAAGAGTAAGTTTTCTTCTCTGAAGTGGAAGATAAGATACATCGCACTATATATCCTACGCCTTTTCGTCAAAACATCCTCCACCCTAAGTTTTTTTAGAGAGAGAATTTAAGATCACCAAGGTTCCCCACAAGAGGGAAAAGGTACAATTGGCAAGGCCAGAAAGGTACTAAGTGACTTCTACCCTTTTTGCTTTTCATCAAGAAAAACTAACCAAGTGACTGTTTCAACGGGATATAAATAAGTATCTATGGTTTTTCTAAATTTCACTGTTATGCTTTCTATTTTTCCAACTTTTTGACATATATCATGGATTAAAGAACATCCCCCCTGCATCCTCCTCACACCAGCCCCAATGCATGGACAAATCCTACCTTTTTAGAATACATGATGCATATGAAGAAAATCAGCAATGATAAGAAACCAAATCCCCACCAGCAATCAAAAGGCAAGCAAGAAAGAGATTATGCAAAACTACTTATCATAAAAATGTACTACTCATGAAGTGGCAAAGTATTTATCTTACAATGGTTTTTCTAAATTTCACTATTATGCTATCTATTTTTTGAACTTTTTGACATATATCATGGATTAAACATCCCCCTGCATTCTCCCCACACCGGCCCCAATGCATGGACAAATCCTACCTTTTTAGTATACATGATGTATATGAAGAAAATTAGCAATGATAAGAAATTAAATCCCCACCAGCAATTAAAAAGAAAGCAAGAAAGAGACTATGCAAAACTACTTATCACAAAAATGTACTACTCATGAAGTGGCAAAATATTTATCTTACAATGCTTATGTTGAATACTCTCATAGTATTCAACATATGTTCAAAGTGCAGGAGTCTTTTTTTCCAGTTTAATCTTGAAATGATAATCATGATATCTCTCTCGCAAATATGCCTCATCAGCACCATAAATAATTAGCTCAGGTGTTGCGATTGCACAAACAATAATCTATTGATATTTCATAAAATAAATTCCTTCCAGAAAATCAAAGCCCCAATATGAAAATTATCATTGATAAAAATATACAGTTGTAGTTGGGAAATAGAATGGACAGATCCGTAGCATCAAGCCAAAAATTATAGGCAAGAAAATAACGAAAAAACAACATAGGAAACATGGCAAACAGAAATGTCAGCAAGAATCAGCATACTCACCTTGTCCATCAGTAGTCAACATTTTACGCATTATGGGCAGCAAAGTTGGTTCAATTTGGATGAAGAGGTGAGGAAGCCTGCTCACTGACTCAAGGATCGTGCTTATGGCACGCAAACAACCAACAGCAGCCAGAGCACCAGGATCATCACCTTCATCATCAGCTTCAGCAGAGTTCATACACCTCCAGAATGCAGAAGCCTGTCACGAACCGAGTGATCAGTTTTTCCAAGCAAACAAGAAAAACAGCTGTGAAAGAAACTAAACCAGACTCGTTACCAAATTCTGGCATAACCCAAGCGCATACGGTGCCATCTCCTCGCCAAATTTGTCAACAATTGTCTCCAATGTGAAAACAAGGTCCTCATTCTCAACCTCATTCATAAGCTTAAAAAACTCTACATATCCAACCATTAGAGGCAATTAATGGAACTCCAAATTGACTTCAGCCAACACAGAAAGGTTCTCAATACTACATACCATCAAGGAGCTGCGGAAGGATTGGACGGATTTCATTCAAGTCTGATTTCCAGGCAAAATATAATTTTTGTAAGCACATTTTGCATTAAAATGGAAAAGGAAAGAGAAACAGAAAGACACGAAAAAAAACTGTGAAAAGGAAGATGAAAAGACAATGGAGAAGTAAATATGCAAGCCATATACCTCTGCAAGCTTCAACAAAAGAACGCAATGCAAAAACTGAGTCAACACGGACAGGGAGCTCAGGATCCCGTAGCCCAGAAACAACACTGTGCAAAGCTTTCCGGAAGTTGTTAGGATCAGAGAAATTGATATGAGCATACTGTCCGGCAACCCACGCGGCCTATAATATCAATGAGATCAAGGAAAGCCATTAAGGGAACCACAGAGGTAAACAAAGTTCTAGAGTCTCTTGAAAAATTAAGCAATGCACTTGAATAAAACAAGATATTTAATAAACCCCAAATTTTCTTTCACCTGGAAAATCAGAAAGGGATTCCCAGCAAGAACTCCACCACATCAATACCAATATCTTAAGGGACAAAAGCAAAGAGTTTTATCAAGAGTTTTTTCTATTAATTTATTTTATCAAACTTTTCCAATTGATTGGCCCAAAAGCTCCAAAGAAAAATAGTTCTAGGCTTAACGAGGAGCTGCGAAAACAAACTAAAAACTTGAAACTCCATGGCTTCTAAGTTGCCAATTACCTAGACAAGAGTATGGCTCCAGGTACAAACTAATGATAGCAAAAACAATGCGTAGCAGATGTTATCTCTCCAGCCAGGCATCATATTGATAAATCAAGAACTATTCCCAACTTCATCAACTTGCTATTTGTTACAAAGAGAATTTATCAAATAAAGAGGTTTCAAGTATCTTTCTGATTTATTATGACAAGAATGCATAACCACATGCCTATGAACAAAATACTCAGCACCTAATGAAAATGAGAAAAATCTTTCCTTGAAGAAGAATCCAATGAAACAAACCTTAGCTCTCAGGTGCCCAATGGGACTGCTAAATTCAGGGAATACGTGCTGCACCAACATTCTTTCTAGTTCAGCCTTGTACGGTTCAGTTTGCTTCAATTTATCACAGAGTGCTCCAATAGCAAGAAGACCGCCATCTTTTTGTCGATAGGGTTTGTATTCCACGGGCGATTCATCATATCTGGCAAGAGGGGTGGGATAATGAACAATATGTCGAACTTGATTAGCTCGCTATAATGCAGTGCTAGGTGTTACACATACAAAACCAGCCCTAGTGGTGCCGAAGTACACATGGAAATTTATTAAATTAGAAGTTACCTCTTATATATCTCCACAATGAATTGGATGAACTTTTGCAGATTATCTTTTCCTCGTTTTCTAACCAATTCAGTGACAAAATCCATGGATGCAGTCCTTGGACTGTAGAGATCTTCGATAATATCTAAATAAAAATGCAACGGGTCATGCACACATAACAAAACCATCAATTGAACAGTTTAGAAAACTTACCATAACCCTTCCGCACATACTCATGAGGGTCCTCATCCCAAAGCTTCTGATCATTGTCATTGAAGCACATGAGGGGAAAAACAATCTCAAATAGAAGAACTTCAAGCCTTGGTTGGAGCAACTGGTACATGCTGTTCTTGGAGATACTGCGATAAAAATATAAGAGTATAGTGGAAAATCAGTGCCAGATCAGCACAGAGTAACTGCCTGTACTCCTCATGCAGTAAGAGTTTTGAAATCATAAGCTTCTACAAGGTCTAGGGACAAATACAACACATTAACGAAAGTTTGCAACTGAAAAGGACTTCTGGATACTAAGTTATCACCCGTAACTAAATTATGTACATCAACTCAATAACCACGCAAGGTTAGAACTTAAGTTCCTGAGCTCTTCCCATAAGTAATACAGTAACATCAAAAACCAAGTCTTAATTCACTAAGATGGGTTGGCTACATCAATCCAATTGCATGCATTGTGCTTTATCCTCTGCGAGACACTTTATATGATCCAAATGCCACATATCTTTCCTTATTATCTCATACCAAGTCCTAGGTCTTCCTCTGTCCCTTCTGACTGGTATTTCCATCCCTTGCTCACGTCTCCTTACTGGAGCATCCAAAGGTTTCATTAAACATGACCTCAGGACCTTTTCTCAGCTTATCTTCGATTTGGGCAACACCAACCTATGTAGTCATTCCCACATCTAACCATACAAACTTAATTGAAAATGGGAGAAGTACCAGCTATCCAGACGACAATTAGCCAAGCTAGATTTCAATGTATCAACAACCAGTAGCCATTAATTCACCACAGCAGACTCATCTTGCAGTCCGCAGTCATATCCAACAAATCATATATTTAAAGCTCTTTTAGTTTCACAAGAATATTACTTCAAAAACAAATGCATTAGCGCAAAGTTCTGGAGATGCAATATGTATATGCAAGATACTATCCGTCCAACCTGTTGCTGAGATATTGAAGAATGAGATTAGTAACTCTGTCAGGTAGATAACCCCCAGTACGAATAACATTCAACAAATTCAAATGGCACTCCAATATTTTTCCTGCATAGTTCTTCTGAAACATTTGAGCAAAGGCCTTATTTTCAGGATTCTGAAGCTTAAGATCTCCAAACCTGTAATAAGAGAGGTGAAATTTTAACTGGAATACAAATCGCCTTGGACAATATGTTCATCATATCAGGAACTTACTTCAGATGGAATACTCACCGTGTGTAAAGCCTGTTCAAAATGTGTACTGTCCATTTCTTCACCTTCCACCAACCCCAAGATTTCCTAGTCTCAGGATCTACTGGCTGCCCTTCGATGGGAACAGGTCTTTCCAACACGTTTAAGAAAAGAATCATCCAAGCATTGAACACATTTGGATCAAATAACTGCTTTGGAATTTCCAACTGCATTTGACGAAAAGATGTAACAAGATTATACAAGGTCAGCGAGTGAATGAATATCATTTATAGCAGTTGAACTATTAAATACAATCAAAGTCACTAATACAGGATTTTGCCATATCTAAGAAATGAAGGATCGAGGACATACATAAATAGAGGACCAGAATATTTTGCAAATAAGCTTAATCAGATCTGCCACTTCCAGTGATGGATTGACAATCTGGACAAGTCTATTGAAGATATTGAGCAGATGAGGGAATGTCTCTTCAACAATGCGATAAACAGGTGTCCTTTCCTCATCAGACTTGAACCTGACAAACAGCATCTCAGAATAAATATGAATAATAAATCAAACATTTCAGGCAGATGGGACTCATGAATAAGCATTGTAACATGGCTTAGAATTAATTACTATGATGCCTTCAAAAGCATAAAATGCTGTTAAGAAAGCACTTCAATATTACTGACATAACCAAGAGCATCAAAACATCTACATAAAAGAAATGAGTTAAGTTGACAACCACAAAAAGATTAAGTTAAACAAGAGATGTAGGTTGAAACAATCTACAATGTTGACCAAAAAAGGAATCATGAAGATACTACAAAATAATTAGAAAGTATTCTTTAAGAGCAACATTTCCAACACGGACTTGACTTGTTTTGGTTTCTTAAGTAAAGAAAAATTAAAAGAAGGAAACCTTTCCCCAGTATAGAATTGACTGTTTCGCCCACACATCATGATGTTGAGATATTACACTGTATCATCTGACAACTGAATATATCACTGAATAATCTACTGTGTCATCCTTCCATCACCTTGTTGAAGATTGATTCGTCTGCCTCCTCATCACACCAAACTGAAAGTCTAATTCATATTCATCTGAAGGATTTTCCATGAAGTTAATGAAAATTCCTTAAAGACGCAACCGAGGTTGTACTATATTCACAAAAAGAAACTATGACAAGGAGGAATTAAGGGTTTCAGAAAAGCTATTCAAGCTATCATGAGGTACAAAATACGTTTCAA
Organism: Corymbia maculata; assembly: GCA_014182735.1. Taxonomy (NCBI): domain Eukaryota; kingdom Viridiplantae; phylum Streptophyta; class Magnoliopsida; order Myrtales; family Myrtaceae; genus Corymbia; species Corymbia maculata. The sequence continues at coordinate 20,046,380 of CM024689.1, forward strand.
ACTATCCTTTCTAATGCATCCACTTTCAAAATGCAACTGCAACATTGGCATATCTACCTTCTCAATGAAATCCTGGAAACTAATGAACTGATGCCCACTCCCTTCTGCTCCCAATGCCCACCTAGTACTATAAACCATTTCTCCTTGAAATTTTTTTCGGTTTCTGTGTCTTGTGCTTCACACTCAACACTATTTTACTAAAAATAAGTCCAAATAAATCTGATCTCTTGGACATCTGCTAATAATTGCACTATCATTACTAGGCTTGAATTTGCTAGGCCTACCAATCTTATTGATAGATTTCCATGTGTTTAAAGTGTCAATGATGCAACATTAGATAATATAAGAATTTCCTACTCTACACATGACAATCTATTATGGTTTTGTTGCATCCTAATTATCCTACTTTGGGTAAAACAGGTACAAAGAAAAGTAGACATTGAGTTCGGCAGTGTTTGTCATTACATACTATGGATACTTTAGAGTTTCCCATCGAAACAACAACGCCAAATGACAAATTTCACCTGACTCTAGATGAGCATGAACAATATTCTTTTAAAAATATACAGTCTGGATTTAGACGAGCACAGTTTGGATGTCAAAATTAAAATTTTAATACTTGTTCCGTCACCAGCATCATGCTAGTTATTGCTGCCATTGTCCAGAAGCATTTCCACATCTTTCAGCCATCCACAACCACAATCTGCATATACCAACAAGGCTAGCACCATCTTTCAATTGCCACATATACAGTCGGCCAAGTAGCATTCTCTTAAGTTCTTAAAAGAAACCACCACAAACTAAACTCATCTTGAAGGAACTCATTTTAAGTGCTAAAAGTTCATGTACATCACTTTTAAAGTCATCCAGCTTTTCTCCTATAACGATGCACTTCACTTGAACTTCTAACTCTCTCAATCATGTCATCAAATTTGACTTTACTTTGAATCAAGTCCAACAAGCTATCAGAAGTAATGAGCGAACTTGGACGACTACAAACAATTGGACATAAACTTGTTAGACGTTCTTGATTAGACTAATTCCAAAATGAGCAACTGTTTTCATTAGGAATTAGGATGGATAACAATTACAGTAAATCAAACCCACTCAGTTTTTATAATCTTTTAGCAGGAACTTGGAAGTTCCTAAAAAAAGCTAAGTTGATAAATTAACACAGGAAATCCCAACCCTCCATATTATGCAAGTTCATGTTGCACTTTACCATCGCAAAAAATTGACTATAGCTGGAACAGCAAAATCCAAATATACTCATAGTTGAGACCATGAGTGATGAGTGCGCAATCATACACAAATCATTTTGCAGTGAGGTATCCCACATTTTCAACCTCTAACTAGCCTCCCCAGTGTACAAGAAAACTACAAACAGTAAAATGCCGTGACTACAACTCCATGGCTCACTTTGGTAATATGCATGTATATAGGAAGCATAAGCTGGCACCATGTAAGAATGCAAACAAGCTTCCCTTGATGCGATTACACTTATTCTAGAGAGAATGGGGAAACTCGTACCCTAACTCATAATCCTGATAACCCTTCTGGGAAGAAATCAGAGTCTGATGGTATCTGGGAGTTGATTAGTTATTAACACAAAATATGCCAAAAGAATTAGGTGGGAAAATGTTTGCATCAGAAGATTAATTTCCTGAACAATTTGGATGTGTACGTACTCATATTTTCTAGCAAGGATCCTCAGCACAAATAAAGCTCCATATACTTGCTGATCTTGCAAGTTGTGCTTAATCCACTCAAGTAGGTGGGGCCACTGCTCCGGATAATCGGCATGAACTATTGTCTTTAAGCACTCACCAAGCTGTACCCTGCACATCCAAGTATAAATTAGCATGTGAACACTGGATTTGGAATTGCACTAAAATATTAACAGATGAAAATCCATAATGACCTTTCTGTTTCATTATTACGATGTTCACATGAGTGATTGCATCAGAAAATAGATGAAGTTTACCAAAACTTCTTCCTCACTAACTGAATAAAAGAAGTAGAAAGAGAGCTAATTCAATCATCAAACAAGAAAGGAACAATACCTCAGCAAAGGGGGAACTTGAGCAACAAATACTAGAATGTGATCTCGAACCATATCTTTATCGGTCTTCAAGATCGGTTGGTGCTCATCTACATTTTAATTCCACAGCCATAAGCAAAAGGGACACAAATCGAACTGTGTAGCAGCAAAGAACTCAATCTAATCAATCAAACCAAGGAATGATCAAGTTACCAGGCTCATGAGGGGACCAGTGCTTAGCAATGAAATTTTTGAAATGAATACTAGCGACCTGCCGCACAGCCATGTCGCAATTGTTGTCGATGATGATCTGCAACGACCTCACAAGATGCTGTGGTGCATATTGGAACTGCCAGAGGATAACACCCAGAAGAAAAGCAATTCATCAAAACGAAGAGAAACATCCAACAAAGCCCTCAAATTATCGAAAGCTACAAAAAGAAAGGAACTAAATATGCTTAATCTGCAAGCAAACCGATCCATATCACAGCTCGAAACAGTAGTTCGCCAAAGCATAAACAAAAGAGGCGGAAACCCAATTACGATTGGAAGAGCGATAATTAGAGCAAGTCCAATACTTCGGGAACTCAATTCAGAGAACCAGGAGGGCGAGACTTAGAGCCGAACCTGGTTGAGGCTTTGCTCGGCAGCCTTGCGCTCATCGGGGTTGGGACTCAGAGCGGCTTGGAATATCACGGTGAGCCCCGGGAGATCCATACCCGACGATTACCGCGACGAATCGGCGATCGAGAGAGGTCCCCCTCCGAATCGAGCCGACGGGACCGGGAGCCGATTCGCTTCCCCTGATCGAACCAACCGACCAACGGACCGACTGATAGCCGCTCCGATTGGGCGCCTCCCGTCACCGGAGCTGAACCGCGGCGGTGGCGGCGGCGGCGGCGGCGGCGGAGAGAGAGAGAGCGAGGCCGCCTCCGGTCTTGGCCTCCGCGACACTCGAAGAGAGAGAGAGAGAGAGGGGGGGAGACAGCTCGAGTGTGCAGGGAAGAGAGAGAGAGAGATAGAGAGAGAGAGGGACGAAGGGAGGAGGAAGAGGAGGGCGGGTATTTAAATCGTTAGGGTTTACGGTTGTTTTAACTAAACCGTGCGTATTTTATTGCACGTTCCTCAGCTTCTTCCTTCCCCTCTCTTCTCCTTCCCTCGAAAGCTTTCATTTCTCCCTTCCCCGCACGAGCCTCCTTCCTCCTGCCGCCCGGGATCGTTCATTTTCCTCGTCCGGGTTCACGGAAAACGGCGCCGTTTAAACCCGTGACTACTTTTTTCTCAATGGAACGAAGGAGGTTACGAGTTCGATTCACAGAACCTTCTTGAGAGGTTCGGGGTGGAGACTTTTAATATCGGGTGTGGAGTTCGACTCAGAGAGTAAGTTAATAATTAAAGTGTAATGACAAAAAAGAATGCACTTTGATTGAAATCCACCTAATTAACTCGTACTAACTCGATTTTTTTAAAGTTAATAGTTTAGCTACATGAGTATACATAATCAAAACACCCGGTACAAAGTACACACCTCTACTTTCACTGAGCACTTTGAAACAAATGTTCACTCAACCAATTCATGGAATATTTTTGGGGCAAGCCTTCATTTAGTAAATGAACTCACTCTCCATACTCTAAGTTAGTAGATCATCTTACTAATTGACCCAAAAGCATGACAACATAATAACAACGAGCAAGTTATCACATATTAGTTAGAGGAATCGCTATAATTCAAGAAATGCCATTCATCGTTTTGCTATAGTATGGTACATATTAAACTTATTTCTTAATTAATTTGTTATTCGTAATGGGATATTTCATTCAGCCAAGAAGTAGAAGATGCATCATATGCAATTCAGGTACTCATAATCCAATCCAAATGTGATGTATTGATCATTTCATCTACTATAAGCATGCATCACGGCATAAATTCATAAAATACATCAAAATCGACATCTTCAATTACCTAGTCGAATTTCATTACCATCCTACTTAAGTAATAAGGATATCAACCTACTCAAATCGTTAAGGGCATAGATCATGCATCCTATTTATATGATTGTAATTGCGTGTGCAATAAAGAAATGTCATGAGTAACATACAATTCTACACTCAAATACACATAGATAAATGTGGAAATTTCATAATATGCAAATACCACATAGTACTCATTGATATACACAATTGAGTATCTATATTAAGGAATAATTTTTGGAAATAACTTTACTACCTGTTATCATGAGATAAATTGTCTTGATTAAGGAATAATTTCTAAAAATAACTTAATCACCTATTATTATGACATTTCTACTACTATGAACAGCCCTTGAATTTCCATTTTTTGCATATTAGTCACCTAACTTGGATAAATTACAAATTTGCCCCTAAAATTTCAAAACTAGTTACTTTGAACAGATGTTATTTCATCCAATTAATCTAACTTAGTAACCCACTAATTAATACTTAAAACCATAAAATATCACTGTTAAAGGAGTTAAGAGTGATCAATTTTAGGATGGGTTGATTTTCACCTAGGATTGGAGCTACAAATTAGCTGGATAGGGTCTATTTCCCGTTTATGGAATCGAGAGCTAACCATATCCACCCTCAAGCTGATGGAATCTTTTTTATTTATTTATTCCATAAATATAATATCTGCACAATGCATTATGATGGTGTATGCTAGATATGAAATTGTTTAAATAAACCATAGGTCAATATGGCAAAAATCTTAACATTTCCATTATAATTGGCAATTGAATAATGACCGAATTATATTATCTCCTCATACTAACAAAAATAAGTTACTTTGGATATTCAAAAAAATGCATCATATCATATTTGAATTTATTGAGGATCCTCTTCCACCTAGCATTTGGGATTTGGGGATATGAATTAGTATTATAATGCATATTGAACTCACTTTCTAGCAATTTTAGAGAAAAGCACATCTTAGTAAAGTATTTCTAGAAACTTGTCAAGCACACTTCAAAACAAGCACATCCTCACCATAATGAACCGACCAGTAACTACATGGCATGTTTAGTGTCAAATCCAAGCATTTACCAGTTGATGTGAACAAACAATCAATAGTTTGAGAATGTGAAGCAACAATATCAAGTAAAGAGTTGGACAAAATATGTTAAGTCAATTTCAAATGCATTCTAGTCGACATTACATAATATTAAATTACGTCTTGAATTTGATCTCTTTTACGGAACCCAATTCGATTAAAATAAAAGGGAAGAACTCTTTGTCATTATAGGAAATAAGTGGCTCGTTTATCTTATGAATATTTATTTAGTTATGGGGTAGAGGAAAGAAAAAAATGACGTCACTTCTTTCTTGAAGTGGGTAGTTGATAAGGGTCTAACCACGAGAGGAACCCACCTAAATATATATCTTTCTTTCTTAATAGCATGCAGTAGCCATATATATAAGGGAAAAAGAAATGGTTGCGGTTTTACCTCTTCAAAGAGCCGCACAATGAAAACGTTGGAGCCGTCGTATGAAGGAAGAAAAAACATCCAAGAGTTCTTGATTATTAGCCGTATGTTAAGCTTTTATCTGGGCTCAAACATCAATGATTTTGTGCTGTGAGTTTACATTTAATTGAGTTGTCTTATTTGTAAACACTTTCGGTTTGAGCTCAAACTTAGGTGTAGGAAACACTCAGGCATATAAGCAATTGTAATTTTAATTCTCTGATTATTAGTAGATTATTTGCTGCTAAGTCTCCTAATGGATGTAGGTATTGACACTCAAATTGAATCACGTAAATCTCTAGTATCATTTATTATTCTTCTTTTACTTTTTTGGTGGTTAGCTTCCACATTAATATTGATATAATCGGTATCAAAGGTTGGTTTGGGTTTTCCTGATTGTGATATGGGGCTTTTTGCTTGTATAGTTATTATTAGAAAATTCTGTTATTGTAATTATATCTAGGGCAAAAGTTGATATTAATAATTTTAACGAGAGGAGCAACTTTAGGTTATATAGCGCCAAGATGCTATTAAAAATCCAAGGTTTGGTCAAGGCACTGGATAGTGAAAATGATTTGCCGATTATAATAAAAGCCACTAATAGGGTAGAGCTTATGGAGAAAGCAAAGAGTGTAATTTTGTTGAATATGTCAAATGATATGTTAATCGAGGTGGTAGAGGAGAAGGATGTCACGGCGTTATGAGTAAAAGTTCAAGTATTTTATGTAATAAAGGGTTTAAATAATCATTTATACATGTTGAAGATGATATTTTAATTTAGATATACTTAAGTACATCTATAATATTCCACCTGCATGAGTTCAATAGACTCACAATGGATTTGAAAAATGTCGGTAAGATACTTGATGATGAAGAATAAAGCATGATGTTGTTAGCTTCTTTATTAGAGTTTGTGACGTCCTGAAATACGAGCCCTTTGAGGGATGTGTGAATGTGAATTTCATTAATGCATCGTTAGTTAATCTTACTTGGGATTGATCACTCCCGAGATACTAACATTGAGGGGAAATGCTAATGAGGATAGAACTCACGTAATTAACTTAACCTGGGAAAACGACTTGATCGTGAGACCTATATAAGGACAATTATGTGGTTATATAGGCTGGTGTCAGGGATGACTAGAAGTCGATTTGCGAACAGGGTATAATAAGACGACCGGTGAATCCGTTTACTATTATTGAGATTGCGTCAGCCCTATGTTAATTCTCGATAATCGTGTATTTTGAAATAAGAATCGAGCATTCACAATTTCATGATAATCAAGGACGTCTGTGTGTTGAGAAAACTTGAACATAGTTTGATACTAAGTCAAGCACGAGTTAGTTATGCATAAATTCTCGGAGCCGCCTGTTAGTCTGAAACATACCAAAATCGCATTCAATCGAAATTGACAATGCACGAAAATCCAATATTGGACGATGAATTTTCGGGAACATTAGGGATAGACTTTTGGACGATGCTTCTTTGACCTTCGACATTACCGATAAGCCTAAATTGTTGGAAAAGGAACTAACGGGCTGAGAAATTGATCACACAAGGAAGTGGGCCGAGTAAGACCCAAGTTGGCCTCATGCACAAGAAGGGGTGGCCACCATGGTAGGCTCAAGTTAGCCCTTTGAGCCCATTGAACCCAATTAGCCCACTTGATCATTCTAGCCAATTGTCTAGCTTTAAGTCAATTTGAGCCCAACCAATTCCCAAGCCCGTTTCTATTTATTTCCTAGCCCATTTCTTAGGCCCATTTATCATCTTAGCCCATGGACAAAGTGGTAATTGTGCAAAGGTGGAAAAGACCAAATTGCCCTGCTAGATTTTACTGCAAAGAAGACAAAAGAAGAGAGAGAAGATAAGGTCATTTGCATGGGAAAGTGGTATGAACTTATGAGCATTGATGAAGTAGACAACCTTCATTTACTTCTCTCTCCTCCCTCTCTCTCTCTCCCCCTAACCAGCCAACCACCCTCTTTGTTCCTTCTTCTTTTTCTTTTCCTCTTATTCTTCCTTTCCTTCATTTCCCTACATTTTCATTGTTGGTCTAGCCTTGTCACTGTCCAAGCTGCCTACAGCTGTGACCAGGAGCTTTCATCTATACCCCTCATCACCGCCGCTCACTGGTCTTGGTCGTCGGTCAGCCCGCCGATCACCAGAGTACCCTTCTTCTTCAACCCGTGTGTTGTTCAAGCATTTGTTCTTTCTGGAAAAGCTTGCCCACCTTTGTACCAACCTTGTGACCACCCAAATCAACCACCAATCTTTCCTCCTAGACCCCTTGAAGCCATCAAGTGCCGGCCAATAGGTCGCCAGGGTGCCGATTGGTCCAGCCAGCAGTCGCTCCCTTAGTTTAGTTTAGTTTCTAGCTTGGCAAGGAGAAGCAGACCTTGGTAGCTGATGTTTTCTTCTCGAGGCTGCTTTGGATTGACTTGGTTGAGGTTCTTGTGGGTAGCCTTCGTTGCATCGTCGCGTCCATGTTTCCAGCTTACTTAACGAGTGAGTTTCCATCCTAATTTGTTGATTAGTGCACTAGACTTGCTTAGTGTTGGTTTAGTTAGAGTTAATCTTACTTAGGGGGATTAATTAAGGTGTATTAGAGTTCAGATAGATGGCTAGTTAGATGACTATGATTAGCCTGGATCAATCTTGCTTAATGCTCACTAATTGATGTTTAGTTGCTTGATTCAAGATTAGTTTATTAAAAAGAATTGATTTCTTTTAATAAATTATTGTTTTATTGATTTTTGAATTTATTTTATTAATTATTAAATTATGGAATTCCACTATTCATGCTGTACTGTTCACACGCACTGTTCACGTGATATTGCTCATGCAGAATTGAAATTTTGCTTAAATGAACATGTTTTGATCGCATGATGTGCATTGCTAGTTGTTGAATGCATAGCCATTTTTATGGATTGTGTGGGTTTATTAAAATGAGGAAACCCAAGGTGTCGGGCGTATGTTTTTGGCCCATGTTGTCTTGAAATTGAAAAAGGACATGCTTTGTTTGCGAGACATGAGAATTGAATGGTTTCTGGGAAATAAAAATGTGACTGCATGTGTTTAATGGACTATTTCTACAAGTACGTATCCTGTATGCATTGGCTAATGTTCAAGATAAAAATGAGATGTGGTGATATGCTTGTGTGGTCACTAAATTGAACTCACCACCCCAGCGAGAGTTCAGGAGACGAAGTTCAACTCGTCGGAAATCCCGGCGAGAGTCTGGATGCAGGGTCATAGTAGAGGCTAGGCCCATGCTCTTTCAGGAATGCCGTCTTGAAAAGGAAACCTTAATGTAGCCACGCCTTATGAGGGAAATTGATGTTTGGTTATGTTAGTAGATACCGGTGGGAGCTCAATTGTGACCCTGAAGGGCATTAATAATTGGAACACGTGTAAATGCAAGAATATATGAGAAATATGGCATCATTGGTTACATGACATCATTAGTTCTAATTATGCATGTATTGGTTGCACTATTTGTGACATGCTTGAACTAATAACGTACAAGATGTAGCAATGGCCAGGCGGGATCACTTACGATGCAACTCGTATGTGATTGATCGAATGCATTACTTATTTGTGGTATGCATTAGTCGCATTGTATATGTATATATCGTGCAGGATTCGGCATAACCGGGTAAGATTATATGCGAGCCGACTATTTGTCTATTTATTATCCTTGGATGTGTAGAACAATTATGTCTTAGCTGAAGTATATAGTATTGTTGCCATTGGTCTGCTTGAGGGGTAGTTTTGGAGAGATACCCTAGGTTGATTTGGTGTCCTAACCGGGGCATAGGGCAATAACTTGCTGAAATTATATCTTATTATTGTATTGACCATTTCAAGTCCTTAAAATGACACACCCTCCGGTGCGATTCGGGATCTCCAATGATTGGGAGACCATTATGACACACCACCGCTTGTCGGGTCGGATGCACTTGTATGAAAAATACATCTCCACCATCTGGGTGGATAAGGGTTCGGGGTTATGGATTCCCCATTGGTTCCTAGCATGGTATATCAAAGGGGATGATCTCTTGATCGGTCTTTTACGCAGTTTTGATGGGCCACCTGGTAGAGGCCCCGAAGACGCCGATTGGGATCCTATGGAGTTGGACCCTTTTGATGGCGCCATAGTGAATTTGGATACTTCTCCACTTGTGGCTGACCCGTATGCCTTCGACTATGACTTGACGAAGCCTAAGTCTGATGGGTCCTTGCACTTTGATAGTCCCTGATGGATGTACCGAACCCGAGGGTTCTTTTTTGGAAAGAATGGATTGACCTAGTCTTAGTCCCTTTTTGTTTGGCTTAGAGAAAGGAATCGACCTATTGGTGAGCTTGTAAATCGGAAACGTTCATTCAGTGGTTGATCCAGTAAATAATTAAATGAGTAGTTTGTTATTGCTACGTTGTTCATCCATCTATCACTTTTTGATTGATTGATTGTTTGGCTGACTGGGAGATAGTTCATTTTTTGCTTGTGCATAATGAAAAAAATAAAATGAGTGGTCGGTGACGCGTCCTGGGACGTCGCATTCAATTGACCAAGGTGAATGGATCGTTGCGTGCTCGGGGTTTGGGGCGTGACAAGAGTTATGAGAACACTTTATTGATTCATTGCTACAACCCATTGCTTTGAAAGAGGTAACTTCACATTGTTCTTTAAGAAGTGGTAGAGAATATTGCAAGACGACAATCTAGTGTAGGATGTAGAGCGAGGACTAGTGATTCAAGTAAATATCAACACCAAGGGCTTAATAGCAATATAGGTAAAACCAAGTCAAAATCATGCCATAGAAAGTCCAAGGGACATATGTAGTGCTTTGGGTGCATTTGGTTCAGCTTTGCAAATGAGCTTTAAGTATAATGCAAATATAGAAAACCCAAAACTACTTGAGGAAATGCACATTGTGTTTGGTAAAACTTCTTTACAAATGGGCTTTAAGTTGAATATGTGTTTGGTTAAAAAAAACTTTTGCAATAGGTTTTTGGGTGTGTATATATATTGAAAAATGAACTAAACCTTTTGTTAGTCTAATGAAGGGCTACGGTCGTCAGTGAGCCAGATCCGGCGTCAACGGCCGTCAATTGAGGTCGCCTGAGGTCGGGTCGTGTGACCCTCAGGAGACCCAAGCAAATGCCACATGAAGCCGCGAAACCCAAGTGGCAATTGCCTTGGTTGTGCAGCTCTTAGGTCGAGCGACCCTTGCCGAGGGTCACCCAAGGTCGTGCAACCTTCAGTGACCCTTAGCTAAGTTGCACTACTCTCGCCAGAGGTCACCCAAGGTTGTCGATGCCAGATTTGGCTTGCCGGCGACCGTAGCTTTTTGTCAGACCGGCAAATGGTTGTCTCCTTTGTTAATAAAAAAAAATGCTAATTAGGGGCAAAATCGAAAATATGATAAATTGATGAGGATAATTTTAGAAGAGAAAAATTAATTTGAACATTTGGCAAAATGCCGAAAGCCTAAAGCTAGTCTTTACTAGCATTGGGCTTTCCCAATGTTGGCTTTCAATTGAAAGTCACTTCCAAATTATTACAAAATGGTCCAGCATTTCTCCAAGGGGCTTTCAACCCGAAAGCCCATTGAGCATGTTGAAATAAACGCACCCTTTGAGTGTCATATGGAGAAGCATATTAGGAAAGATTGTCCGAAGTAGCGAAACAGAGGTGATAGGCAAAATGCTTGTGGTGAACTTTACTAAGGAGAGTACCAATGATGCAGAAATTGTCTTGTTTGTGATTACTAGTCCTTTGGGAGATGAGCGGGCGCTAGATTTGAGGTGTGCTTATCATATAATGCCTCAAAATAACTAGTTTACTACTTACCATACTACAAATAATGGTATAGTTTGTGTGGGGAATAATGTGGCTTGTAAGATTGTGTGGATCGGGACAACTCAAATTCAAATACACGATAGGGTGGTGTGCATACCAACATATGTGAAGCATGTAACGAATCTAAAAAAGAACCTTATTTTTTTGGGAGCACTCAATGACATAAGGTGAAGTATACTACTGCAGGTAGAGCACTGGGGATATCTCGAGGTGCTATGATAGTAATGGAAGGGAAGAAAATGAATGCTCTCTATCCTCTAATGGGAGAGATCATGATCGAAGTTGTTGCGGTTTCATCAAGTAAGTTAGATTCTAACTTGACTCAATTATGGCATATGTGTTTAGGGTACATAAGTGAAGCATATATGATGATGTTGAGTGAAATGGGGTTGTTGAAACTTATATGAGCATTACATCATTGGGAAGCAACACTGGATTAAATTTACTATAGCTTTTCATTCAACTTAGTAACTGTTTAAGTATATTTATTCATACATATGGGGCCCATCTTCAATTCCTTCGAAAGGAAGTGCTCGATATATGCTAACATTTATTGATGACTACTCGAGGAAAGTATAAGTATACTTCTTGAAGCACAAATATGAAATGTTTGATCAATTCGAGAAATTTAAGGCATTGATAGAGAAGCAGTCAAATAAAGAAATCAAATGCTTGAGAATTGATAACGGTATGGTGTTTTGTGGTAAAGATTTTACCAAGTTCCACAAGAGAGAAGAAATTATGAGACACCACACAATCCCTGGGACACATAGCATAATGGCTTACCAGAACAGAAAAATAGGACTTTAGTGAGCTCGATGCATACTTTCGTATGCAAGATTATGTAAGAAATTTTGAGCTAAAGTAGTAAACATGGCATGTTACTCGGTTAATCGATCTCTATCATCTATTATAGTAGAAGACTTCTGATGAAGTATAGTTGAGGAAACCTATTGATTATTCTGAATTGTGAGTATTCGGATTAAGGGTGAGCACATTGGACCGCCTAAATTGAGAACTACCTGGACTGGATCAGATCGGTCGGTTTAATCCGATTCCTAAGAGTGTTGGTCTAGTTCCCAGTTCTAAGGGCAATCGGATCGACTATTCTTTATTTTTAAAAAAATATTATTAATTTCTTAAAAAATGCAATAAACCATAAAATAATAATAATTCTAGTATTTTTTAAAATTTTTAATTTTTTTACTAAATGTTTGGTTCTATTGGATCGAATCGGATCAAACTAGTTGATCCAGTTCTTAGTTTTAGGATTGTCCGGTCCGGTCCTCAATCTTATGATAGAAAGGGGGAGAGATTAGATGAATATGCATGTGTTTGGAGGAATACTAATTCATATGATGATTGTTTACTCTTGTCAAGAACTCATGTGATTTAGTAATTGTGTGCTTATTATACCTTGAATTAAATTCTTAGTTTTGGAAAGATAAGCAAATATATTTTACTTTTCATGCACTCAACTTCAATATCTTTTATTGCTTGTTAAAACATCATTACATTCACAAGATTATTTTGTTATCATAAAAAATGAGGAGATTGTTGGGAAAATCTCCATGATGTTATGAAGATGACTATCACAACTCACCCTCAGCAACAATTGGTGTTGGGAGGGATGGAGTTTAAGGGTATTTAACCACAAGGCAATCCTTGAAAAAGGATCGATCACAAGTATGAACTCTCTCAAGTCTAAACCCCACGCAACAACACGAAGATTAGTTTCATCACCTAAGTTGGTTAACAATCTTAGATAAATGATTATGAGTTGTGACTAGCCTCAATTTCGAAGGCCAACAAGAAAGCCCAATCGAGGGTTGGGAGAGTTTCCTCGATTCCTACGCAACCAGAACTCTAGGGTTCAGGGACTTGGGTTGCACTAACATTTCTATTAACACCCTTTTGGTATCTTACAGTCATCATGTTTTACCTAAGATGATCATGCATGTCTTTTTATTTTTTTGTGTCATTTAAAACTAAAAAGTTGATCATCTACGAATGTTGGTTTTATGCCATTCTAATTCTATAAATGTAAGAAAAAGAAAAGCAAACAATTTTAATTGAAATTGCATTGTAAAAAGTAAATAACCAAGAAAAGCAGTAAATCTAAATATGTAATCCTAAAAAAAGGACATAAAATAAAAGAAAGAAAGGAAACTTGCAACTTTGTCGGATTTTTATACAATACAATGGAAAGCCCGAGACATATGTCAAGTATTAAATGAATGGAAATGACATTGACCATCACCATTAAGACAATCAAAAGATAAACAAATCGACAAGTCGATAAAGTAAACAAACAACAATCAAGTCAAAATGGCCTTGGTCGGCCTTTGGAAATTGCATGCGCAACATGTCGCAAAATGTTATCCCCATTCCTTAAAGTCAAGTTCTAATATGTAATCCCAAGATCATCCATGAACATGCATCAGGTTTGTGCAAGTAATTAACAGTCCCACGCATCGAACTTAAAAATAAACACATGGGCAAGTCTGAAGACCTTGTTTCTCATTCGATCAAACAATGAATGTACCGGCACCGGTTCACTTCACTTGATCATAATCTCAAGCATCAAACATGCATTCAATGGTCTTTTATTTTCTTTTTGTGCTTAAAGTTCAAGAAATGATGACAATCAAAAGTCATGAAGACATTGAAGATTGATTCCGCATGCATCATCTTCTAAAAATCATAGATCATGAACACGTCACAGCCAAACAGAACGAGGGAATCCATAATACCTTGAAAAAGAGCAACCAATTGAACACGACCTATTAAGCAATTAACTCTACAAAAATTCTGGCATGTCAAACACTCAATGTGGAACATTTTTCATGGAGAAAACTTTTTAAGATGAGTTACGTATGAATTTATAAAAATCAAAGAACATGGCAGATTGCACCAGAACAAAACAGCGCAGTAGCAATATGAGGTAATCTTATGGCAATTTGATCATGTTAACAATACTGGAAAACTTATCAAATTTTACCATATGATAGCCCTAAAGATGAAAAACAAAGTTTGTGAAGGGTCTTGCTTCTAAATCATAACAGAAAAATTCACACAAAAATGACAAAATGAAGACATGAAAGTACTCATACAAGTATTCCGAATTTTGCAATTTTCCAAATTACAGGGCAACTTTGCAAAAAATGAAAAATGGGACAATCGACATGAAAATAATTTGATCTTGGTGTCATTAGAAAGCTTGGTGAATTTCCTAAGACTTTCTAGAGATGACATGCTCAATTAAGGTCATTTACCTATTTAATTTCAGACATTTTCATGGATATGCTAAACGATTAGATTGAGGGCAGCAAAGCGCATGGTTTCAATACTTCTGTATGACAAGGAAAAAGTACAAGAAAAATCATATAGGTCGAGCATCAAATCACAAACATTTTCCATTGAGGGATCTAGACCCTAATGTAATCACAAAGCATGATAAGAAAATGGCAAAAGCAAAGCATTCAAGATGTACATGCATAATGTCAAAATGATATTTTCATTAATGCATGCAACTAATGGTTCATGGAAATTCATTTGAAGTGGTTTAAGTGTCCCTACAGTGACATTAGGACATGTAATGACTTTCATGGAATTTTTATGGACAAAGAATCACAATTAGATGCACAATTGTACATGAATGCACACTTACGTTTGTGTAGGGCAAAATTGAGTTTAGGATGATTTTTAGGGAAATTCACCTAATAAATGACATTCCAGAATCTTAAGAAAAATATATGTCATGAACAACATTTAGATCAACAAATTTCTGAAAGGAATTATCTTGAAAATCATTCAGGAAAAATCACAATAAAATCAGCAAAGTCGGAAATTCAGATTCGAGAATAGATTGACTAGTAAGACCAAAGGACGATTTTTAGAGCATTTGGCCTAGATATACTCATTGAAAAATTCTGAGAAAAATTATGTCACGACCACATCCTTATGCACACTCAAAGTTAGATTCTGGACACAGAATTCAGTAAAAATACACGAAGCCAACAGATGCATTCAGAACATACAAAAGCCAGCACATCACGGTGATTTCAATGCCATTTGTCCTAACATGATGATCTTAGAAAATTTTAAGAAAAATATATATTCTAGATGGACATGTCATGTACAATTTTGTGCAGGACTCAACTCAAATATTAGATCATAAAAAGGCAAAAATCACAAAACCATAAAGTTCAGGTTAATAATAGAATACCAAAAATCAGAACACAATCACTAAATGTATAATCAACTTTGACAAAAGTTTTCAAGCATCAATCGGAGCCCGATCTACGGCTCATCAGAAAGGTCATCAAGTCTGCGTTAAAAGTCATAGATTTGAACACAATTGAATAAGTTTTCAAGCTCAAATGAAGAGGTTTTTGTAAATCAATCATTTTGTAATCTGAAATTCACAAATTAAGCACAAATACCTAATCAAGCAAAATCACTTAACATTTATCCAAGAAAATCTATTCAAAATCATCACGATTCATCACATCAACCATAACATCCATAGGATCAATCCTAAACTTGAGCTCTAGCCCAATTGCTTATTACGATATCACTTCATTGAGCTTGAGTTCACAAGTCCTACTTTGTTGATGTTTCACAGCCAAATCGAGCCTAAACGGATAAGAACCAAACACAGCAGCACAGGTGGACATCAGAGGAATACCAAGGAAGCTTCTCATCGTCGAAGAGGGGAGGATCGGCGCTGGAATGGTGTTGATCAAGGCTTGAACATAACCAGTCCAAAGCTAGACCGATTTGCGACATCAAGGAAAATATCGGGCCAAACAGCTCGATCGAAGGCTGATTGGAGGAGGCGCCAGTCACTAGTAGCTTAGGGAGAAGTAGACGGATGTCGAGAGGTGTATCAGTGATGGTGGCTCCGTCGAAAAAGGCCCACTGGTGGCCTGATTTGCTCTAATTGAAGGAGGTGAATCCGACGGCTTTAGAGAGAGAAAGGGGCGGGAAAAGAGTGGGAAAAAGAGAGAGGAGAGAAAAATCTGCTGCAAATGGTCTCCCTGTTAAAAAATGGAGGGAAAAAACTATATATAGTTTTTCATAATATCAAATCTTAGCCATTGAATTAATGCGACAGTTATGAATTAACTCATGTGTCTAATTAACTCTCTTAGCTTTCAATCACATTTAAAATATACTAATTTTAATGATTGAGATTTAATGTGATCAATGGTTCAAAAGAGTTTTGCAATTAATGACCTAATTAGGGGCAATTTTGTAATTTCTTAAAAACCTGGGGGCATTTTCGCAAATTCTAGAAATGTGAGGACATGAGATGTTCAAATCCAAGTAGGCCACCATGTGGTGGTGATTTCTGACCGAAAACCGATCGGAGGAGGGCCGAACCGGCCTCCTTCACTGGCAACCGGTCGGATCGATCTAATCCATCTTGCACCGGTTTAATTGGTTTGGCCGGTTCTTGGGTGGTTCGGTCTTATTTTGTTTTGGGTTTGTGCAATTTTAGTCCCTCATGGACTAAATTGAAAAGAAAACTTACTTAATCAAAAAGGAAACAGTCCAATTTTGAAGAGAAATGATCCAATTTCAAGCAAATTAGGCTAATTAAATCACAAAAAAACAATTTTGTGATTTTTTTACTAACCTAATTGTTTAATTGTCATGGAAATTATTGGATCCATACTATGGGCACACCAAATTGGACTTTCTAGGCCTTAAATTGCACAATTTTACTTAATTGTTGACTGTAATTCGCGAATTAATTAAAATTGAATTCAATTAAAATTGCAAGACATCTATTAGTATAATTGCCTATGAAATTTACTTTTAATTGATGACACAACATTTTCGCCAAAATTAAATTGAGGGCCAACATCAAAATTGAACCTCAATTTTTAAAATTAAACCCTACTCATGAATGGTCAACCCGAATTTCTTGAATTGAAACTCAACAACATTAAAATTAAGGCCAAATAAGCTAAATCTCCCAAATCAAGGATTTGGTAAGTGAATTTGCTAAAATCGACCCCGAAGTTGGACTTAACTCATAAAATTGAGTAGAATGGAAGTGTTCTTTCGTAAATCACATAAAATAGATTTAGACTCCTAATTAGAGATAAAAATGTCAATTCACATTTCATTTTGCCCGACCTCAAAATTAATTGAATAGATGAATGGGTAATTGTCTCTAAATCAAGTGTTGTAAAAGGAACTATGCTTAATTATGACTAGAACGAAAGTAATTTTATGTTTGGTTGATTTTGAACCTAAAATCGAAAAATTCGGAAAAAGAGGTTCTTAATTGATTTTTGCAAAATTCTTGATGCTAAAGTCAAATTGAAGCTAAAATGAACTGATTTCGTAATTTTTGTATTTTACAATTTTTTTGACCACAAAAATTGTAAAATACAAAAATCACAAAATGACCAAAAGTTAAACCCTAGTTGACTTTTTACCAAGAGTTCGATTATAAGGTCAAATCTTTGAATTTTTCAAAAATTTTCACTTTTAAAGTGAAATTAGACTTGAAAGAAATATTTTGGTGCAAAAAACCAAAATTTGACTCGGGGTTGACTTTTAGTCAAAAGGTTGACCAAAAAGTCAATTTGAAAGTCGACACTTTTCAGATTTTTGTGTATGAAATGAACGGAAAATTGCTTTCTAAAGCTAAGGCAGCATATAGGATAAAAAAAATGACATTTTTTTTGTTCAAAAAACAAGCTCCGTCGTGATTGAAAACCTCTAATTCGGTTTTTCTAAATTTATCGACACATCGACTAAAAATCAAGTGTCAACAATGACAAAAACAATCAAATGCTACTAATGTGTGTCTTGATTGAATTAGTATTGGATGATATACACAAGCAAAAATGTATATAGCATTGTAATCATTATTAAGCGACATCCTAATAAACCGAGTGCTTTGCCAAAATGGGGGATGCTTTACCGATATGGAAGAATCACTACCAATGTCTACGGTGAATAAGGTATTGGGCATGAAGATGCCTACAAGCTGGAAGGATCTTTAAAAGGGTGAACAAGTTGGAAGGATCTTGATCGAATGAGAACAAGCAGAAAAGAACGGGGGTGCTTGTAATGGCTTGGAAGAACTAGGATAAGGTAAACAGTTCGATGGACCTTGATAATAGTGAATAAGCTTGGAATGGAAATGTTTATAGAAACTTGGATGGACTGCATTTGTAAAGGTAAACGGCTTGGTAGAGTCATGATCGTCAATAAGCTTGGAATGACCAGAACATTGAAAAGGGCAGATCGATATTAAGACAGTAGATTGTTGGTTAGAGTAGTTCTCTTCAATTAGTATCAATATCGATAGTCTAATGACTTTAGTAATGTGACGTGCTGAATTTCGAGCCATTGTGGAATATAATGACTGTGAATTTCATCAATGCATTATCAGTTGATGAATCTCACTCGGAATTGATTACTCTCAAGATAATAATCTTGAGGGAAAGGCTAATGAGGAAATGAGTATATACAATTAAAGAACTTGACCTGGAATAGCAATTTGACCATAAACTCGCAGAGGGACGATCCTGTGATTATATAGGCTAATTCAAGGAATAATTATAAGTTGATTCATAGATAGGATATAATAGGATAACGGGTGATTCCGTTTCTTATTATTGAGACTGTGATCGACTCTAAGTCGATTCCAAGTAATCGAGTATTTTGAAACAAGAATCGATCTTTCACAATTTAATGATAATCGAAGTCGTCCAAGTGTCAAGAAAACTTAAATATAGTTTGAGGCTAGTTCAATCCTAAGTCGATAACGTGTAATTCCTCAAAGTTGCCCGTTAGTTTGAGACACATTAGAATTGCAATTGATTGAAATTGGCTATGACTAGTAATTCGATTTTGGATGTTGAACTTTTAGAGAAATTAGGGACGAATCACTAGATGATGCCTCTGTAATCCTTGAGAATATCGGTAAGGCCTAAATTGATAGAAAAAGGATTAACAAGCTGAAAAGCTGAGCTCACAAGAGAGTGGGCTGGGTAAGGCCCTAGTGGGCCTCACGCCTAATGGTGGGCAGCCACCAAGGTGGGCCTAAGTCATCCAAGTGGATCTGTTTAGCCCATTTAGCCCACTTACCTCTTTCTAGCCCATTGTCCATTTTGAGCCCAATTTGAGCCTAGTGACTTGTAGAGCCCAATTTCTATCCATTTCTAGCTCATTTCCTTGACCCACTCCTTATCTTTAGCCCAATGATGATTTGGTAATTGAGTCCAAGGTGAAAAGACCAAAATGCCCTTCTTGGCATTAATGGATAGGAGTGAGCATGGTCTAGGTGGGTGGTTCCCACCCTAAAATCGGGAATCACCCACTAAGGACCGATTCTAAAAAATTGGATCCGAGAACCACCCGTTGGTTCCATGGATCCACTCGAGAATCGGACTGTTGATCTAGTCTGGTTCCCAAGTGGATCCATGGAACCGGTCTCACAATCAATCACGCCTACTCAATACGCATTGATGAACCAAATTTGATTGCACTTACGTTCATAAGTACATGATATTCAGAAATTTTGAAGTCCAGCATGCTTTTATAGTCACCTTTTATTGAATTCTTGACTATGAGATGGTAAAAGAATGGTATGAGATTAGAACTAAAATGATGAAGTCTCTCGCATTACCAAACTGATTTCAATGTCGAAGAAACACGCAACAAAAGAACAAATTGATGTGGCATTTTTGTTGGCCTTTTTTCCAATATTCTTGATGAGTGAATATGCAATAAAGTATTATAGCTTCACTTTTGATTTTTTTAGACCAACCAATTAGCTATGCATGAATCAAAAACTTGCATGGTCTCTTTAGGCAACCCATGCTAAAATACATTCATAGCATGGGAAGAGTTTACTACTTCTGATTTTTCAAGAGTTGTACATGATTTGCAATAATAGCAGTCATTTTAGGGCATTTTCAGAGTATGTCCTAATGGCATAATGAACTGCCAAACCAAAAATTGAAGAACAACTACAAGCAAAAGGCATACTACTTTCCTAAAAGACATACCTAGCACAATTTGTTCTCCAATTGTCAAGTCTTCCCACAGTGTCTTACAATCCAAATAGTCTACTTCTATGTCCAGCTTATTCATAGCACCACTACTTATGCTTCCACAGCTATTGACATTGCTCGTGGACTTGTTCAAGTTACCTTTCTAGACAAGCCCCTTAAATTAGAAGAGCGACGAAGGCAAAAATGAACTCAAAGTGGAGAACTCTTAAACTCTAAGCCCCAACCTCCTGAAAGTAAAACAAAAATAAGTATAGATGATTGCTCAGTATTAGTAGAAATTGAATTCAAACAATTATTGAAAAATCCCATAATGTATATTCCTCCCACTTCAACTTGTAAAGTCTATCTATTGTTAATCTTTGTGTTAACATAATGACTTTGAAGCAACTGTAGTTATAGGGATAGACAAAATATCCTAAGCCATCAAAGATAGGATTTTAAACTTTTGGTCGATAACACTCCACTACTTTAAAATGTCATGATCATTTTCAAGTTCAATTTTAAGATATCGATCAAGCTCAGGTAAATTGCCCTTGGACCTTTTTTTCTCCTTGTTAAGAAAGTCATCATATGACGGCTATTGCACATGGAAAAGTAAACCGCAATCTTTCTCTCCATTTCTCTCATCACAAAGGGGATTGCAGCTACTATTGGCACTACTAATAGAACTCACAAGTTCATCTAAATTTTTGTCACAAGAAGTAGGGTAAGTTCTCTCATAAAATTTAAACAAACGTTCTAGGGAAAACTTCACCTTATCATACATTTCATCAACTTTCACAGCATCTTCATAAATGAGTCTACAACAATACCTCACATCTCATCTTCTTTCTAGGATCCAATGTCATCGCAATCAACACCATTATATTTACCTTTTCAAAACTCCCATAATATTTGTTGAACTTGTCTTTCATTTTCGCATTTATAACTCTCACCCTATGATCAAAAGCCTTTGCTGCTTCTTTTAGATGATTATACAAAGAAGCTATCCCCTTAAAATAATCAATTAAAGTGATATACAAATTCCCAAACATCTTGTTAGTTTTATCATAAAACTGCTTCAAAAACATAGAAAGAATAATGGCATTTTCCCAATCAACACTACTTGGAATATTAGAGTTAAGCTTAGTGAGAAATAAATATCATCTCCATCCATTCTTTCAAAAGCTTTTCTTAGCTTTATAGTATTTTCTAACATTAGGTAAGTAGAATTCCATCTTGTGGACACATCAAGACAAACCAAACCCTTATAAGTGACCCTTGTACTTTCAATGCAATCCCGAAATGTCTTAACTCTCATGGGAGAACTCCTCACATATCTAATCACATTTTGAATATGGGTAATGGAATCACATACTTCGTCCAAGCCATCCTTCATAATTAAATTTAATTTATGAGCCATGCACCTCATGTGCAAAACTTCATCATTTAAGATTAATAGCCTATCTCTTAAAAAAATTTCTTTTAAATAACCGATAGCAACATCATTCGAACTAATATCATTCACAGTAATTGTGGACACTTTCTTCTCTATTCCCCACTCATATATGCATTTATTAATCACTTTCCCAATATCCTTGCCTTTGTGACTAGACATCACTACAAAATTGAAGATTCTTTTGTACAATTTCTAGTTTTCATCAATAAAATGTGCAGTGAGATATAAATAGTTCAAATTTTGAATGAAATTTCATGTATCGGTTCTGAGTACAATCCTAGAATTAAGCTTACTAAAGGAAGCCTTCAAACTTCTTTGTTTACAAAAATATAATTTCATGCAATCCCTAACCCCCATAAATCGTGACATATGCTTGAAGAGATGTTGCAATTGATTCACATAATCATGAAATCCAACACGTTCAACCATTGAAAATGGTTGTTCATCAATTATAATCATTCGAATAAGCACTTGCCTACATTTTTCTTGATCAAACTTCTATGTCATTAAAACTTGAGCACTCCCAATACTAGTATTTCCTTCTAACATTTGAATTCACCTACTATTTGTGATGCAAATAATTTTTACTTCTTATCAACATTGTGAGGATACTTATTACACTTTCTCAAGTGCTTCAACGTATTTGAAGTACCATTATCAACATAGTATTAATACTTGACCCTACAATAATTGTAGAAGACATCAACTTTCCCACTTGAGTGAGTTATTCCTTTATGAAAATGAAGTTTGGCTATTGATTTTCACTTATTAAGAGGAGGACAAGAACCAGATACCTTGTTTGTTTTGGACGCCTCTTCAAAGTTTTCACTTCCTCCATATTCTAGTGTTATTGATTCCATTATTAGCGTTATCGCATCATAGGATTCCTCCACTTCCATTGACATGTTAATGGATCACCTTTAGCTTGACCATGAATCCCTAACTTCTCCAATAATGTGAGACGGGTTGTCACAAAAGTAAGCCATTTCAATTAGAAAATAAAGGGTGTAAGCTTAATATTTGGATTGATACTATATAATGAAGCAATAACCATTGAAGCTATTTGAAGCTATTTCTACTTAAAGCACAACATCAAAGACAAAGTAATCAGTTTGTTCTATTGGAATTTAGCATTGCTATCCTAGAAAATGATCCATGAGTTACATTTTCAAATTTTCTGCTTTGCTGACTACATGTTGGGTGATTTTTTTATTTTTTTTATAAACAAACTAGGGAACATTTTTCTATCAAGTTTCTAATGGGGAAGAATAAAGAACATCTTGCTTTCCAATTTTTCAAGAAATGATTTTCAACTATCACTGAAATTGAAAGCAAAGGAGGCTACCAAATACAATGAAAATAGAGAACATGTAAGTACTCTGTAAACAAACACATTTCCAAGCTCACCTTATTACTCTCAAAGGTCGAGTAAAAAATATACCATATAGAAACTCACCTTATTTCTAAGTTGGCAAGTGCAAGGTAACATCCACTATGATTGTACTCAATTGCAAAAAAGGATCAAATGGAAGAGGTACAACATGTAATATTCTTTGAGGGAATTTGAAGCTTATTTCTACCTAAAGCACAACATCAAAGACAAAGTAATCAGTTTGTTCTATTGGAATTTAGCATTGTCCTAGAAAATGATCCATGAGAGGGATTCTGCTACAGTTCGAGAGAGCTGGGCAATAAACGCACGAACTTGGCACAAATGCACAAACTCTCTCAACACTAACCATGACTAGCATCGGGATTGAGGGATTTAGAGTTTTGAGTTAAATCAACCAAACAAACAAAGAACTCATAGATTTAGGGATTTAGTGAGCATATTCAACTTACAGCAACTAAGAGCCGTGAGTGGCGTGCCTAAGTTAAGAGAGGGAGGTGTAGTTGAGTCAATCAAAGGTGAGAGGTATGGCTAAATCGAGAAAGGGAGGCGCGGTTGATGGCCATGAGTGCCATCGACGGCCGACAGCCGTGAGTGTGGCTGCGAGTTTGTTGAAGTCTCGAAGAGTTGGACAAAGAAGATGAAATTGAGAGATGCTATGCAAGCTGCTTGTTTCTTGATGTTTGTTGTGCTCTTTAAGGCTTCAACAATAAGAATTGCAAGGGTTATTTGGCAAGTAGGAAATTAGGGCTCCAAATAGAACAATAAGAATTTGAAACAGGGGGCTTCAAAATTTTAATTTTTTTTCAACCAATTTTTTTTATTTTTATAATAAGAATTAATATATATTATTATAATACCGGTCCAATCTAGGTGGGTGGGCAAGCGGATCCATCCAGCGAAACAGGAACCGAACTTATCCTTTTAGAAACCACCAGTTCTAGGCCGATCCAATCTAAATCCTGGCGGTCCGAGTGGGTTCCAATTCTTTTGCACACCCCTATTAATAGATGAGAAACATAAGAGGAAGAAGAAGTCTAAGGAAATGATGGTGCTTACATGGGAAATGAAGAGATGTGATGTGCATTGAAGTGGGAAATTGATGAAAAGATAGCCAAGGCTTCATCTTCTCTCTCTCTTCCTTTCCCTCTCCTTAGTCGACCCCTCCTCTCCTCCTCTTTTTTCTTTCTTTTCTTCATTTTCTTCATTTCCTCCATTTTCCCTTGCTTGTTCAGCTCCTTACCACCCGAACCACCTATAACAGCAACCAAGGAGCCTCATCTGTACCCCCCCTATTGTCGCCATCCACCAGTCCAAGTTATCGGATTGCCCACCAGCAACCCAAACTACCGGCTACCCCCTGTCCACCTCTTTCTTTCTCTATTGTATCAGTTGCAAATGCCTAGCCACCATCATTTTTGTCTCATTGTCGCCTAAAGCAGCCACCATCGCCTCACCCTTAGCCACTGAACCCCAGACAACAGCTCACCGGACTACCAATCAACCCAACTAGTCGCCAGTCTCCCTGTGTGTGTGTGTGTCTCTCTCTCTCTCAGTTTCTGCAAAGTAGAGGAACATAGCACTTGTAGCTGCTGTTTCCATCCCTAAGCCACCTAGTATTGCAATTTCATAGGTTCTCATATGTAGTCCTCACCATCGCCGTCATGCTCGTATCTCCAGCTTGCTTAACCAATGAGTTTACACTCTAATATGTCGGTTAATCAGTTAAACTTGCTTAGGAATATATTATATTATGATTAATCTTAATTCGGGGATTAATTAAGATTAACCATAGTTAGGTTGGAAGGTTAGAAAAATTACCATAGTTGAGTTAGTCAAAAAGTTGAACCATGGTTAGTTAATTAAGCAAGGTTGGATTAATTAACTAAGGTTGACTTGTGGTAAAGTTAATTAACCAAGGTTGGGTTAGTTAACTATGGTTGACCTATAGTTTGGTTAATTAACTAGGATTGAGTTAATTAACTATGGTGGAAGCATGGTTAATTTAGTTAACTATGATTAACTTTAGTCGATTTTGCTAACTTGCTTAGTGCTATTTAACGATGGTTAATTAGGATAATCGAGGATTAGTATAATAATCATGATTAGTATTATTTTATTATAAAGAATTAATTTCTTATATTATTATTAAATTCCTTTATTATTATTAATTATTTTTGGTAATTAATTAATTAAATTTAATTATGAATAATATTGATTATTTATAATTAAATTGTGGGACTAATTTGACAAGTCAATAATTGTTTAAGGCATATTGGATTGTTGCTTGAATCAAGAGTGCATTGATTGTAAGATTGAAGTTGTTAATGCTTGATTGCTCTGATAGACAATAACGTCATATGGGTATTATGCCTTGATGTCTGAGTACAATTACATGGACATATAAAAGGAAAACCCTGAAGTGTTGGGTGTATATGTCAAGATTTGCAATGAAAATGAGACTGGCGTGTTTAAATGATGAGGCATGTAAAGTTGAATGAGTTTTAAAATAATATATGACAACGTGCAATTATTTTCTTGCAATTTTTACATGAAAATGTGCAGTAGACTATTACGTTAAGCATTACCACATTTGCATTGGCTAATGCATCAAAATGAGTTATTGTGGTGTGCTCATGTGGTCACATAAATAACCCGTCACCCCGGCGGGAGTTCGGGGGATGAAGTTCGACTTGTCAGAAATCACGGCAAGAGACTAGATGCGGGTTGCAATAGAGGCTGTGTTTATGCTCCTTCAAGAATGTCGTTTGGGCGGGAGTTCTAGATTTAACCGTGCCTAATGGGGCAGGACAATGGACGACTATGCCAGAAAACACCGGCGAAAGTTCGGTTGTGGCCTAATGAGGGCATTAATAATTGAAACACGCATGAATGTTGAGTGCATGGGAAATATGTTGCCTGTGGTTTCGATTATGCTTGTACTTGTTGCACTAATCATGGCATGCCTGAATTAGTACCGTGCAGGGTGTGGTAATGGCCAAGTAAGATTGCTTACAATGTGACTTGATCATGATTGATTAATGTAGTGTTGAGAGTGCAGAATGCATTAATTGTGGCATGCATGTATACTTATCATGCAAGGTATGGCATGACCAAGTAAGGTTGCCTGCGAGTTAATTGCTTGTCTATTGTTATTACGGGGTTGTTGAGTAGATTGAGTTGTTGGCTAAGGTAAACGAGAGCTATTTTGCTATTGATCTACCTGAGAGAATTGACTGTGCGATAGGTACACCAAGGCAAGTTAATATCCTAGTTGAGGCTTAGGGCAATGACTCACTAAGATTATATCTCATTTATCATTGTTAAACAATTTCAGGTCCCTAGGATGGTGCACCACCCGATGCGGTTTGGGGTTCCCAAAGATTGGGAGACCATCGTCACGGCCCATAGGTTTCCTGGGCAGGCACATTTGTACATGAAGTAATGTTCACCATCTGGGTGAATGAGGGACTGGGGATGTGGGTTCCCCATAGATTTGTTGGCGTGGTTCATCAGTGAGGGTGAGATCCTACTCGGCCCTCTATCGGGTTTTGATGGTTGCCTTATAAGGGCCTCGAGGATGAAGACTGGGATCCTATGGAGATAGATCCTCCTGATGGGATAGTGGTAGATCTCGATCCTGCCTCACTAGTAGCTGATCCGTACCCTTCTGACTACAACCTGACGAAGTCTGACTTTGAAGAGTCTCTGTATTATGGTAGTCTTTGAAGGATGTACTGGGCCCAAGTTTTTGAGGGAGTAGATTAACCCAGCCTTGGCATCTTTTTGTAGACTCGGGAAGAAACTTGCCCACTAATGGGCTTGTAAATTATAAGTGTTCCTTAGGGGGGTTGATATAGTAAATAAATAAATGAGTTGGTTTACTACTATTGTGATTGATCATCCTACTATCCCTTTTGCTACTTATTTGACTAGGTGATAAATTGTTTTATGCTTGTGCATAATGGAAAGATAAAAAGAATGGTCGGCGACGCATCCTGGGACGTTACATTCATTTGACCAAAGTGAAGGGGTTGTCGTGTGCTTGAGGTTCGAGGCGTAACAAGTAAAGATGAGGAATTGGCAGTGATGCTGGCGTCCTTGAAGGTCTTTGGACACTGACTCGATTAATTAGTGAAGATGAGGAATCAACGAGGATGCTAATGTCCTTAGAAGACTGTGGAAGCTAATGAAGCTAGATAAATTGGATGACTTATCTTGAGTCATTTCACACGAATGGACTTTTGATAATCTACACTCCTAATTATGTGGGTAAGGGGCAATGCAAAAATCAAGCTCTAGAAAGTGGTGTCTGCATGCTCAGATGATTGGAATGTTGATCAACACTAATATAGCCATTACAAAGGCTTACAGTTTGCATCAGGAACACTAGTGATGATTAGAGTAGTTATGGTAACTTTAGCAGAAGACAGACACTAATAGGAGTAGTCTGACTGATTTGGAAAATTGCACTAGGCTGGCGAGTGATGAGGAGTCGTTGTGTTGATGGCAATGGTAATAGCAACAACTATTTCATGGAGCTAAGTTTCCATTGATCATCTAAGGTTTGGATGGCTATTTACATGCAATTCAAGAGAAGTAGCAAGGTTAGGGAGTATAACAAACAAACTGAGTCTTAGTTTTTGAGTTT
This sequence comes from Corymbia maculata, assembly GCA_014182735.1. NCBI lineage: Eukaryota > Viridiplantae > Streptophyta > Magnoliopsida > Myrtales > Myrtaceae > Corymbia > Corymbia maculata. The sequence goes on from CM024689.1 coordinate 20,074,295, forward strand.
TCTTCTTTGTTCTATAGTTGTTGATAGTAGTAATGATGCTAGTTATGTCTTTGTGTGGTGCTACTAAGTTGTAATATCAAGTAGTCAAGTGTACAAGTGTAAAAGCAAGACTTGTGTCCTAATAGTGTGATATATCACGTAAAAAGAGCAACACTTGCCAGTTGTAACTTGTAATGCTGACTATTAGTGGATTCCAACCTAATCGTGGCTATTAGTATTGAGAGTGGATGTAGGCTTGGGAATAAAGCCGACTCACTAGAAAACTCAATATACTATCTTCTATCTCTTCATTATTTGTTTATCAACACTGCACCCGATTACATTAATATGTTTATCAACACCACTCCTAATTACATATTTGTTCATCGGCAATACTCTTGATTGTGTTAAACTATTCTTGCTATTGGTTTAACTTGTTATAGCCCGTGAAAGATCTTCATAATTTCTCATTGAACCCATTCACTCCTAAGTTTTATCATTGGCTCTAGTACACTTGAGTGCCATAACTTTCAATTGATTACTTAAATGTCAATTTTTTGTAAAAACAGTCACTCAAGTGTTGAATATTTGCCGTGGCACGACAATTGTAATAAATATTTTTTAAAAGTTATATGATACTCAAGTGATCAATGGAAAATTTATATGACACTTAAATGATTGAAAAAAATTATGACACCCAAGTGAACACCATACATAAGTTATGGCATTCAAATGATAAAAAAAAATAGTTATGACACTTATGTGAGCGCTAAATGAAAGTTAGGGTACTTATGTGTCATTTTCCTCGAAATTATCCTATACGTACTTTGGAGTATATAGGTCCCCGCCAAAAAATACTACGGCGATAAGTTTCACACCGTTACTCCATATCATTAATCCATATATAAATATCTATTACTTTAAGCATATTGAAATTAGTAAACACGCACTTTTAGTCTATTTCCTTGAATTATGACTCCTCGCAGTTTTATGACCATTATGGAATTGCATTTTGAAAAACCATGTACTCGAAAAATGTCTTTCGAATTTGTTAAGAGAATCAATCAATCACCGACAATCACGAAATCTGCAACAATCAGGCAATCAGCAATATTCTGGCTCCACTAAAGATGGTAACACCAAAGAAGGAAGATTGGAAGAATCAAGCAAAAGAAGGAAACCCGCAACACAATCTCTACCAAAGAAAGAAACAAATTGACATAACCAAATCCCCACAAATCAAGCATCAACAAATCACTACATCGATTTTCAATCGATGAATTGTGATTCTTTTCAAAATCTCCTTAATTGTTGACATCGTTCTTCTTGTGAGAGTCTATAAGTAGAGCTTTTGTAATTGTGCAAAGGACAAACAAAACTACAAACACCAAAATATTACTACACATTCCTTCTTCTGTTTTCTTTACTCAATTCTTTCCACAATATCCTATTGTCTAACATGGTATCAGAGCCTTCTAGCGAAAGCACTCGATCCAACAATAACACAACTTCGTTATCCTCAGAAATAACCAATACCATTGCCCTCTCATATCTTACAGCTCCAAATTCGACACCCAATCTTCACTCCCCACCCACCATAGGAGAAAAACTCAATGGGCAAAACTATCCAATTTGGAAAGCCCAAATTACCCCATATCTTCTTGCAGCAAATCTCCTCTCGTTCTTGATGGCTCGTAACCAGCTCCTCCGCAACACATTCTACATGAATCCAATAATGGCTCACTTGTGCCCAATCCTGAATACAAGGCATGGCGAATCCGTGACTCAATCGTGATGGGGTGGATTCTCAATTCATCCACCTCCCCTGTTGTCGCTCAATTGACAAACCACACCTCTGCAGCAACCATCTGGAGATACCTCTCTGACTCCTACGCTGCACAATCAACAGCATGAGCATCAGCTTTGCGACTTCAATTTCAATCCATTACAAAAGGAAGCCGCACAATAACAGAATTTCTTCACGAGGCAGCCACCATCGCAGATCAATTAGCCACCATTGGAGAACCCCTATCAGCAAACGAGTACCACACACACATCTTTCGTGGTCTTGGACTAGAATTTTCTGGTTTAGACATGGCAATTTCTGTCGTCTCTCAATCAGGAGCACTCTCATGTGACACCCTTCATGGTTTGCTACTTCAACATGAAGGAAGATTGGAACTCAACAAAATGACTTCCAATACCCCTCCACCTGCTGCATTTGTTTCTCACCAATCAAGACTCACGTCTTTGCAATCTAAAGGGAGCACTCAAAATTTCAGCCAACTAAATGCAGCCCATCCAGCACTAGTCCAATTTTGCCGACACCAACAAGGGCATCCAACTACCGGCCGTTTGGTGGAGGTGGAAAGCGTCAAAATTCAGGTCCATTTTGTCAAATATGCCGACGACAAGGCCATCGAGCAAACACTTGCAAGCAGCGGTTTAATCCCCAGTTTACTCCACCGGCACCACCTCAGGCACATTGTTCAGTCCCAACCGGAATTGCTCAACCCGTAGCCTATTATGCATCACCTGCCAATCCACCTTCTGCAATGGATATTTAGTCTTGGTATCCAGATTCTGGAGCCACCCACCACATCACCGATAGTATTTCCGACCTCTCCCAGGTCACTCCATACACTGGAAATCAACAATTGACTGTGGGTGATGGAGTTTCCCTTCCCATCACTCACACAAGTACATTCGTGCCCAAAACAGGTCCACAATTTCGACTCTTAGATGTCTTAGTTGTTCCTCATATTACAAAAAATCTGCTTTCAGTTTCTAAATTTTCGCACGATAACAATTGCGTCTTCTTATTTTACCCCACCTCATTTGTTGCTTTATGTGTTCATATTGGTCAAGTATTTCTCCAAGGTCATCTTGAGAATGGTCTATATTGAGTTTCCACATCTGACAAGTCTCCGTCAACTTTCCTTAGTTCCTTTAACTTATGGCATCAACACCTAGGTCATGCGTCATTTTATCAAGTATCTTGTTTGCTTCAATCCACACAAACAAAATTTTCTAAGTCATCTCCCTCCCTAGTGTACAACCTGTGCTCTTAGCAAGAGTAAACGCCAACCCCACCCCCTTCCCCTTCTAGAGCTAAATTCCCCCTTGAACTTGTTCACTTTGATGTCTGGGGACCATCCCCTGTCACTTCTGTTTCGGGATATAAATATTATGTCTGTTTTATCGACGATCATTCTCGATTCACTTGGTATTATCCTTTCGCCACTCGTGACCAATTTGCAGAAATTTTTAAGGCATTTCACAGATTTGCAGAAACTCAACTGCAGCATAAACTTAAGACAATTCAATGTGATGGCGCACCGGAATTTCATCGCTCTACTGAAGTGCGAAATTATCTCCTCCAAAATGGTATTCATCAACGAGTATCGTGCCCATATGCTCCATTCCAAAATGGTGCCGCTGAACGCAAACACCGCCACATTGTTGAGACAGGCCTAGCTCTTATGTCCCACGCTTCAGTTCCCTATAAATTCTGGGAATATGCTTTTGAAACGGCAGTGCATCTAATAAACAGGACACCGACTCCTCTTCTCAACAATCTCACACCCTAGCAGACATTGTTCCAAATGCCACCAGAAATTTCACACCTCAAAGTTTTTGGGTGCGCAGTTTTTCCATATTTACGGCCCTATGCCACTCACAAACTTGCCCCAAGATCACAACGTTGCATCTTTCTTGGCTATCCTTCAGGGTATAAAGGCTATCATTGTTACTGCCCACAAACTGGCAAGATCTACCTTGTAGCTGATGCAGTTTTCCATGAACACACATTCCCATTCAATGATCCACCATCTTCACCGCCATGCTCTGCTTCTCCACCTACAAGTGTAGTTCTGCCTCTTCCACCGTTGGTCCAGCCTCTACCACCGACGAACGACTTTGAACAGCACTCCATGTCTGCAGTAGTAGATCTTGACTTTGGATCCTCACCATCCACCTCACCAATGTCATCTGTAGCTCCCTCCACAACTTCGGAGCCCGACACTTCCAACTTCTCTGCTTCGGAAACTTTGGCCCCGACACATTCCATGGTCACTCGGTTGAGAGATGGCACGATTCACCGGCGAGTCCTCACAAAGAATCAAACTAATTTCCACACGTCACAAAATTAGTAACCTAATTGAGATTTCATAACATCATCCAAAAATTCACATCAATTTGTTATAAATTTTATATCTTAAATATTATTAATTAATGTAGAAAATTTAGGATGTCACAAAGTCGGCTAATGAAGTGCACATGTAAAGAGAATTGGTCTGTGAAAACTAGAGATCGTATGAATGGGGTTTGGTTACACGTGGGAGAGATAAGTATCCACGACGACCTTTCCGTACTGTAGCCCTATTTTTGTTTATAAGTCTAAAGTCATTCATCATCAATTTTCTAAGCACGTGTGATGTTTTCTTCGAAAATCGCAAAATGTCGCCAAACCAATTATTTGACGTCGTTATTGATTAACGAAGCTATTTTGTTGTGCAGAGTGGTGGGGCTCCATTTGTCCGAGGGAGTGTTCGAAGATGTCAATTGGAATGCATAATTTTGGAAAAAGACATGACATGACAATGACGTGGCATATTCAAAATTTAGACAATGAAAAAAATGACATATCATGACAATGTTTACGCACATATTATATACCTAATCAGACTTTCCATGGCTCCTTGCTGAATCGTTTGTTCACCTTCTACATAATGCCCGTCATAAGCATATTGATGTCGTCAAGTTCTGTAAACTTTTCACCTTCTATTGGTCTATCCAAGCTTTAGTCAGTTTTCATTCTACAGTTTGTTCACTTGTACAAAGAGTTGTTCCATCTTTAGACACCTTTCCCATCCAGTATTAGGTTCTCCACCCATAGAAGTAGAGCCTTCTATGCTTTTGGACATACTCTTGCGAACCTTATCTCCATATTGACTTATTTATCTAGAAGTTATTCTAGGCATTCGAATTTACACTAGCAGTGTCTGATTATATTTTTGTCGTGAACTTCCCTAAAAGTCTGATTTAGGGAGTGAGCATGTCTAGGGCTTGTTTGTTAATAGGCTAACTAGTAATTGATTCTATTCTTTTGTTATCAAAAATAAATTTTGGAATAGAAATCTATTTGGTAAATTTGTTTACAGGAATAGATTTGGAATAAAATAAAAAAATAAAAAAAATTACTTTTTCATTTCCAGGAACAATTTCAGAATCAAGCCTAATTTTTCTTCTCTTCTCCTCTTTCCTTTTCTCCTCCTTCTTCTTCCTTTTGGCTGGTTGCCCGCCTCAGCCATGGTTGACGACCTTGCCGAAGTGTCACCGGCCCCCACAATGCCAAGCCATGGGGAGGCTCATCGACGTGAGCCTCGCCGTGGCTGGGCAAGGCTTGGCCTCGCCTTGGCTAGGTGAGGTTGACCTCACCTAGATTTGGCAAGGCTAGTGAGGCTCAACCTTGCCTAGCCATCGCCAGGTCGACCTCACCCAACCAAGGAGAGGTTGAGCCTCGCCATGGGTTGGCATTACTGGGGCCGATGACCGAAGGAAGGAGAAGGTAAGAGAAAAAAGAGAAAATTTTAATAAAATTATTAAAATATTAAAAGAAAAAGGTTTGGATTAGAATTTTTAAGGGTTTTACCAAACGCATTTCTATTCCGGAAATAGAAATTTTAGGCAATTACTAAACGTCTTCAAATGCTCATAAATTATTCTCAAGAATAGAATAAAAGTAATCATTTCTGAGAAAAATTATTCTCGGAAACTAAATGATTACCAAACGCACCCTTAAAGGTAACGTCAAGTGGGGGCAGATGATCCTCATACTTGTAGTGCTAATCCTCGTTCGATGTATTTTCTCCTTAACCTTCACCTTGCATAATGATGGGAAAATTCGATTCGTTTTGATCTAAAATACTCTATCGTATTTGGAGTCACCGTTAGCCTATTGAGAATAACTAAGAGCCTAGTGGGACATGGGATGTCCCATTTCCTACAAACTACAGGTTCTAGGGTCAAGAACTTGGCTACACTAATCACCCTTTCGGTGCCTAAGCTTTTTTTGTTTGTCTACTAAGTGATTTGTGCGGTCTTGTCATCTTAAGGTTTTTTTCCCTCGTGTGTCCATGCATGGTTGTTTGATTAAATTTAGCCCTAGAGTGTGCTCTACTCGTTGGTACAAGCTAAAACAAATAAAGGCATAGCATGAGACATAATGAATTCAACATGTTGCATAGAGAGAGGAATAAAATAATAGCAAGAATGTAAACTCGATTTGAGTCTGATAAAGAATATTACATGGCATTGTTTTAAGTAACAGGACACGAACTCTCATGAGCTTGTTCAACCCGATACAAATTGAACAATGAATATTATATGGCCTTATTTTGAGCCTTAGGACACAATCTCCGTGATCATGGTTCTTGGAATATATACCTAGGTCTACTCACATACCATGAGAAAATCTCCTTAAAAGAAAATGACAAACTTGAGTTTAAGAGAGAAGCACGCATTAAAAGATTTCTTAAATAAGATCCTAATCTAAAATGGGCAACGTGGACGCTTTGGAACCTCTGGGGAAACTAGAATTATCACGTTGACCGATGATGGAATCCGACCTAGGACGTCCAGTGCTCCTTGGGCTTAGTCTAGCCTCGCCTTAGGACACAACAAATCCGACGTTACCTATTCAATTATTTGAGGTGAACTTATGAGCCTTGTCCTAAAGTAATAACTACCATTCTATTTCAAGGGGATTCTTCCAAAGCCATAAAACTAGGTCTACATCCAAGTGAAGTTACCTTAGCTAAGCCTATTCCTATGTAAATTTAAGAGTATCCAAGCTACGAAATTAGAACTATGTCTGAATGTAACTAAAGATTATTCTAATGCCCTCTAACCAAAAGCCCCCAAGATCACATTGAATTCAACATGAGCATCAGTTTGGCAATCATTTAAATCAACATTTCACAACTCATAAGTGATCATTATTGGGAAAACATCCTTCTAGAATTTTGATGATTTAAATTGTCTTTAGTTTTAATATTTACAATGACAAGTGCAGATGGTGAATTAGTTTTGCATATGTCAATAATTCCTTTGTATCAATAAAGATGAGAAACTAGGCTGTGGCGATTAGGTGAACAAGTATCAATGTGAGTGATATCTCATGGTGACATGGAAGCACTTGAGTCAAGCTAGTGTTTTAGGAGGTTTTTGGGTATTGATAAAGGTGGAAGGTTCATTGGTCTTGTCATTGAAGGTCAATTCATTGTTGTCATCACTAAAGGCCATCTACCAACTTGCTTAAAATTTGCATGTGCTAATAATGAGTTTCGAATTGTGTTGATGAAGCGTTACCACTAATGATGGTGAGATATACATTTAAAGATGACTCGATGGTATAAAAAAGAGCCGTTACAAAACTGAAATCTGTAGCTGAAAAACCAAGAAAGATATCAAAAAAGCAATTGACAGGATTTTACCTCAGTGGAGTCCATTTAGGAAACTTGCGAAAGTCAAAAGAAACGATTTTATGGGCAATTTGGATTCTAGTATGGGTCTCCGCCTACTCTCAAACGAGTAGCTGGGTCTTCTTAGATGTCTCCGACGGTTGGAGTGAAGATTTCTATAAATAAGGATCAGCAAAGCCTGGAAGAGGTTAGACACGAGACATGCCAAAGTCGTGCTTTGAATTAGAAATCATCTATGTTCTTCATTTGATATCTCTCTGTAAAGTTTTAGCATTTTAATAGCAAATAGTCAGATGTAAACATAAGAACATTACAAATGTCACAATTTTCGTATGTCACTCACTTAAGTGCCATAATTTTATTTTAGACAACTTAAGTGACATAATTTCTAAAAAAAACGTTTACTTAAGTTCCATAACTTACAATTGATTATGTAAATGTCATAATTTTTTTAAAACATTAGCCTAAGTACAACATTTTTTGAAAACATTAACCCAAGTGCCAAAAATCCGTTGTGGCATGTCACTTATAGTGAACGTTTTTAAAAAGTTATGATACTTAAGTGATCGATTGAAAAGTCATATAAAATTCAAGTGATCAGAAAACAACTTATAGCTCTTAAATGAATGATATACATAAGTTATGACCCTCAAGTAATCATAAACGAAATTATGACACTTAAGTGAATGCCCTACAAAAGTTATATTATTTCTAATATGCTTTTCCGATCAAGTGTACAAGTATATGTGTGGTAGTGTGATTTTTCTTGTGAGAGAAATACCGCTTGTTAGTTGTACTTCAAGTGTTGATTACTAGTGGAATACGACCATTTTTAAGGCTGTGTTCTATCTTTATCGTTCATCATCTGCTCTATGGGCTCACTATCATCACACACGCCGATCAGCATCTTACATAATCTTGCTTGCTAATTATTGTGTCATTTCACCAGAATCCTCACTCAACCTATCCGACCCCACTTCTAGGTTGTAATGTTAGCCTCAAGAACAATTGATTAAAGAGGCTTACCAAGTAAAGATGCAAGTGATTGGTTTTAGAAAGAAAGTCACATGTGATCGATTATTAAATTTTACCTCCCAATCGTGACTACCCGTGACATATTAATTAACAAAAAAATGATCAGTGACCAAAGAAGCACAACTTGCGTGGAAGCACATTGAGTCGTTCATTAATTACAATTGATATGCTCCACTAAAATTTAAACGATTCAAAGGTTATTACATCATCCCACACAATTGACCAAATTGGGCTCAAATTAAACGAAAATCCGTCGTCCATGTGTTAAAGGAACGTCACAAAGCATGGGCCAAGCAATTCAAAACAAAAGTAAGGAGCGGGCTAAACACATCAACCAACAGTTAAAATCCAAATCCTGATTTAGGCCTTCACCTAGTGCCGGTTTTAAAGATTTGTCCTAAGCCTGTTTAATGTGATTCAAGTTTAATGGGCCATGTATGGTTTTGAAACTTAGGATGTCTATTTGATTTCTTGGGATAAATGTTTTAGAAGCCCTAAAACTTGACATGGATATGTAACTAAGTCCAAAAACTTTTAAAAGAAGCAATCAAGTCTTAAGACCCGTCAAATTGATCCAATCAAGTCTTTCCTTTAATTGCATTTTTTGAAAATTTTAAAACTCAATTGTATTTTCGTGATAAGTTTTAAAAGTTAATTGCACGTTTTGAAAGTTTTAAGATTAGATTGCACTTTCGCAATAAATTTTAGGACTTTTTTTAAAGTTTTAAAATTCAATTATACTTTCGTGATAAACTTTAAAACTTCCAATATACTTCTCCCTTATTTCTCAAATTGATAACTTTTTGAGGTAGACTGATCCCTAAACTGAAATCAACACTTTACCAACCCATTTTATCAAACCAACTCAAACAACATGAAACTCATTCGATTGGAAAGCTCTTGAACTAACTCTATAGTTTATAATTCTTTGAATTTTTTTGGGAAAATTTCAAACAAGAGCTCGAAATGGAGTCATCTTCTCAAAATTAGGGCTCATAGTTGACTTTGTCTCAAATAAGGGTTTAGTGACAAATTAGTTCCAAATAAGAGCCTGAACTTGCCGGCTAGCCAAATCTAGGGTATGCAAAAGAACTAGAAACCGTTTGGACCACCCAAAATTGAACTGGACTAGATCAGAACCAACAGTTACCATGGAGACCGATTCAATTCTCGGTTCCGATTTAGTAGAACCAATGAGTACCGGTCCAATTCCCGATTCAAAGCATGCCCAGACTAGACTGATATATAATATTTAAAAAAAAAATCATCTTAATTACTTAATTATTTTGTAATTTTTTGACCAAATATATATATGTACATATATGTATATTTGTAGTTATTGAACATTATTGACTAATTTTGTCTTTTGGATGTGTAATAAGACCAAACCCCTACTTTTTTTCATTATAATAATCTATTTACTTGTTTTCTCAATCATAACAAAATAAACAAATGAAGAGGACCCAATGTGAACCGAATCTTGATGACCCTTCTCATATTCCAAATCAGAAAGTCTGTTTTTACATAGCCAAAGTATTGTCCAACACAACCTAAAGAAAAGAGATTTTAGTGAAACGGACTGTTCATCGTGCTCTCTCTACTCCGAGCTTCCGCCTCTGTACCTCAAGCCTGAGGTGGCCGGTCCGGCAGCTACTGCCTCCGCCTCTCCTCACCCTCTCTACGCTGCGCGGCTGGGCTTCTCGGCTGATTGCAGGGGAACCACATTCCCGGAGGAGAAGCGAGTCACCCGGGTAAGATCTCCTTCTCAATGACTCTGCTATGAGATGAAGGGGTTAAAGGGGTTTATGTAGCTGGATCTCATTTCCTTGCTGATATAATGGATAAGAGTTCAGCTGGTGTGGAATTTCGTCCGGGTAGGGGAGGTCGCCATCGCAGCCGGAGTAGGGCTCCGGCTGTGCGAAATGCGTTGGGTAACTCAAATTTTAAAGGGAAGAATGGGGGGCACTTTGCTGCTGCAGGGGAACCCGTCGGGGACTTTAGAACAGGGCGGCCCTATTCTGAATTGAATGCTAGTGGACCTGGATTAGAGCAGAACCATTATGCAGCAGCACAAACCCCAAATGTGATGCCCCAAGTTGCTGGAAATTCGGCTCAAGCCACTCGGTCTTGGGTCAATGTAGCCAAAGCGGCTAGCAAAGGTTACTCATTATCCTTCGTAGAGCCTAGTGCTGGCGGGGAAAACGAAGTTTTTATTGTACCGAGGAAGACCTTGATGCCGCTGATCCAATTTGGCGTGAATGCTTAGTTGGATACTTTGTTGGGAAGAAACTCCCATTCAAGCTTGTGGAGACGGCCTTTAAACATCTCGGGGTCGTCTACTAGAGGTCAAGGCTAATGACCAAGGATTCTTTTTTTTCCATATTCCGGATTCGAATTTAGACGGAAGGTGATTGAAGGGGGACCGATGACGGTGGCACGAGTGCCCTTAGTACTTCAGCAATGGCAGCCTATGCTCGAAATGAAAAAAGGAGATCACTCTTCTATACCAGTCTAGATTAGACTAAAAAACCTCCCGTATGGATTGTGGTCTGCTACAGGTATTAGCAAAGTGGCTAGTGTGGTGGGACGACCACTATATGTGGACCAAAGAACGGAACATTTGCAAATGATTTCCTTTGCTCGGGTATGTGTTGAACTGGTAGCAACAAAAACCTGTTGTAATGCTATTACGGTTCACTTGAATGGGCAAACTCGCATTGTAGAAGTGGAATATGAATAGAAGCCTATCACATGTCATAAATGCGGTACCTTTGGGCATAGATGCCGTGATCCAGAGGCTGAACCGGTGGGCACAGCTACTGTGCAACCTTCAGAGATACCTGCTGGAAGAAATGGCCAAAGATCAAGCCTCCAAGGTGCTCCTGCCATAGCATCATCATTGAGACCACTTCCAGCTGTGGAATGGACTCAAGTCAACAGCAAACGCTCGGCTGGAAAAAACAAGCAGCCAACATATGAGGCTGCTGATTCTCTCTTTGTGGTGACCGGTGCTAGTACGGCGGGGCAGGGGCCAGGGCTTACTACCGCCGGTCCGACCGATCCGCCGTGAGGGGAGCTGCGTATGATGCTGGTGCTGCTAATAATGCTGCTGCTGGTTTGTCTGGTTCTGTGGAGACTGATCCTTGCTGCGATCAGGTTGAACTTCCTGCTGTTGCTACTGGTCTGGATGACATGGCTGGTGCTGTGAGTGAAGCTGCTATTATTGCAACTGATGAAGCTGCTGATGGTGATGTTGGTGGGGTAGGACAGCAGTCTGGAGTTGCTGTTACAGCGTATGGCAGCACTGCTGAGATGCCTCTTGTAAATGCTGATGGCAATCTCTCCTTGCAGGGCATTAGTTCTTCTGATCTAGCCTTGCATGGAGCTCATGAGGGTTGCGCCCCCGCCGCTGATGTCCGGGAGCGGGGCCGTTGATTCTGTTGGGAGCCCTGCAGGAGTTGTCTTGGCTTCGGATGCTGGTAGCGGTCTTACAGGTCCTGTTGAAGCCGACCACCTTGCCTCCATCAGTCAGAACTCTTTGTCACGGCATGCCAAAGATGCCCGATCGAAGATGACACAAACGCCTAGCCACTTGGAGACTAACACACCTGAACTTCAACTTACTGAGGTAAAGGTTGAGCAGGCTAACAGGTTGAGACTTCCACCTGCTACTTCTCGTGCCAAAGGAAAAAATTCTATTATGGATAGAATATCGGGGTCATCACCTAGGTCTAACTCTGGTAAGGCAAAATCTATGTCTACTAAGAGACGCCCAAAAAGAAAATAGACATGCTGTCTTTTCTTTTAGTAGCTTATGTTTTTTGGTTTTTGGAATATAAGAGGGTTGATGAACCCCACTAAGCAAGCTGAAGTTAGACAGTTTGTGCGCCTTAATAAGCTATGTTGTATTGGCCTTTTGGAAACTAAAGTACCAGCTACTAATTTTCCTATTCTCTCTGATACCTTAATCCCGGGCTGGAAGTGGGTATCTAATTATGAGCATTCTCCTCGAGGGCGTATTTGGGTCCTGGCTGGAACCCGTTTTTGGTATGCTTTAATATTCGGTCTAGTACTGATCAGATTATCCATGGAGATGTGAACCTTTTGAGCTCGGGGTCTTCCTTATCTCTTTCGGTGGTGTATGGGGAGCATTCTTTTGTTGCCCGGAGACCCTTATGGAGTGAACTTATCAGCTTGAGCTCTCTCCTCAAGGATCGACCTTGGATGGTTGCAGGGGATTTTAATGCCATCAAGGATTCCTCTGACCGTATGGGAAGCCCGGATGTCTGGCTTCCTGCTTTTGATGATTTCAAGGAATGCCCGGATCAAGCTGAACTTTTGATCTACGATATGTGGGTTTTCGGTTTACTTGGTCCACCTCCTCCGGCACTCGAAGGAAGCAACGAAAAATTGATCGGGTCTTGGTCAACAACTGTTGGTCCTCTACTTTCTCCTTCTCAGAAGCTTCTTTTCTAGCCCCGGGCTTATCAGACCATACTCCTATGGTGGTGAGGATTTTGGCTCCAGAATCCCGGCGCATTCCGTTCAAATTTTTTAATATGTGGATGAGCCACCCTGACTTTCCTGCATTAGTTACCCAGTCTTGGGAGGCCCAAGTTTCAGGCTCCCCTATGTACAAACTTTATGCTAGACTCAAGTTGCTTAAGGGTCGGCTTAAAAGCTTAAACAGAGAAGCCTACTCGGACATTTCCATGAGGGTGGCCACAGCAAAAAGAGTTCTTCTATCGACTCAAGAGGCACTTCATCTAGACCCTGGAAGCAGCTCTTTGGTAGTACAGGAACAAATGCAGCTCAAGGACTACTATGAGCTTCGAACTCTTGAGGAGGCCTTTTTCAAGCAAAAATCCAGAATCCGTTGGCTTAAGGAAGGGGATCTCAACACCAAGTTTTTTCATCACTCGGTCAATCATCGACACCTACGTAATCGTATCATTTCTGTCCTGGACAGTTCAGGGCATATGATATCTGATTTGAAGGAGGTACCGAAAGTCTTTGTCGCATACTTCCAGGATCTTCTTACCCCGGCTGTCAGGGTTGTAAGGCCCTCTATTCAGGAGCTCAGGGAGTTTATTCATTCCCCACTTAATGAGGATCAGATCAACTTTCTTGCCCAACCTTTTTTACCTACGGAAATCAGGGAGGCCATGTTCTCTCTAGCCGGAAACAAAGCCCCCGGGCCTGATGGCTACAATGCTGATTTTTTTAAAAAGAACTGGGACATAGTGGGCCCTACAGTCATTGAAGCAGTTGCTGATTTTCTTGAATCTGGATGTCTACTCAAGGAAATTAACAATACCATCATTGCTTTGGTGCCTAAAATCCCCAATGCGACATTGGTGTCTGATTTTCGCCCTATTGCATGTTGTAATACAATTTACAAGTGCATCACTAAGATCTTCTCATCCAGAATTGCTGCGGTTCTCCCATATGTGATTAGCCCAGCTCAAACGGCTTTCATCAAAGGAAGAAGAATCAGTGACAATATCTTGCTAGCTCAGGAACTTTTCTGTGGATTTCACAACAAACCTAATGTTCCAAAGTGTGCCATTAAGGTAGACTTTAGGAAAGCCTACGACACCCTTGATTGGGACTTTTTAGAGACAACCCTTCAAGCGTTTGGATTCCCCAACCATCTCACAAGGCTTATTATGGTGTGCATCCGAACACCTAAATTTTCCTTATCTATAAATGGTGAATTGCATGGCTTCTTTGCAAGTGGAAGGGGTATAAGACAAGGCGATCCTATGTCTCCATACCTTTTCACCTTAATCATGGAGGTTTTCCGGAATCCTCAATGCTCACACTAGGCATCCGGATTTCCGATACCACTGGCGGTGCAAGGCTACGAGACTGTCCCATTTATTTTTTGCGGATGACGTTCTTCTCTTTAGCCAAGCAAGCCTTGCATCAATCTCTTGCATCCAAGGCGGGCTCAACCTATTCTCTTCTTGGAGTGGGCTTACTCCTAATGCTAGTAAGAGTGAAGTCTTTATCTCAGGAGGCTCTGAGACCACTAAGCACCAGATATTACAAGCGCTAGGCTTCAATCTCGGGTCCCTTCCTGTGCGATACCTGGGAGTGCCCATTATTACTTCTCGACTAAGCAAGGCGGACTGCAACGCACTAGTTAGTCGCCTCACGGCTAGAGTCCAATCTTGGACTCACAGATTTCTTTCCTTTGCAGGCCGTCTTCAACTTATTAAGTCGGTGCTCTATGCCATTCAAGCTTACTGGACCTCTATTTTTTGGCTCCCTTCCTCGGTAGTAGAGAAAATTGAACAAACTTGTAGGCAATTCCTCTGGAAAGGCCCTTCCATGGGCCCGGGAAGTGCTAAGGTGGCGTGGGATGATGTATGCCTCCCCTTGTCAGAAGGAGGACTTGGTGTAAGAAAAATCAGGGAAAGTAACAAGGCAGCCTTGGCTAAACACATTTGGTTGTTATTCACTGATAAAGAATCGCTATGGTGCAAATGGATTCACGCCACATTTCTCAAAAGGAAGAACTTTTGGATTGCCTCAACTCCTACCCAATGTTCTTGGGCTTGGCGGAAGATCCTTGCCCTAAGGGATGAATTTAAACCCCATTTCAGATGGAAGGTAGGAGATGGGGAAACAATATCGCTCTGGTTTGATCCATGGCTTGATATTGGTTCTCTAGACTCAATATATTCAAATAGTTACATCCATCAATCGGATCTTGTTAGACAGGCAAAGGCAAAGGACCTATACTCTTCTGATGGGGATCAAGTACGCCAAGAGCTGTTATTGTGGCAAATACCAATTCCCCATCTTTCAGTTGGTCAAGATATGTTTACTTGGACTCGAGATTCTAATGGGAAATTTTCAAATGCTTCGGCCTGGGTCACAATCCGGCGAAAAGCTTCCCCGGTGCACTGGTCCTCTTTTGTTTGGGATAAGGCATTGGCCCCTAGACATCAATTTCTTCTATGGCTTATAACCAAAAATCGTCTACCCACTCAGGACTACCTTATGACATTTGGCAGATTCCTAATTCGTCTCGTGCCTTATGCAAGTCTAGGCCCGACTCGTCAATCACCTCTTTTTTGAATGTCATGTCTCTAATACTCGGCTAAATTTTGGGCTGCAAAATGTAACCTTCCATGGAGCAACTCCTCCCTGGTCGATAACCTTCTTTGGGCTATAAACTCCATTTCGGCAAAGGTTTCTACCGAGAGATAGCTTGCTTCTCCTTTGGAGCGCTATGTTACATTATTTGGAAGACCAGAAATGATATCCTCTTCCAGGGACACAATCTATATGCTCCGTCTATGAAATTATACCTTCTTAAGGTGGTGAAAGATAAAGGCATCACCTACAAGTTGATTGAAGATAACCCCAGAAATAGAAGGATGCAGCGCAGCTGGGGGATAGATCCCCGGATTTTTGGTGAAGAATTGCCTATGGCTTAGTTTAGAATGATATGGGTTTTTCTATAATCCAATCTTCTTGTTTATGATGATTTTGTTGGGTGACCACGGTACCCTTCTACTCCAGTGACATGTAGTCCAGATGAGTATGTGTCGGTACCGAGTTCCCCCCCTACTGTACAGTTCCTTGGTCGATTCTAATACAACTTACCTTACCAAAAAAAAAAAAACAAATGAAGAGGAAGGAAAGAACCAATTGGAGATATTCATAAATGTTGTAGTGCTTTGTATCATGATTCAAAATTAAGAATTGGTGACTCATTTGAAAGTATAATTTGATATTTCCTTAGCCATTCCCATGATTAAATTAGGTTAACGTTAAAAAAGATGGATTAAAGCGATTAATGTTTTAATTTCTATAAAGGTTAGGACTTTTGTCAAGAAACCTTAAAGGAAATATACCATGATCTTTGAAGAAATTAAATTTTTTAGCTAACGAGTATTATCTATTCATTCTGCCCTATAATTTTTAATCATTAATTAAAATCAATAACCCAAATATAAAGTCGAACAAAGCTCTAAATTATGTATTAATTAATGAATGCAATTTTGTAGATATTGGGAAGAGATTCCATGGTTCCACTCAAAACTGGATTAGACCAATGATCCGGTTCTCGAGTGGATCCATGAAACTAACGGATGGATCTTGGTTTTAATTTTTTGGAATAGTTCTTAGTAAACAGTTCTTAGTTCTAGAGTGGGAATCGTCCACCTGGACTTTGCTCACCCCTAGCCAAATCTTCATTGACTGAGAGGATGTGTGGTTATTCCGGCCATCGGAGAAGGGACATTTTTGTCCAAACAATTCTGCATTTTTATGATGAATAGGCCATTTGATTAAAGAGCATCAAAGAGACTGAAAAAGCAAAAATGCCTCATTGATTGACTAAGGGTACACAAAATAGATTGCCCGAATCAAAAACTGTATGAATTGGATTGAATCCACTAGTTTGGTTAAGTTCTCAAGAGAGTTGGTCTAGTTTTCAATTCCTAAATATGAAACTACTGTCCAAGCGATCTGATTCCTAATTCAAGAGAGCTCCAACTAAACCAACTATGTATACTTTTTTTTTTTCATTTCTTCAAAAAATAGTAAAATGTTTAGATCACTACAAGTTACAACACAATAACTTTTTCGCTTATTATCGCTTTCATTAATATTTTAAGATTTGTTGTACATTGTATGCAAATATTTTTAGTAAAAATTAAAAAAGTGACTAGTTCTATTTGATCGGACGACGGGCTCAATTCTGAATCCTAGAACTAACTAACCAATGGTCTGATCCTGATTCACAATTTCGGGAAGCGGATCCATTCTCTATTGAAATCGAGAACACCCTAGCGTTGACTGCGGTCGTCTCCTTGGCACTTTGACGAGAAATCCAATAAAAGAAAAACGTGCCCCCTTCTTTCCTTCAATTTCGCAACCGTTGCGGTAAAAATTAATTAATTAATTCATTCATTCTTCATCTTCCTTTCACTGACGACCCTTGAAATTTCCAGCGTTTCCGGCGAAGATCGCCGACGATGGAGTCCGAGAAGTCCAAAGCCGTGATCGGCGTCGTGCGCGCGTCGAGGCCCCTGTTCCGGAGCAGCCACGACCGCCTCGCCTTCGCCGTCCACGCCGCCTTCCTCGCCTCCGGCTACTCGCTCGCCGCCACCGGCCCCGCCGCGTCCGCCGCCGACGCCCTCTCCTCTCCCTCCACTGGTGAGCCCCCGCGCCGGGGATCCTCCGCTTCGTCCCGTCCGAGGGGTTCTTTCGAAATGAATTTTCTCTGACCCGAAGAGCTTCGAATTTCTGGGTTTTTGGTCGTTCAGAGGAGGTCGGGATCGAGCGCTGGAACGAGGCCGACGATGAGTACGCGTTCGTGTACGTGAGTCCTGAGGACTCGAAGAAAGTCTTAGTGAAATGTCTCGCGATGGACGACAAGCTGGCCGTGGATGCTTTGAAAGACGGGGCTGCTGAGCCCGTTCATCTCGAAATTGAGTATACACTCTCGAGCATCTTCTATTTGATTGATTCTTCGTTTTTCGGTTTGAAATTTTTTAATTTATTCGATATTTTCCATCACCGGCAGTGTTCATGAGTTCATCGTGGAGGATGGAGCCGCGAATTACTCTGGTCAGTTCAAAAATCTGGATAAGTTGGTGAAGAGTTTGGATACGGAGATACTGTCGAAATTGAATGGCTCGTTGAGGCCTAGTTCGTCAACTAATGCTGTCGGGTAATTTGGTTTGTTTTATATATTATGTTTGATTGCTTAGAAAGATTGTTCTTTTAATTGTGGAAGAGATTGATAAGCAAAGGGAAAGGATGCAACTTTGCATGCGTGGATGAAAAGATTTGGTTGCTGTGGAATTTTATCAAATTTCATCTCAGAACTTGACGCC
This sequence comes from Corymbia maculata, assembly GCA_014182735.1. Taxonomy (NCBI): domain Eukaryota; kingdom Viridiplantae; phylum Streptophyta; class Magnoliopsida; order Myrtales; family Myrtaceae; genus Corymbia; species Corymbia maculata. The sequence goes on from CM024689.1 coordinate 20,092,653, forward strand.
ATTTTGGCTCTAGATTGTAGCTCGAGATTTTATGGAGTGCTGTTGGAGGGTATTGCAGTATATTACCTAGTTGTCTCTGCTTTTTGTTTTGGTTATTTTCCAAGTTTGAGTGTATGAATTCATCTGAGGATGACTGAAATGCATCGTATTTGCTTAAAAACGACAAATTTTGCTTTCTTTTCACACTTTCCTTGGCATTGAAGTTAGATGATTGTGCATTGCATTCATACACCAGCCAAGACCATAAATGCTTATGCATTGGGGATGCTTGTTTTAACTGCTCTTCTAAGTTGTGTGAGAGTGATTTGATGACTAAGAAGTTTGCCAAAGTTTTGTCAAGGGGGAAGACAATGTAGTGCTGTAAATTAAGAAAGTTGCTTGGGGAAGTGCATTTTAATTTCTTCCCTTGGCTCAAATCGAGAATATCTGCTTTGCTGTGGCTCTAGCCTTTTGACTTTAGCTATGCTTCTGACTCTATCTTGTCTTAGTTAAACTGGTTCTACATGTAATCTTTCACTTGCTTAATATGTTCCATGGAAAAGGGGTTCCAAATGAATTATAAAAGTAAATGGCGATTTTGGTCTTTGAATATACTTCCTATGAATATACTATCTATGTCTGGCCAGAGAAGTTCATTCTGCAATTCTGTGTGATTTACTCCTTATCTTTTGTTGGAAAGATGATATTGTCATGATATGATCATGTTCTTTTTAGCTTTTATGAACTTCTTGTTTGGGCACAATCAAGTATTATATAGTTATTTGACTTGAATCTCATGTATTTGACTAGTTATACGAGTGATATAATCATGCTCTCTGTGTGAATTGGGAGATAGGTCTTCAAATCCTTTCCATTCTATGTGTACAGGACCTTGTTTACTCTGCATAATGATCTATATGCATGTGTTGTGTGGTTGTTATAATCTCTCCATTCTTTAATGAGAAATGCTTGATAATGATCTTATGGAGTATCCTGTGTTTCCCATGGAAACATACAATTGTTTAGAATGTGAGTTGGTTTCTAGCGATGAAATCTATCAAATTGATCATTCACTTGTTCTGCTATTGTCATATAAGGCAGCAACACTATGGGCATTTAAGGTACAGTGGTGGGTAAAATAAAGTTTTAGATGATTGCCTGGTTTAACATGTGTGTTCCTTTTGAAGATGCATAGCTAGATTTTGCATTGAGTCAGACTTTTCATCTTCATTTCTATGTTTTATATATTAAAGGATGTCTTATTCATTTTCAGAAGAGAAAATGGCGGAGGATCAAGACAACGTACCAATGAGCCTGGTCTTGCAGCTCGTGAACCTTGGGGTCCACAAGTTCATCCTGGGTCTCTCTCTCTCTCTCTCTCTCTCTCTCTCTCTGACAATCTTATCCAGTGTCTTTTAAACTGGGGGCAATGAAACTACCTAATTACTGCTAGAAATGTGGTTTTGAGAGGTGTGAAAGCTCAACTGCTAATGTTGACAAGTTCCTAAGGTTGTCCTATTTGGAAAATATATTGCATCTAGAATGTTGCACACTTAAGTATTTAACATTGTTCCCTCAGAGTCGCTGTTTTGAATTACAGCAAGTCTAATTCTTTTTGCTTTATGAGAGTCTTGATAATAATTATCTTCTCCATTACTCTTGTCAGCTATGGAACACAATAAGGGGGTGGGAAATGCCTACATTGTGATATGGCAGTTCTGGCGAGTTCAATGTGGCTAGAACAGAACTGTAGAAAAAGCAAGTAACATAGAATGAATATGTATCAGTCTCTTATCTATATAACAAAAAGTGGGAGGAGCTTCACTATACGGTGGATAACAAGAGTTTAAGGATCAACGTATATTCTCTTCTGTGATGTGTGGAAGATGAGAGTATTGCATGTTTAAATAGGATATTCATGAATTGGTTCCGGGTGTGAAGTAGTATTTGGAGAGCCAGCTTAGCACACTATAATCCTCTTTGTTTGGTTCATATAGGAATTATCTTGCCACTTCCAATTATATGCAAGTAGATTGTGTGAATTCTTATCTATCGAAATGTTTTTCGATAAGCCTATCTTCTCACTTATTTTGATATGTTGTGCCATATTTTTTGCCGGAAAGCAAAAAGGTTACTGTTTTATCTCTCTTGCTTGCGCAGACTTGTATGTCCTCCTGTTTATCCTCTTGGTGGCAACGACCTTTTTCCTGGGCCTGGGGCTGGAATATATCCAACCAGGTTCCTTGCTGATCTTTGCTTATTGTACATTTTGTTTTAATGCTTGACGTTCCCTGATTGATTAGAGATTATTTCTCTTTAATTTTTAATGCAGGGGTGGTCATGGTAGCAGTGGGAGTATGCTTTTAGGTTTGTGTAGTTTCTTTGTAAATTAAGTATTTATAGTTCTTTCTCAATCACTGTTTTTTGAGAGGTTAACAAGTGTAGCAATATGAGCATGCAGGACCCAATGATCGCAGTTGGTTTGGCGGAGATGCTGGACATCCTGGTTTCCCTGGAGTTCAACTGTGAGCGTCTTCTCTCCGTCTCCCTCTCTCCCTCTCTTTGTGTGCACACATGCCTGTTGACCTCCAGTTGATCATTTGAAACAGGGGTGTCCCTCCGGGTGCTCGTTTTGATCCATATGGTCCATCTGGTGTGCCTGGTTTTGAGCCTAGTCGATTTGTCAGGTAGTTATATCTTCTTGCCTTGACAATTGATTGACTTATCTTTTCTGGAGTCTGGTCTCGCATTCTCATTTCATTTGTGGCCAATAGACATTCTAATGTCTCATGTTGCTGGAGTTTGGTGTAGGAATTGTTAGTGACGTTTTGATAAAAAGAGAGACAAAGCCATGTAGTATAAACGCCTGTTTGAATTTGAAATATGAGGTTTTCCAGGGTTAAGAAAATCTTGTTTTTGGTCATTTGGCTAATAGCTTTGGAGGGGAATAATAATGAAAGGAGCAAACTAATACACAGTTACAATCTTTAAGTTGTAATTCAGTTAAGTGCTAGCTTAAATATTTTTGTTGGGCGAGACTGAGAGAATTTTCATTTTGACTGAACCCAATATTCATATCAATTCTGATTGCGTGATGGAATGCCGATTCCATGCAGGCTGAGATTTTTTTCATTTCTTTTGAAATTTAAATTAGTCTTTTACATCTTTGTCAAACTTCAAACCGACAGAAACCCAAGGGGACCTGGTGGCGGGACACACCCAGACTTGGAGCACTTCCGGGATGGTTCGGATTTCATTTGAATCTAACAGTTTCTAGATTCTAGCCCTTTCTACGAGAAGAGAATCTAAGTGGAAGAGAGATGGCAGTATAATGCTACTCCTCAGAAACACTCTCCTTTTCCCCCTTCCTTAGTCCTTATAATCTGGCTTCCTGTCTGCCTGAGTCGAATGGTTCTGTATATTACTATGTTGATAAATTCTTCATTGTGATGGTAATGGTTTAAGCTACTGCGGATGAGTTATTTTTCCTTCATTATTAGCCTTTTACATTTGAAATAATTCATGGTAAACAAACATTGATACTTAAATTTCTATATATACACGCACAATCACATAATTTTTTTAAAATTTGTATAATATTTAAATTTTCACAGGAGAGTAATTATTTGTTAGTAAAATTAACTTTCAAACCAGTCTGGTTTAAAACAAACAACAAATGTGAGGGTGAGCAAAACATTTGTACCGAACCAGACTAAAGTGGCTCGTTTTGGGTGGTTTTGCGGGAATTGGTCTGGCTCTTAATTTCTAATTGAAACTGGTGAATGTTGATCTGATTTTTTGTTTAAGACGTGAATCCACCCACTTGGATTACTTAGACCGGGCCGAAAAATGATCAAAATAGAACCTTGAAATAAAGAGACTTCGTGTTTCATCCTAAGAGAAAATAACTCATGTAGCGCATATGTCACGAAACAATGATGATGTAATGTGATCATTTTTATCTACATGTCATGGTCACATCCAAGGTAATACTATACGTCTCACTCCCACGTGTGTATGCATATTACTTTTAATTGGCCTATACAACGACATTGCATGTCACTACCACACAAGTGTACTTATCACATAAATTACTTTGTCAGTTGAGGATCATAGATTTTTTATAGACGAGAACAATTAAAACAGGAAAGGCCGAAACAAGAGCCACCATATAAGTTCACTATAGTTGCTTGAATTTATAAGCCCAATCAACTGCTCCTACTCTGGTTATTACTTTTTGAATTTACAGCAGCACTGATCTGAAACTCCAATTTTCCTAGCATGTAACAACTACTTACATTGAATTTATCGTGTCCATTTATAAACGTCCTTGCATATATTTTCGACTTCACGACGAACTTGAGAGAATCTTATCAAACTTGCAAGTTCCTCACTCGCACCAGGGCGGGTACCACATGGTCCAACAATAATTAAGGGCCAGGTGAGGGCCGGTAAGGTGAATCTCAACTTTAGCCCTAAAGAAACATGTTCCGAATGCAATCCCAAGTGCAAAAGAGAGGAATGCCGTCTCACAGAGCATGGACTCTAGACATGTATGGCATGGCAATACGCTACCGAGTTGCAGAAAATAGCTAATGAATTAAAAAGAGAGGCAACTAGTTAGCCAATGAGTCTGTACCCATAAGGGATACAAGAAAAAAAAATTGGATTTATAAAAGTGTCCACCAATAATATGTAGCCTGGGGTGTACACCGCTGGGATCATATATCCAAACCTCAACTTATTTCTATCAATTAATTGAAAATTGATAGATTCGTCAATCTTGTTTCCAATCAAGATTCATCAATCTTGCCTCCAATCAAGATTCAATTGAAAAGCTGAAAATTAACATGCAAAGATTACTTGATCGACTAACTCATATTCCTATCAATTAATCGAAAATCAATATCAAAATCCAAGAAAAATAATATTCTAATGAACAACTGAACTAAACTATACTTATTCATCATCCAATTGACTCCTACACATTAAAGAAGAAACTCGTTTATAGCAAACATTTATCTTTGTTCGTTACGCATATTGTCGATTACGTATAACTCTCACATGAAACTTCAAAAATCCATTTCATTCGAATCATATTTTGGCATTGATTTTCATCAAAGCCTCTAGATCCACAATGCTATAAATTATTATTTTCTCAAAACTCTACCACTTAATAACTCTTAAATCGAATATCGCAATTCAAATTTCACATAACTCCGAATTTATGGACTAATTTGAAAAATTACTATGATTAGATGAATAAATAGCTTGAATTCTTCCTAGGCGTTGCAAACAGCATTGATTCCTCTTGTTGAGACCTTAGAAGTGTGCACGCGAAAATTTCTTCCTCTCTTCTCCTTCCCTCTTTTTCCTTGTTTTTGTGGCCGGTTGCTTCTTTCTCCTGTTACGCTCACATGCACAATCCGATGAAGAATAAGTGAAAGTGGGCTGAGTTCTTAAGGCCCAAATTTTATTGGGTTTTGGGCTGAGCTGAGCCCGTCGTAGTTATAATAACATAATGAAAGATTATTGTTTTTTTTTTTTGAACGAATTAAAGTTTCCCCCTACATAATTTGAAAAGAAGTTAAGAAAACAAGGGGGAGGCAAAATGAAGAGCGAAGAAAAGTGCATCATTGGTGTTTGTTGGTGAACATTTTTGATTAGTTAGAAAAAACTTTGGGTTTTGGGAGCCGACCATAATTATTTGACTTATGCCATTGACACGTGCCAATGCTTCGGACTCAATAAGATTTTGACGTAGGAAGGTCGATATCTTCTCTCTAGAGTGCCTCTAAGAAGTGATGTTAAAAGATTATATATAAATTGTCCCACATTGGTTATTTGTGATGATGTGCATGAGTTTATAAGCATTTCAAGTCTATTAACAATACAACTAGCTTTCAAGGATGAGTATTCCTAGAGATTATTGTACGTACAATCTAATTTATAATAATTTATTGGAGGGAAAGTGTTCTATAGTACAAAATCCATAGGCTCTCTCTCCAAGAAAGCTAGTTTTTAATTCAATACATATTATTTTCCATTAAGATTTTTAATTAGTCATAATAATCTAATAAAAGAGATTTCCTTTTATGTGAATGAATTATTTTGTCACCTACATGTATCGAATAGAAATTAAAAAAATGAGGAACTACAAATGAAGAGCGAAGAAATCTGCTTTCCTAGCGTTTCTTGGTAGACTTGGAGATTTTGATCGTAAAAAGATCGGCGTCTCTCCTCCACTCATTTTCTTCTTTCAATGTTCTTGTGCTTGGACATGAAATTTCCCAATGCTTTAAAGGGCGTCCTTTGATGGAATTTTTCTTTTTAAAATTTTCTACTCTCCCCTTTTAAAATCATTCATTCTTCTCTCCTCCACACATCATCTTCTTTTCATGTTTCTATAAAATTAATATCTACTCACTAAAGGGCCTTTAAAATGTGATATTTAAAGATTCTATATAAATTGTTTTGTATCAATAGTACCCGATGATGATGTGTGTGGGTTTATATGTCTTTTAAATCTTGAAAGCTAGTTATTAGCTTTCAAGAATGAGTTCTCCGAGATATTCTTATTTGTACAATTTAATTTATAAATTCTTAAGTTTTCTCTTGAAGAAAGTTAATTTTTAATTCAATGAATATTCTTTTGCCAAGACTCAAAGAATTGAATGTAAATGTAAACACACGAAGGAGGAGAAATCAAGGGCCGAGAAAAGTTCTTCATGCTTCTCCCCCGCCCATTGTCTTCTCTTGACAGGAAATTTCCAGATGCTTTCATGGTCGTCATTTTATGGAAATAATGTCATTCTTTATTTTATCTCTCTCCCCTTTCAAAATCATTCTTTTTTCTTTATTTTCATATTTTTGTTCTTTTTTACGGTTCTTTAATCGTCCTTTGATTCACATGGGTGAAGGTCGATCTTTGAAATCTTTTTAATAACCCTCTTAATTTAAATTTTATGTTATTGATTTTCTTTTTTTCTCTCCTCTTTTTCTTTGTAAAATCTTGACTTCGATCAAGATTCTTCTGCAATTTAGGTGGTGGTTGTTGTTGCCTAATTTTCTACTCAATTTAGATGGCCACACCAGTTAAAGAGATCTTAACTTGCATTATAAAATATTTGTATACTAAAATTTAGAGTGATTGCACAATCTTTCACATGAAAGTGATCCCACAATATTCAAAGTACAAATTCTATGAATTAAGTATCTTAATTTCAAGGGCTTTCCGTGATTCTTTTTAAAGGTGGTTAACCATTTGGAAGTTTGGGAAGCATTGAAATTTCTACCAAATTAAAAAATATTATACTTAGAGTATCTTAAGGGGACATATATATGATGAATCTTCTTGATTTAATAATATCTAGCAAGAATATTCAATCTTGGGTGATAGCATGTGAATGAAAAGAATTAGAAAGAAGGACTTTTTATCATGAAATAAGAAATTTTTTTGGCAGGTGTCAAAATATTATTAGTATAAGAAACAAGATACTTAGAGTATCTTAAGTGGACACATATAGGATGAATCTTCTTGATTTAATAATATATAGCAAGAATATTCAATCTTGAGTGATAGCATGTGCATAAAAAGAATTACAAAGAATGGCTTTCTAACATGAAATGAGAAATTCTTTTTTGGCAAGTGTCAAAATATTTTTAGCAAGAATATTCAATCTGTATATTACTATGTTTATAATTTCTTCATTGTGATGGCAAGTGATGATAATTTTTTGGTAATTTCTTCATTACTATGCATATGAGTTTTTTTTCTTCGATAGCCTTTAACATTTAGATTTTTCACAGTAAACAAATGTTGATACTTGAATTTATGTATACACACACATTGCATAACTTTTTTTAAATTGTACAATATTTAAATTTTCACGGGAGAGCAAAAGATTATATGTTAGTAAAATTTGGTTGTAAACCAGTCTAGTTTAGAATAAACAACAAATGTAAGGGTGAGCAAAATATTTGGACCAAACCGAATCAAACTCATGGGTTCTAGATGGTTTTATGGAAATTGGTCTGGTTCTCAATTTCTAAAATTTAGAGCTGGCAAATATTCGTCCGATTTTTGGTTTATGGTGTGGATCTATCCACTCATATCACTTAGACTGGGCCGATATCACAAGACAGAGAGAGAGAGAGAGATGACGGCTGTGGCTTTGAAAATGAAGAAGATAAGCGTTGGAGGACCGGGGTGGAAGCGGGCATGGTGGCGATGGACGGAGAGCTAGGACGGTGGTGAGGTGGAGGTAAAAAGGCAAATAACAAGGTTGACAATGGTTTGGATGTTGCCCAGAATCGAAAGGATAATCAAAGTTTAGATTTAAGTATAAGGCGAAAGTTGGTGATTTTTTCGAGAATATAAAAAAACAAGTAAAATACAGTTTTGCAACTTGACATACCTTATGGAAATTAGGCATTCAAAATTATGTCCCGAAATCATATACTTATTTATAGTTACCTAATGTTTGCGATAGGAAAAATGATCAATATAGAACTGTAAAATAGAGAGACCGCGTGTTCAATTTTAAGAGAAAGTAACTTATGTAATGCATATGTCACATAACAATGATAATGCTATGTACCCAATCGATCATTTTTATTTACATGTCATGAATTAAATCCAATTTGATTTTGCACATCCCACTCCCAAGTGTGCATGCATATCACTTCTAATTGGCCTATACATCGACATCACATGTGGCTATCGCACAAGTGTACTTATCACATAAAATACTTTCTATTAAGAGAAGAACTATTAAAACAAGAAAGGCCGAAAGAGAAGCCACCATATAAGTTCACTATAGTTGCATGAATTTGGAAGCCCAATCAACTGCTCCTACCCTGGCTATTAATTTGAACCGCACCCCGGCTGTTACTTTGAACTGGCAGCAGCACCGACCTCAAAACTCCAATTTTCCTAATATGTAATAACTACTTACATTGATTTATCGTGTCCCTTTATAAATGTCCTCGGATATATTTTTGACTTCTCGAGTGTGATTGGACTTGCAAGTCTATCGCTCGCACCACAGCGGATGGTACCAAAAGATCCAACAAAAATTAAGGGGCGGGTGGGGCCAATCAAGTGAATCTCAACTCCTCGCCCTAAAGAAACGTGTTCCAAATGCAATACCAAATGCAAAAGAGAGAAATGCCATCTCACTAGTGTGATATTCGACTCCAGATATGTACGGCATGGCAATACGCTACCGAGTTGCAGAAAATTGCTTATGAATCGAAAAGAGACGTGACTAGTTAGCCAATGAATCTATACCTAGAAGGGATGTAAGAATAAAATTGGATTTATCAAAGTGTCCAGCGATAATATATAGCATCTGAGCAAGATTCAATTGATAAAGCTGAAAATCAACATGTGAAGGTTACTCAATCGACTAACTCATATTCCAATTAATTAATTAAAAATCAATATCAAAATCCAAGTGAAATAATATTCTAATGAACAGCTCAATTAGACTATACTTATTCATTGTCCAAGTGACTCCTACGCGTTAAAGAAGAAACTCGTTTATAGCGGACATTCGTCTTTGTTCGTTACGCATATTGTTGATTACGTATAACTCACACACGAAACTTCAAAAATCCATTTCATTCAAATCATATTTTGGCATCAAATTTCATCAAACCTTGTAGATCCACAATGCAATAAATTATTATTTTCTCAAAACTCTACCACTTAATAACTCTTAAATTGAATTCGCAATTCAAAGTTCACATAACTCCAAATTTATGGACTAATTTGAAAAATTACTATGATTAGATGAATAAATAGCTTGAATTATTCCTAGGCGTTGCAAAACAGAATTGATTCCTCTTGTTGAGATGTCAGAAGTGCACGCGAAAATTTTTTCCTCTCTTCTCCTTCCCTCTTTTTCCTTGTTTTTGTGGCCGGTTGCTTCTCTCCTTTTACGCTCACATGCACATCCGATGAAGAACAAGTGAAAGTGGGCTGAGTTCTTAAGGCCCAAATTTTATTGGGTTTTGGGCTGAGCTGAGCCCGTCGTAGTTATAATAACATAATGAAAGATTATTGTTTTTTTTTTTGAACGAATTAAAGTTTCCTCCTGCATAAATTGAAAAGAAGTTAAAAAAACAAGGGGGAGGAAAAATGAAGAGCGAAGAAAAGTGTGTCACTAGTGTTTGTTGGTGAACATTTTTTATTAGTTAAAAATAACTTTGGGCTTCGGGAGCCAACCATGATTATTTGACTCATGTCATTGATACATGCCAATGCTTTAGACTCAAGAAGATTTTGACGCAGAAAGGTTGATATCTTCTCTCTAGAGTGCCTCTAAGAAGTGACGTTAAAAGATTATATATAAATTGTCCCACATTGGTTAATTGTGATGATGTGCGCGAGTTTATAAGCATTTCAAGTCCATCAACAATATAACTAGCTTTCAAGGATGAGTATTCCTAGAGATTATTGTACGTACAATCTAATTTATAATAATTTATTGGAGGGAAAGTGTTCTATAGTACAAAATCCATAGGCTCTCTCTCCAAGAAAGCTAGTTTTTAATTTGACATATATTTTTTTCCATTAAAAATATTAATTAGTCATAATAATCTAATAAAAGAGATTACCTTTTATGTGAATGAATTATTTTGTCACCTACATATATCGAATAGAAATTAAAAAAAAAAATGAGAAAGCACAACTGAAGAGCGAAGAAATCTTCTTCACTAGCGTTTCTCGGTAGACTTGGAAATTTTGATCGTAAAAAGATCGGTGTCTCTCCTCCACTAATTTTCTTCTTTCAATGTTCTTGCTCTTGGACATGAAATTTCCCGATGCTTTAAAGGGCGTCCTTTGATGGAATTATTTTTTAATTTTCTACTATCCCCTTTTAAAATCATTCATTCTTCTCTATTTTCACTTTCTTTTTCTTTTTTTACGGTTCTTTAATTATCCTTTGATTCACTAGCGTGAAGGACAATCTTTAAAGTTCTTTTAATAACCCTCTTAATTTGAAATTTAGGTTATTGTCCTTCTTTTGTTCTCTCTTGCTTTGCTTCCTAAAATCTTGACTTTGACCAAGATTCTTTTGCAATTAAGAAGGCGCTTGTTGTTGCCCAATTTTCTACTCAATTTAGATGGCGAAATCAATCAAGAAATATTCTTTTTCCAAGACTCAAAAAATTGAATAGAGGAGAAATCAAGGGCCAAGAAAAGTTCTTCATGCTTCTCCCCTACCCATTGTCTTTTCTTGATCGGAAATTTCTTGATGCTTTCATGCTCATCATTTTATGGAAATAATTTCATTCTTTACTTTCTCTCTCTCTCCCCTGTCAAAATCATTCCTTTTTCTTTATTTTCATATTGTTGTTCTCTTTTACAGTTCCTTAATCATCCCTTGATTCACATGTGGGAAGGTTGATCTTTGAAATCTTTTTAATAACCCTCTTAATTTAAACTTTAGGTTATTGATTTTCATTTGTTCTCTCCTATTTTTCTTCGTAAAATCCTGACTTCAACCAAGATTCTTCTGCAATTTAGGTGGTTATTGCCTAATTTTCTACTCAACTTAGATGGCCACACCAGTTAAAAAGATCTACACCTGCTTTATAAAATATTTGTATACTAAAATAAAATGGAATTCTAGAGTGATTGCACAATCTTTCACATGAAAGTGATCCTGCAATATTCAAAGTACATATTCTATGAATTAAGTCTCTTAATTTAAAGGGCTTTTCGTGATTTCCTTTTAAAGGTGGTTAACCATTTGGAAGTGTGGGAAGCATTGACATCTCTACCAAACTAAAAAAGATTATACCTAGAGTATTTTAAGTGGACACGTATATGATGAATCTTCTTGATTTAATAATATATAGCAAGAATATTCAATCTTAGTTGATAGCATGTGAATAAAAAGAATTACAAAGAGTGACTTTCTAACATGGAATGAGAAATGTTTTTGGCAAGTGTCAAAATATTATTGGTATAAGAAATGTTATACTTAGAGTATCTTAAGTGGACACATATAGGATGAATCTTCTTGATTTAATAATATATAGCAAGAATATTCAATCTTGGGTGATTTCATGTGAATAAAAAGAATTACAAAGAATGACTTTCTAACATGAAATGAGAAATCTTTTTTGGCTAGTGTCAAAATATTAGCAAGAATATTCAATCTGTATATTACTATGTTAAGAATTTATTCATTGTGATGGTAATGGTTTAAACCGTGGCAGATGAGTTTTTCTTCAATAGCCTTTAACATTTGAAATTTTTCATGGTAAACAAATGTTGATACTTAAATTTATGTACACACATTTGGATAATTTTTTAAATTTTTTTATAAGATTTAAATTTTCACAGGAGAGCAAAAAAATATTTGTTAGTAATATTTAATTGTAAACCAATCTAGTTTAAAACAAACATCAAATGTAAGGGTGAACAAAAAATTTGGACTGAACCATATCAAGTTGGCCGGCTCTAGTGGCTCTATGGGAATTAGTCTAGTCTCGATTTCTAAAATTTGGAGCTGGCAGATATCGGTCTGATTTTTGGTTTAAGGTGTTGATCTACCCACTCATATCATTTAGACTGGGCCGATATCATAAGTCAGAGATAAGTGCTATGGCTTTGAAAATGGAGAAGATAAGCATTGGAGTACGGTGGTAGAAGCGGCAAGGTGGTGATAGATGGAGAGCTGGGATGGTAGTGAGGTAGAGGTAAAAGGCAAATAACAAGGTGGAAGCGGCAAGGTAGCAATGGACGGAGAGCTGGGACGGTAGTGAGGTGGAGGTAAAAGGCAAGAAACAAGGTTGATGATGGTCTGGATGTTGCCCAAAAGCGAAAGCATAATAGAGGTCTAGATTTAAGTATAAGGTGAAAGCTGGTGATTTTTGCGAGATAGAAAAGAACAAGTGAAAACAGTACTACAACTTGACATACCTTATGGAAATTGGGCCTTCAAAATTATGTCCCGAAATCATGTACTTATTTATTACCTAAGTTACCTGATGTTTGCGACTAGAAAAATGATCAAAATAGAACTATAAAATAGAGAGACCACGTGTTTCATCCTAAGAGAAAGTAACTTATGTAATGCATTTGTCACGTAAAAATGATAATGCGATGTACCAAACCAATCATTTTTATTTACATGTCATGAATCAAATTTGATTTGATTCTATGCGTCCCACTCAAACATGTGTGCATATCACTTTTAATTAGCCTATACATTAACATTGCATGTCGCTACCACACAAGTGTATTTATCACATAAAATACTTTGTCAATTGAGGACCTTAGATTTTTAAAAGACAAGGAACTGTTAATATAGGAAAGGCCGAAAGAGAAGCCACCATATAACTTCACTATAGTTGCATGAATTTGAAAGCCCAATCAACTACTCCTACCCTGGCTGTTACTTTGAACCGGCACCAGTACTGACCTGAAACTCCAATTTTCCTACTATGTAATAACTACTTACATTGATTTACCGTGTCCATTTATAAATGTCCTCAGATATATTTTCAACTTTGCAACAAACTTGGGAGAGTGCGATTGAACTTGCAAGTCCATAACTCGCACCAGAGTGGGTGGTATCACATGATCCAACAAAAAATAAGGGACAGGGTGGGGCTAGTCAGGTGAATCTCAACTCCTGGCCCAAAAGAAATGTGTTCTGAATGCAATACCAAATGTAGAAGAGAGAAATGTCATCTCACGAGTGTGACATTCGACTCCAGACATTTACGGCATGGCAATACGCTACTGAGTTGTAGAAAATTGCTTAAGAATTGAAAAGAGACGCGACTAGTTAGCCAATGAATCTGTACCCGGAAGGAATATAAGAATAAAATTGGATTTATCAAAGTGTCCAAAAAAAATATATAGCCTCCAAGCAAGATTCAATTGATAAAGCTGAAAATCAACATGCAAAGGTTACTCGAATCGACCAACTCATAATCCTATCAATTAATCAAAAATTAATATCAAAATCCAAGTAAAATAATATTCTAATGAACAGCTAAACTAAACTATACTTATTCATTGTCCAATTGACTCCTACACATTAATGAAGAAACTCATTTATAGCAAACATTCATCTTTGTTCGTTATGCATATTGTCAATTACGCATAACTCACACATGAAACTTCAAAAATCTGTTTCATTCAAATCATATTTCGGCATCGATTTTCATCAAACCCTCTATATCCACAATGCTCTAAATTATTATTTTCTCAAAACACTACCTTTTAATAACTCTTAAATCGAATATCGCAATTCAAAGTTCACATAACTCCGAATTTATGGACTAATTTGAAAAATTACTATGATTAGATGAATAAATAGCTTGAATTCTTCCTAGGCGTTGCAAAACAGAATTGATTCCTCTTGTTGAGATGTTAGAAGTGCACGACGAAAATTTCTTCCTCTCTTCTCCTTCCCTCTTTTTCCTTGTTTTTGTGGCCGGTTGCTTCTTTCTCCTTTTACGCTCACATGCACATCCGATGAAGAACAAGTGAAAGTGGGCTGAGTTCTTAAGGCCCAAATTTTATTGGGTTTTGGGCCGAGCTGAGCCCGTCGTAATTATAATAATATAATGAAAGATTATTGTTTTTTTGTGAACGAATTAAAGTTTCCCCCTGCATAAATTGAAAAGAAGTATAAAAACAAGGGGAGGAAAAATGAAGAGCGAAGAAAAGTGCGTCGCTGGTGTTTGTTGGTGAACATTTTTGATTAGTTAAAAACAACTTTGGATTTTGGGAGCCAACTATGATTATTTGACTCATGTCATTGACACATGCTAATGCTTCGGACTCAAGAAGATTTTGACGCAGAAAGGTCGATATCTTCTCTCTAGAGTGCCTCTAAGAAGTAATGTTTATAAATTGTCCCACATTGGTTATATGTGATGATGTGCGTGAGTTTATAAGCATTTCAAGTCTATCAACAATACAACTAGCTTTCAAGTAGGGGTGAGCACGGTTCCCGGTTCCAGGGAGCCCGGTTCCGGTTGCCGGTTCCGCATTTTCCAGAACCGGCCCACTCCTGCTTCCCTCCTTCCAGAAAAATCTCCAATTTCTAACCCTAACTTTTCCCCCCATTTCTTAATTCTCAGTTTCTCTCTTCCCTCTCTCCCCGATGCCTTGCTTCTTGCTACCCTCGACCTGCTCGCCACTCGCCGTCGACACTCTTGGCTTCTCGCCGCCGACCATTAGTCGCCCCGGACGCTCGTGGCTCCTCTCTGCCCGCCACTCGCGTCGCCGTTGACGCTCCTAACTCCTACCGCCCGCCGCTCGTCGAGAGGAACTTTCTGCTGCGAAAAGGGGTTCTCGGCAGAAGCAGTGGAAGGTAACGTGTCCTTCGAGTGCTGCCGAATTTGCTTCGGATAAAGTAGAGTTTCGAGCAATTTGTTTGAATTTTATGGGTGTTGAGCTGAGCTAAGTTTGAGAGTTTTCAATGGTTTGGTTAAAGTTTGGATTTTGAATCTTGTCGCAGGGATGCGGAGGCTTTAAAGTGTGTTTCTCGGGTGAACCAATTGAAAGAATTAGGTAAACACTTGTTCGAGGTCTTGGAGAACGGGCTCTGTTTGTTCCTTCTTGCCCCTATTGTCTCTCCTGGATTATGTGGTTTATGACTTGTCGTGAATTTGAAGTGGGCATCTTGGCTTCATTTTCCACTGTTCTTGCTGTAGTGCTCTGTCAAAGAAATTTGGAAATTTGTAATCTTATGACTGCGGCATTGATAAGATGCATCTCTTTCCTTAAATTTATGTGAGTATTTAAGGCCTAAGGGAGTGGCAAACCTAGAAAGTTAGCTTAGGGGGTGATTTCAATAAATTTTGCATTTACCTAACATGGGGCAAGGCATAAAAAGTATGAATTTGTATATCTTGCACAATCGGCCGCCTTTGTGGGTTGGGGGTTGGGGGTTGGGGTTGGTTTGGAGGCCTCAGTAAGCTCTCCCTCAGCTGGCCATGTGATAAGGGAGGAGGGAAACTTCCATCATCCAGGCTACACGCTTTTGAAATACTTTGTCATTTTCTAGTAGCTGCTGTTGTAATCATTGGAGTACTCTGAACATATTTTGGATCAAGAAATCAGAAAACAAGCTCTGAGAATTCAACATTCCTCATTTTACATGTTTATTATCTTTAGTTGGGGCATTGTGTACTGTCGCTGTCATATGGATGTATTCCTGTCATGAAGTGATAAAGCAGTGACTTTTGAGTGCAATTCTATTTAGTTGTGAGTATAGTGGTCTACGAGGTGTGATAGTGGAAGAAACGATAATGAGCTTTCACTTGATTGTAATACTTGCTTATTTGGTCTTTTTGACTTGTTCTCAAGCAGAGCAACACTTTCTAAAGCACAATGATGCTGGTTCTTGGATTCAAGACTCCGCGTTGATGCTATCTAGGAGTAAAGAAGTTCCCCGGTTCCTGCTGAGGAATGGCTGCTCTCTCATGCTTTTTTTAACTTTCTTGTTCACTTTGATTTGGTGGTCCAAGTAAGTTTGCTTAATACTGATTGCATAGCTGACTAGTTGCGAGGTTATCTTATCAAGAAAGATTGGAGTCTTCTCTTCTACTTTTTGAGAACATGTTGCTTTCTACTCTAAGTCCAAATGATGATCTAAAAATAGGCCTTGATTATGTCTTGTTCATATGCGTAGGATGATGGTACTAGCCGTGTGCATGTAGTTGGGGGCCCGAAGAGCCTCAGGTTTTGAACTATACATTGCAAGTGAAGTTTTTGAAGAGTCTGGACGATCTCTTGTACTAGGAACATTAGATTATCTTCAGGGTCTCAAGGTTTGTTCTCTCATGTCTTCCTGTTTAGCGAAGACTTCGTTGATAGACTATAGGCCAAGCTTATTGAGGATTCAATTGATTCTTTTTTCATATATTCACCTTCTGTTTTTATGCCAGATGCTTGGGGTCAAGAGGATTGAGCGTGTTCTTCCTGTTGGTTCCTCCTTGACTGTTGTTGGTGAGGCAAGTGTTTTGCCATCTTATGTTTTATGAGCTCGTGCTGTTATATGCTGAAAAATGTTAACAGCTACTTGTGTGATAATGATGGATTGATCAATGTGTTGCCATTTTCACACACGCGTACGCATTGTCATTTGATAAGCAGTTTTATTGGGCATTTCAAGTGGTACTTTGTGTCATTTCTTATGACATGATTATTGACATGAAATATTGGATGTAGTTGAGTATCAATCAAGTGACTGAGGTGAAGTATCGTATCGTTTGTAACTTCAATGCTTTAGGATGTACTGCAGTTCAATGAGTGTGCTGCTGAATAAGATTGGGTCAATAATAAGTTGCTAATTTGTAACCTGGTTGTAGTGTGATAACAATTAAAGTGGAATGAAGATACGTGATAAGGCTTTCTAATAATTATTTTAGTTCAATGGATAATAATTTAAATTTTAAACTAAGTGATCCCTGTTTTCTAATAATTATTTTAGTTTTGAGTAACGTATTTTTTATGATTTTTATCATTATAAAGACTATGTTGGAAGGGATGATCACGGTTCCTAGTTCTAGGGAGGGAGGTTCTGATTCTCAGTTCCTCTTTTTTCGGAACCGAAACCGGTTCCACTTAAATGAAAAAAAAAAAGAAAAAGAACCTGTTGGACCCTGGAACCGGAACCGGAACCTGTAAGAGGGTAGGTTCTAGGTTCCAGATTTCGACGGGTAGGTTCCATGTTCCAAAAAATGAGGAACCTGTACCCGAGGGTAGGTTCTAGGTTCCAAGCGGAACCTGTAAGGAACCTGGAACCGCTCACCTCTACTTTCAAGGATGAGTATTCCTAGAGATTATTGTATGTACAATCTAATTTATAATAATTTATTGGAGGGAAAGTGTTCTATAGTACAAAATCCATAGGCTCTCTCTCCAAGAAAGCTAGTTTTTAATTCAACACAATTTTTTTCCATTAAGATTTTTAATTAGTCATAGTAATCTAATAAAAGAGATTTCCTTTTATATAAATGAATTACTTTGTCACCTACATATATCGAATAGAAATTAAAAAAAAACTGAGAAAGCACAACTAAAGAGCGAAGAAATCTGCTTCACTAGCGTTTCTTGGTAGACTTGGAGATTTTGATCGTAAAAAGATCGGCGTCTCTCCTCTACTCATTTTCTTCTTTCAATGTTCTTGCGCTTGGACATGAAATTTCCCAATGCTTTAAAGGGCTTCCTTTGATGGAATTTTTCTTTTTTTAATTTTCTACTCCCCTTTTGAAATCAAGAAATCTGCTTCACTAGCGATTCTTGGTAGACTTGGAGATTTTGATTGTAAAAAGATTGGCGTCTCTCCTCCACTCATTTTCATCTTTTAATGTTCTTGCGCTTGGACATGAAATTTCCCGATGTTTTAAAGGGCGTCCTTTGATGGAATTTTATTTTTATTTTCTACTCTCCCCTTTTAAAATCAAGAAATCTGCTTCACTAGCGTTTCTTAGTAGACTTGGAGATTTTGATTGTACAAAGATTGGCGTCTCTCCTCCACTCATTTTCTTCTTTTAATGTTCTTGCGCTTGGACATGAAATTTCCCGATGCTTTAAAGGGCGTCCTTTGATGGATTTTTTTTTTTAATTTTCTACTTTCCCCTTTTAAAATCATTTGTTCTTCTCTATTTTCACTTTTTTTTTCTTTTTTACAGTTCTTTAATTATCCTTTGATTCACTACCGTGCAGGACAATTTTTAAAGTGTTTTTAATAATCCTCTTAATTTGAAATTTAGGTTGTTGTCCTTCTTTTGTTCTCTCCTGCTTTACTTCGTAAAATCTTTACTTCGACCAAGATTCTTTTGCAATTAAGCAGGTGCTTGTTGTTGCCCAATTTTCTACTCAATTTAGAATTTAGATGGTGAAATCAATCAAAAAATCTCAACATACATTATAAAATTTTATCTACTAAATTAAAATAGAAATTTAGAGTGATTGCATGTATCAAAGTTGCAAAGTCAAGATAATTTTGATGAAAAAAAGTTGATATCTCTCCTCTTAAAAACTGATGTTAAAAGATTGTATAAAGTTATTCCCATTGATAATCCATGCCGGTGCATCTATTCTATGAACTAAATAGCTTGTTTTCAAGGATAACAAATGAAAAAGAACTCTCTTTTCATACAAATGGATAAATTTTTCTGCATACATGAAGTGAATAGAAATATAAAAGCATGGAGAGGGGAAATCAAGAGCAAAGCATAGTTCTTCACCAGTCTTTCTCCTCCACACATCGTCTTCTTTTCATCTTCCTATAGAATCGATATCAACTCTCTAAAGGGCCTTTAAAATGTGATATTTCAAGATTTTAAATAAATTGTTCTGTATCAATAGTACCCGATGATTATGTGTGTGGGTTTATGTCTTTTAAGTGTAGAAAGCTAGTTATTAGCTTTCAAGAATGAGTTCTCTTAGAGATTCTTATTTGTACGATTTAATTTATAAATTCTTAAGTTCTCTCTTGAAGAAAGCTAATTTTTAATTCGATGAATATTCTTTTTCCAAGACTCAAAAAATTGAATAAAAATGTAAACACGCAAACGAGGAGAAATCAAGGGCCAAGAAAAGTTCTTCATGCTTCTCCCCCACCCATTGTCTTTTCTTGATAGGAAATTTCTTGATGCTTTCATGGTCGTCATTTATGGAAATAGTTTCATTATTTACTTTCTCTCTCTCCCCTTTCAAAATCATTCCTTTTTCTTTATTTTCATATTGTTGTTCTCTTTTATGGTTCTTTAATCATCCTTTGATTCACATGTGGGAAGGTTGATCTTTGAAATCTTTTTAATAACCCTCTTAATTTAAACTTTAGGTTATTGATTTTCTTTTGTTCTCTTCTATTTTTCTTCGTAAAATCCTGACATCAACCAAGATTCTTCTGCAATTTAGGTGGTTATTGCCTAATTTTCTACTCAACTTAGATGGCCACACCAGTTAAAAAGATCTGGACCTGCATTATAAAATATTTGTGTACTAAAATAAAATGGAATCTAGAGTGATTGCACAATCTTTCACATGAAAGTGATCCCGCAATATTCAAAGTACAAATTCTATGAATTAAGTATCTTAATTTAAAGGGTTTTTTGTGATTTCCTTTTGAAGGTGGTTAACCATTCGGAAGTGTGGAAAGCATTGACATCTCTACCAAACTAAAAAATATTATACTTAGAGTATCTTAAGTGGACACATATATGATGAATCTTCTTGATTTAATAATATCTAGCAAGAATATTCAATCTTAGTTGATAGCATGTGAATAAAAAGAATTACAAAGATGACTTTCTAACATGAAATGAGGAATTTTTTTGGCAAGCGTCAAAATATTATTAGTATAAGAAATATTATACTTAGTATCTTAAGTGGACACATATAGAATGGATCTTCTTGATTTAAATATTCAACATTGGGTGATAGCATGTGAATAAAAAGAATTACAAAGGACTTTCTAGCATGAAATGAGAAATTTTTTTGGCAAGTGTCAAAATATTATTAGTAGAAGAAATATTATACTTAGAGTATCTTAAGTGGACACATATAGGATGAATCTTCTAGATTTAATAATATATAGCAAGAGTATTCAATCTTGGGTGATTTCATGTGAATAAAAAGAATTACAAAGAATGACTTTCTAGCATGAAATGAGAAATCTTTTTTGGCAAGTGTCAAAATATTAGCAAGAATATTCAATTTGTGTATTACTATGTTAACAATTTCTTCATTGTGATGGTAATGGTTTAAGCCATGGTAGATTAGTTTTTTCTTCAATAGCCTTTAAATGGTAAACAATGTTGATACTTAAATTTATGTACACACACATTTGGATAATTTTTTAAAAATTTGTATAATATTTAAATTCTCACAGGAGAGAAAAAAACATTTGTTAGTAAAATTCGGTTGCAAACCAATCAGTTTAAAACAGACATCAAATGTAAGGGTGAACAAAAAATTTGGACTGAACCAGATCAAGTTGGCCAGTTCTAGTGGCTCTATGAAAATTAGTCTGGTCTCGATTTCTAAAATTTGGAGCCGGCAAATATCGATCTGATTTTTGGTTTAAGGTGTTGATCATATCATTTAGACCAGGCCAATATCAGTGCTTTGGCTTTGAAAATGGAGAAGATAAGCATCGGAGGATGGTGGTAGAAGCGGCAAGGTGGCGATGGATGGAGAGCTGGGATGGTAGTGAGGTAGAGGTGAAAGGCAAGAAACAAGTTTGACGATGGTCTGGATGTTGCCCAAAAGCGAAAGGATAATAGAGGTCTAGATTTAAGTATAAGACGAAAGTTGGTGATTTTTGCGAGATAGAAAAGAACAAGTGAAATATAGTTCTGCAACTTGACATACCTTATGGAAATCGGGCCTTCAAAATTATGTCCCAAAATCATGTACTTATTTATTACCTAAGTTACCTAATGTTTGCGATAGGAAAAATGATCAAAATAGAACTGTAAAATAGAGAGACTGTGTTTCATCCTAAGAGAAGGTAACTTATGTGACGCATTTGTCACGTAAAAATAATAATGCGATGTACCAAACCAATCATTTTTATTTACATGTCATGAATCAAATTCGATTTGATTCTACACGTCCCACTCCAATGTGTGGGCATATCACTTTTAATTAGCCTATATATTAACATCGCATGTCGCTACCACACAAGTGTACTTATCACATAAAATACTTTGTCCGTTGAGGACCGTAGATTTTTAAGAGGCAAGAACTGTTAATTATTATAGTTGCATGAATTTGGAAGCCTAATCATCTCTTCCTACCATGGCTGTTACTTTGAACCGGCACCAGCATTGACCTGAAACTCCAATTTTCCTAGTATGTAATAACTACTTACATTGATTTACCATGTCCATTTATAAATGTCCTTAAATATATTTTCGACTTTGCAATGAACTTGAGAGAGTGCAATTGGATTTGCAAGTCCATCGCTGGCACTAGAGCAAGTGGTATCACATGATCCAACAAAAAATAAGGGATTGGGTGGGGCCAGTCAGGTAAATCTCAACTCCTAGCCCTAAAGAAATGTGTTCTGAATGCAATACCAAATGTAGAAGAGAGAAATGCCATCTCTCACGAGTGTGACATTCGAATCCAGACATGTATGGCATGGCAATACGCTACCGAGTTGCAGAAAATTGCTTATGAATCGAAAAGAGATGTGACTAGTTAGCTAATGAATCTGTACCCAGAAGGGATATAAGAATAAAATTGGATTTATCAAAGTGTCCAAAAAAAATATATAGCCTCCAAGCAAGATTCAATTGATAAAGCTGAAAATCAATATGCAAAGGTTACTCAAATCGACTAACTCATAGTCCTATCAATTAATTGAAAACCAATATCAAAATCCAAGTAAAATAATATTCTAATGAACAGCTGAACTAAACTGTACTTATTCATCGTCCAATTGACTCCTACACATTAAAGAAGAAACTAGTTTATAGCAAACATTCATCTTTGTTCATTATGCATATTGTCGATTATGCGTAACTCACACATGAAACTTCAAAACTCCGTTTCATTCAAATCATATTTCGGCATCAATTTTCATCAAACCCTCTAGATCCACAACGTTCTAAATTGTTATTTTCTCAAAACACTACCGCTTAATAATTCTTAAATTGAATATCACAATTCAAAGTTCACATAACTCCGAATTTATGGACTAATTTGAAAAATTACTATGATTAGATGAATAAATAGCTTGAATTCTTCCTAGGCGTTGCAAAAACAGAATTGATTCCTCTTTTTGAGATGTCAGAAGTGCACGGGAAAATTTCTTCCTCTCTTCTCCTTCCCTCTTTTTCCTTGTTTTTGTGGCCGGTTGCTTCTTTCTCCTTTTACGCTCACATGCACATCCGATGAAGAACAAGTGAAAGTGGGCTGAGTTCTTAAGGCCCAAATTTTATTGGGTTTTGGGCTGAGTTGAGCCCGTCGTAGTTATAATAACAAAATGAAAGATTATTGGTTTTTTTGTGAATGAATTAAATTTTCCCCCTGCATAAATTGAAAAGAAGTTAAAAAAACAAGGTGGAGTAAAATGAAGAGCGAAGAAAAGTGCGTCACCGTTGTTTGTTGGTGAACATTTTTGATTAGTTAAAAACAACTTTGGGATTTGGGAGCCAACCATGATTAGTTGACTTATGCCGTTGACACGTGTCAATGCTTCGAACTCAAGAAGATTTTGATACCGAAAGGTCGGTATCTTCTCTTTAGAGTGCCTCTAAGAAGTGATGTTAAAAGATTATATATAAGTTGTCCCACATTGGTTATTTGTGATGATGTGTGCGAGTTTATAAGCATTTCAAGTCTATCAACAATATAACTAGCCTTTCAAGGATGAGCAATCCTAGAGATTAGTTTACGTACAATTTAATTTATAATAATAATTTA
Organism: Corymbia maculata; assembly: GCA_014182735.1. Taxonomy (NCBI): domain Eukaryota; kingdom Viridiplantae; phylum Streptophyta; class Magnoliopsida; order Myrtales; family Myrtaceae; genus Corymbia; species Corymbia maculata. The sequence goes on from CM024689.1 coordinate 20,116,060, forward strand.
TTGGAGGGAAAGCGTTCTATAGTACAAAATCCGTAGGCTCTCTCCAAGAAAGTTAGTTTTTAATTCAACACATTTTTTTCTATCAAGATTTTTAATTAGTCATAATAATATAATAAAAGAGATTTCCTTTTATGTGAATAAATTATTTTGCCACCTACATATATCAAATAGAAATTAAAAGAATGAGGAAGCACAAAGCGAAGAAATCCGCTCCACTAGCGTTTCTTGGTAGACTTGGAGATTTTGAAAGTAAAAAGATCGGCATCTCTCCTCTACTCATTTTTCTTCTTTCAACGTTCTTGCGCCTGGACATGAAATTTCTCGATGCTTTAGAGGGCGTCCTTTGATGGAATTTTATTTATTTATTTTCCACTCTCCCCTTTTAAAATCATTCATTCTTCTCCATTTTTATATTTTTTTTTCTTTTTTACGGTTCTTTAATCATCTTTTGATTCACTTGCATGAAGGACAATCTTTAAAGTGTTTTTAATAACCCTCTTAATTTGAAATTTAGGTTATTGTCCTTCTTTTGTTCTCTCCTACTTTTCTTCATAAAATCTTAACTTCGACCAAGATTCTTTTGCAATTTAGGGGTGCTTGTTGTTGCCCAATTTTCTACTCAATTTGGGTGGCAAGATCAATTAAGAAATCTCGATATACATTATAAAATATTTATCTAATAAAGTAAAATAGAAGTTACAGTGATTGTATGTACCAAAGCTGCAAAGTCAAGATAATTTTGATGTAAACAAGTCAATATCTCTCCTCTTAAAAAGCGATGTCCAAAGATTGTTTAAAGTTATCTCCATTGATGATCCGTGCCAGTGCTCACGCGTTTATAGATTATCTAATTCTATGAACTAAATATCTTGTTTTCAAGGATAACAAATGAAAACGAACTCTCTTTTCATACAAATGGATTAAATTTTTCTATATACATGAAGTGAATAGAAATATAAAAACATGGAGAGGTGAAATCAAGAGCAAAGGATAGTTGTTGGTCTCTCTCCTCCACACATCATCTTCTTTTCATGTTTCTATAAAATTAATATCTACTCACTAATGGGCCTTTAAAATGTAATATTTAAAGATTCTATATAAATTGTTCTGTATCAATAGTACCCGATGATAATGTGTGTGGGTTTATATGTCTTTTAAATCTTGAAAGCTAGTTATTAGCTTTCAAGAATGAGTTCTCCGAGATATTCTTATTTGTACAATTTAATTTATAAATTCTTAAGTTTTCTCTTGAAGAAAGCTAATTTTTAATTCAATGAATATTCTTTTGCCAAGACTTAAAGAATTGAATGTAAATGTAAACACACGAAGGAGGAGAAATCAAGGGCCGAGAAAAGTTCTTCATGCTTCTCCCCCGCCCATTGTCTTCTCTTGACAGGAAATTTCCAGATGCTTTCATGGTCGTCATTTTATGGAAATAATGTCATTCTTTATTTTATCTCTCTCCCCTTTCAAAATCATTCTTTTTTCTTTAATTTCATATTTTTGTTCTTTTTTACGGTTCTTTAATCGTCCTTTGATTCACATGGGTGAAGGTCGATCTTTGAAATCTTTTTAATAACCCTCTTAATTTAAATTTTACGTTATTGATTTTCTTTTGCTCTCTCCTCTTTTTCTTTGTAAAATCTTGACTTCGATCAATATTCTTCTGCAATTTAGGTGGTGGTTGTTGTTGCCTAATTTTCTACTCAATTTAGATGGCCACACCAGTTAAAGAGATCTTGACTTGCATTATAAAATATTTGTATACTAAAATTTAGAGTGATTGCACAATCTTTCACATGAAAGTGATCCCACAATATTCAAAGTACAAATTCTATGAATTAAGTATCTTAATTTCAAGGGCTTTCCGTGATTCTTTTTAAAGGTGGTTAACCATTTGGAAGTTTGGGAAGCATTGACATCTCTACCAAATTAAAAAATATTATACTTAGAGTATCTTAAGTGGACATATATATGATGAATCTTCTTGATTTAATAATATCTAGCAAGAATATTCAATCTTGGGTGATAGCATGTGAATGAAAAGAATTACAAAGAAGGACTTTCTATCATGACATAAGAAATTTTTTTGGCAGGTGTCAAAATATTATTAGTATAAGAAACAAGATACTTAGAATATCCTAAGTGGACACATATAGGATGAATCTTCTTGATTTAATAATATATAGCAAGAATATTCAATCTTGGGTGATAGCATGTGCATAAAAAGAATTACAAAGAATGGCTTTCTAACATGAAATGAGAAATTCTTTTTTGGCAAGTGTCAAAATATTTTTAGCAAGAATATTCAATCTGTATATTACTATGTTTATAATTTCTTCATTGTGATGGCAAGTGATGATAATTTTTTGGTAATTTCTTCATTACTATGCATATGAGTTTTTTTTCTTCGATAGCCTTTAACATTTAGATTTTTCACAGTAAACAAATGTTGATACTTAAATTTATGTATACACACACATTGCATAATTTTTTTTAAATTGTACAATATTTAAATTTTCACGGGAGAGCAAAAGATTATATGTTAGTAAAATCTGGTTGTAAACCAGTCTAGTTTAGAATAAACAACAAATGTAAGGGTGAGCAAAATATTTGGACCGAACCGAATCAAACTCATGGGTTCTAGATGGTTTAATGGAAATTGGTCTGGTTCTCAATTTCTAAAATTTAGAGCTGGCAAATATTCGTCCGATTTTTGGTTTATGGTGTGGATCTATCCACTCATATCACTTAGACTGGGCCGATATCACAAGACAGAGAGAGAGAGAGATGACGGCTGTGGCTTTGAAAATGAAGAAGATAAGCGTTGGAGGACCGGGGTGGAAGCGGGCACGGTGGCGATGGACGGAGAGCTAGGACGGTGGTGAGGTGGAGGTAAAAAGGCAAATAACAAGGTTGACAATGGTTTGGATGTTGCCCAGAATCGAAAGGATAATCAAAGTTTTGATTTAAGTATAAGGCGAAAGTTGGTGATTTTTCCGAGATATAAAAAAACAAGTAAAATACAGTTTTGCAACTTGACATACCTTATGGAAATTAGGCATTCAAAACTATGTCCTGAAATCATATACTTATTTATAGTTACCTAATGTTTGTGATAGGAAAAATATCAATATAGAACTGTAAAATAGAGAGACCGCGTGTTCAATCTTAAGAGAAAGTAACTTATGTAATGCATATGTCACATAACAATGATAATGCTATATATCCAATCGATCATTTTTATTTACATGTCATGAATTAAATCCAATTTGATTTTGCACGTCCCACTCCCACGTGTGCATGCATATCACTTCTAATTGGCCTATACATCGACATCACATGTCGCTATCGCACAAGTGTACTTATCACATAAAATACTTTCTATTAAGAGAAGAAAGGCCGAAAGAGAAGCCACCATATAAGTTCACTATAGTTGCATGAATTTGGAAGCCCAATCAATTGCTCCTACCCTGGCTATTAATTTGAACCGCACCCTGGCTGTTACTTTGAACTGGCAGCAACATCGACCTCAAAACTCCAATTTTCCTAATATGTAATAACTACTTACATTGATTTATCGTGTCCCTTTATAAATGTCCTCAGATATATTTTCGACTTCTCAAGTGTGATTGGACTTGCAAGTCTATCGCTCGCACCACAACGGATGGTACCACAAGATCCAACAAAAATTAAGGGGCGGGTTGGGGCCAGTCAAGTGAATCTCAACTCCTTGCCCTAAAGAAACGTGTTCCAAATGCAATACCAAATGCAAAAGAGAGAAATGCCATCTCACTAGTGTGATATTCGACTCCAGATATGTACGGCATGGCAATACGCTACCGAGTTGCAGAAAATTGCTTATGAATCGAAAAGAGACGTGACTAGTTAGCCAATGAATCTATACCTAGAAGGGATGTAAGAATAAAATTGGATTTATCAAAGTGTCCAGCGATAGTATATAGCATCTTAGCAAGATTCAATTGATAAAGCTGAAAATCAACATGCGAAGGTTACTCAATTGACTAACTCATATTCCAATCAATTAATTAAAAATCAATATCAAAATCCAAGTGAAATAATATTCTAATGAACAGCTCAACTAGACTATACTTATTCATTGTCCAAGTGACTCCTACGTGTTAAAGAAGAAACTCGTTTATAGCAAACATTCATCTTTGTTCATTACGCATATTGTTGATTACATATAACTCACACACGAAACTTCAAAAATCCGTTTCATTCAAATCATATTTCGGCATCGAATTTCATCAAACCTTGTAGATCCACAATGCAATAAATTATTATTTCCTCAAAACTCTACCACTTAATAACTCTTAAATCGAATATCGCAATTCAAAGTTCACATGACTCCGAATTTATGGACTAATTTGAAAAATTACTATGATTAGATGAATAAATAGCTTGAATTATTCCTAGGCGTTGCAAAACAGAATTGATTCCTCTCGTTGAGATGTCAGAAGTGCACGCGAAAATTTCTTCCTCTCTTCTCCTTCCCTCTTTTTCCTTGTTTTTGTGGCCGGTTGCTTCTTTCTCCTTTTACGCTCACATGCACATCCGATGAAGAACAAGTGAAAGTGGGCTGAGTTCTTAAGGCCCAAATTTTATTGGGTTTTGGGCTGAGCTGAGCCCGTCGTAGTTATAATAACATAATGAAAGATTATTGTTTTTTTTTTTTGAACGAATTAAAGTTTCCCCCTGCGTAAATTGAAAAGAAGTTAAAAGAACAAGGGGGAGGAAAAATGAAGAGCGAAGAAAAGTATGTCACTAGTGTTTGTTGGTGAACATTTTTTATTAGTTAAAAATAACTTTGGGCTTCGGGAGCCAACCATGATTATTTGACTCATGTCATTGACACATGCCAATGCTTTAGACTCAAGAAGATTTTGACGCAAAAAGGTTGATATCTTCTCTCTAGAGTGCCTCTAAGAAGTGACGTTAAAAGATTATATATAAATTGTCCCACATTGGTTAATTGTGATGATGTGCGCGAGTTTATAAGCATTTCCAGTCCATCAACAATATAACTAGCTTTCAAGGATGAGTATTCCTAGAGATTATTGTACGTACAATCTAATTTATAATAATTTATTGGAGGGAAAGTGTTCTATAGTACAAAATCCATAGGCTCTCTCTCCAAGAAAGCTAGTTTTTAATTTGACACATATTTTTTTTCCATTAAAAATATTAATTAGTCATAATAATCTAATAAAAGAGATTACCTTTTATGTGAATGAATTATTTTGTCACCTACATATATCGAATAGAAATTAAAAAAAAAATATGAGAAAGCACAACTGAAGAGCGAAGAAATCTTCTTCATTAGCGTTTTTTGGTAGACTTGGAGATTTTGATCGTAAATAGATCGGCGTCTCTCCTCCACTCATTTTCTTCTTTCAATGTTCTTGCTCTTGGACATGAAATTTTCCGATGCTTTAAAGGGCGTCCTTTGATGGAATTATTTTTTAATTTTCTACTCTCCCCTTTTAAAATCATTCATTCTTCTCTATTTTCACTTTCTTTTTCTTTTTTTACGGTTCTTTAATTATCCTTTGATTCACTAGCATGAAGGACAATCTTTAAAGTTCTTTTAATAACCCTCTTAATTTGAAATTTAGGTTATTGTCCTTCTTTTGTTCAATCTTGCTTTGCTTTCCTAAAATCTTGACTTCGACCAAGATTCTTTTGCAATTAAGCAGGCGCTTGTTGTTGCCCAATTTTCTACTCAATTTAGATGGCAAAATCAATCAAGAAATCTCGACATACATTATAAAATTTTATCTAATAAATTAAAATAGAAATTTAGAGTGATTGCATGTACCAAAGTTGCAAAGTCAAGATAATTTTGATGAAAAAAAGTTGATATCTCTCCTCTTAAAAACTGATGTTAAAAGATTGTATTAAGTTATCCCCATTGATAATCCGTGCCGGTGCAGCTAATTCAATGAACTAAATAGCTTGTTTTCAAGGATAACAAATGAAAAAGAACTCTCTTTTCATACAAATGGATTAAATTTTTCTGCATACATGAAGTGAATAGAAATATAAAAGCATGGAGAGGGGAAATCAAGAGCAAAGATAGTTCTTCACCGGTCTTTCTCCTCCACCCATCGTCTTCTTTTCATCTTCCTACCGAATCGATATCAACTCTCTAAAGGGCCTTTAAAATGTGATATTTAAAGATTTTAAATAAATTGTTCTATATCAATAGTACCCGATGATGATGTGTGTGGGTTTGTCTTTTAAGTGTAGAAAGCTAGTTATTAGCTTTCAAGAATGAGTTCTCTTAGAGATTCTTATTTGTACGATTTAATTTATAAATTCTTAAGTTCTCTCTTGAAGAAAGCTAATTTTTAATTCGATGAATATTCTTTTTCCAAGACTCAAAAAATTGAATAGAGGAGAAATCAAGGGCCAAGAAAAGTTCTTCATGCTTCTCCCCTACCCATTGTCTTTTCTTGATAGGAAATTTCTTGATGCTTTCATGGTCGTCATTTTATGTAAATGATTTCATTCTTTACTTTCTCTCTCTCCCCTGTCAAAATCATTCCTTTTTCTTTATTTTCATATTGTTGTTCTCTTTTACGGTTCTTTAATCATCCTTTGATTCACATGTGGGAAGGTTGATCTTTGAAATCTTTTTAATAACCCTCTTAATTTAAACTTTAGGTTATTGATTTTCATTTGTTCTCTCCTATTTTTCTTCGTAAAATCCTGACTTCAACCAAGATTCTTCTGCAATTTAGGTGGTTATTGCCTAATTTTCTACTCAACTTAGATGGCCACACCAGTTAAAAAGATCTCGACCTGCTTTATAAAATATTTGTACACTAAAATAAAATGGAATTCTAGAGTGATTGCACAATCTTTCACATGAAAGTGATCCTGCAATATTCAAAGTACAAATTCTATGAATTAAGTCTCTTAATTTAAAGGGATTTTCGTCATTTCCTTTTAAAGGTGGTTAACCATTTGGAAGTGTGGGAAGCATTGACATCTCTACCAACCTAAAAAATATTATACCTAGGAGTATTTTAAGTGGACACGTATATGATGAATCTTCTTGATTTAATAATATATAGCAAGAATATTCAATCTTTGGTGATAGCATGTGAATAAAAAGAATTACAAAGAATGACTTTCTAACATGGAATGAGAAATTTTTTTGGCAAGTGTCAAAATATTATTGGTATAAGAAATATTATACTTAGAGTATCTTAAGTGGACACATATAGAATGAATCTTCTTGATTTAATAATATATAGCAAGAATATTCAATCTTGGGTGATTTTATGTGAATAAAAAGAATTACAAAGAATGACTTTCTAACATGAAATGAGAAATCTTTTTTGGCAAGTGTCAAAATATTAGCAAGAATATTCAATCTGTATATTACTATGTTAAGAATTTATTCATTGTGATGGTAATGGTTTAAACCGTGGCAGATGAGTTTTTTCTTCAATAGCCTTTAACATTTGAAATTTTTCATGGTAAACAAATGTTGATACTTAAATTTATGTACACACATTTGGATAATTTTAAAAAAAAATTATAATATTTAAATTTTCACAGGAGAGCAAAAAAATATTTGTTAGTAATATTTAATTGTAAACCAATCTAGTTTAAAACAAACATCAAATGTAAGGGTGAACAAAAAATTTGGACTGAACCATATCAAGTTGGCCGGCTCTAGTGGCTCTATGGGAATTAGTCTAGTCTCGATTTCTAAAATTTGGAGCTGGCAGATATCGGTCTGATTTTTGGTTTAAGGTGTTGATCTACCCACTCATATCATTTAGACTGGGCCGATATCATAAGTCAGAGATAAGTGCTATGGCTTTGAAAATGGAGAAGATAAGCATTGGAGTACGGTGGTAGAAGCGGCAAGGTGGTGATAGATGGAGAGCTGGGATGGTAGTGAGGTAGAGGTAAAAGGCAAATAACAAGGTGGAAGCGGCAAGGTAGCAATGGACGGAGAGCTGGGACGGTAGTGAGGTGGAGGTAAAAGGCAAGAAACAAGGTTGATGATGGTCTGGATGTTGCCCAAAAGCGAAAGCATAATAGAGGTCTAGATTTAAGTATAAGGTGAAAGTTGGTGATTTTTGCGAGATAGAAAAGAACAAGTGAAAAACAGTTCTACAACTTGACATACCTTATGGAAATTGGGCCTTCAAAATTATGTCCCGAAATCATGTACTTATTTATTACCTAAGTTACCTGATGTTTGCGACTAGAAAAATGATCAAAATAGAACTATAAAATAGAGAGACCACGTGTTTCATCCTAAGAGAAAGTAACTTATGTAATGCATTTGTCACGTAAAAATGATACCGCGATGTACCAAACCAATCATTTTTATTTACATGTCATGAATCAAATTCGATTTGATTCTACGCGTCCCACTCCAACATGTGTGCATATCACTTTTAATTAGTCTATACATTAACATCGCATGTCGCTACCACACAAGTGTACTTATCACATAAAATACTTTGTCAATTGAGGACCTTAGATTTTTAAAAGACAAGGAACTGTTAATATAGGAAAGGCCAAAAGAGAAGCCACCATATAACTTCACTATAGTTGCATGAATTTAGAAGCCCAATCAACTGCTCCTACCTGGCTGTTACTTTGAACTGGCACTAGTATTGACCTAAAACTCCAATTTTCCTACTATGTAATAACTACTTACATTGATTTACCGTGTCCATTTATAAATGTCCTCAGATATATTTAAGACTTTGCAACAAACTTGAGAGAATGCGATTGAACTTGCAAGTCCATAACTCGCACCAGAGCGGGTGGTATCACATGATCCAACAAAAAATAAGGGACAAGGTGGGGCTAGTCAAGTGAATCTCAACTCCTGGCCCAAAAGAAATGTGTTCTGAATGCAATACCAAATGTAGAAGAGAGAAATGTCATCTCACGAGTGTGACATTCGACTCCAGACATGTACGGCATGGCAATACGCTACCGAGTTGCAGAAAATTGCTTAAGAATCGAAAAGAGACGCGACTAGTTAGCCAATGAATATATACCCTGAAGGAATATAAGAATAAAATTGGATTTATCAAAGTGTCCAGCGATAATATATAGCCTCCAAGCAAGATTCAATTGATAAAGCTGAAAATCAACATGCGAAGGTTACTCAATCGACCAACTCATATTCCAATCAATTAATTAAAAATCAATATCAAAATCCAAGTGAAATAATATTCTAATGAACAGCTCAACTAGACTATACTTATTCATTGTCCAAGTGACTCCTACGCATTAAAGAAGAAACTCATTTATAGCGGACATTAGTCTTTGTTCGTTACGCATATTGTTGATTACGTATAACTCACACACGAAACTTCAAAAATCCGTTTCATTCAAATCATATTTCGGCATCGAATTTCATCAAACCTTGTAGATCCACAATGCAATAAATTATTATTTTCTCAAAACTCTACCACTTAATAACTCTTAAATCGAATATCGCAATTCAAAGTTCACATGACTCCGAATTTATGGACTAATTTGAAAAATTACTATGATTAGATGAATAAATAGCTTGAATTATTCCTAGGCGTTGCAAAACAGAATTGATTCCTCTTGTTGAGATGTCAGAAGTGCACGGGAAAATTTCTTCCTCTCTTCTCCTTCCCTCTTTTTCCTTGTTTTTGTGGCCGGTTGCTTCTTTCTCCTTTTACGCTCACATGCTGAGTTCTTAAGGCCCAAATTTTATTGGGTTTTGGGCTGAGCTGAGCCCGTCGTAGTTATAATAACATAATGAAAGATTATTGTTTTTTTTTTTTGAACGAATTAAAGTTTCCCCCTGCGTAAATTGAAAAGAAGTTAAAAGAACAAGGGGGAGGAAAAATGAAGAGCGAAGAAAAGTGTGTCCTTAGTGTTTGTTGGTGAACATTTTTTATTAGTTAAAAATAACTTTAGGCTTCGGGAGCCAACCATGATTATTTGACTCATGTCATTGACACATGCCAATGCTTTAGACTCAAGAAGATTTTGACGCAGAAAGGTTGATATCTTCTCTCTAGAGTGCTTCTAAGAAGTGACGTTAAAAGATTATATATAAATTGTCCCACATTGGTTAATTGTGATGATGTGCGCGAGTTTATAAGCATTTCCAGTCCATCAACAATATAACTAGCTTTCAAGGATGAGTATTCCTAGAGATTATTGTACGTACAATCTAATTTATAATAATTTATTGGAGGGAAAGTGTTCTATAGTACAAAATCCATAGGCTCTCTCTCCAAGAAAGCTAGTTTTTAATTTGACACATAATCTTCTTCACTAGCGCTTCTCGGTAGACTTGGAGATTTTGATCGTAAAAAGATCGGCGTCTCTCCTCCACTCATTTTCTTCTTTCAATGTTCTAGCTCTTGGACATGAAATTTCCCGATGCTTTAAAGGGCGTCCTTTGATGGAATTATTTTTTAATTTTCTACTCTCCCCTTTTAAAATCATTCATTCTTCTCTATTTTCACTTTCTTTTTATTTTTTTACGGTTCTTTAATTATCCTTTGATTCACTAGCGTGAAGGACAATCTTTAAAGTTCTTTTAATAACCCTCTTAATTTGAAATTTAGGTTATTGTCCCTCTTTTGTTCAATCTTGCTTTGCTTTCCTAAAATCTTGACTTCGACCAAGATTCTTTTGCAATTAAGCAGGCGCTTGTTGTTGCCCAATTTTCTACTCAATTTAGATGGCGAAATCAATCAAGAAATCTCGACATACATTATAAAATTTTATCTAATAAATTAAAATGGAAATTTAGAGTGATTGCATGTACCAAAGTTGCAAAGTCAAGATAATTTTGATGAAACAAAGTTGATATCTCTCCTCGTAAAAACTGATGTTAAAAGATTGTATTAAGTTATCCCCATTGATAATCCGTGCCGGTGCATCTAATTCTATGAACTAAATAGCTTGTTTTCAAGGATAACAAATGAAAAAGAACTCTCTTTTCATACAAATGGATTAAATTTTTCTGCATACATGAAGTGAATAGAAATATAAAAGCATGGAGAGGGGAAATCAAGAGCAAAGATAGTTCTTCACCGGTCTTTCTCCTCCACCCATCGTCTTCTTTTCATCTTCCTACAGAATCGATATCAACTCTCTAAAGGGCCTTTAAAATGTGATATTTAAAGATTTTAAATAAATTGTTCTATATCAATAGTACCCGATGATGATGTGTGTGGGTTTGTCTTTTAAGTGTAGAAAGCTAGTTATTAGCTTTCAAGAATGAGTTCTCTTAGAGATTCTTATTTGTACGATTTAATTTATAAATTCTTAAGTTCTCTCTTGAAGAAAGCGAATTTTTAATTTGCTCAATATTCTTTTTCCAAGACTCAAAAAATTGAATAGAGGAGAAATCAAGGGCCAAGAAAAGTTCTTCATGCTTCTCCCCTACCCATTGTCTTTTCTTGATAGGAAATTTCTTGATGCTTTCATGGTCGTCATTTTATGGAAATGATTTCATTCTTTACTTTCTCTCTCTCCCCTTTCAAAATCATTCCTTTTTCTTTATTTTCATATTGTTGTTCTCTTTTACGGTTCTTTAATCATCCTTTGATTCACATGTGGGAAGGTTGATCTTTGAAATCTTTTTAATAACCCTCTTAATTTAAACTTTAGGTTATTGATTTTCATTTGTTCTCTCCTATTTTTCTTTGTAAAATCCTGACTTCAACCAAGATTCTTCTGCAATTTAGGTGGTTATTGCCTAATTTTCTACTCAACTTAGATGGCCACACCAGTTAAAAAGATCTCGACCTGCTTTATAAAATATTTGTATACTAAAATAAAATGGAATTCTAGAGTGATTGCACAATCTTTCACATGAAAGTGATCCTGCAATATTCAAAGTACAAATTCTATGAATTAAGTCTCTTAATTTAAAGGGCTTTTTGTGATTTCCTTTTAAAGGTGGTTAACCATTTGGAAGTGTGGGAAGCATTGACATCTCTACCAAAACTAAAAAATATTATTCCTAGAGTATCTTAAGTGGACACGTATATGATGAATCTTCTTGATTTAATAATATCTAGCAAGAATATTCAATGTTGGTGATAGCATGTGAATAAAAAGAATTACAAAGAATGATTTTCTAACATGAAATGAGGAATTTTTTTGGCAAGTGTCAAAATATTATTAGTTTAAGAAATATTATACTTAGCATATCTTAAGTGGACACATATAGAATGAATCTTCTTGATTTAATAATATATAGCAAGAATATTCAATCTTGGGTGATAGCTGTCGCGACCTAAAATTTTTGGAATATAATAATAGGTTTAGGGGTATTGTTAATTTCGGGCCGGCGAGCCTTCATTAACTCGGACTCTCCCAAGCCCATACCCCGCGCGACGTTGGGATATCGTGAAAGTCTTCTAACAATGAGTCGCCACTAGCCTATTGGGGTCGGCTAGAAACCAAGCGAGGCATGGGAGCAGGCCTCACTTTTTACGCAACTAGAGAATCTAGGGTCGGGGACTTGATTACGCTAGTCACACGACTAACGCCCTTTCGGTACCTAACTCGATTGTGTATTAATCAAAGTCATGAGAACACATTCGAGAGAACTAAGGTTTATCCTAACCGTTCTACAGTAAGAAAATAACATCCAAAAATCGTGACAAAACAAGGCACAGGAGAAAAGCCCTATTGCAGAACTCTAAAGGCTTATTCAATTTTGGTATTTTTACTTTTTTTAAAGGATTTTATGACTTTTTGCAATTTTTCTGATTTTTCTGAATTTTTCTGAATTTTTATGCTTTTTAATATTTTTTAAAATTTTTTTTATATTTTCCAATTTTTCGAAATTAAAGAAAACAAGATTTCAAGATTTTTTATTTTACTGATTTTCTGAGAATTTAAGAAAAACATTTATTACTTTTTTTTTTTTGAAATTTTCTAATCTTTTTTTTTTTTTTTTTTTTTTGGAATTTTGGAATATTAGAAAAAAAAAGGAAAATGAAATTAAAATAAACTTTTAAAACTTTTCTGAAATTAAAACCAAGCATTTTTTATTATTATTTTTTTTGATGATTTTTCGATTTTTCGATTTATTTATTTATTTTAAATATTTTTTATTATTTAATTTTTTCGAATTTTTTTGGATTTTTTTATTAATTGAAAAGTTATTCGGACCGGGTCGGGTAACCCGGCCCTACCAGACCGACCCGGCCTCTATCGGGCCGAGCCGGGGTAACAACCAGCTGGCCGAATGGCCCAGCTTAAAATTTTAAAATGGCCCATTAGTTAAAGAAAATAAAAAAACCATCTCCAACCCTAAAAATTCCAGCCCAAAATCCTCCTAAGCCCATTCGAAGTCGCCCGGCCTCACTCCTATTCAACTCTCGGCCCAGCCCCCCACCTTTTTCTTTTCCTTTTTTTTTTTGTTTATTGTTTTTTTTTTTGCATGCATTTTCTCTCTCCTCCCGTGCGTCTTCAACCTCCCGACGCTCTCTCCCTCTTCACCGGGCCGCCGCAACTCCGCCGCACCGCACCACCGCGCAGTCCACCTATCCTAACCAGGTCATCGTGAGGTCACTAGGGCGTCGGTCGTTCTGTCCGACCGACGCCGAGTACCCCCGGCCGTCGTTGGCCGGCAGTCCGAGCATCTCCGGCGACTTCCTCAAACATCTAGTCCGGTGTGCCCATCCCAAGACAAACCGCCAAAAGGTCGAAAAACGCGTCTGGGGCGGCGTATGACAAGGGCATGATTACTAGCAACGCCGAAAAATCGAGCCCGAGCTCGATCGGAGATTGAGTTCGGTTTTCTAACTGCGGCATTTCCTCGAGCACCTAACGGGCGCTATCGGGCTTGAAGGTTTCTAGTTCGACCGAGCTTGGAATACGTTCTAAGGTCCCTAGAAATTACATCGGAAGAGTGCGAAGCAAAACAAAGGGCGACAAGGGCCGGGACCGCGCGAACCGCTCGGCGCGAGCTCCGGCCCGCCTCTTCGTCAAAGCGAAACAGAGACAAGAAAAGGCGAAACCTACCTGGTTCAAGGACGAGTCGCGGCGGGACGACGGCGGCAAACGAGCCTCCGACAACGGCGAGCTGCTTTTCGAGCTTTTTTCCTTCCCCCGTTCGCTCTTTCCCTTGCGAAGTCCTCCGGAACTCTCTCCTCTCTCTTTCTCTCTCGGGTTCAGCTCGGTTTCTCCCTCGGATCCCCGAAACCGCCGTGTTTGGGATCCCCTCTCCTCCGATCTCTCTCTCTCTCCCGCTCTCGTTACCCTCTCCTTCTTTTTTTTTTTTTTTTTCTCGTCCGCCCCCTATCTCCTCTTTTCTTTCCTCTTTTTTCGTTTGTTCCCATCCCTTATCCCGGGCCGCGCGCCGCTTCCGTCTCCACTTCATCCGCCCCCGACCTTGCCGACCTAATCTTCCCGTCGACCCGCCGGATGTTCTCTCACGGCTTGCTTTGCCACTGTCTCGCAACCCGCGTAAATGTTATCTCTCTCGCAGGTTTTGTTCTTCGTGAGGCGGTGAAGGAGAAGAGGAAGACAGAGGCGTGGGTTGGGCCGAAAAGGAAGAAGAAAGGCGGGCCGGGCTGCGCGCAGGAAGAAGAGAAGAGGAGAAAGGGGCCGGCTGACCCCCGGCCCGGACCCCCTTTTTAATTTAATTATTTTTTAATTATTATTTTTTTAATTATTTTTAATTAATTTTTTTAGAAATTAATATGTATTTATACAAGCAAAGTAAATGGGCATTTAAGACAAAATAAACAAAATTTCGGGTGTCAACAGCTGCCCCTCTTTGAAAGGGAGCTCGAAGAGGTTCATTTCAAAGACTAGGTGACACCCGACTTTTACCGATGAGCCATGGGAGGGTGAATTTATTCCATTCATTTTTTCTTTTTCTTCTTTTTTTTTTCATTTTTTTTTCTTTTTTCATTTCATTTTCCACTTTTTTTCATTTTTTTGAGGTCTCGGCTCGTGTGAACGAGTTTCAACCAAGTTAGTAAAGTCTTACCGTGTAGCAACGGGCTTCGACTTGGAGGGAGGTCTTACCGTGTAATAACGGGCTTCGACCGAGATGGCAAAGCCTTACCGTGTAATAACGGACTTCGACTTGAAGTGAGGTCTTACCGTGTAATAACGGGCTTCGACCGAGATGGCAAAGTCTTACCGTGTAATAACGGACTTCGACTTGAAGTGAGGTCTTACTGTGTAATAACGGGCTTCGACCGAGATGGCAAAGTCTTACCGTGTAATAACGGGTTTCGACTTGAAGGGGGGTCTTACCGTGTAATAACGGGCTTCGACCAAGATGGCAAAGTCTTACCGTGTAATAACGGGCTTCGACTTGAAGGGAGGTCTTACAGTGTAATAACGGGCTTCGACCGAGATGGCAAAATCTTACCGTGTAATAACGGGCTTAGACTTGAAAGGAGGTCTTACCGTATAATAACGGGCTTCGACCGAGATGGCAAAGTCTTACCGTGTAATAACGAGCTTCGACTTGAAGGGAGGTCTTACCGTGTAATAACAGGCTTTGACTGAGATGGCAACATCTTACCGTGTAATAACGAGCTTCGACTTGAAATGGGGTCTTACCGTGTAATAACGGGCTTCGACCGAGAATGCATGGTTTAAGGAGGACCCATGAACCTTTTGGAAATTGCATGGTTTTAGGTTGACCATGAACCATGTGGTTTAAGGATAAGCCCACGAACCATGTGGTTTAAGGATAGACCACTAACCCTTCTGGAAACCGCATGGTTTCAGGTTGACCATGAACCCTCGAAATTGCATGGTTTTAGGTTGACCATGAACCCTTGAAAATTGTGGGGTTTCACTGAGTGAACCTGTCAAATTCAACTTGAGCAAATGTCATTAAAGACAATATCAGAAACATGCATTGGCAATATTGTAGCATTAATTGCACAGGCAAATCAGGCCAAGTCCAATCACAATGAAAACATTTGATGTCTTTTGGTATCATTTACCACAAAATTGTCATCAAGCTTGGAAGGTGTCATTACTCATCAAATTCCTTTAGGAGGAAAATCATACCAGAACAATCCTACTCATAAAAGAGGTTTATTAAGCATGCCAAGCAAGAACTCTTAGTTAGAAAGGGCTTATCACATGCTCTCAAGAAGGGGCTATCTGATACTATCAATTCATGTGGGAAGTGATTTGATCACTCAATTTACCTCGCATTTCCAATGTCGAAGGATTTGAGAATCATTCGCAATAAGTATATCTTGACCGATCCAAAAGGTCTTTTGAAGGGACCGTAATGCAAGTTTGGTCATGGCTTTAGCAATGGATATGCATCATTGGTCATGAAATGAAACAATTATCTGCCAACATCTTCACCGGGTTTATAAGTCAAGTAACCTCAAGATGAGATAAAACAACCTTGCCCCCACTTCTTCGAGCAGTAGCTTCTTTGGAGAGTTCTTATTCTCGCTTGAATCATCCCAATCTGAAGAGATTTCGGGAAGGGTTGTAGTGTTGGTTTGGTTATGGCTCGAAAGGCTCAGAATTTTTCACAAAAAGGGTTTGAAAGTTGGTGATTATCATGGCATCATTGTCATATCACTCAATCTTTTTGAAAGCACTTGACTTTTGAAACTTGATTTGTCTCGAAAGTCCTTTGACCAATCAAACAACAGCTTTACCCTTCTCATTTTTTATTTTTTATTTTTGCATTTGCAATGATTTTTTTTCAATGCAAGCATTTTCAATTTGACACATTTTTTTTTTACATAGGAGTTTTTTTTTTCGCCCCCTAATGCAAATCTCTTTTTTTCTTTTTTTTTTTTTTTTTTACGGGCATTGGCCTTGCTTTTACCAGGCATACTGCTTTTTCATGCCCCTCAATTTTCATTGGATTTTTGCTCTTTTGCACTTTTTGAGCGTTAAGGACTTTCGAGGTGTTTTCCACATTTTCACATAAGTGCCAGTTGTGTTGGTCGATCATGTGCCTTGCCCCAACATGGGGAGATAATCACCATTTGGATTTCAGAAATGAACGATTAGGCTCAACTTGGTTTAAGCAATGGGTATCGGTGTTTGGATGGAGAAATGAATGCTCTTCTTCACATTGGGATGTTTCAAGCTTTCATAAGAATTCACCTGAAATCACCGCAAAAAGATTAATGCAAGTGACAGTAAAGAAGTCTTTCTCATCTTTTCACCACATAATGTCAACCAAAGCCTCCAAATTTGCCCCATTGTGGGGTGGTTCTTAATAGGGGTATTTTGATTTCTTCATGTTTAAAAGCTCAAAGGGGCTGACTATCGTTACTTGTGGTGTATAAGATAGAGAAAAGGGACACCTCTTTTTATTTTGGTCCATGTACAAGCTACGAATGACTCCTTCGTCCTTGAACGACATCGGTTTTCTTTTTCGCTCAATTCTCACAGTGTTTAAAGGACATGTTTGGGAATGGATTGTCTTTCATCATCCTAAGCATTTCCTGCTCGGCATGCTTAACATCTCAATTTCATTTGGTCAAGATCATCTGAGTAGATTAGTCTCCATGAGGAGTTTTGATTCAAAATGAGTAATCAACCAATTTGAGGCCTTTTTTTTTTTTTTTTAAGAAGAAGTGTACTTACCTACTACGAGGCAACACAACAATCTCGCATTTATCCTTTGAGTGCTAACATCACACTTTTGGATATTTGGCAACTTCAGATCTTCACTTGCATTCCGGGTGGTGGCCAGCGACGGCCGGCGGCTGGAGTAGTAGCAGTGGTGGCTGGTTTGGCCAAAACCAGGACTGAGTGAGAGGGAGGGAGAGAGAAGCGGCTAATGGAGAGGGGGAAAGGGCACAAAAATAAAAGTTGCAAAAAGTTGGTTTTCGCCCTTTTATTTATTTATTTATTTATGCGGCCACTGCCGCTTTCGGGATTCGAACTCTCGATCGGACCAGGCGGATTCTTCCCCGGATACCACTCGGCTATAAGCGCCGACGGTGTCCAAAGTTGCTTTCTTTTTCCATTTAAGGCCAAAATCCTTATTTCTCCCTCGAAAAAAAAAAAAAAAAAAAAAAAAAAAAAGAAGTCATGTGACCAGCAACTCCTCTTGTAGATCATCGGGGTCCTGCAAATCAAAAACACCTACACAAATACGCATGAAGTGCACAATATGCATGTTGTGAACAATGCATGATCTAAGTGACCCGGATTATATCAAGAAGGGCTCTGAAGCCTTTGATATCCTTCATGGAAAGTATTTTTTCTTTGAATCCGCATTTCCAATTTTTGGCATCCCAAGTCTATAGTGACCATTTATTCAACTGTCAAAGATTTAAATTCTTCATGATGCATCCAGTCTCTCTCTATGTCTCTTTAAATATCATCGTCATCATGTTTAGGCTCACAAGAATCTTCGTTGTACAAATCCGAGTCACATATGTACCTATCATGATTATGCTGAATGAGATGCTGGAGATGCAAATGAAGGGGTTAGTAGAATTATTCAATGAGGAAATTTTTTTCAAATGATCACTTAAGAGAAAATGTTTGAACTATGAGATCGTCCTCTTATCATCGGACTCTTTTACCTCACAGATTTTGAAAACTAGGAGTCGTGAGAAAGTCCAGGCCTCAAAGCGTCATCATAGGACTGGTTTGGCACTTCCTCACGTCCTTAATAAAACATGTATGCATTTGTATTGACATGATAAGGCCATTTTACAATATTTATAATCTCGGATCACGGCTCACGATCCAAGATCTTGATTACATAAAGGAAATAACAAAAGTAGCGAAACAACTCATCTCATGCAAGGAAGAACATAAAGGAAACGACATGAAAACTAAACAAAGCGGTCGGTCAGCATCCCTACTCCAATGGCTGGAAGGGAGTCATGGAAGGGCCTGCCTCTTCATCCTCAGTAGCGGCGCACACAAGACTAGGATTAAACAGATCAGCTATGCTTGAGATGGCCCCTTCTTCTTCTTCACCAAATATCACGTTCACATCTTCAACATGAGCAGGTAAAGGATTTTGTTGAACATTGGATTGCTCTCTAAATGATAAAATCCCTTTGTCAAGTAAGTTCTGCACTTTGTATTTCAACGGAATGCAATGGTCTGTATCATGGCCTTTTTCTCCCATATGGTACTCGCATGATTTTGCTGGATCGTACCCGAAATACCTCCTAGGATTGTCACGAGGGATTTCTTTAGCCACCAACCTTCTTTCCAACAGCATGGGCAACAACTCAGATAGTGGCCTAGGTAGAGGAGTAAACTGCCTTGGAGTCCACTTGTTTGGCTCATAATTCTGATATTTCGCACGTGGTGCAGAGGGACTTTGTGCACTTGCAGACGGCTTTGGCCTGACTGGAGCTTGTACATAGGCTACCTCAGCTTCATTCTCCTTCCTATTGGTGAACTTTCGACTTGATCCCTCAGTTATATGGCCATCATATATGGCTCCCTCAATTCTTTCACCCACAACAACCAGGCAAGAGAAGTTTTCACAATCCAATCCGATCATCCTGTTGTAAAAGTCAGCAAGAAGGGTATTGATGAACAGCTCCACCATCTCTTTGTCCTCCAGCGGGGGTCGAACTTGTGCAGCCAATGTGCGCCACCTTTGAGCAAAAAATCTAAAAGATTCACTTCTTCTCTTTTCAGTGCGAGCCAGTATGCTACGTGTCGGAGCAATCTCAGCATTGTACTTATACTGCATCACAAATGCTTCTGCTACATCCTCCCACTTCTCCAATTTCTCAGGTTCGAGCAAAATATACCATTGTAACGCCATCCCAGTTAAACTTTCCTGAAATGTGTGGATCAGCAAAGGGACATTTTGAGCATAATGTCCCATCATATTCAAATAATACTTCAAATGGATTCTAGGATCCCCAGTGCCATCGTACTTAGTGAACTCCGGGATTTTGAACTTGTCTGGGAAGTCTATCTTAGTGTATTGGGATAAATCCTCCACCATGCTAGCCTCATACCCTTGCAAGGCCTTGAGCTTCTCCTCCAGTTTAGCAAACCTCTTGCTATTCTCCTCCTCCATTCGGGCCGAGATGGCTTCCGAGATGGGGTCTAATTCTACCACCACAGGGGTTTGGTGCGCCACTTCTTCCGTCAACTTCCCTCTACTATTGGCATTACTGGCTCGCGGAGTTGCAGGTGTGTTTCGATCGGAGGCGGCAACCATCAAGCTTGACTTGATCTCACTTGCAAATTGTGCGAATTGTGCGGCTAATTCGGTGATCTTGTTATCAAGCGCGGTGATCCGGGCGTTTTGCTCTTCATAACTCATTTTCGCGGATCTGGATCGGGTGCGGATAGGCGAGTGCCTCGAAGCCGTGACGGTGGTACCTGGTTCAATAAATAGGTAAACACACATAAGCACGAGATGTAAAATGATGCCAGTCCATGACAATGATCTAATCGTCCCGTTCATTCATTTCATGAAAGAAAAGAGCCTCCTAAATAGCGTAACTAAAAATAAAACATCCTAACATCAGAATTAGGAAAAGAAAATAACAAGACTCCCTAATCAGTAAAATAGAAGAAAATAAAATAAAACTGACCTAAACAACATTCTAAGAAAACAAAAATAGACTCAAGCGATTTTTTTATTTTTTATTTTTTGTTATTATTTTTTTTTTATCTATGTACAAACGGGGAACAACAACTCTCTTATAACTGTCTGACTAGTCCTAGTCGACTTGGATGCACGCTCCTTTTTTTTTTTTTTGGACAAAAATAATACGGAGCTCAGGTCCCCTTATTGCATACAAACCTAGGACTCGTAAACAACCTAATTGTCATGGACCGGTCAAAAAAATAATAAATGTAGATAAATTGCAAGTTTGAGAGCTCCAGAAGACTTATTTCACCCAATACAAATTAGAGTCAATCACATAGACATGCGCATGAGACGTGGGTCAATTTCTACTCTAGAAGGCTCAAATGAAGCCACAGGATTACCGGACTGAACCAGCATGGTCGCGGTTGGGTCGGGGTTCCCATGACTCCGGCTTTGTCAAAGAGTCGACCCGTGATGCGCGGTTGCAACTGGGGTGGAAGCTCTCGACGTCAGAAGAATTTCGGAATTGAGATGGGCGACTCATACTACATGGTGGTAGTCGGAGTGGCATTCATCTCAACACCATCCTAAGTGATCCTATGCGGCCCAGGTCCGGCGGCAGGTTGTGTGTGCTAAAGTGTAGTGCCATGTAAGAAAGACATGCACAACAGTTTATATAGCAAACAACACTTCAAAAATTTTAACCATACAATTATTCGTCCCCATTCACCAACCTACAAAACAAAGTGTTAGCAAAAACTCCACCCCTTATTACTCCAATCCTGCACCAACATTTAACACGAGGGTAGTGGACTTACCTCACCTTCTCGAATGCGCTGCCAAAGAAAGACATTAGATAACACACAATCAAGTTAATTAGGCCTAAGTCCTCTAAGGTTTAGAACCAGTCCCCAGCGGAGTCGCCAAGCTGTCGCGACCTAAAATTTCTGGAATATAATAATAGGTTTAGGGGTATTGTTAATTTCGGGCCGGCGGGCCTTCATTAACTCGGACTCTCCCAAGCCCATACCCCGCACGACGTTGGGATATCGTGAAAGTCTTCTAACAATGAGTCGCCACTAGCCTATTGGGGTCGGCTAGAAACCAAGCGAGGCATGAGAGCGGGCCTCACTTTTTACGCAACCAGAAAATCTAGGGTCGGGGACTTGATTACGCTAGTCACACGACTAACGCCCTTTCGGTACCTAACTCGATTGTGTATTAATCAAAGTCATGAGAACACATTCGAGAGAACTAAGGTTTATCCTAACCGTTCTACGAGTAAGAAAATAGCATCCAAAAATCGTGACAAAACAAGGCACGGGAGAAAAGCCCTATTGCGTAACTCTAAAGGCTTATTCAATTTTGGTATTTTTACTTTTTTAAAGGATTTTATGACTTTTTGCAATTTTTCTGATTTTTCTGAATTTTTCTGAATTTTTATGCTTTTTAATATTTTTTTAATATTTTTTAATTTTTTTTATATTTTCCAATTTTTCGAAATTAAAGAAAACAAGATTTCAAGATTTTTTATTTTACTGATTTTCTGAGAATTTAAGAAAAACATTTATTACTTTTTTTTTTTGAAATTTTCTAATCATTTTTTTTATTTTTTTGGAATTTTTGAATATTCGAAAAAAAAAGGAAAATGAAATTAAAATAAACTTTTAAAAATTTTCTGAAATTAAAACCAAGCATTTATTATTATTTTTTTTGATGATTTTTCGATTTATTGATTTATTTATTTATTTTAAATATTTTTTATTATTTAATTTTTTCGAATTTTTTTGGATTTTTTTATTAATTGAAAAGATATTCGGACCGGGTCGGGTAACCCGGCCCTACCAGACCGACCCGGCCTCTATCGGGCCGAGCCAGGGTAACAACCGGGCTGGCCGAACGGCCCGGTTAAAATTTTAAAATGGCCCATTAGTTAAAGAAAATAAAAAAACCATCTCCAACCCTAAAAATTCCAGCCCAAAATCCTCCTAAGCCCATTCGAAGTCAGCCCAGCCTCACTCCTATTCAACTCTCGGCCCGGCCCCCCCACCTTTTTCTTTTCCTTTTTTTTATTGTTTCTTTTTTTTGCATGCATTTTCTCTCTCCTCCCTGCGCGTCTTCAACCTCCCGACGCTCTCTCCCTCTTCACCGGGCCGCCTGCAACTCCGCCGCACTGCACCGCCGCGCGGTCCACCTATCCTAACCAGGTCATCGTGAGGTCACCGGGCGTCGGTCGTTCTGTCCGACCGACGCCGAGTACCCCCGGCCGTCGTTGGCCGGCAGTCCGAGCATCTCCGGCGACTTCCTCAAACATCTAGTCCGGCGTGCCCATCCCAAGACAAGCAGCCAAAAGGTCGAAAAACGCGTCTGGGGCGGCGTATGACAAGGGCATGATTACTAGCAACGCCGAAAAATCAGAGCCCGAGCTCTGATCGGAGATTGAGTTCGGTTTTCTAACTGCGGCATTTCCTCGAGCACCTAACGGGCGCTATCAGGCTTGAAGGTTTCTAGTTCGACCGAGCTTGGAATACGTTCTAAGGTCCCTAGAAATTACATCGGAAGAGTGCAGAAGCAAAACAAAGGGGCGACAAGGGCCGGGACCCGCGCGAACTGCTCGGCGCGAGCTCCGGCCCGCCTCTTCGTCAAAGCGAAACAGAGACAAGAAAAGGCGAAACCTACCTGGTTCAAGGACGAGTCGCGGCAGACGACGGCGGCAGACGAGCCTCCGACAACGGCGAGCTGCTTTTCGAGCTTTTTCCTTCCCCCCAGTTCGCTCTTTCCCTTGCGAAGTCCTCCTGGAACTCTCTCTCCTCTCTCTTTCTCTCTCGGGTTCAGCTCGGTTTCTCCCTCAGATCCCCCGAAACCAGTCGCTAGGATCCCCTCTCCTCCGATCTCTCTCTCTCCCGCTCTCTGTTACCCTCTCCTTCTTTTCTCTTTTTTTTTCTGTCCGCCCCCCTATCTCCTCTTTTCTTTCCTCTTTTTCTGTTTGTTCCCATCCCTTATCCCGGGCCGCGCGCTGCTTCCGTCTCCACTTCGTCTGCCGCCTGACCTTGCCGACCTAATCTTCCCGTCTGACCCGCCGGATGTTCTCTCACGGCCTGCTGCCACTGTCTCTGCAACCTGCTGCAAATGTTATCTCTCTGCAGGTTTTGTTCTTCGTGAGGCAGTGAAGGAGAAGAGGAAGACAGAGGCGTGGGCTGGGCCGAAAAGGAAGAAGAAAGGCGGGCCGGGCCTGCGCAGGGAAGAGGAGAAGAGGAGAAAGGGGCCGGGCCAGCCCAGCCCTGGCCCGGACCCCCTTTTTTAATTTAATTTTTTTTTAATTTTTTTTAATTAATTTTTTTAGAAATTAATATGTATTTATACAAGCAAAGTAAATGGGCATTTAAGACAAAATAAACAAAATTTCAGGTGTCAACAATAGCATGTGAATAAAAAGAATTACAAAGAATGACTATCTAACATGAAATGAGAAATTTTTTTGGCAAGTCTCAAAATATTATTAGTATAAGAAATATTATACTTAGATTATCTTAAGTGGACACATATAGGATGAATCTTCTTGATTTAATAATATCTAGCAAGAATATTCAATCTTGGGTGATAGCATGTGAATAAAAAGAATTACAAAGATTGGCTTTCTAACATGAAATGAGAAATTTTTTTTTTTTGGCAAGTGTCAAAATATTATTAGTATAAGAAATATTATACTTAGAATATCTTAAGTGGACGCATATAGGATGAATCTTCTTGATTTAATAATACATAACAAGAATATTCAATCTTGGGTGATAGCATGTGAATAAAAAGAATTATAAAGAATGACTTTCTAACATGAAATGAGAAATTCTTTTTGGGCAAGTGTCAAAATATTATTAGCAAGAATATTCAATATGTATATTACTATGTTAACAATTTCTTCATTGTGATGGTAATGGTTTAAGCCGTGGCAAATGAGTTGTTCTCTACAATAGCCTTTAACATTTGAAATTTTTCACAGTAAAAATATGTTGATACTAAAATTTATGCATACACACACATTTGCATAATTTTTTTTTTAAAATTTGTATAATATTTAAATTTTCATGGGAGAGCAAAAAATTATTTGTTAGTAAAATTTGCTTGTAAACCAGTCTTGTTTAAAACAAACAACAAATGTAAGGGTGAACAAAAAATTTGGACCGAACCAGATCTAGTTTGCCAGTTCTAGTGGCTCTATGAGAATCAATCTGGTTCTGGATTTCTAAAATTTGGAGCCGGCAAATATCGGTCTAATTTTTGGTTTAAGGTGTTGATCTACCCACTTATATCATTTAGACCAGGCCAATATCATAAGTCTGAGAGAGAGGGAGAGACATGACTGCTGTGGCTTTGAAAATGGGGAAAATAAGCATTGGAGGACGGTGGTGGAAGCGGCAAGGTGGTGATGGATGGAGCGTTGGGATGGTAGTGAGGTAGAGGTAAAAGGCAAATAACAAGGTGGAATCGGCAAGGTAGCAATGGACGGAGAGCTGGGACGGTAGTGAGGTGGAGGTAAAAGGCAAATAACAAGGTTGATGATGGTCTGGACGTTGCCCAGAAGCGAAAGGATAATGGAGGTCTAGATTTAAGTACAAGGCGAAAGTTGGTGATTTTTACGAGATAGAAAAGAATGAGTGAAAAACAGTTTTGTCTCTTGACATACCTTATGGAAATTGGGCCTTCAAAATTATGTCCCGAAATCATGTATTTATCTATTACCTAAGTTACCTAATGTTTGCAACATGTAGAACTGTAAGATAGAGACTATGTGTTTCATCCTAAGAGAAAGTAACTTTATGTAATACATATGTCACGTAAAAATGATAATGCGATGTACCAAATCAATCATTTTTATTTACATGTCATGAATTAAATTCGATTTGATTATGCATGTCCCACTCCCACGTGTGTGCATATCACTTTTAAATGGCCTATACATTAACATCGCATGTCGCTACCACACAAGTGTACTTATCACATAAAATACTTTCTGTTGAGGACCGTAGATTTTTAAGAGATGAGAACTGTTAATATAGGAAAGGCCGAAAGAGAAGCCACCACGAAAGTTCACTAAAGTTGCTTGAATTTGGAAGCCCAATCAACTGCTCCTACTCTGGCTGTTACTTTGAACTTGCAGTAACATTGACCTGACACTCCAATTTTCCTAGTATGTTATAACTACTTACATTGATTTATCGTGTCAATTTATAAATGTCCTTGGATCTATTTTCGACTTTGCAATGAACTTGAGAGATTCCGATCGGACTTGCAAGTCCGTCGCTGGCACCAGAGCTGTCCACCTAGAAGGGATATAAAAATAAAATTGGATTTATCAAAGGGTCCAGCAATAATATATAGCCTGGGGTGAACATTGCTGGGATCATATATCCAAACATCAACTAATTTCTATCAATTAATCGAAAATTGATAGATTCATCAATCTTGCCTCCGATCAAGATTCGATTGGGAAAGCTGAAAATCAACATGCAAAGGTTACTTGAATCAACTAACTCATATTTCTATCATTTAATCGAAAATCAATATCAAAATCCAAGTAAAATAATATTCTAATGAATAGCTCAACTAAACTATACTTATTCATTTGCATGTGTGTGGTGGTTAGCACGTGCGGCCCCTAGAGTTTACTCCCCTAACTGTTGGTGGGGTGCGGGGTTTCATGGGCTCATCAAAAAAAAAAAAAAAAAAAACTATACTTATTCATCGTCCATTTGACTCTCATGCATTAAAGAAGAAACTCACTTATAGCGGACATTCATCTTTGTTCATTACGCATATTATCGATTATGCGTGCAAAACCTCAAAAATCCGTTTAATTCAAATCATATTTTGACATCGATTTTCATTGAACCCTCTAGCTCCACAATGCTCTAAATTATTATTTTCTCAAAACCCTACTGCTTAATAACTCTTAAATCAAATATCGCGATTCAAAGTTCATAGCTCCAAATTTATGGACTAATTTGAAAAATTACTTTGATTAGATGAATAAATAGCTTGAATTCTTCCTAGGCGTTGCAAACAGAATTGATTCCTCTTGTTGAGACCTCAGAAGTGTGCACGCGAAAATTTCTTCCTCTCTTCTCCTTCCCTCTTTTTCCTTGTTTCTGTGGCCGGTTGGTTATTTTCCCTTTTTCATTCACATGCACATCCGGTGAAGAACAAGTGAAAGTGGGCTGAGTTGTTAAGGCCCAAATTTATAGGGTTTTGGGTTGAACTGAGCCTGTTGTAGTTATAATAACAAAATGAAAGATTGTTTTTTTTTTTTTTTTTTTGTGAACGAATTAAAGTTTCCCTACATAAATTGAAAAGAAGTTAAAAAACAAAGGGGGAGGAAAAATGAAGAGCGAAGAAAAGTGCGTCACTGTTAGTGAACATTTTTTGATTAGTTAAAAAACAACTTAGGGTTTTGGGAACCAACCATGATTAGTTGATTCATACCATTGACACGTGTCAATGCTTCGGACTCAAAAAGATTTTGATGCCGAAATGTCGATATCTTCTCTTTAGAGTGCCTCTAAGAAGTGATGTTAAAAGATTATATATAAGTTGTCCCACATTGGTTATTTGTGATGGTGTGCGCAAGTTTATAAGCATTTTAAGTCTATCAATAATAAAATTAGTTTTCAAGGATGAGTAATCCTAGAGATTATTGTACGTACAATTTATTGGAGGGAAAGTGTTTTATAGTACAAAATCCGTAGTATCTCTCTCCAAGAAAGCTAGTTTTTAACTCAACACATTTTTTTCAATCAAGACTTTTAGTTAGTTATAATAATATAATAAAAGTGATTTCCTTTTATATGAATGAAATTATTTTGCCACCTACATATGTTGAGTAGAAACTAAAAAGATGAGGAAGCACAACTGAAGAGTGAAGAAATCTTCTTCACTAGCATTTCTTGGTAGACTCGGAGATTTTTATCGTAAAAAGATCAACATCTCTCGTCCACTCATTTTCTTCTTTCAATGTTCTTGCGCTTGGACATTAAATTTCTCGATGCTTTAAAGGGCGTCCTTTGATGGAATTTTTATTTAATTCTCTACTCTCCCCTTTTAAAATCATTCATTCTTCTCTATTTTCATTTTTTTTCTTTTTTACGGTTCTTTAATTATCCTTTGATTCACTAGCATGAAGGACAATCTTTAAAGTGTTTCTAATAACTCTCTTAATTTAAAATTTAGGTTATTATCCTTCTTTTGTTCTTTCCTGCTTTTCTTCGTAAAATCTTGACTTTGACCAGGATTCTTTTGCAATTTATGGGTGCTTGTTGCTGCCCAATTTTCTACTCAATTTATGGCAAAATCAGTTAAGAAATCTCGAAATACATTATAAAATATTGATCTAATAAGTAAAATATAATTTAGAGTGATTGCATGTACCCAAGCTGCAAAGTCGAGATAATTTTGATGTAAAAAAGTCCATATCTCTCCTCTTAAAAAGTGATGTTAAAAGATTGTATAAAGTTATTTCCATTGATGAGTGCCGGTGTGCACACGTTTATAGATTGTATAATTCTATGAACTAAATAGCTTGTTTTCAAGGATAACAAATGAAAAAGAACTCTCTTTTCATACTAATGGATTAAATTTTTCTATATACATGAAGTGAATAGAGATATAAAAACATGGAATGGTGAAATCAAGAGCAAAGGATAGTTCTTAATCAGTCTTTCTCCTCCACGCATTGTCTTCTTTTCATGTTCCTATAAAATTAATATCTACTCTCTAAAGGGCCTATAAAATGTGATATTTAAAGATTCTATATAAATTGTTCTGTATCAATAGTACCCGATGATGACGTGTGTGGGTTTATACGTCTTTTAAGTCTTGAAGACTAGTTATTAGCTTTCAAGAATGAGTTCTCTAAGAGATTCTTATCTATACAATTTAATTATAAATTCTTAAGTTCTCTCAAATCTAATTTTTAATTCGATAAATATTCTTTTGTCAAGACTAAAAAAATTGAATAGAAATGTATACACACGAAGGAGGAGAAATCAAGGGCCAAGAAAAGTTCTTCATGCTTCTCCCCCACCCATTGTCTTCTCTTGACAAGAAATTTCTTGATGCTTTTCATGGTCGTCATTTTATGGAAATAATGTCATTCTGTATTTTCTATCTCTCCCCTTTCAAAATCATTCCTATTTCTTTATTTTCACATTTTTGTTCTTTTTTATAGTTCTTTAATCATCCCTTGATTCACATGTGTGAAAGTCGATCTTTGAAATCTTTTTAATAACCCTCTTAATTTAAACTTTAGATTATTGATTTTCTTTTGTTATCTCCTGTTTTTCTTTGTAAAATTTTGACGTTGACCAAGATTCTTCTGCAATTTAGGTGTTGGGTGTTTTTGCCTAATTTTCTACTCAGTTTAGATGGCCACACAAGTTAAGGAGATCTTGACTTGCATTATAAAATATATGTATACTAAAATAAAATGGAATATTAGAGTGATTGCACAATCTTTTGCATGAAAGTGATCCCACAATATTCAAAGTACAAATTCTATGAATTAAGTCTCTTAATTTGAAGGATTTTTTGTGATTTCCTTTTAAAGGTGGTTAACCATTCAGAAGTGTGAGAAGCATTGACATCTCTACCAAACTAAAAAACTATCATAGAGTATCTTAAGTAGACACATATCTGATGAATTCTCGATTTAATAATGGATCTTGTAGGATTCCCAAGAAATTCTTCGATTTCTTCCGGAAGCAGATGATTCTTCATCTCCTTCTCACGTTCCGTGAATAGCCGGGAATATCCAGAAAGGCATTTAGAGAATCGGTCTGATTCTAGCTCTGTTCGTTCCGTTTGAAGAAAGGAAGGATCCCAAAGAATCGATCTTTCTTTTAGTTGTTGAATCTCTCTTTGATTGATCAATGTGTGATATTCCGAATCCTCATTACTAATGGAATCGAAATGATCTCTGGATTGATCAGAAGATCCTTTCAATTGGCTAGAATCCGTTACTTGAACGAAACTAGATCTTGTAGAATCATATTGAATATTTGACGATACATTCCGTACCTTGCTAAAAAACCGATCCTTGTTTACCAACCACACATTGTCTAACCAAATCCAATTCTCTCTCGATATGTTCCTCAAAAAATCCGATTCGGGCGGATTCTTCCCCCAACTAACGAAGAGATCTAGCAAGAATATTCAATCTTGGGAGATAGCATGTGAATAAAAAGAATTACAAAGAATGACTTTCTAACATGAAATGAGAAAAAAAAAATTGGCAAGTGTCAAAATAATTAGTATAAGAAATATTATACTTAAGAGTATCTTAAGTGGACACATATAGGATGAATCTTCTTGATTTAATAATATACAACCAGAATATTCAATCTTGGGTTATAGCATGTGAATAAAAAGAATTACAAAGAATGACTTTCTAACATGATATGAGAAATTCCTTTTTGGCAAGTGTAAAAATATTTTTAGCAAGAATATTCAATTTGTATATTACTATGTTGATAATTTCTTCATTGTGATGGTAATGGTTTAAAGTCACAGTCATGAGTTTTTTTCTTCAATAGCCTTTAACATTCGAAAATTTTCACGGCAAACAAATGATGATACTTAAATTTATGTATACACATGCATTTACATAATTTAAAAAAAAATTGTGTAATATTTAAATTTTCACCGGAGAATAAAAAATTATTTGTTAGTAAAATTTGATTGTAAACCAGTCTGATTTAGAACAAACAACAAATGTAAGGGTGAGCAAAATATTTGAACCGAACCAGATCAAACGGCTGGTTCTGGATGGTTCTATGGGAATCAATCTGATTCTCGATTTCTAAAATTTGGAGTCAGCGAATATCCATCTGATTTTTGGTTTAAGGTGTGAATCTACCCACTCAGATCATTTAGACTGGGCCGATATCACAAGTCAGAGAGAGAGAGGACAGCTGTGGCGACAACAGCTGTGGCTTTGAAAATGGAGAAGAAAAGCATTGGAGGACGGTGGAGAGCTGGGACCGTAGTGAGGTGGAGGGTGAAGGCAAATAACAAGGTTGACGATGGTCTGGATGTTGAAGCGAAAGGATAACGCAGGTTTAGATTTAAGTATAAGGCGAAAGAGTGATTTTACGAGATAGAAAAGAACAAGTAAAATGTTCTGCAACTTGACAAACCTTATGAAAATTGGGCCTTCAAAATTATGTCCTGAAATTATGTACTTATTTATTACCTAAGTTACCTAATGTTTGCAACACGAAAAATGATCAAAATAGAACTGTAAAATAGAGAGACTGCATGTTTCATCCTAAGAGAAAGTAACTTATGTAACACATATGTCACATAAAAATGATTGAAAATGATAATGCGATGTACCCGATCAATCATTTTTATTAACACGTCATGAATCAAATCCAATTTGATTCTGCACATCCCACTCCCACATGTGTACGCGTATCACTTTTAATTAGCCTATACATTGACATTGCGTGTGGTAATGTCACTAACACATGTGTACTTATCACATAAAATGTGATAATACTTTGTCTGTTGAGGACCGTAGATTTTTAAGAGACGAGAACCGTTAAAACAGGAAAGGCCGAAAGAGAAGCCGCCATATAAGTTGACTATAGTTGCATGAATTTGGAAGCCCAATCAACTGCTCCTACTCTGGCTGTTACTTTAAACTTGCAACAGCGCTGACCTGAAACTCCCAATTTTCCTAGTATGTAATAACTACTTGCATTGATTTATCGTGTCCATTTATAAATGTCCTCGGATCTATTTTCCACTTTGCAACGAACTTGAGAGATTCCGATCAGCAGTCCATCGCTCGCACCAGAGCGGATGGTACCACATGATCCAACAAAAATTAAGGGCCGGGGTGGGGCCAGTCAGGTGAATCTCAACTCCTAGCTCTAAAATGCATGTTCCGAATGTCATACCAAATGCAGAAGAGAGAAATGCCATCTCACGAGTGTGACATTTGACTCCAGACATGTATGGCAATACGCTATTGCAGAAAATTGCTTATGAATCACAGAAAATTGCTTATGAATCAAAAAGAGACGTGACTAGTTAGCCAATGAGTCTGTACCCAGAAGGGATATAAGAATAAAATTGGATTTATCAAAGTGTCCAGCGATAATATATAGCCTGGGTGAACACTGCCGGGATCATATATCCAAACCTCAACTTATTTCATGGAACTTAGCTGAACGCACCACTTTCATTGAGGATGGGGAGCTCAAACACAGTAATATCTCTCTCTGCTCCATTGAAAAAGAAGAAATTCCTCAACTGGCCTTCGCATCGATTACCTTCTTCGCAAAGGAGGGCAAACAGAAGGCCGCTGTATGAATCTGGAGAAGGTTTTTTATGATGATGTCAGCATACATAAGAATGACAAAATTCTTTGGAAAATGGACACAAAAAAACAATTTGTACCTCTGAGTTATAGAACTTCAGTGGCCGTTTGCTAAGAGCTCCATCGGCATCTATGGGATTCACTGGATGCTTGAAATCAACAGGTGGCCCCTCGGTTGAGCAAAGCATAAAACCGATCACCCCACTGAAAGATCATTTACAAAGCTGCCTTAGTTCACAGCGTCATTAGCATCTAAAACCACCTCACACCCAGATCTTATTGACATGAGAGTGACCATGAAGATCACAGGAATAAACAGTCAATATGGTGCTCCTATTGAAAATACAAAGATTCGAGTGAAACTGCCTTTATTTTGGAAAACAGAGCCCCTGTCAATCCCTGCTATTGAATTTGTGACTTAAACCTCTTTTAGGAACAAGTCTAAAAGAGACCCAAAAAAAAGATGCCATTGACATCATCCGCAGGAATAAACAGTTATCAGCCAAGGATATAGTGAAACTGCACTGCCTAACTCATAAGATGTTTAGACATGGAACGAGGAAGATTCATGCTAAAAGTTGAAACTGCCTAAACTCTTGACAATTCCATCCCTTTGTACTTGTATCGAACTTAAAGAAAACGAGAGAAGCACGTGCCTGGGGTATGTAGGAACAGTGGTCCATGCATAGTTGACCGAGCCTTTGAAAATCTGACGGCAATTTGAAACAATGTCCTCAATAATGTGCATGTGAAGCCATATACTTTCTGCCTGAGTGCACACAACTCCTCCCGGACGGAGAGCCCTTGCAACAGACTCGAAAAAGGGCTTCTCAAAAAGTTCTTGTGCAGGACCTGGACAACATGAATGGTGTGATTGAAGGAGTTGGGAAAGGAATTTATAGAACAGCCAGCTGAGACGAAACATGTTAATGAATTTTATAAATATCCTTACCAATAGGATCTGAAGAATCAACTATAACAGCATCATAAGTTCCTTCCGGTACAGCTTTCAAGAATGCAACTCCTGAAGAATGAAGATGAAATGCCCCAAGAGACAACATTGGAGTTGTTAAGAGGACAAGAACAAAAAAGATACAATTGAAACACAAGAAACGTCAGTAAATATACCATCGCCAATGTGGAGGATGACACGGGGATCGTTATAACCAACTGCAACATCAGGAAAATATTGTTTCGAAACCTGCAAAGCAGAGTTGGAATGAACAACTATCTATACTTGAATCCTGCTGTGAGTACATTAAATACTCTGAAGGTACACCCTATCATTTAGGGAATAAAATTCATACAGCAGATTTTCAAACTATTATATTATCATTTAGGATACAGTCAAGGTGGACTGAGGAGAAAATAAATGATGAATCTAGTGGGTTTTCAGTAAAACCAAAAAACTGATGGATAGAACAACAATTAAGATGTCATCAGCTTCACTTACATCAACCACCATCTTGTCAATCTCACATATGTCAATTTGTTCAACAGAAGAGTGGCGAGACACTTCACGAAGAACTCCCCCATCTCCTCCACCAATAACAAGTACCTGAAAAATGTGCATTGAATTTAAAGAATTAGAGGTGAGAACCAAAACAGAGCTATTCCTAATTTCTAAGTCCTGTTCACTAATTTATGGCAAGGAGATGATATTTTTGAGATAGAGCTAGTATAGTAGCATTCAATTGTAAACTTATACATGCATTGTTGACATTGCATGGTTGCAAAGTTCAACCACTGCACCTGCTGCAGAAGTATTCTCATACTCCATAGCATATATAGTCTCTTTCAAAGTCTTCATTGACAGTCTTCTTAATCTAAAGAAATCCATTCAATCAAATTGACTAAAAGTATCAATCTTCTATTTATTTGAACATTTCATTGTCTTCCACTAGTGAATGTCCTCATGAGGAAAAAAAAAGTATATAATCTACTAAAGAAACCTTTATAATTGCTTAAAAGCAATATCCAACTCCACTCAAGGTAAAAACACCAACTCAGCATATTTGTTTCCTTAAAAATTTCAAAGATCCAGGTTAATTAAATAATTTTCCTTTCTAAAAGCATCTACCATCAGCAACAAATCTTCACAAATGCACACATTTCAGGAAGAGTAATTATTAAATAAGAACACAGCTCATTTTGCAAGAAAGGGCTATTAAGATAAGTTCCATAGTACTCCTACTTCAGTGAAAATATGGTAAACCTCATGGTGATCGCATTAATCAAAGGAAAGAAAGCAGCTAACCTCAGAAGAAGATATTTAAGCTCTCAAGAAACACACACAGCAATTCTAATAGTTTACATGTGCATATGTCGCAAGGCAAAAGTAGACAACAAAATTTTGCAGATAAAATATATTCAGAAATCATCATCAATTTTCATATCAATAAATGTATGCTAAGCAAGGCAGTGTCCAACAATAACACGAGTACCTTCTTTGGATTCGGAATTGAGCAAAGGGGAAGATGAGTGATCATTTCTTGATATGCACACTCATCTCTCTCAGTAAGCTGAATCACCCCATCCAAGACAAGAACTTTTCCGTATGTTGACGACTGCAGGAGGAGAATCATGATTAAGTTCAATTGTCAAGGTGACATGCAGAAGTTATTTGTAAATGACAAAATTGAAATATCACTGAAGAGAAAATACCTGGAAAACCATAACATTCTGGTAGTCTGATTTTCCTTGGAATAGAATTTTCTCCACCTTTAACGAATGTGCTTCCCCTGGATAATGTCAGAAATTTTTTTTAAGCAGGAATCAACAAAAACAAGCAAAAGATTATTGGAATTCCAATACTTCTCTAGCCTCAAGATAAGATTTGCCAAAGATTTTGTATTTACTATTTACACAAAGACATTGATATCCGTGTCACAAAACACTTTGGAATAGCTATTAACGCTACATAATCTGAACTGTTAAAAAGGTAAAGTTTCTCTTCCAAGACGGCCAACTTGCTAATAGAGCTGAACCTCTCAAACAAGTATTGGCAGATAACTGGCTCACTAGTCTTCGACAAAGGAAAAGGTAGAAGAGCCAAACACAGGTCCTTAGGTAGCTCTAAGGAAAAAAATACCCAAAGGACAATCCCACAGTTAATGTAGACAAGAAAAAACTTTTCAAATATTTACCTAGAGAACTTTTACAATATATTGTTCCCTCATTGAAATTCGTTTTGCTATTGTACAGATCACTTCTCTACTTGCCTCCAAACCAACTTCAAAAGTTTCAAGTTCTTTTTCATTAGTTAAAAACTAGAGTCGAGCAAACCAACAACAGAATAAAGAAGCAATAAAGTGACCAACCGACTTAGCATGACATCCATTAACAAACAGATGCAGATACAAGTAAAGAGGAAATGCCCAGTAAAACCAACACTACAAAGAAGGGCTGAAATCTCAACCTTTTAAATTTGATGCTCATCAAAGCACGATAAATGTCCAGATAACACGACCATTAGTAAAATATGTTTGCTATAGAAAGAAGAATCGCCATCATGAAAAGCAAAAACTAAGTATAAAGTTTAGTATTTGCTCGTCTCCTCAAGGTTTCACCTTGCCACGTTATTAACAATAGACTCACTTCAAGCAGCATACACCAAGCTCAAACGGGCATAAGGAAACTCAGGCCATGCCATATAACCGAGTTTCATAGTTTAACACTACATAATAGCCTTTTAACAGTTATCTGCAGTGTTCGTCGTCATCATTGGGAGATCTTAAACAAATTTCCCAGTCTCCTTTGAGCTTTCAAAGAATGAGAAACTAATCAAGAAAACAGATTAGACAAGCTGATTGATTGGGCATGAACGGGAATCATCGAAATAAAAAAGGGAATAAAAAAATCCATAATATGCAAATTGAAAAATAATGCCTTTAAATATTTCTAGGAAAGTTTCTAACAAAAAATTCAGTCAAGATGCAAACTTTCTAACAACAAAAGAAGCTATTTCACCTTAAATCAGGAAAAATTGGTAAAAAAATCAAGAACTACAACAATAGGGGGCAAAAGAACAGCCGAAGAAGGCACTCTGGTACGCATTCGATAGGCGCAGTTCAACAGCGAGAGCGATTGGAAGAGGGGGGGGAGACTCCAGAATTCCTCGTGGAAAAGAATGGACAACCAGTCCCGACAATTACAACTTGAACGAAAGAGGACAGAGTTCGAATCCAAAGCAGAAAGAAGCCCTGCCCAGTGCCCAGAAATCAAACGGGGCAAAAGAAGGGAGGAGGCAAAGAAGAAGAAAAGGGCGGGCTGCCCATGATTGCTCAACTCCAAAGCACAACAACAACGGCAAAAAGAAGAAAAGGGTCAAGAAAAGCACCGACCGGGCCACATTGGGCTGATCTCAGAGAACCACCCGGGAATGACGGAGGGCATGGCGGCACTTTTGCTATTATCCTCCTCCGCCTCCGTCTCCGCCGCCGCCACCGCTTCGACCTCCATGGTCACGGCGGCGGGCCGGGGCACCCCGTTCTCCTCGTCTTCTCTCGGCCTCTTCACGGGCAAATCGGCGCAACCCACGACACCCTCTTCGGCCATACGAGATATTGCGGGGCTTCTGGCGACTCTCTCTTTCTCTCGCGGTTTCGGTAAAACCCTCTGGAGGTTCGCGAGAGAAAGAAAAACCTAGTGGGGAGACGAGGATGACGACTGCAGAGAAACAGAGAGAGAGGGAGGGAGGCCGCGCGATGTTGGACCCTCTACTGGCTTCTCTTTATATAGCGACGTGCGAATGAACGCGGCGTTAACGTGCTTTTCGGTGGGAGTCGGGGAGGGGGGCGGAGTCACGGACACGACGGACGCACGAACGAATCGTGTGTGCTTAGGAAAGACGCGGTTTGCGTTCGTGTGATGGGTGGATCCGGGCCTTCCCACCCTGACACTGTTGCGAATCCCTCCATGCAATGATGAGTCCTCCTTCCCCTTCTTTTTATTTTCTGAGGCGCAATTTTTAAAATAATAACACAAATAACCTCTAAACTTTAATTATATATATAATTTAATTTTTAAAATTTTAATTTATTCAATTTGATAATTAAACTTTGGCTCATTGTGTAATATAGTCTCTGAACTTTTAATTTATTTAATGTAGTCCCTAAACTTTTGGAATATATTTAATATAATCATTGAATTATATGAAAATATTCAATAAAGTATGTGGGAATATGTAATTCAATGACTACAATGAACAAATTAAAAATTAGAGGACTATATTGCATATTAAGCTAAAGTTCAAGACAAAATTGCACATTAGATTAAAGTTTAATGACCAAATTGAACAATTTGAAAGTTTACGAGCCAAATTACATATTGGACCAAAGTTCAAGGATTATTTGTGCTATTTTTCCTTAATATATCTATCCTTAATTAAAATTTCAAAAATAAAAAAATGATTAATATTACGAAAACTCATAAACTATAACTTTACTTCAAACTAATTTTTTGACCATAAAAATACAAAACTTTGTACGTTTGTAATAAATTAACTCTCCATTAATTTTTGTTAAATTTTATTAATATCACGAAAAAATATAAATTAATACACTTGTGATAGACATAGGGGTGTCATCCAACTTATCCAAGACTAATTGATGGTAAATTTGTTACAAACATACCTATTTAAGATTTTTAGTAGTCAAAAAATTAGTTTTAGATAAATATATCACGGGTATACCAATTTTAAGATCTTTTATTATATTAAATCAAAAAATAATAATTTGGTCAAATTAAAATTTAAAATTTTCCTTCTACATTTTTGCTAATTTTCTTAAAGAGCACCAAAGGTTCCAATTCTAGCACAAACTTTTTTTTTCTTGTAAAGAACATCAATTTTAAGTTGGGTCTCAATCGCATCGTAATTTTTTTTTTTTGTCTCATAAAAAGGCACAAGCTTTCGATTGATGCTTCCCCTATCAAGTTTTCGTCCAATGATGATGATATTTTAGATTTAATAGATTATTCAATATGTAATCAGGAAAATTTTGATAGGGGTCAAATTTGAATACCGAACTTGAATACCGAATGAAAGTTTGTGCCTTTTTTATAAAACCCAAAAAAAAAAGTTTGGACTCGAATTGGGGCTCAAGTTGAAGTAGATGCTATTTTATGATAATAAAAAAAAAGGTTCCGGCCAAAATTAGGACCCGAGTTAGAGTTCGTGCTTTAGTCGGTTGGTGCTTTTTTAAGGAAATTGAGCCCGATTTTCTTATAATTCAAAAATTATCACGTCACCTTTTTGAAATGCCCAGCATTAGTCCATCAATTAAATCTGGCCGTTTGAATACTTGATTGGCTATTAGAGTGCAAAGTTGGCTAATCAAAGAATTGGAGCACACATGTCACAAGTCTACTCACATCAATGTACAAATTCTTTCTAAAAAATTAGAGAGAGAGATGATCCACCGAACACAAATTACAATAAAAGAAGAAGATTTCGACATCGCAAAGAAAATATGCGAGGTTTAGGCACTTCAGAGGAGACGCTTGTCGGCCCAAAAGAAGGGAGATCACAGCAAGATGATGTGCAATCTTGAAGGAAGCTGTGGACGTGCGAGTGACTTGATTGATTTTTTGGCTTCGAATTGAAAGCAAATTGAATACAGGGCGGACAGGAAATTGCCTAACCCTTTCCGAGCCTTGCTGGAGAACCGGAGCTTCGCCACGACCGCCGCATCTGTATCACCTTCTTTGTGGTACCGCTCGTTTTTCTCTCTCCTAGGGTTTCGCCATGGCTGCGAGAATTGGAGCTCACCAAATCTCATGCTTGCGGTACGTGGGTGCTCGAGCTCTAGGCTGC
The DNA here is from genome assembly GCA_014182735.1 of Corymbia maculata. Classification (NCBI taxonomy): domain Eukaryota; kingdom Viridiplantae; phylum Streptophyta; class Magnoliopsida; order Myrtales; family Myrtaceae; genus Corymbia; species Corymbia maculata. The sequence goes on from CM024689.1 coordinate 20,154,805, forward strand.
TTCCCTCTCTTCCCAAATGTTGTGCTCATGACCATCGTGGCCAACTCAAGCTTGAGCTCTTGGCTGCGGCCATGGTGGGTCGTGAGCGAGTAGGGTTCAACTTCATTCTTTTTCCGATTTTTGGTGGGGTTCGTGGAATTCAGTCTTTTTTTTCAGTTTAAGCTGAGCAAATTCTTAATGGACTCAATGCTACATCAGCTAATTCCATTGTCGGAATGATTCGAGGACAATTAATGACCCTTTAAAATGTAAAGGAACTCTCTCGAAAATACAAAAATAGAGGGATGGTTTTGCATTTCAGACACAAGTAGAGGGACCTACGATATTACATTCTTTTCTTTTTATTTATATAAATGAGATATGCAACAAACAGCTTGTCTAAATATTATAATAAGTTCTCATATGTATTTTTTAGAAGTTCAGTTTTAGCCATTACTCGATTTCTACAAGCACATTGGACCTTAGAGGTAACAAATGCTCAAGAACAAGTTGATCAGAAATTCGATTATGACACAATTAAGAGCAGTGATTTCATTATTGTTAGAATAAACCTCTTTGTTGCTGAGCTACCACACACCATTTGTGAAGTCCCTTATTATTTCCTTTGCATCTTATCTTATCTTATTTAAATATTTTGTTTTGCATCATTGTGTCTTTGCAACAGACAATGTGGATCCAAATCAGTTTCAACGGCGATTTTTTTTTTTTTTTTTGAAATGGGACAGAAAAAGCTTTAAATGGCAAATTGTATTTGTTTTCCAATGCTGTCCGTTAACTATTGCTTCTTCTTTTTTGTTTATGACCTTTCAATATCCAGATAATTTCGACTAATTCAGAAGCAAACATTATTGAACCCACAAGGGATCAGCTCTCCTAATGTCGTGTGCTCTGTACACAAGACTTGAACTTGAGATCTTGCTTAAGGGAATCTAGGCTCCTTATCACCTAGGCCAACAAACACTATTTTCTTTTCTTTTTTTCTTTTTTTTTCATTGTGTACTTGGATATTATCTTGTGAAAAACAAATGAATATTTTTTTCTCTTTTTATCAGTGGATCATGTGATATCTTTCTAAAAAAAAAATAGATATTAAAACATATAATTACATAAGCCTTTCAATCATTTTAAAATTTAATGTCTTGTTATTTTTAAATTTCTATGGAAAATGTAGATTTTATTATTTTTTTTGGTGTCCCGGACAAACTTAGAAAAGATTCTTTTAGGATGTGTATCAATCCAAATAATATTCGGAAAATTATATTCCTGAAAAAAGATAATATTTGTATAGAGAAATATCACCTTTGGTGTTGGTCCCCTCCCGTGCATGGGTAAAAATTACTGATATTATGGGAGGTGGCAAAATCAATAAAATTTATAGTGTATTTTTTTTGCAGAAAATAAATTATTTAAAAATATATTTTTAAAAATAATCACTTGTATCGGTTAAATAATTAATCAATGATTTTTTTTATTATCAACAAAAATTTATATCTACACAATTTTGTACATGATGCAAATGTTGATTTTTTTTTTAAATGATACAAACAATTAGTTTTAAAAAACATATTTTCTAAATCATTAATTTTTATGAAACAAAATCATCCTAGTAATATTTTTTTTTTCCTTAAACCAATAGAGAATATCCAACATCACTTATACACGAGATGACTTTTTTATATGCATTTCAGTCATTCCACCTACAAATTTAAGCTTTTTAGATGAATGATTCAAACACAGTATTGAAATTAGGCTCTAACCCATTTTAATTTATTTATGTGGCATTCTATTCATCAAATTATATATGTCATTTGTAAATATTATCTACTTTTTTATATTAACATGGTCTCTCCTATCATTCGAATTCGAATTCGAATTTTTGGGTTGATTTATGTTTCTTGAAATATCTAGTGATATGCAGCACAAAAGATAAGCGTAGTAGACGATCTATCCTGCGGATGTGGATGACACCTCGTTATTCGAAAACGGACAATTGAACGAGGAAAACGAATAAATTGGGAAAAGAGATGTTTGGGGGCAAAGTACAATATAAAATGATAGGGCTCTCAATTAGGGTTTCGGGATGGGCGTGGCTTGTCTTTTTCTGTATGGTTGCCAAAAGCATCTGTCGCGTTAAAAAAGTTTGAGAATACCCTATGGTGGGTTCGGGGCGCTTGTGTGTGTGTGTGTGTGTGTGTGCAAATTGCAGAAATAAAATATGATAAGATAAAATAAAATAAAATACCTTTACCGTAATTAAAAGATTTGTTGCACTTTTTTCTGCGCGTCGCTTTTGGCTTTCGGTCACTTACTTTATATAATTTTAACGACCCTCTTTTCTAAATTAATCGTCTCTTTGGCTGTACGGGCAATCATCACGCATTGATTCCTTATTTCTTTATAATTTTTTTCTTTTTCTTTTTGGACTTTTTTCTTAGTGTCGTTCTTGTATTGCCAGTCCTAGTGAACTGGCTGCGGTCCACGAGGACTTTTTCAAAAGTAGGTTAACTAAAGCCATTCGAATTTGGGCAGAAAGGAACAAAGTGATTTGAAAGAAAAAGGCCAAATTCCATTGAAGAAAAATCACCACACACTTGCAATCATCTCGTAAAAATATTATGAGCGTTTGAATTTGGGATAAAATCCGGCCTAACGGCAGTTGAGAGAGAATATTCCGTCCAAAGCAACCCAAAATTCTAGTTCTACCTAGTTTTCTGTTTGTTTGTTTTGAGATTTGTTTATGGAATTCTTTTTTCGGTCGAATTGTTTATGGAATCGAAAGCTGACCAAAAAGGATTAGGGATGGCTTTTAGGAAACTTCAAAGTTAAGATAATACAGGTGCTTAACTTAACTTCCCTAGAACTAAAACACAACATTCTTAGACACCATTTGGGATGGTTTTATTGTTTCCGGAATTTCATCCGTGTTCATCGAACTATTGTCTGGTTATGTTCTCCAAAGTTTCAATAATTCATGGATATATCTTAATATGTATGTCCTTTCTTCTTTCCCATTGACAAGTAAATCGATTTGTCCATGTTCCACAGTTCTTCTTTCTTAGGTTCTTGAATCTACAAGTCTTGGAGAAGCAACCTCTTCTTGGTTCACTTCTAAGGGTTGTCTCTGGTGGACTTTTCTGTACCGTAAGAGGTTCAGGAATTTGCAAAATTCCCTAGTGGATTGTGATTTTTCCAGCTTGGTGGATGATGATGGTTACCTTAAACATCAGGGTTATTTACTTCTCCTTTGTTGAACACTTGAGATGCACTGATTGCTCAAGTAGGTTCTACATTAGCCCAACTCTTATTCCATGTTATGTTTAAGATTGCATTTAGTTATTTGAATTTGGATTTGAATATGATAGGATTTAAGATCCTCCAAATATCCTTTGGATTGTAAAAAATCCGATCACATATTTGGTGCAATTCAAGATAGGATAATCTTTTCTTTTCTTTTTTTAAATCTCACTCACCCAATGCAATCTCTCTCGGTATCTAGATTTTACCACATGAGCTCTTCAAACCCACTCTCTTCATCTCCCTCCAATTTGTTCCTTCACTGACGGTTTTGCCAAATCCATCACTATCTACACCTCCAAACTGAGCTCAACTTCACCATATTAGAGATGATTCAGACACTACTGAAAACGAGCCTCAGGTCACCGAGCATGTCACGGAGCAACCTAGGAAGGTAGTGGCTGCAATGATCTGGTAGACGAGGTAGCAATGGCTGATGTAAGGACAACGACGGGGTACTGGACAATGTGCGTGATGTCATGATGAGCAGGGAAAATTACCAAAAAATCACTTAATTTATCGTACATAGTCAATTCAGTTATTAACTTTTCAATTTGGTCAATTTGGTCGTAAATCTTTTGATAATTTGCCAATATAATCCTTCCATCCTACATGGCATAGTCAACATGATGTAGATAATTTTTGCATTTTTCTAATTTTTTTTTTCTTGCGGACTTGAAAAAATGAAAAGGAAAGAAAAGGAAAGGAAAAGAGATATAAAAAAATTTATAGAAAAATTCAGAATACTTTGGAAAAAAAAGGCAAAAATTGTCTGTATCAGTGTTGACTGTGTCACATAAGAGAATTGTAGTTCATTTAAATGATTGTGAGGCAAAATCGCCCTGAATGACTATATTGACAAATTGTCAAAATTTTAAGATTAAATTAGTTAAATTAAAGAGTTTATTACTAAATTGACATATGTACAATAAGTTTAAGACCTTTCTAGTCGTTATCCCTAATAACCCAAGGGTCGATGGCAAGAGAGCTTTGATTTGAAAACTAATCAACAGTTGGCTTAAACGAAGAAGACGATGAACAATAAAATGAAAAATAAAATTCATAAAATTAATAAAATTACTTAAAATGATGTCATTTTGAAAAAAATTGTCCACATTAGATCATCGGCCATGACATGTGAGATAGTCGACAATAACTAAACAGTAACGTTAGCAATTTCACGTGACAATTAACCGAAATGATTATATTGGAATTTTACTACTATATTGAAATAACCAAAAGATTTAGAATTACATTGAAATTCGTACAATAAGCTTATGATTAAATTGATAATATTCCAGATAAAATAAATAAATTAGTTTACTACTTTTGGTTTGTTTGCACTTTAGGTATTCATTATCTCATGTGGAGAGACTTCTTGAATTCCAATGTGCCAATGGGATTATAGTGATAGATTCAAACACCTATGACTTAAGCCGGATATTCTGTGAAGGTTCGCGATCCTTGTAGTGACACTTAAAAGGGTGTGCGATCGCGATCCTTGTAGTTGCGCTGGTTTTTTTTTTCTTTTTTTGGTAAGGTAAGATTGTAATAGATCAACCAGAGAAACTGTACAACAGAGAGGGAGAACACGGTACCGGCAAACACTTAACTGGACGACATGTCACTGGAGTATAAGGGTACTGCGTTCACCAAAAAGAAAAAGAAGAAACAGACTAGGGATACAGGGAACAAGAGAGCTAAGTCGAGGGTGGCTCCACTCCAAAAATCCGACGGTCTATCCCCCAACTACGATGCATCCTTCTGTTTTTGGGGTGTCTTTCACCGACTTGAAAGTGAGGCCTTTATCTTTAATCGCCTTATATGGGTAAAGCTTCATGGAAGGAGCATAGAGGTCGTGACCATGGAAGATGATGTCATTCCTAATCTTCCAAATAATATAGCAAAGAGCACCAAAAGAGAACTGAGCTATCTCTTGGTAAAATCCCTTTCCAGACATATAGTTAATAGCCCAGAGGAGATTATCCAACCATGAGGAATTGCTCCAAGGAAGATTACACTTCGCAGCCCAAAAGTTAGCCAAAGAGTTGGATATACAACAATAAAAAAAGAGGTGATTAATTGAATCAGGCTTACAGTTGCATAGGGCACAAACTGAATTAGGAATCCTGCCAAATGACATGAGGAGAACCTGAGCGAGGAGACAATTCTTGGTAATAAGCCATAGAAGAAATTGATGTCTAGGAGATAAACGTGGACCAATGAACCGGGTTTGATTTGCGTCGGACTGTGGCCCAAGCCGAAGCCGTGAAAATTTTCCTCCAGTATCCTCCACCCATGTAGTTGCGCTGGTCTTACCCCTTTTCTTGAAAAAAGTACATATATAATTTAAAAGACATATTTCCCACTTGTTATTTATTCTTGAAATTCAAAAAGAAGTCAAATTTAAAATTGGAAAAAAATTTACTCCACCGCGTGTGCAAGTGCGCAGATTCTAATGCGATGACAGGACAATTGTCTTGATGACCATTTTGAATTACTATTTTATTCACTACCTGTAAATTAAAAATTATATATAAAAACTCATGTTAGCATTTTCCGTTTAATAAATTGAACGAAATTAACAGAAATACTTAATTGTACCAATTTGATAAAATTTAAGATTTAGTTGTATTTTTTAATAATTTCAGAATTTAATTACACTTTTATAATAAATTTTAAGATTTTTAATACACTTCTCTTTTTTTTTAATAAGAGAAACAAGCTTTCAAAGAACGTCATTGCACAGAATGTTTAAGGTTGAAATCATTGCATTGCTTATTCTTGGTAGAGACATGTGAAAGAGTGGTGATTCTATATCTTCAGAAGACATCATTAGTCATCATCATTGCCCCTTAAGACAATCATTAACGAGAACCAATCGATATGCCCGTGCGGCGGGTTGCCTATGATCAATAGATAGTTTCACACCATCGTGCTTACCAACCGCATCGGATCAACACAGAAAATCTTACTAATATTAGAAAATGTATGTGACCCTTTTTCCTCAAATGAATCACTTAATCATGAAATGAAAAAATTTGAGCTTATATATCCTTCCCTCGGGTGGGTCCACCACCGAGGGTCGAGTTCAGAAACCAAAACTTCCTTGTAGAGATGGAACACCACCAACCGTCATGTGATAATTCGGGTCGGCCACCAAGGTTTTATCTAATTAGGGACATGTTAGGTTTTCTGCATGTTAGTATTTAGAAATGTGAAATGACAATAGGAATTATTGAGTTTGAGACAAGATCAATCGCGCTATTATTTCACTCCACGTGCAAGAGCCTCTTACTGATTGTTTTTCACCAAATGAGTAGGCATAATTGAAAAATTTTACTGTGTCACCTCTCTATTTCAGAAAATCAATAATTATCAACGTGCTAAATACTCATTGCGGAAGTGACAAAAGCACCTCATTACTGTGGTGATAGCAGTGAAGAGGCGGGAAGCCATTGCTCCTGTTGCACCAATTTGATGTTAATTGTCTATTAGAAAGGAAGACCGATATTGTCGCGACGCTTTGAAAGTAAATCCCGTGAGAGCTTAACTGATTGCTCAGCGGTTGGGAATAATCTTCCCACAAGACCACGCTTACGTCAAAAGCGCAGGTCTTTCATGAAATATACAAATTAAATTTCCCAATCTCTTTCAAATTGCTAATTCTATTGGCCTAAAAGTACTACAGGAATTGGCCGGTGCACATACAATCAATAACGAATAATCTCCGCAACTTCACACTTACCCCTTGTTGGGAAGACCCTTTTCTGTACTGGTGCATCATAAGTGTTGCTTTTATTCATCGTTGCCTTGAATATTACTAACGTGGTGTCCATTCATTGCCAATCATTCCACAAAGTACGTCGACACGAATAACTTTACTCAAAATAACATCTCACATGAAATGCCACGTCCTGACAAGTGGCTGGAAGGATTATATATAAATATCGAGCAAAAGTCTAGAAGTTTTAGTTAAATTAGAAATTCCAAAGCTAAGTTGGCATGAGCGCATTAACTTTAGGACCGAATCATTAATTTTTCCTGTGTTTGCATGCCGATTTCATATTTGGGTCGCAACAAGAAGTCAATAGAAAGCAAGTAGGCAACATTCCACACACGTAAGAAAACGGGGTTGGGAAGTCCAACTCGAGCTGTGTTGGGGGGAGGTGCTTTGTCCTGCCTACCGAGAGATTCAGACGAAAACTCTGACTGCCGGAGTTTCAAGCCTCTTTCCTTTTGCTTTCGAAAAGGCAAGTTCTCACTTTGCCACTCTATTTCCAATGATGGGTCTACCATTATAAGTCCACATGCACTCATGCACGGCGTCGTCGCCCGTTCACATCACGGGAAGGATCCAAGGTCCACGCAAGGCTCGTTCCTGTTCGTTCACATGCTTCTTTTGGGACATCGGAGGTGGGAAGGTCGATCACAACTCTAGGGTCTCCGGGCGGGGCCTTTCCGGAAGGTGACACCTGGAGCCGGCCGAAAAAAGAGGAAAAGTTGAAAGCGATGGAACTCCCGTAGCACAATCCTTACATGGAGGAGTAAAAGCATACAGACTGACATTGCACGTGTGAACCAAAGTTTAGTATGGTACAATTTCAGTTTCAGTCCTCAAACGTTTGAAGGGGATCTATCTATGGTGCCTCGGGAAACCATGTCCCTTCGGGTCCTAATTCAGTACGAAATGAAGTAAATTGCAGACACTCGTGTTCAAGTAGTCGTGAACAGCCCATGTGATGAAGCACGTAGTTGTCCATTGTAGTTGTTTGTGCGATTTGCTTAACGAGTGAGGTCATATGAGCATGTTAATCACGACTGTTTGTCTCGACCTTTCGCGAATCTGGGAGCTTCTTTTGGATTTTATGGCTTTTATGTTTGGTTTTTGTGAGTAAAATGCAGATTTTGAGTTGAGGAGGTGTCGATTCAATATGAAGGTCAAGAAATTACTTTTCCATGTGTTTGTATATACAAATTTGTTACCTTCGCTAAATTACCTCGTTTCTCCATGATTTCCAGAAGAAGATTGAGATTTAAGCTAGAGGTAGAGGACCCGAAACACAAAACCGAGGCATTCAGGGTTGCTGCTCTAGCAGATGAACGATGAATTGGTCTGACGCTCTACTTTTTTTCCTTTGCTGTTGATCCCCATCGCAAGATGCGCTCTCAATGCGCAACTGTTTCGCACCTTCTAGATATGCCATAGAACCACTGAGAGAAGTACAGAAGAAACCGGGGTATGCTTAAAATCGACTAGCCATTCCTCAATTCTTGGCATTTCAAGATTTGATATGTTGATGGTCAAGGCTGGGTTAAACCAGATGTTCTTCGCCTTGAAGCAGGGTAGAAGGACATGCTCGATGGTCTCGGGTTGCTGATGGCAAAAATTGCAAAAAGGATCAAGTACTTAAACAGATTTTCCTAAGTAGAGAGTGCATTTTGACAAATATTCCAAAGAAAGAACCTGATTTTGGGCAGCATTTAGTTGTGCCATACTCTGGTCCGAAGAGCCCATGATGCTCGAAAAGAGGATGAAGCTGTATTGACATTTTGATTTTCCAAGTTTCTCTATTTTTTATAGAAGACAAACTGGTGTGGTCCAACTCCAAATCCGGGACCGCAAGAATTTCATTGGTAGTCCCTTCATCAAGCATATGCTGTAGAATCTGCTCAGCCCATTTAACCGCCCCCTTGTCCTATTAGTTCAGAAACTATGTAAGGCTCTCCTCTATTGGCAGGCCCTCCAGTCAGTCTCCTTTTGAGCTACCTATCCTCTGTTATTTTTATGCTCTCCTCATTTTTCAACGCCCCACACGATCCAAGGCTGTATCGCTTCTCGCCCCGTAAATAATCCCTGTCAACCCCATGTTGGTCGGATACCTTTCCATGCATGCTTGAAATCGCAACAAAGAAAATATAAACCTTTTAAAATTTGACCCCATAGAGCTATGGGCTTTTAAACCATCTTCCATGCCTGCTTTCCCAACATAATTTTTTTAAACATAATCAAGTCCCCAAATCCCAAACGGCCATTGTCTTTTTTGGATTTTAAAACATCCTGTTTTATCTCATGAATTCTAGCCTTTTATTATTGTTTTTCCACCAAAAATTAGCAATCATCTATGTTGGGTCTAAAAATACAATCTAGAAGGTAGGGATTGTATAATTTCAATGTGGATTATGAAAAACTTCTGCGGAATATAAGTCAAATGCGCCGGAAGCAGATTATGATAGATATATGCCCAGGATTTTTATAACAAATATTATGTGATGTTGGTGCTAATGACTAGTTGTTAACAATAATAAACCATAGAAGTAAAAAACACAAAAATTTATAGTAGTTTGGTTTTATCCCCAAGCCTACGTTTACTCTCCAAATAAAAACCTCAACACGAGTTGGATTCCATTAATAATCTTCAGAGAAAGTTACAATTGACAAGTGTTGTTCCTATTAATTGACAAATTACACTATTAGGACACAATCACTATTTTTACACTTGTACACTTGGCCTCATCACAATCACAAAGCAGCTTAAACCCTTCACAGGATCTATCAAATGAAGAACTGTACATAATGGCAAGTGTAGAGCATCCTACTGAATAAGAAAGATGAAGGACAACGAGAATAGGCTCAATTTTTCTCTCGTCCAACCCTTTCAAGCTTCATTGATCCTTCTTATAGAGAAGTCTTGAATCTTGTCGTTGGAGACTGATGAGGATTAGTAGAGCCGTTTAAGATTTGGTGGAAGTTTTTGCCCACTTCAGGATTCCCCATACAATCATTACTTCCGACATTAGCGGGTTTTATAAAATGACATGCTGCAACCGTCACTTCCTTAGTTGTCTAGCTTTCTCATCAAAAGGCTATCAGTCACGTTTCTGATTATTTCTCGATTTTCCTGCTGTAAATTCTAAGCTAATAACGACTGTCATCTGTATTCAATGATCATCTTCAAACGAATACCTCACTAGCATCACAGGAGACATGATATCAGAATGATCCAATACTAATTATCGGCATGTGCTCGGTATCCCAGTCCATTGACGCTTTCTAGTGATTGTTTGAATGAAGTGACTTGTGATTACGTTTCCAATGATTCTTTTGAGTACATCCGCATCCAAAGAATTCTCATGGAAAAAGACCAACTCTGGTATCTATAAGTCACCATGAACTACTACATGGAACTTGTTCTCCTATTGTCATGATCTTTTTCTTGGCCTTCATTATTCTCGGAGTAATCATCGATATCAACAGAATTTATGTTGGTATTAACATCTACACTTATCATAATAGATTTTAGTAATAAGGGTAGTTTTGAAATTATCAAAATTTCATAGGGATGTTTTTCTACCAATTTGTTCTATGGCTTGGCAAATAGACACTTGGAATTTTAAAAATTGACATTGCATATTGAGGAGCTTGGGAACCCACCCCGCTTGTGGGCGCGTTGGTTCGGCTTGCGGAAGGGGGAGGTTCGAGCCTCCGCATGCGCATCACTGTCGTGTGAGGCGGTTCCTCCAAAAAAAAAAAAAAAAAGCTTGGATCACTGCTTTGATTAGAACTTCCTTTCTAACTTTTGACATCAATAGTTTCCAGCCTTCAAGCTTCATATTTGCTCTCGCCAATATTTATGCAGACATCTACCTTTTTAGAATCATCCCATCGGAGGGTATCCTCAAATACTTGCTTCTTTTTTTTTCAATTTCTGGAACTCTTAGCTTTCTAGTTAGATTTCTTCTTAGTCCTTGAGGACAATTTCTGCTAAAATGCATCACTAGCTTATTCAAGTTAATAACTTTTCCCGAAACATAGCAACACTAATTGAGGATTGCAGTTATGTTCAGGCATTCACTATTTCCATCAAGGAAGAATATTGACCCATCCACAAACAATGATTGAGAGAGTGCGGTACATGAACTATCTAGCTGAATCCCTTCCATCTTCCGCAGCTTTCTTCATCAAGTGAGATAATTTTAGCCACCAAGATAAAAAAAAAAAATAAGGGGAAAGAGGGTTCCCTTGTCTTATCACCCTAGTAGGATGAAAATAGGGCAATGATTCTGTTGAAAACTTCTAGTTTTGATGTTAACAAATCATTTTATGTAAGTATTTATACATATCTCCAAAAGGAATAAGCCATAGGGTGGTGTATGTTTTTGAGTCTGCCAGTGGCAGAAGGAAAACATACCGTGTTTTTGAGTCTGACCGTACCAAACGGAAGACTTGAAGAAACACAGATTTTGAGTCTGACCGTACCAGACTGAAATCTTAAGCAGATTCAGAACTTGAGTCAGTCTGACTCAGAATGAAACTTTAGGAACTGATCACCAATGGTCAAGTATTTCACTTACCTTGTTTACATTGATTCTGTTATATTAATTTGATTGTAGGATCAATTAAAGGACAACTTCCAAAGAAGAATGGAGTACTTATGGAAGCTTAGATTCTGATTGTATGGAGAAGCAAAATCCAAGGGGATTGATCTACTTCCAACGGTAAAAAACACTTGCCTTATAAAGTTTGTCCAGGAAAGGGAAGACTAAACTCTCAAGGGAAGAGCCAACGGTCGAGTGTGGCTTGGAGAGTATATAAGGATAGGATGAGACCTAGGAGAAAGAGAGGAAAAACATATTCCAAAGTGCGATTCTATTCTTTAGTTGTCTAAAGTGCGAATTTGAGAGGTCATAGTGAATTACTAAGAAGAGTGACTCAATGAGATTCATCATCACCGAGTGCTAACACTCAAGAATGTGTAATCACCTTTAATCTTATAGTGGAATCCAGCCTATTGGCTGATCACCTGGAGAGTGGACATAGGTTTGTCTAAAGCCGAACCACTATAAACTGTGTTTGCAATCTTCTCCACTCTTTATTTAATTTCAGTTTATAGATTGCTAAAGTTTTGTTTTAATCGTGCGTAAAATTTCTCTACACCTATTCACCCCCCCTCTAGGTGTTAATACTAGTTCTAACATATTCATCATTGAATTTAACACTAAAAAAGATCATTGACACACACTGAATCATCCGGTTGGTCCATTTAGCATAGAACCCCATTTAAAGTATATGGGCTTCCAAGAAATCCCATTCGACATAGTCATAGGCATTTTTCATGTCTAGCTTGAGAATTGCATGAAATCTTCTCTTCCTTTTACGAATTCTCAGCTGATATAGCACTTCCTGAACAATTAAGATATAATCTTGGATTTGCCATCCATTCCTTGCTCCCTAGAAATCGATTATGCCAAAGAAGGTTTAAGTTGGATTGTGAGAATCTTTGAGATAACTTTTATAAGCAAAATAGCACAAACTAATGAGATGGAAGTGTACCATCTTTTCAGGATGAGGAATCTTTGGAATAAGGGAAATATGCGTTCAATTCAACTTTGGATTTAGTTACCTTGAACTGAAGAATCTCTACATCTCTGAGTAAATCACATCGAATATCTTTTCAATAAGATTTGTAAAAATGTCCATTCAAGCCATTTAGCCACAGTGCTTTGGTGGCACCCCGTCGATGCACGACCGTTGTAACATCTTCTAATGAAACTTATTCATTTAGGCATCAGTATATATCATACCCCTCTAAACATGGATACTCCTCTAGAGTGGGTTGAAAGTTGTGATGACAAGTTGAGCAGTATAATTTACTGAAGTAATCCACCGTCATTTGCTTCAACTAGATAGGATTACTAATCCACTCCTCTTCATTAGCTTTCAACATAAAGTTTTATGTCTTTGTCTTTGCTGGATTGTAGTGACGTGACAATATTTTGTATTTTTATCCTCCCATTTCAACCGGTTGATACTAGATTAATCCCTCAATATATCTCCTCGCCATGCCTACTTTTTTTAATTCATCGTTCAGGAGCTGCACTCTTGTTCCTTCATAACTCAGGTTTGGACTATTTGTGATGTTTTAGAGCTCATTCTTAAGAAAATTAATTTTTCTTGGAGCGTTACAGAATTTGTTCTTACTCCATTCAAGATAGAGCTTTAGATACATTGCCTAATTTATTCAATAAAGCAGCATTCTCCAACTAAGGGGATTGCCAAGTGTCCCTCGCTACCTTTCCATGCTCTCGTCATCAATCTAGAACACCTCAAATTTAAACTCTTTTCTTGGCCTCAAACATTTCTTCCTCAAGTCGTGGGCGTGCGACATTCTCAAGGTCATTGCTTTGTGATATCTCAAGAGGCATCACTGACCTATTTCTTTTATTTTTCAATATGCACATTGTGGAAGCGTACAACTTGATCGTCCAACAACAAACAAAAATTAGATAACAAGAAAACATGTAGACAACACACTTCATATGTTATGCATCAATAACATCGGAAGTTACACTCACAAGCTGCTTTTCCTAGGGTCTTTTCCAATTATAACCAAAGATTACAACCAAAAAGAGTCAGGCTTAATTCTAACTCCTTTATCTCCAGCTCATTCACTTTCATATCTATAGGCCCACCAAAGAGAATGGGACACGTATCCAAACCCAAGGACTTGAAAATATGTAAACAATAACAAATGAGTCAAAACTCAATAAATAAATCGCTTAATCCTTGTATAAGAGAATGCCTCATATCAGAAACACACAAAACATGCAACTCAACACATCGATGGTGGATTAATAGTAAAGCTCTTGCTTTGCCTTGTCTACATATAGGAAAAGAGGTACGTACCTCTAGAGTGCCAAAAGTTGGCACGGAGGGACACTTAAGTGTCAAAAGTTACAAAAGGTACACTTAAATGCCAAAATTAGAGCAAAAGGGATCAGTTAAGTGCCAATGGCAAAAAATTCCGGCCAAATTGCCACGTGTCCATTTTCCAGCGACTCCATTTGCTGACGGAGCATTTTTTTCAAAACAAAAAATCCACGTGGCAATTTTTTTAAAAAAAATTGTCCATGTCAGATTTTAAAAAAAAAATCGATTTTATTAAAAAAAAAAACAAGAGGAGGGGATCGGCGAGGGCTATGTAGCCCTCGCCACCGCCGCCGTCACCGCCCCACCCTTGCCGGGAGGGCCGACGAGGGTGGGCGAGGGTCGGCTGGGGTCACCGGGCCCCAGCCATTGGCTGGCGACCCCGGCCGACCCTCGCCCACCGTCGCCGGCCCTTCCTGGCGAGGGTGGGGTGGCGAGGACTACACAGCCCTCGCTGATCCTCTTCTCTCTCTTTGTTTTTTTTTTTAATAAAATCGATTTTATAATAATATATATTTTTAATTATTTAATTAATTATTTAAAAATCCACATTAGCGCAAAAACAACGTTGTTTTGCGTTGATTTTTCGTCGTTTCAACTTCCGGCGAGCCACATAGGCAAAAAAATTAATAAAAAATTGCCACGTAGAATTTCCGGCAGAGTTTGGCGACTTGGCACTTAAGTGATTCATTTTTTTTTTCTAAAAGTGGTACTTAAGTGTACCGTTTGTAAGTTTTGACACTTAAGTGTCCCTCCGTGCCAAGTTTTGGCACTCCCGATGTATTTATGCCTATAGGAAAAGGCTCTCAAGTACCTACAATGCACACATAATCAAAGAATCCAAAACATGTGTATATCAACATATTCCACAAGACAAGCATATGAGCATCCATAACATGTTACCCGGATTTTCAATTATAACTACACCTTGACTATACACACGTGTCTATTCCAACGTACTTTCAATCCATGCTTCCCTTCGGCTTTTCATCAAACACATGAAACATAGCATATTTATGCATATATCGACACTCATAAAAGATTCATTTATCACCGTCCTAGCTCAACCAAGCTCTCTTGGCTTGATAGAGGCTTCTAGCTTCATGCTGGGTTTCCTAGCTTGACCATGGCATCTCAGCTTGATCGAGGCATCTCGGCTTGACCAAAGCTTCTTGGGACTAGCTTCCTGAGGCTTTTGAGTTCAAAGCTAAGCATCCCGTTGACGTGGGAACATCTCGCTCTAATTAACGAGGCAACGTAACCCGTCATTTGGGGTAGCAGCGTGCTCTTGGACCATCCCTTATCCTAACCCAATATTGTCCTTTTCGAGTCATGCTCCTAGACCATCCCCCTCTAGGATTTTCCCTTGGCATGGCTAAGATGCATTTACGATATTTATTTCTCCTATATATAACTACACTTGCAAGCAAGCATAATATTCATCTATCAAAGGTTTCGAACAACATTCTACAAGCACGTATCAACCCATAACTTATTCATGATGGTTTCTTACAATAATAAATAAGCACATGGTAAAATATAACCAAAAGACAATGGTTTCTCATAATTTGACAATCATGTGGTAATATTAGACTTTTCTTATACTAAACATGCTCGTGATAAAATATACTAACTCCCGAACCTCAAAATCCAAGCAAATCATGAACTGACCATATAAAGTTTATACAAGAGCTTCCTCTTCCTAAACAAGCAAGATCAACCATAAACAACCATTCAAGTCAAGAACTAACAACTTAAATTAAGAACACTTAAGCACCAAACCCGTGCTCCAAACATGTAGAGCAACGTATTAGCCAAGGATTAAATGATCTACTTACAAAACCGGTTGACAATTATGGACAACAACAGGCAATAGTGAATGAACGGACGAATGGACAAGTGAATGAATGATGGCACGATGGTAAGTGGTGGTAAAGCAGGTGGCAACAGTGTTGTAAGGCAGCAGTGGTGAGGATAGCGACGATGGACAGTGAGCGGCATTAGGGTAGTGTGGTGAGGCACTGGCGTCAATGGTGGCCGAGAGAGGTGGGTGAGAGAGAGGATGAGAGGGAGGGGGATGAGAGGAAATGAGTGCATGAGAAATGAGGGGGGCAATGTGAGAGATGAGAGATGAGAGTGAGGGTAAGGAGAGAATTAAGGGAATGATAGAAAATGGAAGAGCTTTCTTTATTTAAGTCTTCTTGTAAGAGCCAATAATTTACCTTGCTATCATCAACTCTAGGTCTAACTAGCCTAGTCTTTCAATAAAACCCTCCCATCCAAGTAAAATGCAAGGCCAAGAAGCCTTCTTGCAAATTTCCCCAATTAAGTCTCTTATAGATTATCATGATTACTCATTTTAGGCACTTGCTTCTAGTTGGAAACCAACCAAGTGAGCTCCTCCTCTTCCTTTTTCTCCAAGTAGGCACTTACCTCATCCAAATTAAAGCCATCATCAACCTTTCTTTTGACTTTAAAGAGACAATTATCTAAGCTAGAAGCCAACCAGCTTTTCCCTCCTTAAAGTGGTGCCTACCCCCTCTTCTTACAAGACCAAGACTTTGTTCTTCTTAACATATCTTATAGAAGGGCTTTCAAGAGCATTAAAGAGGTAAGACTTTGAAGACAAGTCTCATTTTAGTCTTGATCATGATCTACACTTTAGGGTACCATTCAAGCACATGGACATTAATGAGCTTGATTTGGGCTTGGGCTTGAGCATGATAACTTTGGGCTTAGGCTTGACTCACCTAATTGGGCCTTTCAAATATGAGGCCCATGGACTCCCAATGGGTGGCTTACTTTTTCAAGACCAAAAATTCGAGGCCCAAAACTATTCGCAAGGGCTATCTCGATTAAACCAAAAAGGAAAGTTTCCAAATTATCCTTAATCGAAAACCCACTATCGGACCAAGGCTCGTGGTTAAACTTCAATGGAAAGTGCTCTTAATACGGCTTATTTGAGTTAGGTGGCCTCATGGGGTGTCACTTGTGTGATTTGTGGTCTAATCCTACTATTAGTATAATGATAATTTAAACCACTTCTCTTGCTGAAATAGAGCTTGGATTGAGGATGTTACACTTCCTTTTAATTGGTCAAGATAAAGTGATAGAAGGACTGTGCTATAACCAAAGCCTATAGCTAGTAATGCTACAGACATTATGGAACAAAATTTGCCATTCAATAAGGTAAGGTGACTTTGTATTTCGAAGAAAACCCATTCGCAATAGCGATTTTATTCCCTAACCACGTTCTTCCTAGTCACTTACACTGGGCAACGTACGCATTTCAGAATCATTCACATCATCTATATTCACGTCATAAAGGGAAAATTAGCACAATAAAGGAATGCCCACTTACATTAGTGCACCCAAAATCTCACAAGGTTAGCCCATTTGGATGATCATTCATTTTTCAAATGGTAGCTTCTACAAACAAAAATCCCATGAGAAGTAATTATTGATTGGTCTTTCGCCCATTTAGCATGGTAAAGAGGCATTCAAGCAAGAGGAGTCACACTCTCCATTGCAACACAAAATCATATTCCAAAACACATCCAGCCTGTCAGTCAATAAACCCAACCCCACAGTAGAAGATAGGCGCAACGCACACCATTTTTTTTTTCTAATCCATTCCAGTACAATGAAGATTCAATACACAGTGGCCATTTTGCCAAGTGGTCCAGAAACAACAAACCCCACGCAAAACCAGGGCATCGCTTGAAGAAACTTCGAAACCCCAACCCTAGCCCCAAAAAAAAAGGGGCTACACACCTCTAAACTTCAACCCATTCCAGCACAATGCAAATTTGATACCAAATGAGCATTTTGTCAAGCAGTCCAAAAGTGCTTCAAAACCTAGCTTAGAAACAAGGTAATGCACCACGGGTCTTTAATCAATTTTATTATGAAGACATATCACAAACCAATGTCATAGATGTGAGCTTGAAGATAGTAGGATTTAAGAGAAAATCAGGGTTGGCCTTTATGTAGCTACCACCAAAGGCTAGAGAAGAGCTCTACAAATGAGAGAGTACTACTCATCATGGACTAAGAAAATATTATGTGGGACTGTCTTGCCAACTCAACAATACGGGTAAAAGGACAATAGAAGTACTAAAAGTTTTGTGTGATACTCATTTTAGTGCCAATTTTTTTTATAATCACTTAAGTATCTCTTCTTCTTCTTCTTTTTAAATTATCACTTAAGTGGCAATTTCAATTTAAGTGGCCATATTTTATTAATTTCTCTAGCTAATGCGGCCCTTTGGCATGCCAATCGGCATATAGAGCTTTAAACAATGTTGTCTATAACGTTTTCCCCAAAATATAAACCTTAAATCACAAATTGAAAGATAATTCCCCAATTCAAAACCCTAATGATCATTGAACCCAAAATCAAAATCCCAATTCAATTTAACCCCAAAATTAACAGCTTAATCTTGCAAATGAAGAGTAGGAGCATGACGAGTGACTCAAATTTGTTTCAATGAAGTGAAGAAGCTGAATATCATTGTTATTATGGGCTATTGAGTGAAAAAAATCTTGGACTTAGTTGAATCCTAGGAGAAGATTCCATGGATGTGCTAGTGTCACGGAGCAAAGGTTTCCGTGGTCAATAGGGCATTCGTGATTGAAGAAGAACGACCAAAACGCCTCTCGAAGGATTCAAGCACTTCTAGAACATTCTTAGGGACGGGTGATCCTGTAATTGCACCGTAGTCTAGAATCTTCTTGTCATAAGTGTCTATAAATGGTAGGTGGGGTGGTACAATCTCGTCCGCCGAATCAAAACTCGATCAATGATTGTAATATGAGGGCCTCAAGTATAAGAAAGGATGCCCTCCCCCTCATTTGGATCCATCCAACCATTAGCAATTTAAGCTCATTTTTTTTCGTTTAGAGCTTCTCTCTAGTTTCTCTCTCTACGATCTGGGTGAGTGAGTGATCAGACGATCCGAAGAAAGCTTGGCTTAGGCCCTAACGATCCCAAGCGATTCGAATTAGCCTAAGTCACCGCACGATTGCGATCCCAAACGATCAGCCCATGACAAGTGGTATCAGAGCAAATGAAGAGAGATTCGAGGAGCAGCACCAACTGTTCGAAAGAATGTCGAGCCAAGAAGCTATTGTGGATGGAGAGGTCGCCCAAGTCAAAGAGACTCCTAGCCGAAGCAAGAAAAGAGAAACCTCGTCAAAACCCATTGCCGTGCTTGATGAGAAGTTTGTGAAGATGCAAAGTGCTGTGGCCGACCTCATTGACGGACTCGATGATGTTCGAGACCGGATCATGGAGGTTGAAGGCTCTCTTTGCAAGGACTTCACGGACGTCATCAACGATGCAACGGTCCCTCTCCAAGCAAAAGACGATGCCCTCGAAATATCGATTGATGACTTGAGGGAACGAGTCCGAACAATGGAAGAGGAGAACCCCCAATGGTATGAGGTCGAAGCCATGAAGGTGGAGATCCAAGAGCTCAAGGCGGAGCTCGCCCTATGCAAATTGAGCATCGCGAATGAAGTGATGCCTACCCAAGCGGTGCCCAAGATAGAGGTGCCGAAGCCCAAGGAGTTCAAGGGTGAGCGATCTACCAAAGAGGTGGACAACTTCATATGAAGCATAGAGCAGTACTTCAGAGCCACCAACATCCAACATGAGAATGTTAAGGTATAAACTGCTGCGATGTTCCTTACTGATACCGCAATGTTGTGGTGGTGCAATAGGTGTGATGAGACCCAGCGCGGTGCCCATCCCATGGAGACGTGAGATGACTTCGTGAAGGAGTTTCGAGAGTATTTCTTCCTCGAGTTCGCTCAACAAGAAGCCCATAGCAGGCTCCATCACCTCGAACAACGAGGTATGATCGAGAGTATGTGAAGGAATTCACCGAACTCAAGCTCCAAATCAACAATCTTGGAGAAGAGGAGGCTTTCGGAGCGTTCTTGGATGGACTCAAGCCGTGGGCAAAGCAAAAGCTGATGTGTCGAGATGTGAGAAGTCTTTCGAGGGCCTTAATCGTGGCCGAATCGCTCATCGATCTCAACAAGTTCGATCCAACGAAGCATCGATCAAGGGATTGGAGGTCGGATTGGTCCTCTAAGGATGAAGTTGGCGACAACTCCCGTGGCCCCAAGGATCAAAGTGGTCGAATGAAGAATTGGGGAGAAGGCTCGTCCAAACAACCCATCCATGGAGGTCGACCACATGCGAACTACATGAGTAAGTATGATCAACCTCTGCCCGCTCCTTGCTTCATTTGCAAAGGGAACCATTGGATGCAGAAGTGTTTGCAAAAGCACTGAGTCAATGCCATCCTTTCCGTTGAAGAAGAAGAACGATCAAAAGAGGAGAAGCGCCAAATCCGACTTGGTGGGATGACTCTCAACTCCGCGTAAACCCAACTACTGCCCAAGAAGAATGAGCAAACGGATATGTTCTTCGTCGAACTCGAGGTATGTGGTATTACTCTCTATGCCTTAGTTGATACGGGTGCATCCAACGTGTTCATGGCGATCGAGGTAGCGAAGAAGTTGGGCTTGGAAGTGATGCCGAACGAAAGGCAATTCAAGACCGTCAACTCGGAAGACCTTGCAAGTGGAGGCACAACCCCTAAGGTCGAAGTCCAAATTGGCGGATGGAAGGGCAAACTCCCATTCGAAGTAGTTTCGCTCGACGACTACAACCTCATCCTGGGAATGCAGTTCTTCGACCAAGCGAGGGCCATGATCGACATGGGATCCAAGTGCATCATAGTGCTCTATCCGAAGTGTCCATCCATGGTGCCGATGATCAAAGGGGTGATGAACACCAAGATGATTGCCGCGATTCACCTCCTCGACAAAAACTTGAAAGTGGCCAAGCGCATGGCCAATCAACCTAAGACCCAACTATTGGAGAAACCGAAGGTAGAATCGGGATCTCCTACACCAACCAACAACATGCCGATCGAAGCCTTACTCCCCGAAGTGGAGTACGTGCCGCGTGCTATGTCCGAGCCGAAGAAAGGATCGTGCACCCAACCGATTGTGAAGCCACTCAACCAATCGTTCGAGAAGCCGTTTGAGATACCGTTCGAGTCGGTTAGGGCCAAGCGGAATAAGAAGAAGCGGGAAAAAGCTCGTGCCAAAAAGAACTCTCCTCATGCTGTGAGCGCCAAGGACGTCGCTCGAATGAGTGGGGGAGAATGTCACGGAGCAGAGGTTTCCGTGGTTAATGAGGCATTCATGATCAAGGAAGAATGACAAAAACGCCCCTCGAAGGATCCAAGCACTTCCAGAATATTCTCAGGGATGGGTGATCCTATAATTATGCCGTGGTCTAGAATCTTCTAGTCATAAGTGTCTATAGATGGTAGGTGGGGCGGTACAATCTCGTCCGTCGGATCGAAACTCGATCAATGGTTGTAATCTGAGAGCCTCAAGTATAAGAAGGGGTGCCCTCCCCTTCATTTAGCTCCATCCAACCATTAGCAATTTAAGCACCTTTCTTTTGTTTAAAGCTTCTCTCTAGTTTCTCTCTCTACGATCTGGGTGAGTGAGTGATCAAACGATCCAAAGAAAGCTTGGCTTAGGCCCAACGATCCCAAGCGATCCGAATTAGTCTAAGTCGCCACACGGTCGTGATCCTAAACGATCAGCCTGTGACACTAGGTATAGAGAAGGCTTGAAATGCAAAATATTATAAATTGGTCAATGTAAAATTTTCAGATTAAGTGACAGAGGTGATCTTGAAGCTATTTGAAGGATAACATTAAGCTATACCTACATAAATGGCTGAGTTGGATGATGTCGACGTAGTTTTATAAGATATGAAAGCTTTAACCTCTATGGCCTACCATTTGAAAAGGAAAGTTTTAAGGATGAAAAGTGTAAGAAAGTATTGTCAAGTGTTGATTTTGTTGCTGTTATTTTGTTCGGTTGATTTTATGCTCAGTTGTAAAGTAAAAGATGAGAAATTTCTTTTCATTTTACCATAGTAGAAGATCATTGGAATATGTAATTATATTAGGGTATTTTGTAAATTTAGTTATGTTGCTCGTTTGTTGCAATTTTTTGCGGAAATGTTGGTTTGCTGCAAACCGAAATGCTTTTGGAAGAAATGAGATTGGACTTCAATTAAGCCAACATTTTTACTATATGATTCCATAAGCTTTATTACCGCAATTTTCAATCTTTGAGTGGAAATGAGATTTAAATTTAGTCCATGTCAAAATAACAAACTCTTTGGCTTAGTTGTGTATCTAAGTCTTGTGCTAGCTTGTTGCATATTTTGTTGCAAATGCTAGTTTGCTACAATTTTTATTGGAAATGCTAGCCAAGTTCATGAGCAATAATAAGTTCACAATTGAGTGCCAAAAATTATAATTAATGATTGTTTAAGTGCCATTTATAATTGAAAGTGATCACTTCAGTGTTAGTCATGGTTAAAAAGTGATCACTTTTCTGCCAAGCACAAACCAACACAAACAAGTGTTGGTGCAACCTAGTGTTTGCATCGGTCATAAAAAAAGACACCAGTACTTATCCACCAATGTTGGTGCAAGTGTAAACAAACACTTATTTGCTAGTGTAGTCTTGTGCTTGCACGAGCTACACAAACATGTGCTGATGTGAGCACAAAATTGTAAGTGGAAGCATAAACCAGCACAATTAAGTGTAGGCATAGTACACTAACTTGGTAGTGCTTGGACCAACAGCACACTAGAAAATTGCACTAGATTGATGGTTGAAGCACAAACTAGGGGAGAGGATCGGTTTATGGTTAATACTCGACTAATCTTGGACCGGCCCAACCCTATGGGTCATGGACTGGTTTCTAGGGAGATTAGGTTGGTCTTTGATCTTAGGACCCCTAGACCTTGTATTATGCAAATTGATCTCGGTCCTAGGAATTTAGAATTGGTCCAACATGGACCAACCCTATATAGAATATATATTGTATATAATATATATTATATATTATTTCTTTTGTCTACTCTAAATTTTAACACCCCCTCTTCTATTCTTTTCGAGTTTGTCATGTAAATTAGAAAATAGAAAGAAATTCAGCCATAATTTGACAAAAAAGCCCTCATCACCTGCCTCGGCCTCGCTTATCTTTCTTCACTTGCCTCACTTGCCTTAGCCTTGTTTATTCGCCTCACCACTCGCCTTTGTTCCCTCACCTTGCATGTTTGTAATTATGATTTGTTGCTTAAGTATAAATTTCTATTGTTACTTTATCTTGTATTTATGTTTGATATGTATTGTGTTCATAATTTGGTTTCCTCAAGTTGCATTGTTGATGGATATATAATTTGAAATAGCATGTTTATTCTTTTAAGGAATACAAAAAATCAAACAAAAAATAGTCGGTTGGTCCCAGATTGACCTAGAATTGGATTGGACCTATAAGGTCGATCCGATCCTTGATTCCAAGCTCATCAAGGTCGGCTCAATTCTTAGTCCCAAAAATTAAGGACTAACATTGTGTGGGTTGATCCTTGGTTTAGGTGTTAGATTGACCCAACTTGGACTATGCTCACCTCTAGCACAAACCAACACAAATAAGTGTTGGTGTAGCACACTAGGTTGTTGGTGCTTGGACCAATGGCACAACTGGTGTAGTCTTCTAACAACTAGTAACACCAACTAAAAGTAAGCATATGCAGCACAAGATCAAGCTTAAACTTTTCCGACATCAATCCCACAAAACAACATCAGCACCTCACTTCCAAAAACATCAACCCATAACAGGCTTGCACTAGAAACGCAAGACCAAGCAAGTAGCACAAGGTTAAGCAAAATTTACACGCAACATAATAATCATATGCATCGCTAGCCAAAAGCAAGACAAAAATGGGAACTAAGAAAAGCACAGAGATAAACACCATTACCTTGAGATTGAACTATTTGTTTACTTTGACAAAAAAATCATTGCCTTGACAAAAGTAATCGTATGCGGCACCAAGCCATTAGTGAAGCTCCCTCCTATTAAACATATCAAAACCAACCTAAACAAAACCGTGTGTAGCAACCCCAAATAGTCAACATCAACCCCCATCAATCAAGCTTCCCGTCACAAAAAAAAAAAAAAACCATATTCACAACCCCATCGATCAATAATCACAACCCCCAAGTTTCTTTTTCTTTTTTTAGACTTTTGATTTGATTCATAATTCTTGCACTTTTTCTAACTGGAAATGGACCTACATGTACTTCAACTAGCCTTCATATCTCACATATCTTCTTCTTAGCAACATATTTTAGTTGCAGTAGTATCCCCCATGCAACATTATACCCAAGATAAAAAAAAAAAAATAAAAAACCAATAGCTTTTGGTGACCATAATGCAGAAAGAACAACAACTACACATAAGGTCTCCAAAATTACATCTAATTGATTAAACAATGACTCAACATTTGTCATTTTGTGGACATAAAGCAATAAAACTAGCTTCAGATTGATTGTCCCCACAATCACAACTTCATAGTTGCATGATTCATCCTCTAGCAACGCCATCCCCATGGCTGCACCAAGAACCTTTGTTTTTCTCTCTAAGCTCTAATTTTTCCGACCAATTGAGCAAGTGAGAGAGGATGATGAACCTGATTGAGTGAAAGTGATGGAGATAGTGGGTGAGCGAGCAACAACAACAGCGAGCGAGTGATGGTGATAGGGAGTTATTTGGGAGTCAAGCAAGCGTTGAACCACAATGAACCTTTGAACCCTATTTTGACAACCCTATCATGATGTCTTTTATAGATTGGATGGGTAGATAGTCTTGAGCGATGTTGTTTTACACTACTTATGTGACATCCTGAATTTTGACCCATCTCGGGATATATGAAATGGTTATTTTATCAATGCACTATTAGTTACGTTTATTCTGAGCTGGCCCCTTATAAGTTAACTAACTAGTCGAAAAGGTAATTAAGATCGATACACGTACGACCAGTGAATTCAATCAAGGATAGGTCGCTCAACCATAAGGATCAAAGGGGACGATACCATACTGTTGCAAGCTAATTGGCGAACGGAAATAAAATAATTCGATAGAAGTACGAGGTCGCATTGCGGGTGATTCCACACGACTTCGATATTGACTGTGAACGATATTAAACTGATTTCCTTTTGACTTTGTACTTAGCATGAGAAATTAATCTCTTATAATTACATAACAATCGAGGATCATTGTGATTTGAATAGTCACAATCATGGATTGAAAAGCTATCAATCACGGGTCAAACGTGCGAGAACCCCTAAACGCCGTCCAATAATTAGGTTGTACTAAAATTGCGATTGATTGATTTTAACCATTAATTTCAATCCAGTTTCGGGTATTGAACTTTCAAGGATGTTGAGACTAAAATATTGGACGTTGCCTCATTGATTCTCGAATTTATCGATAAGTCCAGAAATTATCAGAAAATAATTCAACAGGCCGAAAAATTGGAACCAAGGGAGATGGGCCAACTGAAGGCCCAATGGGCCTTGCGTCCATTGAGGTTCAGCCAAGTGGGCTCTAACCCAAGCCCACCAAGCCCAAGTGGGCCCAAGCAAGCCCATTAGCCCAACTTCAAGCCTTTGAGCCCAATTGCATTTTCTAACCCATTTCTCCACAAATTGAGCCCAAACCAATTCTATTCAAGCCCGTATAAAATCTTGACCCGTATACATGTATAGTATGGTATACTATATTTGGGAAAGTTACAAAATTGCCCTTTCTAGAAGGTGCATTTAATTTTGGAGGACAAAAGGGAGGGAAAGTCAAGGAAATGATGGGAAATCTTTGGGAAATGGATGAAGCTTCTTGGAGAAGGCTTCATCTTCATCTTTCTCTCTCCCCCCTCACTCTTTTTCCCTCTTGGACGTGCAGCCCCTCACCCCTCCCTTTTTTCTCTCATTTTTCTCTCTTTTCCTCTTGTTTTCCTCTTGTTTCTTCCTCTTGGACACCCCCTTGACCAACCGGACCACCCTCACCTACCATCCTTGCCGCCTTACCGCTATTTTGGAGCCACCATGCCATTGTGGTGCCACCCGTTCGAGGCTGCCCAAGCTATGCCTCTCTCTCTCCCTCACAGTTCTCACCTCCGCCGGAAACCGCCTCCGCCGAGACCCATTTTTATGGAGTGCCTCCGTGATGTTTTGGACGTAGCCATGCGTAAGCCATTGCACTCGTGTCATCGGAATTGTCGCCAGGTGAGTTTACGTTCTAATCCCTTGATTAGTCTGTTAAACTTGCTTAAGGTAGATTAATTATGGTTAATCTTAGTTAGGGGTTTAATTATGGCTAACTAAGGTTAAGAGGGTTGGTTAGGGAGATAGGTTGGGTTAATTAATTAGAGTTGGATTATGGTTGGGTTAATTAACCATGGTTGAAGCATGGTTAGGTTAATTAATCATGGTTAGTTTGGATTAAATTAATAATCTTGTTTAGTACTTATTAATTATGATTAATTAGACTAATCAATGATTATGGGGTTAATCTTGATTAGCATTATTTATTAAAAAGAATTATTTTCTTTTAATAATTTATTGATTTATGAAATTCAGAATGTATATTATTATTTATTAAATTCGAAATTATTATTATTTAATTTAATAATAATTTATTTATGAATAATGCTATTCATGCGTTATTGTTCACAAGTTATTATTCACGCATTACTGTTCATGTAGTACTATTCATGCAAAATTGAATTATAGTCTTAATTTGATGCGTTCATGATTGTTAAGGCATGTTGAATTGTTGCTTGGTTCAATAGGGTATTAATCATATGATTGAAATTATCGAGTGTTTAATTGCTTTGATAATTATGCCTTGACGTTTGTGTACTTTTTGCCTGAATCTTATGATGTTTTTTTGCATGTGCCCTGCTATTTGATACTTGCATTGTCTTGAAAAATGTTTGCCTCATGCAAAACCCAAAGTAATGACCTTTACAAGGATTTTTATGGACATATAAAAGGAAAACCCTTAGGTGTCAGGTGTATATGTCAAGTTTTATATTTTGAATGAGGCCAGTTGTTTAAGAAGTAAGGCATGCAAAGTTTGACGGGTTTACAATAATTATGTGACAATGTGCGATTTTACATGAAAAATGTGCAATGATTTATTATGTTGAATATGTACCACGTTTGCATAGACTAATATGCAAGATTAAAATGGATCGTTGTGGTATGATTGTGTGGTCACATAAATGAACCCATCACCCTAGTGGGAGATCGGGGGATGAAGTAGGAAATCTCGGTGGGAGTCCAGATGCGGAGTGGCAGTAGAGGCTGAGCCCATGCTTCTTCGGGAATGCCGTCTTAGGAGAGAGCCCTTGACATAGCCGCATCTCATGGGGGAGGGTGATGCCTAGCTATGCCAATAAACACCAGCATGAGTTCGCTTGTGGCCCTGAGGAGCGTTAATAATCGGAGCACATGTGAATGCATGGGTGCATGTGAAATATATTGTGACGTGTTTTGATTATGCATGTGCCATTTGCACTGACCATGGCATGCGTGAGGTTATACCATGCAAGGTATGGCAATAGCGATGTAAGATTGCTTGCGAATCGACTCGCTTGTGATTGATCGCTATGGTGATTAAAATGTCAGTTGCATTGTTTATGGCATGCCTGAGAATTTATATTGTGCATGGTTTGGCATGACCGGGTAAAGATGCTTGCGAGTCGATTGATTGCTGATTGTTTCTTATGGGGTTTGCCAGGTAGATCACATTTATAGTTAAGTCAAAGTGTAGGTTGTTTTGCAATTGATCTACTATCGTTATGAGGATTTGCCTGTTAGGAACCTCAAGGCGAGTTGATGTCTTAATCGGGGCTTAGGGCGATAACTCACAGAGATTATATCTCACTCGTCATTGTTAAACATTTTTAGGTCCATAGTTATGACATATATATTGCCATGGATTGGACAGTGCTGGAGCACATCGTGAAGGGCAACAGGTTGGTGTGCCCGATGGTTGAAGGAAGTAGATTAACCATGTTTAGTATCTTTGGATGACTATAGAGGAAGTTGCCCCTCAATTTGTGTGTAAACTTCCTAGGCTTAATTAGCACAAGAATAAAAATGACGTTGTTGTTGTTGCTTGTGGTCTTTTTGCTATCCCTATTATTTATTGACTGAGTGTTATTGAATTGCTTCCGCATGCATTTAACCACAAGATAAAAAGAATAGTCGACGACGCGTCCTAGGACATCGTATTCATTTGACTAAGGTAAAGCGGTTGTTGCGTGCTCAGGATTCGAGGCGTGACAACTTAGCCACATTAGATTGAGCAACATCATTTTACGCATCCATGTGGACTAGATTTTTTTAAAAAAATATGCCAACTCATTTTAAAATTTTAATTATAATAGTCACATAATCATATTGGTTGGAATTACTCACCAGAGGCATTTGATTGGCCATTTTTCTCTAATTTGATAATTAAGTAAGTTAGGAAAAATTTTGGACACTAAAGTAAGTGCCATATGAAACTTTTCACATTTTTAATATCCTTATTGCTCGGCAAAAGATAGTCCACTCATTGTATGCCACGTGGCTAGATGGTCTTATTGTCAGAAATTTTGAAAGTCCCTCCCTCTTTTTGTTTCTTCCTAGTTTACCCACCATTTATTGAGAAAATCCATCCCACTCTCTCTCTCTCTCTCTCTCTCTCTCTGTGTTTTCATGACCAAAAGACGCCAAACT
The DNA here is from genome assembly GCA_014182735.1 of Corymbia maculata. Taxonomy (NCBI): domain Eukaryota; kingdom Viridiplantae; phylum Streptophyta; class Magnoliopsida; order Myrtales; family Myrtaceae; genus Corymbia; species Corymbia maculata. The sequence goes on from CM024689.1 coordinate 20,183,492, forward strand.
TTGTTCTACCCCTCCCTCCTTTGCTCTGCTCTGTCTCTATGTCCCTCTTCACGATCCTTTTGTGCCTTGAATCTTGAATCTTGACCACGCCACCGCCTTCACTGTCGCCTCCTAGAGCCCCATTGGCAACTTTGATTCGTTGTCTGCATCTGACCAACTTAGGTTAGGGTTTTTCCCATCTTTCGTGAAATTCTCCAATCCCCCCCCCCCTCTTTCTCTCGCCTTGTCCCTCTTCAGTACCCCTTTGTGCCTCTAATCCGAGGTTTGGGTTCGGTGAGCTCACCGATCCCTTTTCTCCCATTACTACTATATGTATTTCCCTTCATTGTTAGGATGCGGTTCATCTTCCCCATTGCCAAATGGCTTTTATAATTTGGCCCATATTTCATCGGTAGTTTGGGCCACCACTGAGTGGCCTAGGGCTTTCTTGATCCTTAGGGATTTCTTATGCTGCCTAATTAAAAATTCTTATTCTGGTAATTGAGAGTTGCATTAGAGAGGTGTGAGTGACAATTATAGTGAAATCCTCTATTGGATGTAACTCTAATTTAAAGGTGAACTAAGATAAACTTATGCCTCGATTTTTCTTTTTTGCCTTTACTCTCTATTTTATTATTTTTGTACGTCTATTCCTAACATTCACTCCCAACCATGCTGTTGCGTCCACCATTGCCTACCAAATCCCCATCAATGGCTCCGATTTGCTGTCTGCACACGTTGAGCCGATGTTAGTGTTTTACCCATATTTCACTATTATATTCCAATGAGCTTGAAAATTGACAGAGGAGGACATTGGCTTTAGTAATGTCAAATTTAGAGTCTATTGCACGTGCTGAGCAATGCCTTTATAGATTTTGTTTGGGTTTGCAGGAACCGACTTATATTTGTTGGATAATGTTCAACTTATGGATCTGTGTTTGTTTAATCGGCATCTAACAAGTTAATTTTATTGGATCGAGATTTCTGATTGCTAGTTGTGTATTCTCTTAGCTAATTAGTGTTGTGGTTTTAATTTGGCTTCGCTTAGAGATACTTGGTAATTTCACATTTTTTGACATTAAAACAACAGTGAACAATCGTTGAGAGGCATGGGCAGAGAGCAGAAATAGAGATAAGTAAAACATTGGATACATATAATGAGGAATGCTTTGCTATTTTGTGTTCTACCAGATGTGATCTTCAGCACGTTTGGAATGTTTTTCTATTTTTTTTCATTTGAATATGCTTTGTAATTGTTCATAAAGATGCGCATGTGCTGGAGGACATTTGAGTGAGATGTGCGGCCAGGAGCACTTCTGATGGTGTTCTTTGAGCGTGGTTAAACATCAAATCGTACTTGTTTTTTATTAATCTTTCCAAAGCCAATTCTGAACAACCAAAACGTATTACGGGAGATTAATCAATTTCGGTGCAAAGTTTCAATACCCAAATCTTATAAAGCAGAGGAACCCACTAAAGATCTATCCATTGTGATTTTAGCTCCATTGAACTTGGGTTTTGCCAAGATTAATGGTGTTTCCCTATTTAAAAGACATCTCATCATTTAATTCGCACATGTAAAGTTAGCGAATGGCTGTTTGCTAGTTGGGAGATTCTAGAACATTTGGTTGTCTCACCCTTCAAAATGAACTTTGAACAAAATAACTATTAGCCCAATTAGAGGGGCTAGTTCTCTCGAGATGCATCTTGACCTTTTGGGCCATTTCTCGGGCATCCTCAATAGAGAACAAACGGGGTAGTGAAACATGGTCTTGAATGTTGAGTCGCAAACCATTAATGCACCTAGTGGTCTATTGTTCCTCTAACTCAAGCAGGTTGTTATAGGCAAAGAGTTGGAGGAATTGCTTTGTGTAGGCTTAGACTGATTGGCTCAGTTGCTAATAATTTTGGAATTGTTGAAACAATAATTGTTCATAATCACTTGGGAGGAATCGAACCTTCAACAGTTGCTTCATTTGATTCCCCATTCGAATGGGAGCTTTTCTTTGTTGGTGTCCGGTCAGTTTTGTTTGTTCCCCCCAGTTGAGGCACTGCCCTTCAACTTCTGTGCTGGTAGTTTTACTTGGTGGTCCTCTTCATTCTTTGTGGCATCGAAGAATTTCTCAACTTCCAAGAGCTAGTCCAAAAAGTCTTCGATATTCAATTTGCCATTGAAGGTTGGGAGGTCAACCTTCAATTGATATTGCTCGAGGCCTCATCGGTATCCCCCATTCCGATGGCCTTCACAAATAGGCCTGTTTGGGAACTCCTCTTCTTCTTCTTCTTTGAAGTCCTCTATAGAGGCTTGCCATCTCTATTAGGGATTTGCCCCACGTTCCACAACTACTTCTGGGACTCGAGCAACCTGAGCACATTCGATCGGAAGAATACTAGGTAATGGGTTGGTGGAAAAATGTTAGATGGCAACAAGTAAGTCTTGAAACCTCCATTCAATTTGCTCCACAAAGTCATTGAACTCAGCTTGTGTAATAGGCTTGTTTTCATGGCTCTTAGCTACAAGGAGATTGTCAATGATGTTATTAGTCATTGTCATAAGAAAGACTTCTGATTCCAAATGACGCAGAGGAAGATAATCTTGGAAAAAGATTACAAATGATAATATTTATTCTGAATAATTAAGTACTAATTACATGATCTTAAGCAACTATTTATAAGGAGCTCTTCCTTTAGGAAATAATCAAATAATTAAAATAAAATAATAGAATTAAGGAAAAAATATTAATAAGGGGCAAAGTCTTCAAAACATGTCTCGAAATTTTGCAAAAAACATTTGATATCTTTGGCAGCTCAGAAATCATAGAAAATGTGTGGAATTTGGAGATCAAACATTGCCCCAATTGGCATAACTCATTTGTAGTTTCAAAGATCTTGCAATCCTCTTCGATTTAATGTGCACCATAATTCCTGCCAAATCAAAAAATTATGATCATTTGAAATTGACCCATCATTTATAGGTTAGGAGGGACCACCTGCTCTTATGACATCCAAAGATTTCAATTTGAGCATTTGTCAGCTATTCTACATCACGAGGGGGGGATCCTAACCTGAGCTTGTCGGATGCAGATGTCAAATCGAAGCTGCTAATGGGGCTGCAAGAGGCAACAAGGGGGGCGTAATCGGGAGTGAAGTGCGCGGAAGGCTGAAGTTGATCATGTTGGACGCACACAACGGATCGAAGGCACAAAGGGGTCGTGAAGAGGGACGGATGGAGGGAGATAGGGAGAGAGCAGAGAAGAGAGTTTTGGATGTGAAGAGGAAGAAAAAAATTAGGTGAAGAGGGAGGGAGAATGCAGAGGTCGTGAAGAGAGGGAGAGAGGGGGTTGGGGGGAGAACAGAAAGAGCCAAAGGACAAGTGATGAGATGTGTCATGCGCTGAGTAGCGCTGAGTAGTGTCTCATTGATGATGCCGAAAGACAGCCCCACCTAATATTGATCTGGATTAAATTTTTAATTAAGGTTGGCTTTCAAATAGCTATTGGGAAGGCGGTCGGTCCTACTCATTGTGAAATTCCGCCGAAAAATCTGACTTCCCGAGTTTCATGCCTCTTTTACTTTCCTTGAAAAAGGCCAATTCTCACTTTGCCGTCCTGTTTTCAATGATGGGTGTTCCATTAGTCCACATGCACTCATGCATGGTGCCGCTGCTTGTTCACATCACGGGAAGGCTCCAAGGCCCACGCATACTTATTCGTGCTGGTTCGCACTCTTTTTTTGGGACATCGAAGGTGAGAAGATCGAACAAAACTCTAGGGAGGCCTTCCGTAACATGACACCTGGCGCTGGTGAAACGAAAAAAATAAAATAAAAAAATCTGCAAGAGCACAATCTTTACATGGAGGAAAAGCAAACAGATTGACATTGCATGTATAAATTGAAATTCAAAATGGGACAATTTCAGTCTCGGTCCTTAGACGTTTAAAGAGGATCAAACTATGGTGCCTTGGGGAAACAGGCCCCTTGGGTCGTAGATCGTCATAATTTAATACGAAATAACATAAACTGCATACACTCTTGTTCATGTAGTCGTGATTAGCCAAAGTCGTGAAGCATGTATATGTCCATCATTTGCTTAACCAGTGAGTTCATGTGAGCATGTTAATCGCAACGTTTGTTTCGACATTTGGCGAATCTGAGAGCTGCTTTTGGATTTACGGTGTTTATGTTTGACTTTTGTGAGTAAGACGCAGATTTTAAGTCAATGCATTGTTCTCTTTTTCGATGAAGGAGTTGATTCCATCTGAAGGTGAGTATTTCACTTGCCCTAACATCTTATATTTTCTTGTGTTTGTATATACAAATCTTTTGCTTGACCGCTTCTCTCCAAGATTTCCGGAGGAAGATTGAGGTTTAAGTTTCAGATGAAGGACAAAAACAGAAACCGAAGCATTCAGGGTTGCCGCTCTAGCAGATGTACCATGTTTTGTGTATTGTGTTTTAACACTGCATCGTGGAACTAAAACAAGGACCCGATTGAATTTCCTAATTTAAGTCTAGGAACTGGATCGCCACTCAAGTCCTAGGACTCTAGTAGTTTACACTCTTCGCCGTAAAATTTATAAAAAAAATACTCAATCTTCTGGGCTTGCTTTACGAAAATATTTTAGCTGGGGATATGTCTCGAATACAAAAATATTAGAAGCATCATAAATGCCTTAACTTGTGTACGGCATTCACTTTGATGCCACAACTTTTTGTCAGCTCATTTAAGTGTTAAAATCAGAGAAACATGATCATTTAAGTGCCAACGGTGAGAAATTTTTGCCAAAATTACACGTGGCTATTTTAATGAAAAGACCGGTCCATATGGCATCACTTTTGCTTATTTATTTATTTATTTATTTATTTTCTTTCCTTTTCAATTAGTATTGAAAAAATCATTTTTCAAAAAATTTGGCACTGAAAAAAAAATCATTTCATTAAAAAAATTTTGCCATTGAAAAAGTTATTTTTCAAAAAATTTGACATTTAAGTGATCCAACAAAAAGTTGATTAAACAATGTCATTTAGCACTAAAATTTCCTGGCAAGCCATGGCGACTATAAATATTAATAAAAAGGGCCACATTAGATTTCCAATCAAACAGATCGAAGTTGGCAATGAATTGACCATTTTTTCAAAAAGTTTGACACTTAAGTTAGCCATCGAAATATTGTGATACTAAAGTGAATGTTGTACATAAGGTATGGCACTTCTAGTGTTCTCCTAAAAAATGCCAAACTGTTTGGTAGAAATTGGGGGGATTGCTCTTCTTGTGCATTTGGGATAGCATCTCTTGTCCCTCAAACGTAGAAGTTGTCCCTAAAAAGATTTGGATAAGTGTATTATAAAATTTATCAAGAAAGTGCAATTAAGTCCTAAAACTTTCAAAAAATGCAATCAAATCCTAAAACTTATTATGGAAGTGCATTTCAAAAAGTACAATTAAGTCTTAAAACTTATCATGCAATGGAGTCCTAAAATTATCAAAAAGTGCAATCAATGGAAGGATTTTATTGGACTAATTTGACAAGTTTTATGACTCGATTGCACTTTATAAAAGTTTTATGACTCAATTATACTTTCGTGACAAGTTTTGGGATTCTACTACACTTTTGAAAAATTTTAGAACTAAATTACACTTCCTTAATAAGTCATGGATTCTCATTGCATTTATCCAAAAGAAATTAGTAATGGGCTCTACAAAACCACCAACCTTTCTCTTTAATGGAAAGGGTATTAACGATGAAGGCGATGGCAAAAAGTAGGGACGGATTGTTTTGACTTTTACGGACAGTTTTGCTTGTCGCCTCTTCTCCAATTTTTAGTAGTGCTCAGCTATCCATCTATAGGCATACTGTTTATTCTTTCCTTTTTGGTGAGATAGACATGATGGTTAAATCGGTGGGACATCAAAAAAAGTTACTTGTTCACAACGGACGGTTCATGTCGGCCAAGTTCGGCCCTAAGTTTAGATGGATTGGGTTGAGCTTATAGCTGAATAGCCTTGTCCAAGCCCACCAAAAAGTGGTCTTTTGACCCATTTGGCTCGGGTAGATTTGTGAATCACCAAGCTTGTAATCATATTTATCTAGCTACATCACTTTGGTACTTGCTATAATTCCAGCTCGATCCCTTCAATATATATTATTCATGGAGGCCAATGTAAGAATGGTTTCCTAATTCAAGCATTTCATGCATTCACCAACTATAATTCCCCTCAATGCTGAATAATTTATGTAGGCAATAGTAATAGGCAATCATTTGATTTTTCTAGCAAGCAGTTGATTCAACAAAAAACAACGTATTAGAAATTTAGATTTTTGATTGGGCTAAGAATCCTAGGAGTGCTATAACTTTCAGATGGCACTCACTTGAGTGCTATAACCTTTCTTTTTTGTTCATTTGAGTGTTATAAATTTTATGAATTGATCACTGTGCTATTGGCGATTTGTTTCGCCAGAAAATCTAATGCGACATTGATTTATAATATCTAATGTGGCATGCTGGAAAGCTAAAGTCAACAATTGAGAAGGTAAATGACATTAGCCTCATCTAAAGAAATAGGACAAATTTCAAATTTCATCTTCAAGAACCCTAACCGAACTCAAACCTTAATTGTTCATATTGGGGCAAATCTTCTCATTAAATTTGCAATGAGTAGAATAGGAGAAGCAGCCGCAATTTATCAACAAAGCAAAGATGAAATTTAATAAATTTGCTATTGTGGGCTTCAAAGTCTAATAAGAACAGCTTGGACGAGAGATAATCCCAAGACTCGGGAGAAGGTTCCATAGATGCATCAGGTATAGACAAGACTCCAATTGTAGATATCTCATGTGGATTGATGCAAAATTTTCGAATCAAGCAATAGACATGATCTTGAAGCTACTTCAAGGATGACACGAACCTCCACCTATATTGACACATGAGTTGGACAATGCCGACTCAACACAAGCTAAAATCAAGGGTCTAGAATTTTTGGTCAACCATTTGAAGAGGTTTCAAGGATGAAAAGTCAAAGAGTTATCGTCAAGCATTGATTGTCTTGTTTTTGCTGGGAGTTGGTTGTGGTCATATGTAATTTGAGTAATGAGAAGAAACTACCGAGTCCATCATAATTGATGAACAAAGATATGTGTTATTGTGTATGGAGCAATGTGTATTAATTATTGGAATGTTTTTTATGCTGGAAATCTAGTTATATTTGGCAATTATGTGTACGTGGGTTGAATACCTAGCTTTGCGATTAGGTAAGTGAGTTGAATGGGTTGCAATTTGTGCATTATTGGTGGTTTATATTAAAAATTATAGATGGTTTACAATTTGTGCCATAGTTTTTGCGGTAACAACAAAAAGGATCATGTATGTTCTGGTTGGTTTTGGCTATTTAGCATATAATGTTAAAGGACAATGAACTTTCATTAAGTTCATGAATGATTATTTTAGTGCCAAGAAATTTTATAAATGAATGCTTGAGTTCATTGGCTTTTTAAAATTGACTATTTATGTTCCTTAACTTCTTAAAAAGTAAGCAGGTGGTTAATAGATTAAGCAAGATTCCACGGGTCACTCTTGTCATCCTATAATAGTTTATTAATAGCATTATTTAATAGATTTCATCAACCTTGGCTTTGGTTTAGACCAAATAGCATTACATTTAGACCAAACAACAAAGATAGTCCTTGCACTAGCAAAATGAGGTTATTACATTATTAGTAGAACAATGTTCTTACATTCAAAGCAAATAATATTGTTGCTAAACATATCATCGGCCAAAATGCAATAAATATATTAAACACCTAACGAGAAAAACCTAAATAGACATCGACATTTAACAATAGAAACATTAACAAACATATATCTTCCCATCACTAAGTTGAACAACCTCATCACTTCTTCTTCTTGTCTTTGTTTTTTTTTTTTTAATGAACTCTTGATATGATTCATGATCCTTGCATCCTTTGGAACTTGAACTATAAACACATCATTTACTTGTCTTCCTTTTCTAATTATCTTATCTTTTGGAGTTTTATGTTTTTTGGTGTTTAAGGCAGAGGCACTTCATGTGATTGAGTGCCTTGGATCATTGCTTTTTATGTTATTAGCACATGCCCTTACATGATCGGCATGTGTTGTTCTATGCTCTTGTTTTTGCTTCTTATTTTTGCCATTCCATATGGTAGTGTGTGCATTGAACTGTTCCATCAACCTTGCTCATTCTGTTGCCATTACTATCAATCTTCCACATTCTCCTTTTCTTTTTAAATTTGCTAACTTGCTTTTCAACGATAGAGGTTCCAAAGGTTGATACTTTTTTTGTCCCAAAGTTTGTTACTTCTATTGTAACAATTTTCTACATAACCTTTAGGATTGAGTTGCTTCAGTTGAATGGCATAAATGACACATGGATAGGGTATTCTAATTAATTGCCATACTCGACAACATCACATTTTCCTATTTAAGTGGACAACATACTTGTCGCCATTGTTCATGATCTCAAATCCATAATCCCCATATTAGATGACAAAACCTACTAGCGGATTTTATGTATGATTACATTGTCTTGTCTACTTTGAACATTCATCTTTGTCTTTCTAACCTAGTCATAACTCTAATGTCTTTAAACATACTAATTATTGATTTACACTCGGCTCCTAAAATTTTGCTATTAAATTTCTCATAAAAGTTGTTGTCAACGACATTGCATTTGAATTCTTCATTGAAGAAGGCTCAATACTAATGCTTTAGTTCAGTGTAAAACAATACTTCATAATTGTCTGCTGTGGTAACAAGTAGAGCTTCTTTATAAATTCTAAAATCTGTCATTTTTGTATTCTTTGCAATTAGCTAAAATTGCTTATGCAGTTGATCACATTTATACTTCTTTGCCCAAGTTGCATATATGTGCATCGCACACATTTTGTGCTTAGCATATTGTATCAACTTAGCTATTGCAGGATCAAACCCCTACAATAATTGAAACCAACAAACATTTGTAAGTTATTGTCACATCTGGAAGATTGCTACATTTATTAATATGTAAGAATTTGGTTAAGATTAACGACATGCGTGAGAAATTTTATGTGACTAATTATTATGAATGTTATGTTTGGGCGATGGGTTAGAAATTTACTAGGTTAATTATTTACTTATGTTCGGAAAGTTTTGCCAAATGTTTTGACGGGTTCAAAAGTTAATTATTTACTTATGGTTGGAAAGATTTGCTAAACATTTCGATGAGTTCAAAATATTGTTCGAATTTATCAAGGCAAAAGTACAGCGGGAGTGCCAAAAGTTGGCACAAAGGACACTTAAGTGCCAAAAGTTACAAAAGGTACACTTAAGTGCCACTTTTTAAAAAAAATGGATCACTTAAGTGCCAAGTCGCCGGAACCCGCCGGAAATCCTACGTGGCAATTTTTTATTAATTTTCTTGCCTACGTGGCTCGCCGGAAACCGAATCGGCAAAAATCAGCCAAAACGACGTCGTTTTGGCTGATGTGGATTTTAAAAATTATTAATTATAAAATATTAAATAATTATAAAATATATTTTATTATAAAATCGATTTTATTAAAAAAAAAAAAAAGGGGGAAGAGGGGATCGGCGAGGGCTGTGCAGCCCTCGCCACCGCCGCCGCCGCCGCCCCACCTCGCCGGAAGGGCCGGCGACGGTGGGCGAGGGTCGGCCGGGGTCGCCGGGCCCGCCGGGCCGGCGACCCCGACCAGCCTCGGCGAGGGCTCGCGCGCCTCGCCCAGATCCGGGGCGAGGGTCGCGACCCTCCCCAGATCCGGCGAGGGTCGCCCGCCTCGCCCGCCCGAGCCAAGGGCCGTTGGCCGCCCGCACCGGCGCGACCCTCCCCAGATCCGGCGAGGGTCGCCCGCCCTCGCCGGAGGCCGGCCGGGGGTCGCCGGCCACCGGCCGTGGCCCGGTGACCCCGGCCGACCCTCGCCCACCGTCGCCGGCCCTTCCCGGCGAGGTGGGGCGGCGACGGCGGCGGCGGCGAGGGCCGCACAGCCCCTCGCCGATCCCCCTCTTCCCCCTTTTTTTTTTTTTTTTTTTTTTAATAAAATCGATTTTAATTTTTAAAAATCTGATGTGGATATTTTTATAAAAAAAATTGCCACGTGGATTGTTTATTTTGAAAAAAATGCCATGTGGATTTTTTATTTAAAAAAAAAAATGCTCCGTCGCAAATTAAGTCGCCGGAAAATTGACACGTGGCAATTTGGCCGGAATTTTTCACCGTTGGCACTTAAGTGATCCCTTTTGCTCCGATTTTGGCACTTAAGTATACCTTTTGTAACTTTTGGCACTTAAGTGTCCCTTTGTGCCAACTTTTGGCACTCCAGAGGTCCGCACCTCAATTTATCAATATTTAGAATGAACACTAGTCTTCTTATTTACGTACTATCCTTGATTAATATTTCAAATAAAAAAAAACTATTTTGGAAAGTTTATTCTTTTGGCTCTCTTTTCCATCAACAAGTCTCACTTTGAACTTATATCTCTAGCTTTTTTTCCCTTGACAAGTGACATTTTGAATTTTATATTTTAACTTTCCTTCCATTGGCAAGTTGTGACATTGAATTTAACATTAAATTTAGCATTGTTGAGCAACTTCATCAATTACTCTCCACTTTTCTTTCAACTTTTACCTTCAATTCCAAGAGTAAAAGTAAAGGGTCTCATATTCATATTTCATTAAAGTCTTAAGTTCATTTTTACATTTGAACAATATAAACTCATTAAATTTTTTCTACTCTTCATAAATGGGTTTTTCGTTTTCAAAACAAAAATCATTGATTTCAATTTTATTTTTCTTTAAGGAAATTAAAAATTTGATTTTACGCAACTATTTTCAAGATAAGTAAAAACTCTAGGCACTAAGCTAGGTTGTTCTAATAAGTACTTGACTTGCCTGTTAGATGAATGTTTATTTTAAGTGAGTTTTATGAACATGTGTGAGTAAGTTTGATAATAGCATGTTGGGTTTTTCACTTCTATGAATTTTGATGATGGTATATTGAGTTGTGTATTGATGATTTTATAAGTTAATTCTTTGATGATGGATAGTATTTTGATGAAAAAAAGATTGTAAAGAGAGTAAAATTTTTTTTTATTGATTTCAACGGATTATCGAAAATGGTAATTATCGATTATCGATTATCAATCATGGCAGGTTACTGATTATCGATTATGACAAGTTATTGATTATGGTAGGTTATCAAGTATCAATTATGGCTAATTATTGAATATAACAGTTACTAATTATCAATTATGGCAGGTTATCGAATATAGCAATTATTGATAATAAAAAAATAGTAGTATATATATAAATTTTAAAAAATTCATTTTCTTTTTTTCATGCTTTCTATTCTATGGATATTGTAGTTCTTCAATTTTTTTACATCATTATATAATAAATACATATATGTTATATTTGGAAAGTATGCATAGAAGATTAATGTTGAATATGTTTATTCGGTAAGAATTATGTGAAATGATCAATGCATAAAATATTAATGTATAAAATGTTCAATTGGTGATGGTTAAGTTGAATGATGTGGTATATTAAATATTAATGTCGATCATCTTCATGTACATTAATGTTGCATGATAATATTAAAAATTAAAAACGGAAAAATATTGTCATCCATATGAAGGTGGTGACAATGCCTCATGTGTCCGGATGCCCTAGGAAGAATATCCCACATTTAAGATTATGTATAACAAAATATCTTGTGAATAAATATTGTGAGATGCCCCATACATCGGGATACCCCATGTGTCGAGATGCCTCAAGAGTATTCAAGAGGTGAAATATATAAGATGATGCGGGCTCATGAGCATACGTATATGCATGTTAATAAGTTACAACCGATACTGATGCACCAAGAAATTATATGCCATACATGTGCATAGAATAGATAATACCATGTATTTGTGTGAGGCTCTTGCAAAGAATGTGGTATAAGCTCAAGCATTAATTATGTTGTTCCGAATAATTGTGATTGATATGTCAAGACAAGTGTAAAGGTAACATCCTAGTTTGACTTAGATATTTCACTTGCTGGGCTTCGATTCATCCCTTTATTTTTCATAAATGTAAGATAAATGTAAGATGGCTCTTCTGCCATCACCACTTATTTTGTAAAATGGTTCATCCTTGACATATGTAGAGTATGATCACAAGGAGGTTGTGTTGCATAATTTGGTTTTTGTGTATATTTAGTATACTACCACAATTTGGGTTGACATAGGACTTGCTCAGTGAGTTCCCCATCAATTTGTAGCCTAATAGGCGATCTTCAATATTGATTGGATGAGATCGCTTATATGTTTAAATGGACCTCTTAGTTATGTTGCAGAGTAGCCAATGTTAGGGGAGGTTATTGATCCTTAGATGGTGGGTTGGTGTTGTACAGGTAGGCTTGTGAGAGTAGGAGAATGGTAGTGGAAATCGAAATTATCAAACCATCCTTGATATTTGTATGTTAATGTGGTATTATAAATGATGCATATGTTTATTATTAAATAAGTGAAATAATGATATGACATGTCTAATTACTTATTGTGCTTCCGCTTGTGAATAAATTAATAACAAAAATTATATATGACATGTGTGATGCCTGACGTACCTAAAGCACCACGGTTATAATATGTGAATGATATTATAATAACAATAATTCAATGACATTAAATTTTATTGGTCACTCATAATGCCCAATCTCTTCCATCAATTATGCTAAGGTCAACAATTAAATTTTTTTAAAAAATGAAGACCAAGTGTCTTTATTCTCTACCTTTACAATGGCCTAGGTTATTGGAAATATTTGATTATATTGATATCTCCCAATGATGGCCAATAACTTTCAATTGCATAACCCCTTCAAAAAACATCCATTTAATTCTATTGCTTTTCTACAACCAACTAAGAATCCGTTTCTACATGCATCAAAACAAGCATACATTCAACCAAACTATGTACCAAAATCAGGCATTAGCATGTGCATAACCTCTACTTGAATTCTACTAAGTGGATTCTCAAGCTTACATCATTTATCATAGTCCTAAATTTGTGCATATTTTTCATTATACGTACTTACCAATATACTCATCACCTTGTACTTATCCTTTTTACGTTGATTTCTAGACATATTAACATATACTTACTGTTTCACTAACTGTGTCAATTGAGGACTCTTGATTTCTAACATGACTTCAATGGTCTTGAAGAAGTACTTGGTCAATCACACACTAGTAGTTCTTTTATTGTCAAATACAATACTACAATTATGTTCCTCTTAGAGACCAATTATAGAATAAGTTAGTTTTCTCCTATGGGTAATTCTCTTGTGCACACTTTGCTCCAATATAATCATCGGTATCTCTAGTGACATGAATATTCTTGTAGTAAGGGATTAAATACTTCACAATCGTATGTCTAAATTATTTTGTATCATTAAATCTCATCAATATCTTGTACCATTGAATCATAAAAATGATACTTACTTTCCTTATATGCAAAACTATAACATCTTCATTATCGTCATCCTTTAAGCTACCAATGTCACCATCACTACTTTCATCATATTTTATATCATAACTATCAACCACAAGAGCTTACTCATCCCTATTTATAGATCCGTCCACTTCCCCCAAATGGTGCATTTATCTTTTACTGAAATGCCCTCACTTCTTACCTTACTTATGCAATTTCCTCATCATCAACATTACTTGGGCAAGTTGTATGAACTAAAGTTTTCTCATTTTCATCATTGGTTAGTGCAACTTTCCAAGAACCCTAGTTTACTCTAATCCCTCTTGAGGAAGTGTGTCTCCACCATTAGATATGCCAACACCTCTCAAATAGCTCACAAATATCTAAAACATTAATTGTATGCAAAGCTTTGGTCTCCTCTACTCTTAGATCTCCTTCTAAAACAGATCTATCACTACCTAGGTTTCAATACCAACTTCCAATATTGTTTCCTCATCATCACATCGTGCTATTCAACAAACACATAAATATCATTACCATTGAGATAATGGTAAACAAAATCCCTCACCCCATTATCAACAACACACACACCCACACGCACACCCACACGCACGCGCACACCCACGCGTATCACCACCCGCACACCCACACGCACACCCACACGCACACGCACACGCGCACCCGCACACGCACGCACGCCCGCCCATACCCCCGTCCGCACGCCCGCAGCACATGCACGCATGAACGCGTGCGCGCACACATCAAACCATTCTCAAGACTTTTACTATGCATAGCATCATACACATAATGCAATTTACTTATTTTGCATCACAATTGTTTTACCATATCCCACACAGAGTCTTTATATGACAGCCTACTCACATCGATAAGGATAACAATGACATTTCCACCAGCATATTTTCACTCATGGCCAATAACATACTCCCATCATAGATGGGTGCAGTGATATTACCCATGTTAGCATCTACCCATGACAAAAAGATATAACAATTCCGTAATAGATACCACAACACAGAGATGACAACTTGTACAATTGGTCCCCACAACCACATCACTTTTCAAATGGGCGTTGGTCAGTGAACACACCAGACAAAGTACCTCACCAAATACAAAATGACAAATCACTTACCCATACAATTGGTACCGAGCTCTAGCAATTGCCCTCCAAGCTATGGCCTTTTTATACACCTTTAGTCTCTGTCAACAACACGAAATTGAATAAGCTATCACTAATTTTGTCGGTCAATGGACATAAAAAAACAAATGTACCTCATGAAACACAACACATCACTTATCTGTAGTCTCTATCGAACAAGATTTGTCATGTGACAAGCCCTAAGTTTTCCCTCCACACTATTGTCTTTTTAAGTCTCTGTCCAATGAGAGAGAATGACACCAAGTGGGCAAGATCTCACTCAACAAACAGAGAGTGAGTGTGTGAGTAAAGTAGAAGAGGAAGCCCTATTTTTTTAGAGAGAGAGAAAGAGACGTTTATTTACAATCTTGTGATGTTAGACAAAAACTTCTATGTTGGACTTTAATTTGCTTTTCCGAATTCCACGTTGGAATGGAAAATTAAATATAAAAATTCAAGTAGGACGATTTGCCAGAAATGAAACTCGAAGGCTTTTATATCGATGTGGCATTTAATTGAGCGAAGAAAAAGTTATAGCATTTAAGTATACAATATACAAAAATTATGACACTCATAATATTCTTATCTCTTTTTGAGAAAAAAATTGATGGGACGGAAACCTAGAAAACCTTACACTACATTGCAAACAATCATGATAGCATAAAACACGAGAACTTTAAATATGATTTGAAATTATGAAAGCTGAGCCAATGTTGAAAATCAATACAGTGAATCACAAATAAAACAAATCCAAATGGGGCCTCATTTTAAGTAACTGATTTCGACAACAATTTGACTAGTGATGCCTTATTCGCTCCAAATTCAATTCATGTGATCCTTGGTGTAGTAGAAAATTATTCGTCAAAAAGACTTGTAAAGCATAGCCATGACTGTGGGGGACCCTCCCATGCATTCCATAAACGACCAACGCAAGATATATTATTGACTGAATTGCTCCGATCAGATCAAGGATTCGCATGTAATCCAAATGGGACTACAATTTATTTACAAATCTGCCACTGCGATTGGGTCCATATGTAATATCCTGCTTTAACGGGTTCACCTTCCATTCTACGTCAAGTTCTTAAAAAGAGAAAAGACAAAAGAAAAAGAAATGAAACCAAGCAAATAATTGAAGACGTAAGTTATGAATGGGCCGACAAACTTAGTGGCCATAATGATGATTATTTTAATTATGGATTTTAATATGCACGTCCCCTTTGATTCTATATCCGCAAGCATGCGATTATAATTAGACTTGTTAAAATGGATAAAACTCATGTCAGGCCTAATTATTATATGAGTTAGTTACATTCGGTAACATGATTTAGAATAATAAAATTTAAAATAATTTGAATGTTAAATAGGTTCATAATTTATTTATATTCAACCCATTTTTACCACTATTTCTTCACTCTCTATTGGCATCACTTTATATCATAATCGCTTCCTCCCCATTTTTATCTTAGCTTAGGTATGAATTTTCATAAATTTAACTAAATATGAAATTGTTTTAGAATATATGACTTAGTTCAGATATGAATTGGATGTAAATTAAATAGGATAATTAGATTTATATTTGTTATATACAGTTTAAAACGAGTCAAATCAATCGACATAGGTCGGAGCATCTTCGGCCGACCCATACTTGATGTAATCTATTCCTTTGTTAGGCCTAATCACAGGACGGCGCGAACCTGTACGATTGAGATGACCTGGAGAAGAAGCTAGCCAAGAACTCACCACCACGAAAGAACGATTAAAAGTATTCGGTCGTAGTCGCTCCTCTGCACTTTCTCGGTATCGATCGACTAAAGGTAGAAACAGGAGAATCAGATGGCTCCTTCGGACGACGGTGGTCACGTTGTGATGCTACCTTTCATGGCTCACGGCCACCTCGTCCCGTTCCTCGCCCTCGCCAGGCGAATCCGGTGGCAAAGCCGCTTTGCCGTCACCATCGCCAGCACTCCTGTCAACATTCGCCGCCTCCATTCTGCTGCCGTGGCAGACCCCACGCTCACGGCCATCAATTTCGCGGAGCTCGCCTTCCACGCCTCTGACCACAGCTTGTCGTCC
Organism: Corymbia maculata; assembly: GCA_014182735.1. Taxonomy (NCBI): domain Eukaryota; kingdom Viridiplantae; phylum Streptophyta; class Magnoliopsida; order Myrtales; family Myrtaceae; genus Corymbia; species Corymbia maculata. The sequence continues at coordinate 20,200,207 of CM024689.1, forward strand.
GGTGAGGAGAGCACCGAGAACATGCCGCTGACCCAGATGGCAGCCCTCTGCCATGCGTCGCTGAGCTTGAGAGTTCCCCTGGAAAGCCTGGTCGCCGACATCACCGGCCGGGAGGGTGGGCGGCCACCCGTCTGCATAATCTCCGACATCTTCTTCGGCTGGGCGGTGGATGTGGCCAAGGCCTTCGGGACAAAGAACTACACCTTCACCACTTGCGGGGCCTATGGGACCTCGGCGTACATGTCCATGTGGCTTCACCTCCCCCACCGCGCGACGACGGAGTCCGGCAGGTTCAGAGTCCCAGGGTTCCCAGAGCGATGCCTCTTCGACAAGTCGCACCTTGTGGCGATGATCAGGGAGGCGGATGGGGACGATACATGGTCCAGATTCCTCCGGCCTCAGTTCGAGCTTGCTCTCAATTCGAGCGGGTGGCTGTGCAACACGTCCGAGGAATTCGAGCCGCTTGGAGTGGCGGCCCTGAGAAACCTGGTGAAGCTTCCGGTCTGGACCATCGGTCCCCTTCTTCCTGATGCGATCGTCAGGAACGACGACTCTTCAGGTTCCTCGAGTTCCATCCCCGAACACAGCCCTGGAAAGCGGCTTGGGATCACCCCGGAGAGATGCGTCGAGTTTCTCGACGCACACCCTCAGGGCTCTGTCGTGTACGTCTGCTTCGGTTCCCAAAACACCATAACCGAGTCCAACATGAAGGAGCTCGCGGCTGGGCTCGAAGCGAGCGAAAGGCCGTTCATATGGGTCATGAGGCCGCCCCTCGGGTTCGACATGGAGGGCGAGATGAGGGACGAGTGGCTGCCACCAGGGTTCGAGGAGCGAGTCGCAAGGGTAGAGAAGAAGAGGGGGCTGCTGGTGCGGGACTGGGCACCACAGCTGGAGATCCTGCAGCACGGGTCGACCGGGGCGTTCCTCAGCCACTGCGGCTGGAACTCGACGATGGAGAGCCTTAGCCAAGGAGTGCCGATCATCGGGTGGCCGATATCAGGGGAGCAGGCGTACAATGCGAAGATGATGGCGGAGGAGATGGGGGTCTGCATCGAGCTGGCGAGGGGCGAGGCGGGCGAGGTGAGCCAGGAGGAGGTGAGGAGGGCGATTGAGGCGGTGGTGGGCGGGAAAGGGAAGGAGCTGAGGGAGAGAGCCATGGAGGTGAGGGAGAAGATCAGGAGGGCGGTGAGAGAGGGAGAGGGGTCTTCAGTGAAAGCCATGGATGAGTTTTTGAGGAATCTTGTGATGTCTTCATCGATGCAGAGCAGAGGTTTGTTTTGAGTGGTCGTCATCGTCGTTCAGTGCGTGGAGTGAGCAGAAGGAATAATTAGTCGACGATGCAACGATCTCTTCCGGTTGGCCGTTGCTTTCTTTCCCAATAAATTCATTCGACGTGTTGTACTCTTTGATCCATCTTATATATGGCTGTATTGTTTATTTTGACCTGTCCTAAATTGAGACTTGCAACTTTCTACATTTTCATAAGATTACGCAATCCAATAGTTCTTTCGTCTGAGCACGTTAAATTGAAGTTTCAACGCTAAACAACATCGTTATTTCAAAAAGCGTTTTTTGCAAGTTAATTTCAGCCTAACATATATATTTTAAAAATATTTGTCTCTAGTTCTAATGTAATTCAGTTTCTTGATACCCTTTTGTCATTATTTAAGCCTGCAGGAGCTGCTCGTTGAGATCACTCCCTACCATTGTTGGATGTGTCATTGCAGTTTTGGTGGAATGTTTCTTTTGGTCAAGCCATGAGATTTACACAAAAGGTGGGTGCGGAAAATCTTGAAAAAATTAGTCTTTTTGCTAGAGTGAATTTGTGGGTAAACATAAAAATTTCTTCACCTTAAACCGGGCTTTCTTTTCTCACTTCCAAACAAAATCTTGTCGACGATAACGCTTTCAGATTGAACATCCTTTTCAGCTCCTTCTTTCTTGTTCATTTAGAGGAGAGAAATCGGTGAGAGAAGATCCAAGGTTTGTGAGTAGCAAGTTTAGAATAAGCACATTTCCAATATGGAAAATAACACAAATGATTCATGAATTTTGGCCAAATGTACAAAGTGTCGTCCATAAACTCTTAAATTGTTCAATGTAATTTCTAAACTTTGACTCAATATGTAATGTAATCTATTCAATGTGATCCTTAAACTTTTGATATATGTTCAATTTAATCCCTAGACTATGTAAAAATGCTCAATATCATCCCTAGACTTGAGTTGATGAAAAGATAAGATTGAATGTTTTCATATAGCCTAGAGATTAGATTTTACATTTATAAAAAGTTCAAGGATCATATTAAATAAATCAATAATTTGGGAATTACATTGTATATTGGAATAAAGTTTAGAGACAACATTGAACAATTTAAAAATTCAAAATCAATATTGCAAATTAGGTCAAAGTTGAAAGATTATTTTTGTAATTATCCCATTTTTTATCACATTAGAAGAGAGAAATGACAAATGCTCTGAATTGGCTCTTAAATCCATGCCAGTAGCCACATGAACAAGATGGTGGCTGCTTCCGCCCATTTCTCGCCTCCCCCTCCTCCTGTAAACAGTAAGCCGAAGTTTGAACTTAGGGATAATGACAAACAATCGATAAAGTTTGGCTCAATATGCAATTTGATCCCTGAAATTTTAATTTATTGAATGTGATTTCTAGAATTTTAATTTGTTTAATATAGTCATTGAAATGTATGAAAATATTTAGTATAGTCCTTGGTCTTGAATTAATGAAAGGACTATATTAAAAAAATTTCATACAGTTCATGGACTGTATTGAATATATATTAAAAGTTCAGGGATTACATTAAACAAATTAAAAGTTTAGGAATTATAGTGCAAATTAGGTTAAAATTCAGCAACTACATTAAACAAATTAAGAATTTAGAACCAAATTATACATTGGGCTAAAGTTTAAGAATTGTATGTATCATTTTCCCTGTAACTTATAAATCGTTGCAAAGGAGATCGGTGCTGGCCACCAACTAGCGGTGGACCATCAACAGCGGAATTGGCGGCTGAAAGAGAACGGTGGCTAATGTCCTCTAGATTTTTCTTTCCTCTCTTCTTATTCTAGATGTTATTGGGTCGAAAAAACCAACCCGAACCCACCTGACACAACAAATGGGTCGAGTTTTTGAGGTACGAGTTTTTTCTTCACGCCATATTGGTAGCACTAGCAATTTGTGTTTTCGTGTAGAGATCATGATTTTGATTGGCGTCTACTTGCTTTGACATAGAACTTCATAACTTCAATTTTATAAGCTAATTAAGACCTACTACGCTAGAATTTTTTTCTCTGTAATTCATAAGTTCGATCAATCTTTGATTATTTCATATTTCATTCATCTAACTTCCATCTATTCCGATTCCTGAAGCACAATTATGATCCCTACTTCGACAAAATTCACTCCAATCGAGGAAATCGTGTGCTTTTTCGTAAGAATGAGATCGGAGAACAATGGTTGAGCGTTGTATCTTAAAATTGGACCATCGGATATTAGGGAATTGGGTATAATTTGAAAGATCATGAAGAACATTACTCTAGTATGCCATTCTGAAGATTTTATGTGTGCTTTCGTTAATTAAAACCCCGGTCCAAGCATCAACATAATCCTATTATGAACAGAACATCATATTCTCATTTGTGTTACTCAATACCGAATTTGCGATACCCGTGTTCTTAATGTGGTAAAGGGTACCGCAAATCAGGTTCCAGAGCACCACAAAAGCTCAAGTAAATTGCTTCAAACAAAAGATGGGCAGATCAGAACTAGAAGCTTTCCTCTACAGAGCCACTGGCCACTACCACAATCCAGTCAATGATAATGCCCGTCATGGGACGCGCTCTAAAACTCGCTGTAGTGCTTTTCTAATTCCGTCCTGATCAAGCAGCGTTGTCAATTGTATTTCTTGCACCTAGTATAAAGCAGGATCGGTTATTTCACAGAGAGAGAGAGAGAGAGAGAGAGAGAGAGCAATATGAGAAACTTACCTGCCTCCCAGCACGAGCAAGAAGGATAAATTTCTTGTCTGTTGGTGGTGCCTACAATGAAGAAAAAGGATACAAGGTCGATCAAAGCCTATAGTCTCGGGATGAACGCAACAATATCACTTAAGACGAAGAACTCACGTTGGAGAGCCAGAGCTGGAGGTCTTGCGAAACCACCCGTTTTTCAAAACCTTGTCGATTTATTCTCACATCTTCTATGCTGAAAAGAAGGGAAAATATGAGATAGGAACCTGAGAAAAAATAAGTGATGCAACTATGTGCACGTGCCCATCACAATTCTGCTAATCATATAAGGATTATGGATGCGTGGGGACACCTGGAATATCAAAACTTGGTACCGAAGGATACTAAAATGGAAAAAATTCGGAAAAATACACTTACATGCCAAAATTAGAGCAAAAATGATTAGTTAGGTATCAATGGCGAGAAAATCTGACCAAAATGCATACATCTGGCGACATAAGCTCAAAATAATGTCGTTTTGGGCAATGACGTGACTATATTTAGCCAAAATGACGTTTTGCCCAATTCAATTTTTAATATGAAATTTCAAAAAAAGAAAGCAAGAGCACGAGTAGGAGGGGGCTCCCCCGCCTGTGGCCACCGCCCCATTGCAACTGCCCATGCTTTGCTTCTTCTTTTTTAATTTAAGTTTTTAATTATATAAAAAATTGAACTTGGGCCAAAACGACAACATTTTGGGTGACGGTAATCTAACGTGCATCTCTAGCGAGTCACGTAAGCAAGTAAAATTATTATAAAAAATGACACATAGGATTTCTTGCGGATTTCACCGGAGTCAGCACTGAAATTATCTAATTTTCTAAAATAAGAGCACTTAAGTATACATTTTATAACTTTTGACATTTGAGTATTCTCTTAGTTTTGGCACTTGGACTGTTCTTTTGCCAAGGATTATGTGGTGTAAATTGTTTTCAAATATCAGTGCATCTTATTGAAATCTTAACTGATTCCAGAGCCTTGATGTAAAGGACCTAGGAGACTACAATATAACCAAGTATGTTTGCCACAAAGTACTTTGGGTTTTCATTTATTGACAAATTTAACTCAATTTTCGCCATTTTATACTCTACTGAAAGTTTAAGGGATATTAGATCATACCCTTCCTCCTGTAGTAGTTCTTGAATAATTGTTTCAAGCCCAGGAAGAGGATCAATCTTGCTGCTGCCGTTAGTGCCTGAAGCATCAGAATTAACTGAGCCATCCTGCACAAGAATGGGACTTAGCAGAGGTCAATTACAAAAACAAGAAGAGTATCAAGAACCTAATGAAAAAAAAGCAGAAATTCATGAACATAAAACCTGAGGAATCACTTTGTCCAAAGTTTCAAGAAGTGGATCCTCCTCTAACTGCTTCATTGACAGAGTAATCCTTGACTTTTCTCTGCACCAACTCAATCCAAACCACATAGCTGAAGCTCAGGGTCAGCCAATATTTTAGAGAGAGAGCATACTGATATGAAATTTAATTATTACAGTTGATATGAAAAGTACATCACAATTTTTCAGGAGACGATAAACATGATAAATCTAATTTGAAGACTCTGAATATCCAAATTTGCAATCATGTCGCAAATATGGCTCTGCGTATAGTATCAACCGTCACTAAACTTCATTTTGGCATTGAATGACTCTTCAATCGATGCTTAATGAAATTGAGAATTGAATGACTCTTCAATCTGGACATTTATCTTTTTCTACTTGACCTTGACTTGGCATATGAAAGAAACCCCAATATGCAATGGCTGTAAACCATTTGTCGGATTAGAAAGAGAACTTATGAAAAAAGTTGTTGGAATTGTAAGTCAAGAAGTCTTAAGGGGTCATCAAAGCCAAAAGCGGGAATCAATGCCCAATTTAGGTGCTTTGAAAGGATTCGTCATGCACAAACCTTGTCACAGTTGTCTAGTGTATCCCCAGGATACGGCGACATATGCAGGTCTTGCACAAGACAACTCAGCACCAGAGGACAAGACCAGAAGATTTGGAGGTTGTTCGATGATCAAAAGAACCCAAAGGAAGATCAGAAAGAAAAAGAAAGGGGGGGGGGTGTTTTCTCGTCTCCAAAAATAAAAAACAAGAAATCTAGAATTATCAAAGATCCTTGACACTAAAGAAATCAAGGGATCTTAATATACCAAAGAATAATACTTAGCCACTATCATTTTGGGATCTTGAAGCCTGTCTTTAAGCCAAATCAGATCCGCAATAACAAGTTTCAATTGTATCTCAGTATATAAGTTTACCATCAGAGCAGAATGTACAATGACAGAGAATTTTCTTTTTCACATGATGTTATTCTTTGATTGCTAGTCCAGGAATTCACTTTTTCATCAACTGGACCTATTCACCATCAAAGCAGAATGGACAATGACAGAATTTTCTTTTTCACGTGACGTTATTCTTTGATTGCTACTCCAAGAATCCATCTTTTCATCAACTGGACCTATTCCATCAAAATAACAACCACTTCTAGCGTTTCTTTAAATGTTCCATCTGTCCAAAATATTGCAAGTCCTACCCATTTTGATCTGTTGAGAATTATGCGCAAGTCATGGTAGTAAGAGTCCCCAGATCCAAGAGTGCAGTAGTTAATATGTCCTAGCTGAAACATTGAGTGAAGGCGAGTCCAACTGTGTATTTTGGGAGGCTTGGATTTGGGATCTCTCTCAGTAATTACCTTAAATGAAGGTATTGGAGTTCTACTGTGTGCTCCCAACAAATGGTATTTAGAGCCAATGACTGATTGTGGTGGCCCAAGTCCAATGTGTACCGGTGTTCAGTGAATATCTCAAGAAAAGAATCTTATGACCAATGTGGTTTCTGTGCAGCCAACATGGTTCGGTCTGGCAAAAGAGACCTAGGATACATGTGGGTGTTGATGTGGATGTTGTGGTGTAGCAACACAGTTCTACATGGTTCATTTTGGAGAAAGAGACCAGGATTGAACCAGCCTTGACAAAGTATAGACTTAGATTAGCGCCCATTTGAGGCAGTGCTTGACAAGCTCTCTGCCTCCAAAATAAGGTCTCATCCAACACCTATCACTCAAGTACAGAAAAAGGAAAGGGGAATAAAAATCTTGCCATTATAGGATCACACAGCTTTTTAGATTGTACCTGGAGGCAAGGATTACTCTGACCAGCCACATACCAAATACACTAATGTGACATTAGCATTATGTCTCACATTTTGAAGTCTACCAATCCTTTTGTTGTATTGAACTATAATATAAAGCCCAATCACTTGGATGTATGGGGAATGAAAAGTCTTATCCAGGCCCCATAATTTTTTTGATTTTCAAGAAACAGAAGAAAAAACTTGTGAGCTTTAGTATGAGTAATGATATTAGGTCAATGGGAATTTCTTGCTGAAACTAAAGGATATTCCTTTGTACATGTATCCTATAGAACAACAGACCTGTGCTAATAGAAAATAAATATCTGCTTGTATACCTCTGTGAAAGAACAGAATGAATAAGAAACATAATGACCACTTACAAATGAAAATAAAAAGAATAGTGGATACATCTCTGAAAGAACAGAATTAATAAGAAACATAATGACCACTTATAAATAAAAATAAAAAGAATAGGATGAATTGTTAAGTTAGGAATCAAATGGTCCTTTTTGTATATTTATGTCGGCTTTCTAAAATAAACCTACACAGTTAGAGAGTGGAATTTCGAAAACCAACTAGATTGGAAGAACTTGGTCCAAGAAATGGGTCCAGTGAACCCTAAAATATTCCCAGAGAGGCGACTACTGGCAAACCCTAACTGAAAATTCTAACAACTTAGACTTTACTATTGCTATATGCAAAGGTGAATACAAATGTAAACAAACACTCGCTTTCCACTTTTGTTCACTGTAGTGGTCTATCCTCATTCCTCTAATGTTGTACATCCTTGCTTGATCGTCATGCTATTCCTAAGACCATTACTGAGGCAGTGGGTCACCCTGGCTGGAGGCAAGCAACGGAAGAAGAAATTATGCTTTGCACACAATCAGACATGGGACCTCGTGTCTTTACATCCGGGGTAAGAGCCATTGGGCGCAAGTGGATGGTTTTTATTAAGCTTAATTGGAATGGCTATTCTAGTAGGAAGCTCAACTAGAAGGTATAATCAAGTTTATGATATTGATTATTATATAGTTTTTCACCTGTTGCTAAATTTGCATCTATCAAATTACTCATTTCCCTTGCAGCCACTCATCAATGGGCCACTGCATCAGCTGGACGTGAGAATTGGTTTTGCTCATGGTGCTCTAAAAGAGGTCTATATAGAGCAACCTCTTGGGTTTATTGCTCAGGCAAAGTCTAGCCTAGTATGAGAAAAAGTCATGTTAACTGAAACAGTCTTGAAGTGCATGGAGGCAAGTTCAGTATAGTAGTTACAAACATTTGGTCTTTCTTGTAACGAACTTTGGCCTTTTTCTCAGATTTGCTAACTCTCCTGAAAGACCACGACTTATAAATGAAATCACCTCATAGTCTGTCTTTGACAGATAAAAATGGATAGCGGAAGCAATCTTATACAGTTTCTTGCAGCAAACAGAACATTACAAAATGTTTGGCCCCAAACAAACACCAGATATGCAATAAGATGCACCAGGCAAAGCCTGAACTTTTATGGAAGCTCAAGTTCATCAGCTAGCAGTTCACAATTCAAGATTAAATATGAGTAACATGGCAGAAACAATCTAGTCTGGAATAGTAAAGGAAAGAAATCTGGTACATATAAAAAAGGCAGCAAACTCACCTATCAATATTGATGACTTTGATTCTCACTTCATCACCTTCACTTAGAATGTCTCTCACATCTTGAACTAAATCCCATGAAACCTCAGATACATGTACTAGTCCAGTAAGATGATACAATCCTGAACCACATAATAATGAGTCAGCATTGAGCATCTGTATGTAAATGCCAGGAAAACAAAAGAAGACAAAAGCACCTACCATCAGGAAATCGTAAGTGAACAAATGCACCATAATCCTCAACAGAACCCACCCTGGCTTGAAAAATATCTCCTACATTAATCTGTCCAGAGAACTTAGACCAGACCGCTTCTTTTTCAGAAAATATTAATTTTCGGCCGTCTTCATCTGCTTGGATTACCTGAAACAAAGTAAACATAACCTCTTTCTGTTGAGAAGATCGTAAAAGGATATACGGGCACTGCTGAAAGAGCTCGCTGGACTATCAAACAGTGTTGCAGCAAGAACGGGAAAGGGAGAAGGTTGCAAAGGTTAAAAAGGGAATAAACTGACCATTCTGACAAATTGACATACATCACAAAGTTGATAAAACACAAATCTATGACACTAAATGCGGCAATCTACACAAGCCTTGACTTCACAACAAATCCAGATTTACAAACTTCGAAGCAGTCTAGAGTTTCTCCTTGACCCGAAAAAGTTACCAAAGGAAGTCCTTTTTTCTTCCGGTTTGTGCAATCTTTAAGGGAAGAAAAGGGAGAGAATTGGAAGAACATGACAGCAAGTTGATGTATTGAAGTAATAGGACCTTCTTTGTGGTTTATATTAAGAATATGCTAGTGCCTCCTTTTCTGGATGCTTAAGGCAGTCGGAATTATGGAGTTTCAATAGGCTTTATAAGTACTCCCTCCATTTAATAACTTAAGCTTTTGGATTGGCTTTTTTAATATAGTATCAGAGATAGGTGCTGCCCAGAGTTTGTTCTGTGTGTGCAGCTCCCCATTCGTCAAATTAACGTGCAGCTTAGCCTGGTTTTCAAGTGAGAGGGGGCGTTAAGTCCCGCATTGCTTGCCTAATGGAATTTCAATAAGCTTTTATACATGTAGTTTTCCTCCAACTAATAACCTAAGTTTTTTTGTTGGACTTTCTGACAATACTAACACATTTGTGAGATAACTGATTATGGAACAAATATTCTCTACATTTTAGATCATAGTCTGACCACAAAAACTTGAATCCTTTTAGGACCTCATCTCTAGAGCAATTTCATTTACATGACAAATGCATCAGTTTTTTGTGACCATCACCTATGCAGCACAATTTACTAGCCAAACCTAATGGGGCCATATTTGGATTAACATCAATGAATTGTTTCAGAGACTATTTCAGGTCTACAAGCTTTCCCAAATCAACGTACCCAACAAGTGGACCACCCCAAAATTTTGAATAATGTGGCTACAAATGATTGCCCTCCTGCAAAAGACAGATGAACCTTGCTAACCTGACAAGTGATAGTGATTGTAAATCTTCCATACATGTTTTTAAGGCTTCAAATCATTTAATCTTTTCAGTGTCAATCTCTGTTCATAGAACATTTTCCTCAAAAATTTTCCTTGGGGAAAGAAAAGGATCAAGTGCTTTTCTTGTTTTGACAATCTATTTAGAGTCAGGATATACATGGCCTCGACTTTATATTTATTCCACCATCTACAATACTATGCTTCTTCAAAATTATGCCCCATACCGTCACTTAGCAGATAGATCATCTCACAAGGACTAATTTGCTGCCTATAGCAACAGACGAATGTTTATTGGATTTATAGTATCTTTCTCAAGTACAAAGCGTTCATATTGTGATGAAGCATTCTTAGTCCATCCATGACACGTAAATCTCATTGATACAAAAAGTTCAAAGGGCATTACTCTTGGTGACTATGCTATGTCCATGCTTAATCAATGTGAAAAAGAAGTGTACCGTGCTTGCTATATTCTGCTTCAATGATCTTAATATGCAGTGCACCTTATCAAGATTAGATCAAATGAAGTTCATTTGCCTTTCTGTCGAGTTTCACACAGTAGAAGTTTCCCTAAGATGACATAAATGTGGTCGACCATGGTATCTTGAACTGATTCAAGGTGGGGGAATTAACTGGACAAAGTTAATCACTCATCTAACTTGGTTGAAAGTATTGTAATGTGGTTATCTCAGATGTCGTATCTAGGAGCTACTTCCCACTTTTAGAGGCAAAATTTTAGCAAATGCTATAATGGATTCCCAAGGCAGTATCAACGTAGACATGCCTGCTGCTCTCAACAATCCCAGACTAAAGAAGCTGTTGCTGATTTAGTATGCGAAGAAGTATCTAGTTAGGTGGTCCTCATGAATCATGATTTAACTTCAGTGCCTATAGACTGGTGCCAACATCAAAGCCTAGATAGGTGAACTTCATTTATAAACCACAATTGTAACAATGAAAATAGCTCCTTTCGGAGGATGGCGCAAAATATTGAAACAAAAAAAGTAATTTATTCCCTGGGGGACAAGTGCAACTGCAATGCTGATGCTAGTACTCTTCAGAGAGTTGCTCCGCTTATTCACGTATGTTTCTATTTGCTAGATAACAATAATCAATCTGGGACAAGCTTAGGAAGCCAATCTCAAGGACAAGGCCACATGGGATAAGAAATTATCCTGTATGGCTTTGAAACAAACTATAGAAAGTGAAGATTTCCAGAAGCAGAGGCTCTATATTCTGAGAGAAGGAAAACTCAGAGTTTTGTTGAGGATGGTACTAGACTGTCCATATGGTATAACATAGGTTTCTCTCACTTGCTAAATACTTCCTATGGTCACCGATGAAAACTAGTTTCAAGTCAAGAGAAACATGAAATATAATATTTTGGTTGACCCACTTAAGTCTAGAGAATTGTACTCTTTCCAAAAATTGCATTTGGCTTAATATCCATCATGTTTCTTTTGACTGATAGTTTACTAGCACAAAATTATAAAATGAAAAGTAAGGCTAAGAGCCACGAGACAAGATTTATGTTAGATCTGTTTTTGTCATCCTGGAGTTAGACTTCATTGCCCGGTGCTTGAGAAAACTCTTTTCAATGATGACTCTTCATATGATTGTTGTAACAATGTAACATCCAACACAAGCAAGTACAAGCAGGTTGCGACTGATCAGATCCAGCAATCAGCACAAAAATCATCATTTCCAGAATTGATCAGGAATGTACTCTATCTTGAAACTATTCTAACCTATTCTAGAGGAAGTGCAGTGCGCCACGAAAAATAAAGAAATTGATCCATCAGAAATATGGTTGAGAGTCTAAAAGCAAATCATTATGATCAGGAATCCTACCTTCACAGGAACAACTGAGCCAATCAGACCTTTCGCGACCTCTTGGATGTTCTTGTCTGATTCTACAATGAATATAAATATTGACAAAGTGCCATCATGATAGCAAGCATATAATTGGGTGGAAATGGAATAAAATTCATTAAAAAAAAAAAAAAGCAAGATAATAGAAGAGTGGAATTAGTCGAAAATATTAATCTCAGGGGGTTGCTGGTTTATTAGTCCCCAGATTTATTGATAACAGAACTCCATTAATTTTCTTTGAAAAATTATCTTCTCACAAACCAGGGTTCAAAGTGAAGATATGCTTATATGGCATACAACAATACTCCGCTCATATATAAGAAAAGAGGGATAATCATGCAAAATTATTTTAATGGGCCCTTCCAGAAATCAGGTTCTAAGCTTCCCTCTCCCAATTTTCCAATGAATTGATGGAACTTTTTAATCACTTATTTTTCAATTTCTTAGAACTACATTGGTAGATTGGCATCCTAAATCCAGAAAAGCTAGTTTGATTGATAATATCTTGTAAGGAGGACATAACTAAAATTCTTTAGACTTCTTGTCATTCATATCATGCATTTGTGATAATTTCTTAGCTGCTAGATTTTCTGTACCTGCAACTAAATTATCAAATGCCTGAGAGAATTTCATTTCATTAATCACAATGATCTTGGAACTGCAAAGATACAGAAGCTTAAAAAAGTATCTTCGTCTTACATACTTGATGGAACAAGATAAGGTTTTGCTCGTGACAAATGCACTTTTTTCTTTTTCTAGATTCTGCTGCTAGATTAAAATAGGTATCTTCCACTTTCTCTCCCATATTCTCTTCATTATTCATGAATAGAAAAATGAATAGAAGCAAGTCCACATAAAATTTAGTATTAAGCATGTGAAAAACAAATAGAACGGCTGACATTGGGAGGAAAAAAAGAAACAAAAATCATTAGATAAAAAATGCACAAAGCTTAAGTAAACAGAGTACCTTTGCAAGAATGCGATGGGCTCAACTGTGGGAAGGGTAGAAAGCCAACAAGAGAATAAAACCGGACCAACAATCCCCCTCCATTGAATCCTTCAACTCTTCCCTTATAAATCAGTCCACTCTCGTTATATGCCCTTGCTGCCTTCCAATCAGCAGACCACTACCTCTTTGCAGAAGCTAGGTATTAGATGATAATGATTAAGAGGAAATCAAAACAGTAATATATTCTAAAACTTCAACATCTCATGGAGTTACTATAAAGTAGCTTTTTAATATCAACAAGGCATATAATAAGTTGACCTAGTAGGTTAAATTCATTCAGAGCTATACGACAAATTCCCATGCAGCATGTAAACAACCAGTCACTAAACTACCAGCTAGGCATATTATGAAAGCTTCTGCAGCAAGTCAAATATTGTAGAAAAGGTTTAGTAGTCAATGAACTGCTTCTTTAAATTACATTAGACCTCTCAGAAGCCATGGTTTATCAATAATGTGTAAAAGGTCAATGTTAGAAATGTGCAGTACTTTTATCATTATATGCAACAACCAACACTTTATAATCTCTGGTGGCTTTGACCTAAACCAAAGATCTAATTAATTGGATACACTTGATCTAATAATTCTTTTGTGCAGAATTAATTTACTAAATATTTAACTAATGGATAATGTACTACATTTGATTTAAATAAATTACTAGCAAAAGCATGTTATCGTTATCACTAAATAGGATCATTATATGGTTGGTATACAGACAAAACAGTGGAGAGTTATGATCTTCCAGTTACACTTCTACAACCTACACTTTCTATGCTGGTATCAGAAAGAATAGTGAGAGCATCATCATGGTGGAGATCTTATGCAAACATGTGGACATAACATGACAAATACTTGTGCTAGAGAAGATTTGGCTGAACAACACTCCATGGAGTGATTACAGCAATTTAAATGGATGTTTTATTAAAATTCACCATGCTCCTATGATTTGATACATTAGCCTTTACCTTTCTCTTTTTGTGTGAACTTTGGTGTTATCAATGGTAATGTTGGTTGTTTAGGGCTATGTCCAAACACATTCAATTACACTTTTATTGGATGAGGTATATCAACGCTCCATACAAAATTCATCTTTTCTTTTTCAAAGAGATGAAATTCGAGCAATTTAACATTCAATTGCATTCAAGAAAACCTGCACAATTAAACTATACAAATATAGTTGACAAAAGGGACAATTAGCACATAAGGCAATATCTCGTTTTTCACACAGATCAATAGCAAGGCGGTTCATGGACACTACTGCAAGTAGCAAGAGTTCGTTACTCAACATCTGTAAGTCTTTCAAGAAAATTATGGAAATAAGATTCTTAAAAAACTTGGAGATCATCTAACTGGTGAATTACGTTTTGAACCCAAACTAATGGACATAAAATAAGAATACAGCATTATTCATCCAAACAAGACAACAGACGAAAGAGGAGAATCATCAAACGGCTAACACGCACCCGAGCTTGCTTAGCGACGTCCGGATAAGGAACCCCATTAGCGGCAATAGCACTGGCGACGGCGGCTTCCTCCTCGCCGCCCTTCGTCAGAGCATCGCCGGAGACGGACACGGAGGCCCTGACGACGCTGCGAAAAGAAAAGGGTCTCTTGGAAACCGCACACTTGAGGCAAATCTTGGGGAAACCGCCGTTGTGGTGGGCCGCGGGAGCAGGGGTAGCGTTGCCGGTGAAGAGCTGCGAAAGCGCGAAAAGGGTAATCGAAGATGATCCTGCCAGTCCAAGATTCGCAGTCAGGATCGGCATTTTAGTCGGTTCAGGAGGAGAGGAGGAGAGGACAGAGTCTCGAAGTTCTTGACGCTGCTTCGCTTTTTGTTCGGAAAAATTCAGGTGGAGCTTCGGATATTCATCGAAATTCCAAGTGTCGCATCTGCGCCCACAAAAACTGGTTCCGCCCCGTTCGCATGGCTGCCACCATCAGATATTCAGTGACAGTGTCGTTTCATCCGATGGATTTTGGATGTGCGTACGTTCCTCCCTTCGCGTCCGTTCCTTTCTCTTCTTTCCGAGGGAAGAGCGTGTGGAGTGGATAAAGCAAGCGCCTCTCTCTCTCTCTCTCTCTCTCTCTCTCTCTCTCTCTCGGCGAAATCGTAAATAATGCGAATGGCGATGGCAAGAATTGAGCGCAAGGAAAAAGAAAGAGAAAAAGTCCAAATTTTTATGTACAAAATTTATTACAAAATATAATCGAGTTTCAAATCTTTCAATTTATTCAATTAAATAGTCGAGCTTAGTTATAAACTCATATGGAAAAACATAATTTGTAGATGCGACCTGAGCATCTTTTAAGTGATACGTCAGTAATTATAGGTGTTGTTTGTAGAAGGATTCAATTGCAACCTTTAATGAAAAGGTCAAGGACTTTATTACATTTCATATGCTAAAATGATGACTTTTGGTGCCATTTCTCTTAACTCTTATCCTTCCCTACCTTGGAGAGATAAAAGAAAGCTGCAATAAAAACTCTTTTAACATCTTTTAAAGGAGGCCAACTTAAACTCTTAGTCGAAGGAAATAAAATAAACATAGCCATACAAGTGTCCACAGTGTCAACCACAATGCCATGATGTCCACAGGCGAGGGTCGGCCTTGTTAGAACAAAGGAGAGTGCCTAGGAGGCCAGGCATTGCCTAGGGGAGGGTGGCGTTGCCGGGTGTCGCTTGGGTGAGGATTGGCCTCGTCCTAGCCAAGCAATGCTTGGGTGAGGCCAGCCTCATCGATGCTGACCACCAAAGGAAAGAGGAGGAAAAAAAGAAGATATGGAAAAAAATCAGAAATAATTAAAATATTACTAAAAAATGTCAACATCAGTGCTAATCGTGTCACGAAGGCCAATTAGCATCCAAGTTAGCAATATCTATCCAAATTTAATCAACCGGACTATATTGACTATAGGTCAAAAGGTTCATAACTAAATTGACACAATTAAAATATATATGATTAAATTTGTATAAATACAATAATTTTAGGACTTTTTTTTTACACTTTTCCCTGCACAAATACCAAATTGGGTGCTAATGTTACTACAATCTGCTCACCTTCAACCGCAGCGTCACCGTGGTTCCTTGCAAAAATATCGACAGCTTCACATGTAACTAATCTGAGGAGAATCCATGTGATGCAAGCCCAGGTTGGGCCTTCTCATACAATAGGATCGGGAGAGTGACTCGCACACAGGAAAACAAGACGAACAGAAAACAAGCCCAGGTTGGGCCTTCTCATACAAGTTCTCTGTTTTGGGTTTTCTGAAATAAGCACTGTAGGATGGTCGAATTTGGATTGGAAATAAAGACAGAACATTGAAACTAGGTGAAATAGTAAAGAGCATAGAAACTATAAACTAGTAAAAGCGTCATGCAGAAGATGTCTTTCAAGCTTCCGGGATGGACTCAAGATATCGATATGGCTCCTCAGTTTTGTCGAGCTTGAATGTGGGCCGATCTTTTTGGTTGAGAGAGCTGGTCTTCAATGCGGGCTGCATCATCCTCCCCTTCTTTAAAAGAATTCGTCCTCGAATTCTTGCCATTATCATCAGAAGAATCTCCTACATAAGGTGTTAAATGTCGAACGTTGAAGACATCATGAATCTTCAAATGAGAAGGAAGATTTAATCGATACACATTAGGATTGATGCGCTCAAGAACTTCAAGAGGTCCAAGCTTTCAATCACTAAGCTTATTATAAGTTCCGACGGGATGCCATTCCGGTGGCAAATAAGCCCAAACAAAATCTTCAGGTTCAAAGATAACTTCACGTCGCCGCTTGTCAATGTCCATTTTATAGGATTCAATTTTGCTCTCTAGTCTTTGGCGCACATCTTCATGAGTTGTCCTCATTTGAGAAACAATATCGTCGACTTTGTTGCTCGACTTCTCAGCAAAAGGAATTGGTGCAAGATCAAGAGCAGTGTTCGATTGTCGACCATATACAATTATAAATGGACTATATCCAGTGCTACGATTCTCAGCACAATTATATGCAAATTCTCCAAGTGACAATCGCATCTCCCAAGAACGGGGTTATTATCGATTAAAGTCCTTAATAGATTTCCCAATGTTCGGTTGATGACCTCAGTTTGTCCATCCATTTGGGGATGAAACACAGTACTACATTGCAGTTTAGTACCGACATTCTTCCACATTTGTTGCCAAAAATGACTAAGAAATTTTGTATTTCGATCCGAAGCAATGGTCTTCAGAATGCCATGCAACTTATAGACTTCCATGAAAAATAAGTCGGCAATACGCGAAGCATCCATAGTTTTTCGACATGGAATAAAATGTGCCATTTTTGAAAGACAACAACAAAAATCGAATCCATACCTCTGTTTGTGTGCGGTAGTCCAAGGACAAAGTCCATAGAGATATCCTCCCATGGGGCATGTGGAATTGGTAAAGGAAAATAAAGGCCAGCATTAGTAGCTTGTCCCTTTCCAATTTGGCAATGTCAACACCTCATCACATGTCGATGTACATCACGTTTCAAATGAGGCCAAAAGTATTTGATTGAAACAAGTTGTACAGTTTTGTCACGCACAAAATGTCCTTCACGGTGAACTTCATTGATCACCCTTTGTCGAAGAGAACAATCCGGCACATATAAATGATTTCCTTTGAACAAAAACCATCACATACAGTAAAATCAGCAAGCTTCTTTTCATGTGCATCGGGAATGATCTAGGAAAAGTAGGGGTCTTATAAGGCGTAGGGTGCGTTTTTAGTTCCAACTTCAGCTTGGTTGCTGCTACTTTAGAAATTATATTCTCACAACAACCATAGTCAATAATTAATTGACACACATTTCCCATGATTGTGCAAGCAGAATGGAAAATATTGGCACACAGCCACCTATCTTCAGTGTCATCTCAAGGAGTAAGAAAAATTTTCCTTACCATAAGAAGTTCGCTAGTGTCAGCATGCATTATTTGTTCATCATCCGTAACTTCTTCATCATTGTTCAACTCCTCTTCAAGTGGGTCCTTAGCATTCTCATCAGAATCATTATCCACCAAGAAGGCTTTACTGGCTGAGCAATTCTTATTGATTCGACAATTGCTAGCACGATGACCCAACTCCCCACAAGAATAGCAACTATTTCAGATATAGTAGGTTGCTTCGAAACATGGGGCTGAGTAGAAGGCTTACTAGCAGATTGCGTTGTAGCCTCAGCAACTTTAGCAATGCTAGTGGTACTCTTAGTAGCCCGACTTGTCATGGTAGTTGATTGTTGTCTCCGAGAACGAGAGCGCTCCATTTTGAGTGCCCATTGGTGTGCATCTCCTAAGTCCCAAATGTCGAGGACTTTCAAGGCGTCTTGAATGTAAAATTGAAGACTGTTCAAGTATTTGTTCACAAGCACCTCCTCTGAGTCCTGGATATTGTTACGAATCACCAACTCATTGAATTCATTGGTGTATTGGTCCACCGTTCGCGTACCTTGTTTTAGATTTTGGTACCATTGGTAGAGCTCTCTCTTATATCCTTTAGGAAGAAAATATTTTTGAATCTTGCCCTCCATCTTTCTCCACAAAGTGATTGGTGCTTTGCCAACAGCTTGGCGAGTTTGTTTTTCACGTCTCCACCAAGCAATCGCCTTGCCTCGGAATCGCATAGCAATGATCCCAACTCGATGATTCTCTAGAACATTTCGATGCTCAAACATCTCATTCACAAGTGTTAGCCAATTAACAATTTCATAAGGTGGCTCAGTACCTGTAAATTCTGGAACATCTTTCTTGACGTCCTTTTCCCAATCTGGCTCACAAATATATTGTAAATGATGTCGAACATGCCTCCGACTGTGATTAGATTGAACACTCTCCGAAGAGGAAGAGTCACCATGGGAATCTTCAGTCCTACCATGGGGTGGAGAATTATTTGCTTCAGCCCTCAAATGCTGAACTTCTCACATCAATTCGTCAATTTGTTGTTGCAAATTCTCAGCGAGCGTATGCACTTCATCGAGGGGAATGGTTATGCTATCACGACGTCTAGCTTGTCTTGGAGGCATTGTCCTCTCCTCCAAAGCTCTGATACCAAATGATGCAAGCCCAGGTTAGGCTTTCTCACATAATAGGATCGGGAGAGTGACTCGCACACGGGAAAACAAGACGAACAGAAATTTCAGCACTGCGCAAGCTCAGGAGAACAGTTGTATCTTTGTTGATACAAATAGGATCAACCTGATTTCAAAGCCAAATGAACAAAGACTTCTGGATCTACAATTTATCTGTTTTGGGTTTTCTGAAATAAGCACTGTAGGATGGTCGAATTTGGGTTGGAAATAACAAACAGAACAGGAAAAGATAGAGACTTCATTGGTTGCTCTTCTAGGCCTCCAAGGAAGTTGAGGGGGCACCGATTCTTCTAGATCGATGACTGCAACTCTTCAAGGATGCCGATTTCGAAAGCTCCGACTCTTCAAGGATAGAGTGACAACTCTTCTAGGTTTTCAAGGGTATGAACTCTACAAGCTTCACAATACTTGCTTCAAAGCAAAGTGTTTTTTCTTTTTTTTCATTCATCAAAAGTCGTTTGTCTTCTACAAGAAATTGGATGGCTTATATCGTCAAAGAAATAAAGATAGAGCATTGAAACTAGGAGAAATAAAGACAGAACATTGAAACTAGGCGAAATAGTAAAGAGCATAGAAACTATAAACTAGTAAAAGCGTCATGCGGGCTCCCAAGGTGTCTTTCAAGCTTCCGGGATGGACTCAAGATATCGATATGGCTCCTCAGTTTCGTCGAGCTTGAATGCGGGCCAATCCTTTTGGTCGAGAGAGCTGGTCTTCAATGCGGGCTTCATCACCATGGGTATCCGAACTTCATGGTGGTTATATCTACCGCCTATTGCCTTCTGATATAATAAGAGGGTGATTTCCTTTTGTGTTCCAAGTTGTAACAGTGTCGTTTTTCATGTGAGTCGATGGAAGAGTGTAGATTATCTCAGGGACCGCACGAACATGTTGGCAACTGCATGGTAAGAAAAGCAATCCCATGAGTATACTAGCAATTTGATGGATGAACATAGATATCCTAGCGTTGAAAACTAAATATATAATATAGATGCAAGCTAAAGCTTTTAAGAACAAGCAAATGGAGGGAGGGAGCAGATAGGAGATTCTGAGGAAGATCAGAAGAGAGGAAGTTCGAGAATAAGTTGCAGTTGCTGTTTCTTTTGGTTTGCTCATTTTTGAGGGAGGGTGAACTCGTTAGGTGACATGAATATGGCGATCGGTAGGTTCCTGGATATAGTGGCGATGTGAATGTGAATGTGGATGGTGAATATGAATACGGAGATGGGCAGTTGATGCAAATTGGGTTTTGGTGTCTTTTTTGATGTACTGAAATGTATCCCCATGTTCTGCAATAGCAATGACAATGTACTGCAACTGTTCTTGCATTAAGATGCATAATATCATTGAGTTCGATTCAAGATATGCAGAAAATGCAACATTTGATACAGATTTATTGAGTATAGGACATCCGTTTTGTCCAAGGTCAGATGCTCCTCGGTGA
Source organism: Corymbia maculata (assembly GCA_014182735.1). Lineage (NCBI taxonomy): Eukaryota > Viridiplantae > Streptophyta > Magnoliopsida > Myrtales > Myrtaceae > Corymbia > Corymbia maculata. Next base: position 20,220,909 of record CM024689.1, read on the forward strand.
ACGATTGACTAATATAAAAGAAAGGGCACTAATACGAACAAGAAGCACTATGCATGCAGGAAATGTCGGAAAAAATCAACGAATTGTGTTACTCTTCATGTACATGAAAACAGGCATGCTGCCACTTAAAAAGATTGTACATATGTACATTCATTCTCCTATATGATCCAAGAAAAGGATTTCATTACTATACATAAGAGTAGGCCATCGACTGCAAAACAAGCCTAGCAGCAACTAAAGGAAGGCATAAACAGTCCATCTCAGTACATGTCTTAGACTGCAGATTCATACTGGCCAAGAAGCCCTGGAAAAAATCTGATGACAACAAATCATTAAACATCTGTCTTCCCAGTGCAATGTTTAAGTCAACAACGGAGACAGCATTGAGCTTTAACATGAATGTGTGTTCTTTATGTTCTTTCCTTTTCAAGTGCGCCCACAATTCAGAGATGATCTTGTCACTGCACCACATCAATCACAGGGTATCAATAGCCTCATGAATATTGTTGGGGTAAATACTCTTATGAGAAGTTTTGCTTATCCCATTCCTTTTTTTAACTTAAGTAACCTGTCAGCTTTTAGCTTTCCCAATGCTGACATTTGGCTAATGCGGCCCCAAAAAACTTGCCATATACCTTTTATATTTTCCGTAAAGGACTTTGGGGGCTCAAAGCTCATTGGGAAAACTAAACCAAATTGGACTGAAGTTCAAAACAGACTTAGGGACTAAAATCTGGACAGCAGTGTTTTTGGGCGACAGATGAGAGTAGACAATCAAGACTGCTTTCTCATTCCTATTATAGTGACAACCTTAGAGAGGATGGTACTATGAATACCGGAGAGGGAAGGAGACACTTGGGTTGTTTTGGGCTTTTTCTTTTGTTAAAGTTTCGACGGGAACCACAGCGAATACTCGCGCATGATCATGAACACGATCACGAGCCTACCGACTCATGGGACTATCCAGGCTTTGCAGGTTAATGAGTCCCAAGAACACAAAAATAAGGCTATTTAACCGTAAAACCCAGTCTAGCTCGAAAATTTTATGCATGAAATTATTGTAATGGGCAGGCCTAGGCGACGTATATCACCGAGTCCCAATTTAAGGCCCCGAGCTCGCCCATTGATCAATTCTAAATTGTAATGGTTACTAAGGAAGAGTTTATTATAATTTAAACTTAGTCATCACCATGTGATTTTGATTTGATCTAATAATCATCACCATCGTTTCAGTTATTAGCAAATGCCAACAATGATTAAGGAATTCCATGGGATGGCAGTATCAGAGCCACCTATAATTTCATCGAAACCTTATTTCATTTGACTAAATGGACAATAGCAACTCGATTCTTCCGTGTTTTATGTCTACTGGGTATATACGATGATTGTTGCACACGGGATTTATTTATCAATCAATTAGTATGCTCTCACTTCACGGCAAATGGCAAATGGATAATATATTTCCAAGAATAATTCGTCTTTGTTTTCTCCATAGATTCACTAAACTCGTCTCTCTCTCAATTCTCAGACCGAGCTACGATGCATTTTCCTTTATAGTCTGTTGTTCTCTCCATAAGGTAAGAACACTTCATACTCATCCATCAGCGTTCCTGTTTAACAGGGACATTGCCCGGGTCCCTATGTTGTAATTAGGGGTGTGCAATCAGACCGGGTTTACCTGGAACCTGGACCGGACCACCCGAAAAACAAGGTCAGGAACCGGTTTCTAGTTAAACCGGTCCGAGTACAAGTCCTAGTTTTTGAGAACCGGTTGAAACCGGTCCGGGTACAGGTTCTAGTTTTTGAGAACCGGTTGAAACCGGTCCAGGAACAGGGTCCAAGCAAAGACCCACCCAGAACTGGACCGGTTTCGGAACCGGTTTTTACCCTGTAAAAAAAAAAATCATCTCTTTGTATAATACTTTTGAGTCTCTTTGTCTTCGAAGAAATGTTAAAAAAGGAAAGATTCTATTTGAATCAAGTTAAGAGAGAATTATTTTGAAAGAATTGTTAAAAAGAACTGTTCTCATAAATTATTTTTCTTTTTTAATGGTCCCACTTTCAACTATTACTATAATCGCATGATAAATGCTACTAACTATTGTAGCATTAATTCTTAGTCCAACTCAAGAAATATGTCATCTTAATAAGAGTTCCGTCGTATACACATAAGTAAGCACATTAGGTCAAAGTATTTATGGGAATGAGACTAATATTAGATCCATATTTGTTGCTAATGCTTATGCATTCTTAAGATTTTTGCTTTGTCTTATAATGTTAGGAGAATTACATTGTTGTTTTTTGGCTAATTAATATAAAATTTGAAGCTATATAGAATATTGAACGGTTGCAAAACAGGTTCCAATGAAAACAGGGTTGACCCTGTTCCCAGACTAGAAAAATAGGGTTGGGTCCAAAACAGGGTCCAATAAAAATCGGGTAGGGTACAGGATCCAGAAAAGAGGAATCGGTTATAACAGGATTGGGTACAGGGTCCAGGTCTGGACCCTACCCACCCTGGACCCGATCACCCCTAGTTGTAATGCTTGCTTTTATGCTTGTATAGCCATTATAACGTACATTTACATCAGAAGCTAAAGAATGATAATGAACACATGCTCAAGCACATATCCATTTAACCGAGAAGTTCGATAATCCGAGTCAGGGGTACCGTGCCCTAAACACTGTACCTTTGATGATATCTTTGGATGATCTTCAGTATTACTTCCCACAAAAATGCTAGAGCAAAGAGATTTTTGACTATGAAATGCTTGCTTCAGCATATTGTTTCGGTATCCGAGCAAGAAGCGATTCATAATCCTGCAGAAAAATGAAGACAACTTTCAACTTCACATTGGCATAAATAGAGACAAATATAATGTCCATGTGTACTTCCCATATTGACCAGAAGAATCCTTCCGAGTAAATGACTCGTCAGCGTCATGGACAAGTACCTAGAAATTTTGACTAAATACCGGATGGAACTTTGACTATGCTAACAAAAATAGTAATAGGCACTTTCTCTAGCAAGTCCAAGCTAATGCATAGAGGAACAGTGTCCTATACACAGGGGAGGCGGTCAAATTGGTTCACTTATCCTCGGATGAATTTGCAACCCAAAAAAAAAAAAAAAAATTCATGAGCTAGATGCTTTCAGTCTCGTATAATCATTTGATGCCATGCACACTAATTATATGAGAATGTTTTTTTGTTGTCCAGTACGACATTTTTAGTACTGATAAAGTTCTATTATGCTAAGACATGTGGAAAAAAATTTTGGCTGAGTGAGCACCTCATACCAGATGATATGTTTTACCTTTACAATGGCCTGGGCACAAAGCTTTCCAGAAAGGACAGCTCCTTCCATTGAAGCCAGATATTTTTGCTTTGTGTAGTCACCAGCTAAATAGAACCCCTCAATGGGGGACTTTTGCAAGGGACGACATGGCTCACAATCTGGAACCGTTTTGTAAACAGACCTGAGAAAGGAAGCAGTTATCTACAAGACATTGATGATGTTACTATCAATATAAAGATGCAAAGGATGCATTAATGAACACCCATAGGTGAAAGTATAACTAGGGAAATTAATCGAAATCCTCAAGAATTCATCTCAATACCTTGGTGTTTTAACAACATGGTACTTCAAAATCTTCGCTTTGCTTTGATCTGCAGCTATTTCGTCTGGGAAAAGTTTAGACAGCTCCTTCATTGTGGCATCTATAATTTCTTCATCACTGCATGAAATCCATTCCTCTGCCGGTGCGAAAACTAACTCAAGCATGGATTGATTTGGGCTATAGTATTCCTGCAGATGAATGAACCGCAAATCAACAAGATACATTTTTCAGCATGTGATGCTACAAAGAAAGCTAATGCAGTCATTGACTGCTTATAAACCTAGGAATGCATGCCATGCTCTTGATCATTTTTAGATACAGAGTACATAACCTAACTGGTGTAACAACAATGGTTAACCTAAACAAGTACAATCACAATTCACATGAGGAGAATTAGTAATCTTGCCAGATAATTCAACTTTACAAATAAAAATTGTCAATTTGCATTCATCAGCTGGGGGTGGGGGAGTTGATCTATCAAACTTTGAAAGCTTGGTAATATGGTATATACATCAAACTGCAAAACTTAAAGTGGCAATATAGTTCAAGCCAGGTGTTAACCATCACTATTAAACATACAAAGATGGCTAAAGAATTGGAATGCTGAGATGTGGACAAAACACTCCATTTGCACTAATCAGTCAATGCTGACAAAAGAAACTTCAAACATCATCTTCAAAAACGTCAACAGCACTTACCTTGCATGTGACGGACATGTCAGCATACACACTGAGAAGGGGACTTCTGCATCACAAGAAGAAACTAAGTAAAAAGGGTGGAACAAAGAAGTGAGAACAACATAGCATATCATAAAGAATTGAGACTCCAAGACAACATTAGCATGTGCTCATCCACTAAAGGTGAGATGTCATTGAGCTAGAGAGGCAGGACCTGCTAAAGAGTAGATGATCATATGCATTCTTCAGCTTCCTGTCAAACCTGCAGTAGAAACAACCCCATAATCAGACCAGCAGCAACAAACTTGTTAGTGGATTTGCATGATTAATTAAAGCAAGAAATGTCCAAGTGTAGCACATTATAAGCAGCAAGAAACCAAATAACCAACCAATTCATCTATTGTCATTCTTGAACAGAGTTAAGACAGAAAAAGCTGGCACACAAAGTTCGACATAAAAAATGCTCGAGAGCTGCACAAACCACAACTCTATATCTTAAAAGAAACAGTCCACAGCATCCATAGGCAGACATTCAGACCTGCCATAATGCTGGTGCAAGGACAACCATAAAAACAATAACTCCAGAGTGTGATAGTAATGTCAGCACACATGAATGGCACAAATATCTAGGTCTATGGTATGAGACAGAGAATGAGGAGAGGGTTTTCCTGATATGTTCCAACAAAAGGTTCACAAAGTCTAGCACTAACCATATATGAACATTGATGACTGGAACACCAACCAACTTCTCCAATCTTTTGAAGTACGGAATTTCCTTCCAGCCCTCAGGCAGTAGAAGTTTTAATATATCAACTGTCAAGAGAAAAAGTTGTTCTATCTTCATAGAGAATAGAAGGATGATGAACTTATAAGGAAAAAAGCATTAACTCACAAGTATACCTGGAGTAGCAAAAACAAAGGCATCCCCTTCAATGACATCACCATCATTCAGTATAAAGCTCTTTACTGTGCCATCAGCATTTAATTCAATTCTTCTTATTCGTGAATTGAGCCTCACCTCACCCCCCAAAGACCGAATATGATCAACGATTGGCATGCAAAGTCTTTCTGGAGGATTACCATCTAAAAAGGCCATCTTTGAACCATGCTTCTCCTGTTAACATACAATTCCATGAGTTCCTGATATATGGTGACATACTATATTTTTATTTCTTTCCCATGTGCATTGTGCTTAAAATTGATGAATACTGAACTAGTTGACTAATTCAACCCTTATGAGTTTGGATTAGAAGTCAATTTCTAAAGAGAAGATCAGAGTTGACAAGAAAGGACAAATGGGAAAGCTGGTTTAGGAGGCAATCTGTAACAACAGAAAGGTTCTTAACTTCTGGTTTAGACACATGTCTGCTTGAGCACTCCCTTTCATTTGAAAAATAGGACTTCAGTTCTCGTTTGAAGTGGTCTAGGTAATAGGCTAGCATGAAGCAGCTAAGAATGCATCAAGAAAACAGAGCAGTTCGCACTGTTTATCCATCAACCTACTAAATCCTGACTGTGTAAAAGATTTACATGCATCCACATGACAAGTTAATAACATAGCCTTCCCAGCTGCCTTTTTTTTTCTTCACTTTCTTCATGCAAGGTATTATCTTTGACCACTATGGTGCTGAAGTTGAAGGGGCAATACTTTCAAATGCTCAATCAAGATTTCGAACAGTGTGCTATATGGTGCTATACTGTGTGTGATTAGACCAGCAGAAGTGCAACTGCATATCCCCTCCTAGCACTAGTCTCAAGATGCTAGCTACCAAAAATTACTGGGCTTGTGTGCAGAGCTCTTGGATCATTGAATCTCACTTTTCTCTAATTAATTATTGTTTATTGTCATTGCTGTCCCATGTTCTACTATTTAATGTATCAGAAAGATCTTTTCTATCTTCTTACTAATAAGCTTCTCATAGTCCAGCTACATATTCATCTGTTAACAGGTGATATTAAAATAAAGACATCCCCCTCAATTATTACCTTCAATCTTCCACATTTAGGGTGCGTTTGTTTTGCGAAAAATGAATAATTTGGAAAGCATTTTCCTAAAAATGATTACTTGTACCACTTAATATAATAAGCCAATGAAAATATTTTCATTATCGACAACAATATATGTCTAAACATTTTCATGAACAATGAAAATATTTTCGTTCATTCATTTTTGTAAGTAATACAAGCAATCATTTTTAGGAAAATGTTTTCCAAATCATTAATTTTCCGCAAAACAAACGAAGCCTTAGGCAATAATTTGAATCAACTTATATTTGTAACATTGATCATTGTAATTTTCTAACTTCAGTGTTCTTGACATCCAATAAGGTCATTTCAAGTTTGAATGTACAGAATTCAACATTCAACTAATAGGACATAAACATAGAGGGATTGGTCAAGAGGCTAGGTCCTTTATGCTATTTTTGGGGTTTGCTTTTTTCATCATGAAGAAACATGTACCACAAGATTGCAAGAATCTCATAAGATGGTTCGCTTCTTTTTCTTCACTGCTGGGCCAGTTCCTTTGTATAAAAAGGACCAAGTTCAGTATTTGGACTTGCTATTTAGATGTAAACAGTCTTTGGTCAGCTAGGAAAATTTACATAATTATTCTGTGAGTGACTAAATAATCTGTTCCGATAAGTTTAAACCTTAAGTTATGATTATCTCGGTCCCACTGATCCACGATTTTTGCTGTAGGCTTTTCTTTGATTGGATATTTTTACTGGATTAGCAAATCATTAAATTGAGTTTTTCTGGATATGCCATGTTGAGGATATTACTAACACAAAGTACTATTTCACACTTCCACGTGGCAGAAGAAGAAATTCTGACGATCGTCAGAACACAGGATGAGTTTATACAGCTTAACAATGTCCTATCATCAGATTAAAACTAATTAAATCAACCCATTAGACTGGCTAGGGTAGCTGTAATTCTTTATGAAAGATATACCTGTCCCTCCACCACAGCATAGCCACTCTAATTACTGCACAATTACTACAGAGTAGGTATGAAAGAGAATGTGTCATGTGTTCTGTTATAGAAGTGGTCTCTATTCTTGAGCATTGTCAAGCAACTTCTTGATGTGGAATACCCATTCATGGTACACTGGCAATTTGGATCATGAAAAGCAACTTTCCACATTCCAGTCTGACAATAGTTGCAAATGTCTCATATGAATAATTATTTTGTTTGTCATATCTAGAAATGCATCTCCAAATGACTAGGGGTGTGCAACGGGAACCGCCCAACCCGAGAACCGCCCAACCTGGACCGGACCGGTCGGTTTTGGGTGGTTCCCATAGCTGGCGGTCCGGTTCCCGGTTCCCATTCTCGGAACCGGTGATCGGTCGGTCCGGTTCCCGGTTCCAAGGTGGGAACCGGACCGGACCGAACCGACCGGACCGACCGGACCGACCGCCCCTTCAATTCTCATCTCAAATTCCCAACTTCCTATTCCTACAAGCTAGGGGTGAGCACATTGGACCGCCCGAACCGAGAATCGCCCAAATCGGACTGGACTAGCAGGTTTGGTCCGGTTCTCAGGAGCATCAGTTCGATTCCTGGTTCCCGGTTCCATAAAAATGGAACCGGAATAGACCAACAATTTTCTATTTAAAATAAATTTCTTAAATTTCTTAAAAAATGCAATAAACCCTAAAATAATAATATTTATAGTATTTTTTTTATTTGTTTTGACTAAGTGGTCGGTCCCCGGTCCTAGGACCATCCGGTCTGGTCCACGGTCCCAAAAAATGGGAACCGGTCCTCCCGGTCCGGTTCCCGGTTCCACCTTGGAACCAGACCGAACCGGGAACCGATCACCCCTACAAATGACTCTTCGTAATTTCAGCTATGTGGGAGACACACTAGCACATACATTACCCTGAAATTAATCAAATAACCAAATATCAAACCAACTAAACAGTCAGAAAAAATTTGCACCACCACAATTTAGACAAAAGACATCATAATATTTGATAATTATGCCAACAGGAATAGGCAGAGAGCTTAGCGATTACATGACTTATCCATTAGCTGGTCATCAGTTGCAACAGAGAAAGCATGTAGTAAACATGGACACATGGAGCAAATTAGGCCAGAAAAACCAAGTACCCATTATTCATATGCAGTATATGTTTGTAAATGATGGATATCCAAGCAATGATACAATCGACCAAAAACCCAAGAGCCCCATATACGACTTTAGTCATCTACATATAGCATGTATCTTTTGCTGGCTTTCCATGCTTTCTTATATGCATTCAGTCCACAGAACTTAGAGAGTATAAGGCAGCAACCGAGCGCATGACAGAAACTCTAGAAGATGCACCACAAGCATTATGATGCGAAAACTAACATTCCAACAAAACAAAAAAGTAAGTTGACATGAATGAAAAGGTACCACAAGCTGAAAGTACCTGGAGAAACCGATTCAAAGCAATCAGTATGACCTGCATAGAAAGTTCATCTGGGTTGACAAAGTTCAGTGCCTTCGACATTGCAATAAACACCTCCTTGGTCACCCTATCAGGAACACCCTTAAGAACAGAGCAATCAGTCAGCTTTAAAGAAAGTGCAATCTTCATGCAGTAAAATTAAATCCCACAGTGATTCATAAAAACTATCCTGTAAGAGCTTTTCACTCCCAGGTCAGCTAAGATAACTTATAAGAGCTAATTTAGGCGTCCACTGAGTTTCTACAATGATAAGCATGCTAAAGTGAGCCCATGCATCAAAAGTTCCCCAAGCCATTAAGTCAAGAAATCTACAAGTGCTCATCACAACCTCAAATCAAGGGGAACAAAAAACATAATGATAACAAAATCAGAACCTGCTTTCTCATCCATTCTTGGACAGTAAAACTATCCTGAGCCTCAACATAAGCCTGTCCACCCAACATTGCAGGCAATAGGCCAATTGCAAACTTGATTTTCTCTGGCCAAGTCAGCATCTCATTATTCCTCAAAATCGCCAATATACCTGCATTATACTGACATTAAGTCCATATCTTCGAAAGAGTTCAATCAGGATACTGGAAAATAATAAGCAACTAACTGCAATCATGGACCTACAAGTCACAGATGATATTGCAAAATAAATTAAAAAATGGAAAGAGCTACATGTTGTAGATGACTGAGAAGAAGCAATTACAGCGATCAGAATTATCTGAGGTGTGTGAACCAGGAGATAGGCTTAACAATCAATTTTAGTTGGCCAAGATTTATTTGTTTGAGGTGGACTTCCTCTTCATAGAGAAAAAGCATGCCCTACTGGATTGCAAGAAAAACCTTACTCCTTGTAGTGAAACAGATAGGTGCATGATCTACTGTTTCCCAATGCACTTTGAATGGTGTAAAGGATTCTTTTCTTTTTCAGAATATGTGGCTTGAAAAATTTTGACTTAGCTAAAAAATTTTCAACCAAAAATTTTAAGCAACTAAAAAATTTGTAGCATTCTTTATTCACTGTCCCCTTGGCAGCTTGCTAACCACACATCATTACATGATCAGCCAAGTGAACTGCCCACTTATGAAAGCAAAGGAAAACAGCTCCACACCATTAATGTAGATTCCTTCAAAGGAAAAGGTGATCCATCAAACTAAATGATTCTGGTGACAACATATAAAAGATGCAAAATCCAATAAAAACCCTGAAACTAAATATTTGACAATTAATGCATCTAAAATTTGTGCAATGAAGCTATCAAATGAAGTATGCACAGAGAATCAACTATTGACCTGACATGTCAATGTCATGGAATTGTCCTATGCTGATGCGTCCCAACTCCAATAACAAATAGTTATTATGAATGAGATCTAACAGTTAACACAACTTAGCCATGTGAACACCATGTCCATACTAACCATTAAAAGGCGCAGGTAAAACTTCAGGGAAATCAAATCTGCTGAATTCACCAGGTTTGTTTGGCATTGCAAATATCATGGAGTGCTCCTTCCACTGCAGCCGATCATCAATTCCAAGTTCTCCAAACAAATTCTGCACATTTGGGTATGCCCCAACTTTCCAGTGGAAAATCAAACAATGAGAAAATAAGAATGGTAAAACTAATTAGCACCAGACCATTCAGATCGAGGTTCTGGTTTTTTCGGTATTCTTAAGTCATGCTAATCAAACAGGCCCCCAGCATAAACAAGCAAAACTCAGATAACTGATCTGGACAAGGTCATCTTAATATACCCAACACAGCATTCATGAGGAAGCATCTATCCAGATTTTAACATTCTATCTACAAAAAGCAAACTTACAGAAAATATGTAGCCCTGTCTCATACCAGTCTCCATCAGCATCTTTCCATGCAGCCACCTAAAGATAAAGAATTTCCAATTCACCACTGAAAACAATCACTTTATGGATAAGCATAAAAGAAGCATTGCTACAGCAAAAGCAGGAGGTTGCGTCTCCTAATTTAATTTCCCTTATATCTTGTAAGAAAAAATTGTTCTAATCAGAAAGCACTTGTCCTATCTGCTACAGTTGTTGGTCCAAAACTTTTATGGCTCTTTTCCATGGGCAGTATGAAAAAAGAAATTGGACTGGAGCCAAACTTATTAAGCACTAGAGCATATGCAGCATGGCACAGAAACCTTTCCACCAAGGACATCTCTTGCTTCAAGTAGTAAAGGTTGGTGACCAGCATCCGCTAAGTACTTTGCTGTCGACAAGCCAGCCAAACCTGTAATTTACGTTCAAGAAAGAGTCAACTCTAGCATCAGAAAAAGAGTAGCGGTCATCACGTACTGAAAGTGATTCTAAAATCAAAGCATACATCATGGTGAAACTATATTGTACTCTCTCGAACCATCTCCTCAAAATAGGAAATGAAGAATCTAACTGCCTGTTGTTCCTTTAAAATTAGTTAGGATAGAAGTGAAAGCAATGAAAATGAGAATCCAACTTAACATGACACACTCCCAACTTTGAATGTCTAATGACAAAGGAAAACAAAAGGAACTCAAGTTGATCCTGATCAATACAAGACATACCCCAAAAACCTCTCCCCTTATAGTTACCCGAGCCAATATAAACCCTTCATGGAAGAATTTTATGCAAAGGCATGCCATCGAAGAAAGTATAGGTAGAAATACTTGTCCCCTCCAACAACAGCACAGACAGCATCACTTTTGGATTGCAAAATTGCCACTTGCAAATAGTCATGAGAAATAAGCTAATCCTACTGTATACCAATGTATTGATAAACAATACAAAATGTTCCAAACATAACAAACCTACCAGGGTAGGTAGCGATAAATAGACAGACACAGCTTATACATTCTAGTTGCGGTTCCGAAGATTGACTTAAACATGATATATAGTTTGGCAAACACCATCTTTAACGTAAATTAGCTTCACTAGTCAATCTACATACGACAGAGCAGTCACCATAATCAGTGCCGATACTGTTAAACCTAGAGAACCATAGGTAAAGCTGAAGCGCAGTAGCACAAATCAACGACCCAATAACATAAAGCGCACAAAAATTTGACATTTCAGAGAGTTCCCAGACTTGGGAGTTTCACCTGCTCCAGCAATCACGACTTTCAACGGCTTCGCCGGGCGAGCCGCGGAACGGAACGAGGCGGACAATTGGGCCGCCTCTAGAAAATTAACGGTGTTCTCGAGCTCCGGCCGCGGGTAGTCAATGCACACCACCTGCCCACCAAACCAAAACAATCCATAACGCGCCCAAAGCAGAGCACGAAACGAGAAAAGAACGGACACCGAAAGGGAACGAGAGAAAGCAAAAACCCGACCTTCAAAGCGCGCTCGTCCCTCTTCGTCCTCGAACGGGCCGGACCCTCGAGCGAATTTCTCAAGCTAGCCCCCATCGATTCGCCGCCCCGGAACGCGAAGCCGCTCGCCGGGCTCGTCCCGACGAGAGCCCGGCGTCCGGAGGCGGGCTCCCGGCGCCGGATCCCCGATGGCCCGATGCTTCTCAAGCTCGAGCTCGCAGCGGAAGCACACGCGCACCACCCCGTCATTTTGAACAGAGGGAATTTCCACTAGAGAAGGAAAGAGGAAGTGGGTTAGGAAGGAGGAGGGAGGGAAGGATAATGGAAGTGACGCGGGACGCACTGAGCCAGCTCCTCAGCGAGTTGTCCAGGCTCTGAGCTCTGTGTCTTCGTTGGTTACGTGTTAGGCCGTCGTGCGCGTGGGAAAGTGGGCAGCTTTTTAAGGTGGGAGTTGAGTATATTCCGTGCGGGGATTAACAGATTTTAGGACAGTCCAGGACAAATAGCTTCTCTCTCTCCTCTCTCTCTCTCCCCTCTCCCCCTCTCTCTGTGGATTTTAGGACAGTCCCAAGACAAAGAGCTTCTCTCTATCCAGGAGATAGGCAAGCGGTCTCCACCAGTCTCCACCGGCCCGTGCTGCCTTTGCTGTGTGCCGTGCTGTGTGCCGTGGATCCTCGGTTATGATTAAGGTTTTCACCTCGCCACTGTACAGGAGCCCGAGAGCTCCGTTGGGCCGCCCCTTCTGTCAAGTAACTCTGATGGACACCGACCCAATTCCTAATTAAGGAGAATTTTTTCTTTATTGTTTTTTGAAAATATTTCAAATTTTACATCTCAGAATTCAGACGTTGTAATTTAAGAATTTACGGGACTTCCTAATCTCTAGATCTTATGAGAGTTTATCCCAACTGATATATTGCTCTAGGCTCAAGAGCTGCCTACACCTTGAAAGTTGAAGATAGCTAGGCATGTCAAATAGGGGCCGACCCCTTCATTGTTGCGGAAGCCTCTTAAGGTCATGTTCAAGACCCATCTTAGAAACTATAGCAAGAAAAGAGAAGGATTCTCACCCTGTTGATGTGAAGTTTGCCAGTTGCCCATCTTCCTCTTCTTGTCTTCACCTCATTTTCTAAAAACTAATTCTAAGAAAATAGCATGTGAGGACAAAAATTGTTGAAAAGGCCAATGAGGATATCAAATATCTAGATATTACAATCAAATTTGTGAGAGAGAAAAGAGAGTACTATCGAGTTCTACAAAATTATGGCTATGGAATTGCAATTCCTACAAGGCTATAGAAAATGATAATCACATAAATTATCAATATCAAAAGGGTAAATTCGATATCGTTATCTTGGAAAATCGCAATTAAATCTACATTAATTTTTTACAGTATTAAAAATATATAACGGATAATCTAGAATTAGAACAAAGTTAGAAACTTGCAATAATTATTGAGGTTGATTTGAGAAAAAATTAAATATTTCAAATTGATATAGAAAAGGAAAATTAAGTCTATTCATCGATTTCATATACTGAATGAGTATATACTTTTTTTTTCAAATCTTATGGTACACGCACTTTGACTTCTTTTTATTAGTTTTAACCAGTTGAAACTTTCACACTATATAAATGTTGACACAGACATTATAATGCTTTCATATTTCTTTTAAATTTTGAATGTTTTGGTACCCACGGATCTTATGCAATGTAGAAAAGAAGATCTCAATTATTAAAAAGTGAGACCAAAACTGGTGATTGATTGATGCTTTAGAAGTCACTAGTTTGGGAAAATTAGCATTTACGAATTGCGGAGTACGCGGGCTGGTAACCAGGGAGCTAGACAGACCGGGATGACAATTAGCCTATGTTTGGAAGACTCGCAAATGAATAGGTGGGGGGATATTTAGACTAGAAGGAAGCTGTGCCCAGTTTGGAAATATAGAAGTAAGGGACAAAAGAAATCTATGGGCCACACAAAAAGTGATCTACTACTTTTGGGAAGAAAAGATTGAGAAAATAGGCAGCCAAACTTTGGAGGATCATTCTAATAGTCCTCTAGAATGGAGAGCCGGATTGCAATCGGTTCGATTTTCAATACCAGAATTTTTTAAACCAATACTGTGCGGTCCATTTCCAGTTCCTGACCTGATCAAAAATCGAACCAGATCAAATCTGGTTGAAGAACCGAAGAACCAGAGAACATGACCAAACCAAGGTAACCCTTAATAAAAAAAAGTTCTCTTTTTACTCTTGCATCTTATTTGTTGCATGTTGAGATTTGATATTCAGGAATCTGATCATCTTTCAACACCTAAATTTAATATTCATGAAGTTGGGACATCCAATTGCTTTCAATTTCCACAAAAGAAAGAATCGATCCTTATTTTGAAATGCTCACTAATTTCTGACTATGGCAATTCAGGATGAGATATTAGCCTGCTAAAAGTTGAATGCTTTGAGAAAGCTTTTGAAGTGTCCATGTTTGACAGGAGCTGATCTAATGAACTAGGGAACTTTTGCTTCTTCGCCCCCATTAACATTATCTCCTTGCTTATGACTTCTGGTTATACATCTTTAAGATAGTCGAATTCGGGATGAACCATAAATATTGGGACTTTTCAGGTTCCAAGGGGAAATCTTTCGAATCCTTTGAGGTCCATATGAATTCTCCTTTTTCACATATTAACTTTCAAATTTAAACAATCAATCTTTTATGAATTATTGCTATTGACCAATGAGATTTCCATTTGGTGGTTCTTCATTGTCTAGTCGATGACTTCTTGAACTCATTTACAATGACGTTTCAAATCTCGCTCAAGTGAAATCAATAGATAACTTTTAGTATTATGTTATTTTTGTGGATCACCATGCCAGATATATTTGGCTCTACCCAAAAAAAAAAAAAAATCCGACCATATCCCTTTATTTCCAAAATTCAAGAAATCTGTGAAAAGTTATTTCAAAATCCAATAGCATCAATTTACTCTATGGTGGTGGAGATATCAAAATCTAAAAGGATTTTTCTTGTCTCATGGATTTACACATTTACAAACAATTCCACACAGAACCCAATATTATGGGATTGAGGATAATCATCCAGGCTTGTCATAGGCACGTTGCCAAAATAGGTATTACTTTGCTTCATCAGTGTCTTTTCCATCATTGTTTTAGTCTTTTTGAGAATCTTTTTCACTCCTGTCCAAATTATTTGAAACTTTGAATTTTGGATGCACGTGTTATCCGTAGTTTAAACCATATGACAAACACAAACTTAAATATCAATCAAAACCGTGTATTTTTCTTGATTTCTCTATCAATCAAAATGCTTAAAAGTGTTACATTCCCTAACAAAATAGAGTATTTGTCTCATGCCATGTGGTGTTTGATGAGTCCATCTTTTCTTACTCTAAACATGCTAAACTGCTCCATCATATCACTTCTCAACTATCTTTACCGCCTCAAAGTTCCTATGCACCCTCTCATTTTTTGATAAAGAATGCAATCATCTCTTCCAACACTAGAACTAAGTTCAATCACGCATGGTTAAACAAGTCTTTCAAGTTCAATGGTTGGAGAATTTCTAGATCAACCTTTGAATGGCCTCACACCTTCGGCGAAGATCACCAATTTAATGTCCCCAAGTGCAAATCCATCATTAGCTACCCAAGCTCCATCTATGCCTCCCATGGATTCAAACACTCCACTCAACCCCTCCACCAAAATTCAATCGATGCCCACACGTTCTCATCTAATGATCACTTGCTCTTAGAATAACATTTACAAATCCAAATAGATATATTCAGCCATCAAACATCATTTACCTCCCTTGTCATGACCCCTTGACTCAGTGGTCGAGTTACGGTTATTTTGCAACAATCCATGCTTTGTTGTCATCCCGAATTCGTTTATCTCATATTTATGCGCATGCAGAATACGTGAACATACATTCCCCACATATCTTTGGGAACATGGGATATAAGCATTACAAACACACTACTTATATAATTCATTGGCAGTGTATATTACATAGCATCCTCCAACCACATCTACTTTACATACAACAAAAGGCTCAAGTACCCCTAACTCCGCTACAACGGAACTAGCCAAAATTGGGAACCTAACTTTGGGCCGGTATTATCCATTTCAATATGAGTCTTCGGACAGATCATCATCCTCAACATTGTTTGGATTGCCAAACCCACAAAGAAGTCCAATCCAAGTGCCATTGTACCACCTATACCAAGCCTCAAAGTACATCGAGACTAACTCATCCAATTCTTTTAAGACCCATACAATAGACGTAACCTTACGGTAGGTAATTTCCATATCTACATCTATTATGTCCATAAAAAGATGCATCTATTTTTACAAGGCAACCAAAATGAATCACAACCATGTCTAAGTATCTATAAAAGAAATAAGAGTGAGTACTTAGAATACTCGATAAGTATAGTTTCTAACTTTTGACTAGCATATCACTTCTCCATCAACTTTAGTCAAGACATCTCATACAAATCGTGTTGAAGGTAGATCAATTGCAAAGGTACATACTATGCATCTTGCATGTATAAATGACAACTCTTAAGATCATTCACGATGCATGATGCATGCAATAAGCTTATGCACTTTCTAGCTGGCAAGCCTTATTCATGCATGTTATGCAATTGAAGCTCTTTCTTAAGCTCGGGACTCAAACCCAATTCAAGTTTTTATTTGGGCTTCTAGCTTTTTGCCAGCTTCCAGGACTCAAACCCAGTTATTATGATTGGGACTCGAGCCCAAGTCTCTTACCAACCTCTAGAACTCGAATCCAGTTTTTGCCAGGATCTTTGAAACTCGAACCCAGTTCTCATCTTTTCTTAATTACTTGAGCACTTATCCCTTTTTGAGGGTGTACCCAAGCATCATGCACATGTCATGAACCTTGAATATTCTTACTAATGGCACCATGAACGAGCCTAAACCCAAGGCTCAACTCAAACAGCAAGCATAAAGGAACACCACACTAATCCAAGATGTGAACTCGATACGCCTCAATACCAAATCACATCTTATGGCTATGGGTGAACCTTGGCTTGAATTGAACATAAGCCATGAACCGTGGCTTTGTTATGGTCATGCAAGAACCCAAGTGCATGAACAAATTTTTAGAATACATAAACATGCACATCATCCATCAACTTGCCCTCGGCTTGTTCAAGAGAGGATTGCCTAGGTTTAATGATGTCGTGATTGATACTAGAAAAAGGAAGAAACTATACTTACCTAATTGGACCTCAAAAACTAAGGACACTAACTTGAGAGAGGGGCGGCTTGCTTGGGCCAAAGGAGAGAGAGGGCAAGGGAGAGGAGGAGGAAAGAGTAGATGGCAAAATGGTGAGAAATGAGGAGGGATTCCTCTTATTTATACTCATCGGCATTATGATTACTAAGCCAAATGGTCCACTCCTTTATTTCCAAATGGTCCGCCTAAATTGCTTTGGTGGCAAGCCTATTTAACTAAATATCTTGCCTAAGGAACAAGCTGGCGCGCCTATTAGGTCTTGTTTGGCAATCTAGAT
Source organism: Corymbia maculata (assembly GCA_014182735.1). NCBI lineage: Eukaryota > Viridiplantae > Streptophyta > Magnoliopsida > Myrtales > Myrtaceae > Corymbia > Corymbia maculata. The sequence goes on from CM024689.1 coordinate 20,238,527, forward strand.
CCTAGTTATCATCAATGAAGGCTTGCTTCTCATTCTCTCATTAGACCACATAGGCACCTGCATTTATGAATATTTAAGGCAACTTGAAGAAGATCGAGTCTATTTTGCAAACTCGATACCTAGGCTTCTTAGGTTAATGATGAGGGATTCGAGTATCCAATTCTGATTGGTCCATTTTGTGCAGCGCTTTTTTTCTTGGCCATCAAGGAGATTCTTTGACCCATCATTGCCAAATCTTTGACTTAGACAACTCATAGCACAACTCAGTTCATTAAATGAGGGGTTCTAAAGGCTTCTTCTCCTTTGTCTTTTTCTTCCATAAGAAGGCGATCCAAGGAAATACATCATTTAAATTGCCTTTCGAGGTTGAAAAAAGGATTACTTGGTGCACCCTACAAAGCCAATTCTCACAAATCCGAGATTTGGGCCATCGCACCCTTTAAACACCCAAACCGCCATCTTAGATGGTTGGTTGGCCTTGGAGGGTCGACCCACTGGTCAGCACAATGGTCGGCACAGTCGAGTCCGTCCAAGTCCAGGATTGGCACTTGAGTCGGTCCCTAAACCTAACGTCGAGCCTACCGTGACTGTTTCCCTATTCTTGGTCCTCAGTTCACCAATCAGTTCAAGGATAATCCTAAGGCTATCAATAGCCTAGCACTAAGCCAAGGCACTTATGGACCTTAAAATCAGTGAAGGAATCACCAGATCTATCTCTGGACTCATTCCGATCAACACCCGATCCATCACATGGTTCTATGGCCAATCCATGACCAATCAACGATCAAACATCACCAATTTGATATTCCCTTCCAAGTACTAAGAATTAAATAGGGAATGATACATTTATGGTTAGAACATGATCACATTTGGTCAATTCAAATCGTTCATGTATCGGTGCATAGCTGAACGGAATCACTCATGGCTGGGCATGACCGGTCAGGATCAACCCATGATCATCCCACAACCAATTCTCGTGATCCAAAAGTCATCTCATGAGCTAGTGAACCAATCACACTTATATGATTGATGGTCAATTCACAACCGACACCTCGACCAGTTCATCGTCGGTTAGTCGGTTGGTCGGACCATGACTGATAATTGATTCCTTACCAATCAAACCGATCAATCCCATGACCAATGATCCATGGTCAATATACTTAGGACCTCATGGCCATTCTCATAGGGTCGAAATCGAGGGTGTTACATCCCTCGAACCAACATGTGTTTCCTAAACCTTAAAAGAGCTCTAAAGTGGTCCGTTGCTATGTCGGAGAAATTTAATACAATTCCCCAAATAGGTACGTAGCAACTTGTACTACCTAAACCTCATCTTAATATTAGTGGCTACAAGTAGATATTTCGCGTTGAGCAAAATTCAAATGGTAGCGTACATCGGTGCAAGGCATGACTTATTGCCAAAGGATTCCACCAATGGCTAGAACTTGACAATGATCATATGTTTTGTCTAGTTGTTAACCTCATCATAATACGAGTTATCTTTTATCTAGCTTTATCAAGAAATTGACCCTTCGACAATTGGATGTCAACAATGCTTTCTTACATGATTCTCTTATAGAGAAAGTCTATATGCATTAATCACCTGGTTTTGTCAATTAGTCACATCCAAATCACGTATGTCGATTGAAGTAGGTCATTTACAACATTAGGCATGCCCCTCACATGTGGTATCAAGCACTCAATTCCTTTGTCATCTTGTTTGAATTCATCTAATCCAAATTAGATTCCTCGCTTTTTATATACAAACATGATGGCATCATTACTTATTTCTTGGCATATGTGGATGACCTGATCCTTAAGGGAAGTGATACAAAAGTTTTGCAAAAGTTTGTGAGAGCTCTTGCAAGTAAATTTTCACTGAGGGATCTTGGGGATCTATGTTATTTCTTGGGAATTGAGGTAGTATGCACAAATGTATGATCTATTTCTCATACAACATACTAAATAAGAGACATTCTTAATCAATCAAGCATTTTATGAGCAAAGGAGATTGTCACCCCAATAGCTATCAACTGCTCTCTTGTTCTGGTTGATGGGTCACCTCATATAAATGCAACTATTATACGAAGATTAATTGTGTTCTTTAATATTTTGCATTCACAAGGCCTAATATTACTTTTGTCATCAACAAACTTTCTCAGGTTATGCATCAACCAATAAAGCTACATTGGAATACTATTAGACGTGTTTTGCATTATCTCAAAGGGACTACCAATCTTGGCCTACATTGCAAATTAGTCCCTCTCTATTGCTTCGTGCATTTTCTTATGCTAATTAGGCAAGCAATTTAGATAATTGTAAGTCTACAACCACCGCCTACATAGTTTATATTGGCCAAAATCCTACGTCACAGTACTCTTGAAAGCAACAATTTGTTGCTCATTCATCAACAGAAGCCAAGTATCATGTTGTTGTTGCAACGACTTCTAAGCTCATATAATTCATTCTCTTATGCATGAACTTGGATTATCCTCTTTGACTACACCTAGCATTTATTGCAATGACATTGGTGCTATGTATGTATGCACTAATCCTATTTTTCAATCTAAGAAAACACGCTGCCAATGATTATCACTTCGTTCACGACATGATTAACAAAGGTCTATTACAGGGGTGTCAAGTGTCCACTCATGATCAACTCACAGATGCACTAACCAGGTCTCATGCACGATAACTCTTTATTCATTTACAATCGAGGACCGACATTTGTGATGGGACTCCTCTCTTGTAGGGGTGTATTGGAGAAACTATCTCTCAATGGCAAAGCAGTTCAAAAATTGCTCTCAATCATATAAAGATCAGTCAGCAATTGTTATTCTCTTAGCAAGTGCAACCAATAGAGAAACATCTCTAGGAATTTTAATAATTCCAAAATTATATAATATCTACTATAAAAAAATGCATGTTTGTGATGATCTGTAAAGGATCACATGATATCCATTAATCTTTTCATTGGAAAAAAGATTGTAAGATGTTATTGTACATCTTGTCCATAAACAACATCAAGTGATTGTGATGATTGGCTCCTAATGATATCGAACAAGAGAATATTGAGTCACCAATGACATTAGAATAATGATCATCTGAACATGTTCATTGGAAACTTGAATAAAGCCATCGGTAACTGAAACGGCACAGTAGAAGAATTGAAAATGGTCAGATAAATGGAAATGATTTTTGTTTGAATTGTCAAAGTGATCGGGGATGTGAGAACAGTGGCAAAATTTGTTTCTGGAATGTCTGCTAATGTTCACAGAAAATGACTACGTGAACAACCTAGCTTCAGAATAGCAGCACACAAAGAATTCTAATGGCTTCTTGCTTCTCAAGACTATATCCAATGGGAAGATTGATAAGAGAAGATCATGGAAAAACAAATAATTTAGACAAAATATATAGAACAAGCAGAAAGTGTTCAACACCACATTCTAAGCAAATAATGTTTCATTCTCTTGAGATCTCCATTGAATTGTCCTTGTTGCATTGTAATCGTGAGAAGATTAAGTGTACAAGTGTGATAGCAACTTCTAAGTCCTGATAGTGTGATCTATTATTTGATTGGATTAATATTTCCTAATTATATCCTATCTATGTGATTACTAGTGCATTCTAACCCAAGTCGTGATTGTTAATTTGAAGAGTGGAGTAGGCTTAAAAATAAAGTCAAACCAATATAAATTGTTGTGCACCTTCTTTTAAATCATTCTTATCTGATCTGTTACATATCAGTTTTATCTGATCTTACTATTATTCAGTCTCCTAATTTCCATATACTGGTTATTGATTTTTGCATAATTTTTAAAGCTTGTGAGTTGTATAGTTAGCCTCAACAACAACAAGAGTTTCCAAAGTTGACAAAATCATTTTATCTTTCTTTTTATAAAGGATTTTGTCTTTCCATTTATAAAGGCCATAACTCAAAAAAGTTATTCTATAATAGCTTCCATGTACTTTAAATACAAGTAAGAAATAACGGAAAAATTGTCCAAAATATCATAAACATATTCCACTTTTGCTAATTCAGTCCTAAACCTTTCAATTTTACTAATTCAGTATTAAACATTTTCACTTCTTCCAATTTGGTTCTAAACATTTCAATTTTATTAATTCAATCTTAAACTTTTTCACTTCTTGTTAATTCAATCATAAGCATTTTTACTTCTTGTCAGTTGAGTCCATCTAGCCAATTTTAGTTGGAAATTACTAACATATATGACACTTTTTAAAAAATATTTTAATAATTTTTTGAATTTGTGAATTTTTTATTTTACTTTTTTTCTCTTTTTTCTGGTTTTTGGACCAAATGCCAACACGGATCGCTAGTTGACCCTTGTTGGCAACCCTTGCTGTCCCTAGGTCCGAGAACTATAAAAAAGAAAAAAAAAAAGAGTAGAAAAAGAAGTAGAAAAAACCATGAAAAGTTCAAAATATTATTAAAAGAATATTTAAAAAGTGCCATGTTAGCGCCGGGGGTCCACATTAGCAATTTACAATTCAAATTGATCGTATGGACTCAATTGGCAAAAAGTAAAAAGGTTTATAACTAAATTAGCAAAAAAAGTCAAAATATTTAGGATTGGATTGACAAAATTGAAAAGTTTAGGACTGAATTGGCAAAAGTGCAATAGATTTAAAACTTTTTGGACAATTTCCTCAAGAAATAACAGTAAAGCACATCTTCTCCAATTCTTCAATAACAACTCTAGTTTGGACCAAATGCATAACTCTAATTGGCCCCTCTTTCACCTCCATGATTGAAGTATTTCTCTATTGATACCTAAAATGACCAAATCTTGACGACAATACAGTTTATTGTGGAGTGCTTAAATTATTGTGACTAATCAAATAATTTTGCCAATGAATTTATGAGCCATGAAACATATGGTACACATCATAAGGCTAATGAACGGGGTTAGGACACTAGGAGTGCCATAACTTTCATACGACGCTCACTTTGGTGCCAAAACTTTTTTTTTGCTCACTTGAGTGCCACATCGGAGTAAAATCGTTCGGTTAAGTACCACTTCTGGCCAAAAATCGTTCAATTAAGTGCCAAAATGCATACGTGGAATTTTTTAATGATTTTTATTTTTTTTTAATAAATGTTGACGCCAACGTGGACTTTTCAGGCAAAATGACGCCGTTTCTACTCTTTTTAAAAAAATCGATTTTTTTTTTTTTTTTTTGTTTTTTTTTAGGGCCGGCGAGGGCCACCGGTGACCCTCACCGGCCTTAAAGAAAAATAATATAAAAAAAATCAAAAAAATTAACAAATATATTAAAATATATTAAAATATTGTTCACCGGCGCCAAGTCAGCTTTTCCGACGGCCACGTCAGAATTAGCACTCAAGTGAACGTTTTTTAAAACTTGTGGCACTCAAATGAGCGAAAAAAAAAATTTGGCACCAAAGTGAGCGCCGTACGAAAATTATGGCACTCCTAGTGTACTTATCCCCTAATGAACAAATTATCCAGATAGATAATAATATAAGATTCCGTTGAATAAAGTGACTAAGGGAAAATCACATGACGAAATGCTATGAGCAATCCTCTTAATGTACTTAAAATGTCATATTCAACATATTTATATCATTTTCGATTTGGCCTTGTTTGTTTGAAGTTATTTGCATTTTCTTTTTTCTCTCTCTTTTTGGGGAGGTGCTTGGAATTTTACATCCATTTGCTAACCATATTAAAGTATTTTTATTTGTAATCACATGCGTGCACAAAGAAGAAGAACATGATTTAATGTGGTTCAGTTGACCAAGGAGAGAACTCTTGGATGCCTACGTCCATGATGAGAAACCCCCAATTCATTATGACCTTGGGGGATTCAATTATCTTTAAACAAGGTGGAATACATCTATGGGGATACACATGAACATCTATTGGAAAGGAAAATATTTTTATTTCCTACATTATAGACTTAAGCCAAATCTCCTACTAAATTTGAACTCTACTTACTAATCATCTTTATCTTTCCAGCACTTCCCCTCCAAGTTAGAGCGAAAATGTCATTAGAAATCAACTTGGTCATCACATGCCTTAGTAGATATGTCTACCAATTGATCTTCACATGCCTTAGAAGATGTCTCAGTTGTCTTGTCTTGAACTTTCTAGCAGATATAATAACAATCAACCTGTATATGCTTGATTCTTTCATTAAAGATCGGATTTGAAACAATATGATTTGCTACTTGATTATCATAGAACAATTTCGTAGGAATTTGAAGCGTATTAAGATTCAAATCCCATAGCACAATAAACGAAATCAGACTAATTCACACATGAATGAAGCCATGATTCTATACTCTGCTTCTGCACTTGATCTAGCTATCACACTTTGCTTTTCACTATTCCAAGTAACTAAGATTCCTCCTACAAATGTGCAGAAACCTATTATTGATCTTATACCTCTAGAATTTCTAGTCTAATCTATTTGAGCATAACTTTCAATCTCTGTGTGAACATGATTCTTTATAAGAATGTCGCATCCAAGATAGGACTTTAGATACTGCAATAAATGGTTCAATATCTCCATGTGGCCTTCAGTAGGATTATGCATGAATTGACCGACATAACTAACAACATGTGTGGTTTTAGGTCTTGTAATAGTCAAATAAATCAACTAACCCACCAATCTTTGGAACATTTCATTGTCTTTGAGAGGAGTGGTGTTGTTGACAAACTCACTACCATACTCCATGAGTGATTCTATGAGTTTAGCTCCCAATTCCTTCAACAGGTCTAATGCATACTTTCTTTATAAGAGAAACAATCATTTGCTTAAACTAGTAATTTCAATTCCAAGAAAATAACGTAACCTCCCCAAGTCTTTGATGTTAACTTTTTGTTCAAGTAATTTTTGAGAATTTCAAATACTCAAAGATTATCATCAATGATATCGATATCATCAACATAAACCAAAATAACCACAATTCCTTTAGAGTTTTTCTTAACAAAGAGAGAGTGATTTGACTCGCCAATTTTGAAGCCAACATTCACAAGAGCAATAATGAGCTTGCGCTCATGTAGAATAGTGGGTGCAAGAGTATGCTAGTTCCATTCATTCCCTTCATTGGTTCAATTCTCATGAATCACAAGGTCATTTATTGTTGGAATCACTAGAACTGAAGCAAATTCAACATCCAAGCCACTATAATTATAGTTAGCAAAATCAACTCTCCCAAAATTTGATCATTAGGAAAAACATGTGAGTCTCATCAAAAGAGTCATTATGAGATATAAACATTTTCTTAATGGCGAGTTCAAAACATTTCTATCCCTTCTCCATAAGGGAATGTCTCAAGAAAACACATTTTCTTTGAGTATCAAATTTATTTCTAGATGGAAAATGAACAACATGGTTCCAAACACACAAAGATGAGAAATGTTAACAGATCTATCAAGAATGATTTCCATTGAGGATTTGTATTTTAACACCTTGCTTAGTAGACGACTGATGATATAATAGCTAATTAGGACATCATCCAACCAGTAACGAGTGGGCAAATTCCCATGAAACAAGAGAGAACAAGTTACCTCAAGAAGCTTTAAAAAGTTGCTTTTGGTGCTTATGATTCAAAGTCTTTTAAGTCTGCCTACCACAATCATGACTTCAGATTTTAATTACATTCAATCAAAATTATTCACTTCACATGCACCTACTATTAACATGGTTAATAATTTCTAGATGAAAGTCAAATTTACAGGAAGCATTTTAGCATCCACATTATCCTTATCAAATATCTTCTTGGTTCCTAAACTTTCACTAAATTTTATTTTCATAGATTTGGTTGCGCTAACTAAGTTTTTATGTTCACTTCTCTTCTTATGGTTGTCATGTATAGGATTCGCATATTGGATAAACCATCAGGACAAGTTGTAGAGTAAGATGCCTATTTGAGCTCGTTTCCCTAAATATTTCCAAGTTTTTGTTGGTTGTGCTGCCACAATGTCATCCAAAACATAGCATTCTCGATTAGTTCATACTTCTTCCTCTAAATTAAAATATTTTACTTGTAGTAGTCATTTAGGTTATATTCAAAATACATATTTTGATTGTCTACCTTCTCCATTAACAAACATTTCATCGTCCTTTGTTCATTGGTCCACTAGAGTAGGTCAACCTTCTATTTGATTTCGTAATTACCATTATTGCTCTACCATTGCTTCCCTTTTTGAACCTTGCACATAAAGAAAAACTAGTATTAATCCTCTTTGGCAATAAATAATAGTAAATGAACTGCAAAATTTACACAAATCTCACACATGGAATTTGGTTGATTTGCCTCCTAGATGATTCGCTAGGTTGTCAATGGATGTATAAGATTAAAACAAAGCCATATAGTTCTATGAATTTTTACAAAACTCGGTTAGTGGTGAAAGTATTTACTTAGGAGTATGAAATTGATTATGAAGAGACTTTCGCTCATGTTGCATGCATTAATTATGTCCACAATCTTCTTGTTGTTGCCACGGTTTGTAGTTGGTTTCCGTTCAAGTTGGATATTAAAAATGAATTTCTAAATGGCAATCTACTGAAGAAGTATATATGGTACCTCCCTCTAGATATGTTCATCCTCCCAGCAAAGTTTGTCAATTACGTCGAGTATTATAAGACTTGAATCGGGCTCCTTGCGCAAGGTATTCTAAGTTTAGCTCAATCAAGGAATGTTTTTACTTCAAATCCAATCCCCATGACCATGCTCTTTTTGTTGGGTGCACATTAGTACTTTCTTATGTTCTTAGACATGCATGGATGAGATGATTATTATTAGCAATAATCATGTAAGCATTTCAAATCTTAAGTAATATCTCAATCAATAGTTTGAAATGAAAGATATTGATTGACTCAGCCACTTATATAGATATATATAATAGTGTTGAATTATTATTTTTGAGATTTAAGTTAAGTTTACAACAATTGTAATTAAGTCTAATTGTCTTCTCCCCCTACATATAGGGTTTGCACTGTTCATTTGGTAACATATGAAAGACCACATTTCTCTCTTTCATTGCAAATATCAATTAATCAAATATTTCTTGAAAATATGAAAACACGATCTATGGAAAAACAATATTGTAGATGTTAGCATTTGTTAGCTTAATGGGAAATGTGCACGTGGATTACATTCATTAGGCCTAGACACCAAGTCAACCTATGTTGCCACTTATCAACGTGTGTGACTAATTGTGAGGTGGGTAAAAGATATATTGTGAGAGTAAGGTGTTGAGTTTAAGGAAGAAAACATGCACCTTTGGTCCCTTCGGCTTGGGAGCTTAGGTTGGCTAAGTTGTGCTAAAAGCGATTCTAATCTCAGTAAATTGTTCTCAATCCACTCATAAGGCTTGTCTTCGCCTTCTGCGGTGTCTAAAACTGTCAATGTTGATGGAAAGAAGGCTTTTTATTTTGGTCTATCATATCGCCAAGTATGCAGGCTTTGTTCTATTCACCAATTTGGAACTTCTGCACTAGCCTTGTTGCTTTTCCTTTCCATTCTGGCTTTTCTGCATGTGATACGATTGCTTTCTTTCGACCAATTGGCTTGTCCAGTTTTTTATTTGAGTTGCAAACTTCTTTTTGATATGACCACCCATGCACTTGTCCCCTATTTTTACACCAACATAAACAAAATTATGCCCATTCCAATTTATTCATTAAATCTTTGAAGGATTGAAGAACATGTAATTAAATTTAGAGATAAGGTTTGACTATATGATTGTATCAATAATCAAATGAGTAATAGTCCAATTATCATAATTGTCGTTGTAAATAGAAATTTTCAAGCCAAATTTTGCTATTCAAATAATCACCAGCAGCCAATCTGTTAGATTATTAATTTATTTTTTTCCTTTCGTTCATTCTATCTAATATCGAGCTCAAAACCCAAGACTAAAGTGACACAACTGAGCTTCTTTAGTTGAAAAATTATCCAATTAATCATAAACTTATTATACATATGTCAATTTCATCCTAAACTTTTCTTTTTTACCAATTTAGTTTTAAACATTTGCATGAAATTATGATATAGTTTTTTTGCCATTTTCACCTGAAATTATTGATGTGGCAGTATCACATAGGATGGTTGACAATGACTAAATAGTCATGTTAGCGATTTTTGATAAAAGTTGATTAAAAGGACTTCATTGAAATTCCGCACAAAGCTTTACAACTAAATTGATGAAACTGAAAAATTTATGACTGAATTAGCATATATACAATAGATCTAAGATTTATTAAGTATATTTCCCCCTCTTTGGCACAAAGCCAATTGCCCGATTACCATGCCACTAGGAATGTCATGTTTAAGAGAGAGAGAGAAGGGGGGGGGGGGTCAACATTGATGTTGTTTTGTGGTACTAACTATATTTTCACAAGCATAAGGTCAAGGGTCAAGGGTTGAAATCACGAATTATTGGAACTTGGGTGATGATTGTGGTATGCTCACCAATAGTGATGGTGTTGAAGGGAGACCCACAAGTTCAAGCTCAAGAGGAAGATAGAACCTTGAAAAAACTGGGTTGTCGTGAATGAGTTATATGTTTAAAGCCCAATCTAGGTTAACCCAATTCGCTTGTAGGTAAACCTAAACATGTGCAGCAACTTACAATAGGGATGAGAAAAACCTATTCACAAAAGCCCATGGAGAAGAAAAATACATTTGAGAGGGGAAAAAGAATGTCGAGAGTATCATAACTTCCCTAGGAAACTCATTTTGGTGCCAAAGATGAAGTTTTTTAAAAGCTATGATACTTAAGTGATCAATTAAAGTTGTAATATTTAAATGATTGATTGAAAAGTTAATGACTTTAAAGTGAACATTGTAGAAAAGTTATAATACTCATGGTGTTCTATTCATATGTAAAATATTTAGATTGGTATCCTCCCTCAAAAACTGCTTTAAACCAACCAATAGTAAGAGCTTTCTTAAGGACTACCAAAATTGAAGAAAGGAAATTGCAAAAAATTAATTTTCGTAAGGAACAAATTGATTATATAAAAAAAATAAAAATTAATAAAACTTGAAGGAAAAAACTAAACGTTCAGTTCAAAGGGTACCGGCTTAGGAGTTATCAAGGCATGTTTAAACGTTCAAGGTAACTTTGCCTAAGTGTTCCCCGCATAGAACCTTTCTAGAGATATGCCTAAAAATAAGATAGATGCATAATCAAAGACTAGCAATTCCCAGACTTTTTCTATTCAAATAGCTATCGTAACCTTCTTCTTTTTTTATCTCAAGGGGGAAAAATGTCTAAAAATATATAGAAATAGATTTAGGGGTATTATCTAGAAGATGGGTCGATGACCCTTAATTAGATGTGGGCTCTCCCAAGCTCATATCCCGCATAACATTGGGTGTTCATAAAAATATTCTAATGAGAAGTCACCATTAGCCTATTGAGGTTGGCTAGAAACTACGCAAGATATGGGAGTATGCCTTACTTTTTATGCAACTAGAAAATCTAGGATCGAAGGCTTGATTACACTAATTAACCAATTAGTGCACTTTTGGTACATAATCTTGTTCATTTCAAAAAGACTTTTGTCAAGCAGTTGAGATTGACTTTAAAATTAACCACTAACATATGAGTTGATCATGCAAGTGCACAAATCATCAAAATAATAATCAACAATTAAAAAAATTATTAAATAAACTGCAAGAGAAAATAAACATCTAGTATTAAGAGAAAAATAAATGGAAATCCTAATTAAACTAAGGGGAAACAATAATCATCGCATCATAAGTGTGCAATCAAGGACAATTGCATTCGAGAATCATTAAAACCCTAAAGTGAAGCCATGAAGGCTTGTTTAATTTTTAGCATAATCTTAGGCCAATGAATTTCCCACATCTTTTAAGAGAAAATTGTCCAAGAATTATTTTAAAGCTTTTTGGGGAAATCTAAAACAAACTTGGAATTTTTGAGATTTTTGAAAATTTTCTTTTTTTTTTTTTTTTTTTTTGGAATTTCTAATATTTTAATATTTTCGATTTTTTTAAAAATATATTTTTTTCGAAAATTTTTATAAATTTTCAGGTTTCTGAATTTTCCATGAATTTTCTGAAAATTTCGAAATTTTTTATGATTTTTCTTATTTTTCTGGATTTTTTATTTATATTTTTTTAATTAATAAAAAACGATTCAGACCGGGTCAGGAAACCCGGCCCTGCTGACCCGATTCGGACCCTGCCATTCCGGGTTGGGCTAAAGGACCGGGCCGGCCCTAAATCTACGAGGAAGGCCCACAAAAAAATTCTCTTTTTTTCATAAAAAGCCCAATTCCCCATTTTCACTTCTAGCCAGCTAAAAGCCCATTTCCCATTTATTCCTCTAGCCCAGTCATCCTCAGCCCACGACCGACCTAGCCCAACGCACGCGGGCCCAAGGCGAAGCCCATCTCCTTGCTTGATTTTCATTTTCGGCCTTTTCTTTGCTTTTTCTGATTTTTTCTTTTCTTTTTTTCTTTTATTATTCTGGTCTTCCTCCTCTTCGTTCTTCCTCCCCCGCAGCTGCAGACGCCCGCCCGAAACCTACGACTCCCTTCGCCGAAGCCCGCCTCCACGCACGACGAGCTTGCACCGGCTTTTGGGGGTGTCGCCAGCCCATCACCCGGCGTCAGTCGTTCGGTCCAACGGACGCCAGCCACTGCCGTCACCCCCTCACGGCTGAAACGACCGAACAGCCACCCGAGCTCAAAACTCAAGCCCCGACACCCCTGCTGGCCGAAAACGACTCCACAAAGACGCTTCCCCCCGCGTCGACTTGATCAAAGAATAAGGCAGCGACGGCCATAGACGCAGTAGCCACGTCGAGGACGGATATTCCCAACCAGATTTTTCAGATCTAGTCTAAGCATTATAACAAACACCGAATGTGCGCTATGGAGAATAATGATTCTCAGTGCATTCAAGACTCGAACTCGGGCGGGGACTCTCGACAAAGCAAGCCAAAACACAGACCAACCCAACGGGGAACCGGCGGGGCCGGAGTTCGTATGAGCCGGAATGCCGCGAGCTCCGGCCCGGTGTGCGCGAACAAAGTGAAAACAGAACACAAAGAAAGGCTTACCGGTTACAGTTTGAGAGCGTCGACTGAAGGGCTGTCGGGCGGAGCTGGTGCGCGGCCGAGGCGTCAGCTGAAGTTCTCTCGCTCTCCCTCGGTTTCTGCCTTGCTCGGTCCCTCGGCCCTCCTCTCTGTTTTTTCTCCTTCTCCCTTCCTTCTCTACTGTCCTGTTTCAGGCGCCGGAGCAGAGGCACGGCAATGGGTCGTTGGCCGCGGGTCAGGCGTGGCTGCCGACAGCCTCTCACTCTCTCCTCCTGCCCTCTCTCCTTTCTCTCACTTCGTGCTCCTCTCTCGGTCTCCCGGTCTGTCTTTTTCTATCTCTCGGAGTCCTCTGCCTCTGTCCTCTTCCTGCTCTACCCCTCCTCCTGCTATGCTCTCTTTATGCTCTCCTCCCCCAGCTGCCGTCTGACCTGCTGCCCTGCCTTCTGCTCTGCTCTCTCCGCCGCGGGTCTTCTACTCTGCTCCTCTGCTGCCGCGCGTGGTGGAAGAAAGGAAGAAGGAGAAGGCCGAGCAGGCCAGGCCGAGGAAGACACAAAAAAAAAAGGAAATGGGCCAAGCCTGTGCGAGGAAAAAGAAGAAAAGAAAGGGGCCGGACAGGCCCAACCCTGGCCCGGACCCACAATGATTTTTTCTTTCTTTCTTTTTTTTTTTTATTCTTTCATTTGAATTGGTATTTTTGCTTATCTTCGTATATTTTATAAATTCGAATTTTTTAATTAGTTTTTTTTAAAAGGGGACTAATCCCTAATTTTTAATGCTACTATGTCTTAAATAAAATAACAAAATTTAGGTGGCAACAATAGCAAAATTTGATTGTGGCTAAACCTGTTAAACGGGTGGGTTGAGTCGGGTTTGGGTCGGATTATAAATTGTCCAACTCAAATTGACCCATTAACCCATTTATGACATATTTAAGCATAGTATAAAAATTTTGACCCATACCCAACCCAACCCATACCTAACCCGACCCATATTGTTAAAATATTTCTCTATCTAACTAAACTTAGGAAAACTTATTCATATAATCTTTTTTAAAAAGTTTAAACTTATTCAAATTCATTAACAACCCATGTATTTTAGTCTTTTTAATTTTTAAACCCATTATAGATACACTTGTCAAAATGGGTCAGGCTTTCTTTAAATGGGTTATACTAAAAAAAAGCCTGACCTATTTATGACTCATTTAATATTTCAATAGGTCATAAATAGGTTATACACCCATTTTGACAAGTGTAATTGTGGCTCTAATTTGTTGAAGGAAAAAAGCGAAATATGAACTTTTCTAATATTCTTTTTCACCATATAGAGGCACTCGTGCTTTGTCATGGTGAAACTAAACTTTTGTGCTATTGCCTCATCTAAAATTACAATATATTGTTTAAAATGAATTTCGTCTCTAGTTACTAAATAATGTATGTAATCAAATTTGAATGTTTATAATCCATGATTAAGGTATTTATATAGAGTATATACTATATAACACAGGTTAATGGCATATGTTAACGAAATCTCTAATGGTGTTTTGAAGATGACAAAATAATCAAAAGCTACTAATATTTTTTTAAATTAAGTAACTAGGCGAAAGATGCACAAGCTGGTATACATACAATATTCTAATAGAATGTATAAATGATATTATCAAGGATTATACTTGAATGAACTAAAAAAATAGACTTTATGTTGAAGCTAAACTTATTCAAATTATGTTATGACAAAGTCCAAACTCTAAGGATAAGTACGTTTAGACTCAAGTCCATATTGTAAAGCCAGCTTCATATGTAACACACTCAGATTTTACATACAAAACATGACAAGTTCATAACAATACAAGTGTAGAATGAGACACAAGTTGAAAACGTGACAAGTTTATAATGTTGCAAGTTCAGGACAAGACAAATTCACAAAACAAGACACAAACCTAGAATGTATAACAACTAGTGATCTTGTTTGGATTCCACACTTAAAAATATCATATTGACTCAATCAAATCGATTGGCAAAATTAATCTTGAAGACATGTTCTTTCTAAATAGAAAAGCTCTACGTATGGAAACCAAGGCTCCAGTTGTATGGGCAACCAGAATCAAGAGGAGATTCCGCTTCTATCACCCAACAACTACTCAATCTTCTTGATACAAATCTATCAAATAGGTAGATTGGAAAATGATTCTCTAAAAATTGTCAAACGATTAGTTTGCAAGTAAATGAGTATATAAGGAGATCAAAATGCCAAGGAACAAGTAAGAGACAAAGTTTGGAATCTAGAATTCCAAAGTCTAATCATACTTTAATCATAGACATTTGTCTTTCATGAGCTCAAATTTCGTAATCATTTTAGAGGTGTTGATGGTGTTATAAGTGTGCTTTGATGTAAGATAGAAAGTTATATCAGCTTATGTATAAGCAACACCAGCTTTAGGTAGGCACAACTTAACTACAACCTTTAATTGATTATTTAGTGGAATCTAGTCAATAAGATGTTAGCACGGGAGAATTAATATAGACTTTATCTAACCCGAATTACTATAAACCTTGTGTATAATTTCTCTCTATTTCCTAAACTCTTATTGTTTATTGTTATAGTCAATTACACACTTACAAGATGCTTCTAAAGTCTATTCAATTGCACGATTGATTCTAAACATTGTTCTAGAATATGTTCTTTATTCAAACTTGATTTTGACTCTTTCTATTCCATCTTAAACTGTCAAGATTTTGTTTAATTACCTATTCAACCCTCTAGATGATTCTTGCTAATTACCTTAGCATAATCTATGAATTGTTTTGAAAGAAATAGAAAATGTTATAGACAATCATATACATAGAACATTTTATCAATTGGATGTAACCTACACTATCTCAAATGAAGTGCTATATTGTTTTTAAGTATGTTGCGTGTCTAGCAAAAAACCTATGTGCGTTGGCTTTAATCTTTGACTTTTTATAAATTTTGCAACACGTGTATTTTTAACTTTTATTTAACATAAAAGATTTAATACCAATCTAAATGTCAATATTGATTTGTGGAGCCATGTATATATTTCTCATATTTTTTAAAAAATTTTAATGATTTCTTTTTCATTTTCACAGTTAAGCCAAACATTTGAGTGGCAACACCATTTTAATGTTGTTTAAATGTCATGTTCCTATTTAGACATTTTCCTCTAAAAGTACTAAATTAGTGTGAGCCCGAGTTAGGAATCAATCAAAGCAAACCAAATTTGTATGCTCACATGAAAAAATATTTTAGTTGACAAGCATACCACATAATAATCATAGTAAGGTGTTATAGATTGAGCATCATTGATCATGTGCTATATCTTACTTGGTGCCATATGTGTATGTGTCTCATTTTAATTGACTTGTCACGTGACACGTCACTATCGCCCAACGTAACTATTTTCATAAAATACCACCTCTTGCTTCCATTTTTATGAAATTTAAAATTATATTTGAAATGACATTTATTTTTTTCCACTTGGAACATCTTTCCTTCACCGCGGCATACCCACTTTGACCTTTCTTTTGATGTAAGGCACTAGAAATCTGTAAAAAATGATCTCATATAGAGATGTAGATATACACATTTTTTAATAAACATATGAAATTGAGGTAATATTTTAAATTTTAGCCAGAAAAAAAATTACTTTTTGACTTTCTAGAAACCTTTCATAACACCATCAGGCCAAGTTAAAATCAACTGAATATTGATAAAGAAAAACCACATACACACACATATATTATCTGGCTTCCCCTAACACGCACAAAAAAGTATCCAGATCGAAAGTAAAATCTTACCAGACAAATAAACAAATGTGAGCAATTTTTTTGTTTTTCCGCCGACAGACACTTTTTTTTTATCCAGAGAAGAAAAGCGACAGGCTTAAACTGCGGAAACGTCAAAACATAATTATGTCAGAAAAATAAGATAAAACTCTGACAAAACCCCCGCCCAATTAAAAAAAGGACCAATCATCAGAAATTAAAAAAACTTGGGAGGTTCGCTAACCCTAATCATTCACCCTCTGCGGTATAAATGATTAACTTCGAATTATTTTGGGGAACGCAATTTTTTTTTTAAAATAAGCTTTGACGTTTTGTGCAGAACCTATTTAACCATGAAAAGAAGAGCAGGCCCTTGTCAGGTGCGATGTTTTTCAAAAGCGAGAGAAAATAACAAACGAGAAAAAAAAGGTTTTACTTAGGGTTTCGCTCCTCTCGACCAATGGAGACGAAACACGTGTCCTCGGAAGAATAGAGTTTTAGTCAAATGTGAGAAGGTTGCATGTGGATGAGTGCGTCAATGATTGATGGTCAGGTGAGATGAAGACGAAGAAAGCTCGTGCACAGACCTGTAATTAATCAGATTTTTCCTTTTTCTTTTCCAAAAATATTATATGGGTTGATAAACTATTTTCTTTGCCGACACCGGACACGAATCTTTCGCAATTTCAACCCGAAATTAATAATTCGAGAGGGAGTTTAATAATATTGGCCGGACAAAGTTGACGATTATAGTTTATCAGGATCTAAGAGAAAGAGTTTTCGTAGTTTTCAAGTGCTCGTAAATTGGGAACAAGACCTTCATGGCTATAATCATGATTTGCAAATCTGGAGCATGATTATTTAATTGATTAGAAAATATTCACTCCCCTAAAATCTTAAAAATCAGGAGGGAATCATCTTTCGATCACTCTCTAGTTCGAGAGGATTTTGCTTTTAGTCTTCATTCTTTGTTTAGTGACAATTTCAATTATAATTCTAGTCTTTGCTGACAATTTAACCATTTTGTCAAAATTTCCAATCAAAATTTGGTCGAAATTATTGAGTCACTAAGCAAATTATTTTAGGCAGTTTTGTAGGAGTTCTTGCGATTCAATCTTGACCCTTCAATATGTCTTTAAAAATAAGTCTGTTCAATTTTCACTAATAAAACCATCGGTATTAATTATAAAGACCTATACATATACATATAAAGTATTAAATTATAGCCGGTGTCATTTGAATCTTATTTGAAATGGAATCAGTAAAAAAAAATCATATTTAAAATCTCATTGTATCAATAGAATACAATTACTAAATTTGAACACTTCAAAAAGAGTAAGGATTAAAAGTGTAACTACTTTGGAGGTTTGTGCACTTAGGCGTCACGTTACAGTTGCTTGTGCTAATGGGGCAATTAGTTCTAGCACATTTTGATAGGATATTTGATGGAAGGAATTAAATTGTCGGCAAAATTTAGAATGAGGATGAGAATTATAACCGAATAAAGTGTAAGGACCAAAAACGAGATCCACCAAATAACATGGATGAAAAATGTAATGTCCCTAAAAGTGGCTATAATTCTAAGCTCATTTTCATTGTCAATAACATATTTGTAAGTTTTTCAATTGGTAGAGTTAAAAATCAATTCCACAAGCAACACCAAATAGGGAAGCGGCTCACATATGATTTCTAAGTTTTAGCAATTATTCATTTTCATAAGGTCTGTGATTATTTTGTTCATTTTTTATGTACAATAATTACAAGTTCAAATGGACTGACAACAACTACAGGGGATGAAATGTTGATATAGGAATTTTAAAATATTTTCATGATTAAGTGCAACAAAACAATGTGTAGAGAATGAAAAATGAATGTAGACAAAGTGAGCAATATAGAGCAAAATTCATCTATGAATAGAAATATAGTAAATGGGAGAAGAGATTGCCAAACAAATTTATAAGGATTCGGTCTTTCCACTTGATTTACTCCACTCCCGTAGCCCTAAGAGCCCAAAATCAAAGCTGAAGTCAACTAGTGTAACCATTGAAACCTTCAACAGCATCTTACAGATGAGATTCCACTCCATAAGGGACTGCAGCTTGCTCTACAAGTACACACTTCACTTTATCCTCGGAAGTACGCTTGTACAATTATTACACCGCTCTCTCGAAGAACTACAATCAGATTTCACAAGATTTTTTTTCTCATAGAATTAAGTGAAAGAAGAAAGAACAAGCTAGAGAGTGCTTCGATCAACTCGGCCAAATCTTCAACAACCACTTTGATGCATTTATAGTTCTCCTAACTTGATTTGCATGTTGGAGTATGCGAAATGGTCAATTAGCTGTCGCAGGGGTTGTATTTAGTTTAGAACGTTCACTTGGAGCTTATTAGCAATATGATAATATTTAGAAATCTTTTATAGATATTTAAGATAATCTCTCTTATTTTAAGATCTATTTTAATTATGCTTGATAATACATAACTAATTTGATTTCCTTTGATTTATTCTATCTAAACCTATAAATAAACTCTTCATGTACTCTTCTTAATATATATAATTATAAAAACTTCCCAAATTCTTCTCCTTTATACTTTATATTTAACTTGGTATTTCCTAGGGAAACCTTGCACTTCACAGCTTGTGCACCTCAAGCGTTTCATTCTTGTGGAAATGCACCCCACGCATCCCACTACACATCTAGGTGTACCCCGAACATCCCGCTGCACTCTAAACATCCCGCTGCACATTCAAATAAATTCATCCCCACATTTTCATGGAGGGCTTTCTTTGTGCACATTAATTTTATTTAAGAAAGCATTTAATCAAGTCCATTCTACAATAGTTGTGTTTTGATGCTATTTGCATTAATTGCATCACATGGTCAAGACATTTTCATGGAGGAGGCTTTCTTTCAATGCCAGCCAGTCGTACAAGCTGCATCACTCGATAACTCTCTCTCCAAGCTATCCATAGTTACTATTTCGCAAGCCAACCGCATCAGCCACATACTATTTCCACTCCAATTCTTAACATTTTGTGCGTCATTTAGAGAAGCCAACACCACCATCAAAGGACTCGCCACCCTCAAACGAGCTGGATCTGGAAGATATTGCCTCACACACCACCCCACCACGAATCAACAAGCCCATCACGCAATGTCATTAAAGGAACAAGTTTTCATGGCACTATTTGATAGATATCTTTTAGTGATATTTAGGATTTTTCCTATTATTTCAATATTTATTTTGATTATGCTTGATTATGCATATCCGATTTAATTTCCTTTGGTTTCCTTTATCTAATCATATAAATATGCACTTCATGTACTCTTTCTTAATATATTGAATTGTACATAAATTTTCTATTCCTCTCCTCTTGTCTAAGCTAATTAATGAACTTTCCTTGAAATAGACTATGTTCCCTCTATAAACTTATTTGGCACGTCTTTTGCTTAGCCCAAAATGACGATTCCCATTTGACTTCTCCGAAACCTTTCTCCATGGATTCCAAAGTCTAAATTTGGCTACTAAACAACAATTCGAATGTGAATATAATTCACAAAGAACTAGACTTTCATTTCCACGTTCATGTACTATTATCCAATTTGTCTATAGCGTGAACTTTCTCTGTAAAATGGTCCCTCAAGACTTGATGAACCAATGAACCAAGTGCCCCCACTTGTTCGCCAAAATCAAAAATGGGTTTCCAACTCCAACACTTTTCGGTTGGCATCTTTGTCCGTTTGCAGATTCATGAAGCATTCCACCAGCATAAGCATCCTAATACGCTGTTAACATCATATGGATAGGAGCTATTTTGTCTGCGCCATCAAACACGCATATTATATCTCCCAAAATATTTTTTTCATCTTCAAAATACGCAGGTAGTTTTCCCAACATAAATGAGACTTTAGAATCTTTATATATGGTGCTTTTGAAATACCTTGTTGGTCTTAGGTGTGAAACGAATTTCATACGCAGTTGTTAAAAAGCAAAAGGTGGACAATAGTAAATTCCAACACATAATCCAAGAAATTGTAGTCGCCGGATTCGTCTAATCCATTGGCCCTAATGTTAAAAAGAGAAATCATGCAGAAAGACCAGGTACAAGTAAATTTTGACTGCAAAAGGCAGCCTTATGTTACAATTGTTGGTAGCAAACTTTTTAATTGAAATTGATATAATATTCGAGTCACAAGAGACTAGGGCTACTATAGAAATAAGGGATCTGAATTTTGACAAAATGAGCAATGTAATCTCTAAATTTTTAATTTTTTCAATATAGTTTCTGAGTTTTAATCCAATGTGCAATATCCTCTCAGAACTTTTAGTATGTTCAATGTGATCCCTAAACTTTTGATACATAAGTAATTCAATCCCAATGTTCAATATTGTCCTTGAACTTTAATGAATGGAAGGATAATTTTGAACATTTTCATATAGTTTAAAGAATACATTGAATATTTAACAAAAATTTAGAAACTACATTAAACAAATTAATAGTTTAAGAATCATATTATACATTAGGTTAAAGTTAAAAAATCACATTGAACAAATTAAAAAGTTTCAAAGATCACATTGTAGATTGGACCAAAGTTTAAAGATCATTTATGTAATTATTCCTAAAAACAATAAGATAGTAAAAAAAAAGGCAGGGTTTCTCCAAAAATTTCAAGGAAGCATCTTGTGGTATCAATGTTCATCACCCAAAAAATTGTTTAAGCCTGTTCGCTGTCAGAGAGAGAGAGAGAGAGAGAGAGAGAGAGAGAGAGAGAGAGAGATCTGAACTGGCCGTCTGAAATAGTAGTTGGTGGATCTTGTCGTCTCTCGTTTATAATAAAAACATTCGTTTAATCTCCCTTAACTGCTCCACTCGAAGAAACAGTAGAAATCAACGACAAAATAAACTAAAGTGCGAAGCAGTGCATGCCATCAAAGGTCAAGACAAGACCCAAGAGGCAGCGAAGCATCTCATCCTGCTCATAATTCACGGAAGGGTTGCAAAACCAGTTTGAAGTAGGTAGTGTTTGTTCTGTGCACTGTTTGCATTGCAATCGCCAAAACCAGTTTGACTTTGATGGGCAAACGTTCCAGATTTGTCTCGAGATCGACGGGTAATACCACTGAGTTTGGATTTGATGAGCAAAAGAAAGTAGACGGAACTCGAAAATCGAAAAATTTGTGATAGCGATTCTGTCTTTGCCATTTATTTTTCATTTTTTGATCATACCTAAGAGATATGGAGTGGTGTTTGTTTATTACTGCTGAAAATGACCATTGAATGAATGCCTATTTAATATCAATTTCTTTGGTTTTCGCTAAATTGAATACTCTAAAAGTCCTCGCATAAGATACAGTTGTATTCCAATTTAATTAATTAAATACATTTTTTCCCTAAGTGCTGTCCTTTATTTATCCACTTTTTAAATACTTGTGTATATGTAAACATGTTGTGTTTTTCAACGTGGTGGTGTGAATCGGATTGCAAGTTTGTCAATGAGAATAGCACTTAATGCAAGTTTTTCATCTATTAATTCTCATTTGACCATAACTTTGATTACAGGTCAGCTAATCCTACCACAATATCATAATTTAGGGCTGATATTCTAGATAATCTCAACATTTCTTTGGCCAAAGACAATAGTTTAAAGTCAAGCTACAAATCACTTGAAATAATCGCAATCGCAAGGGCAAGAATTTCAAGAAGTCAAGCTATGAAAAACCGTGAAGTATATGAGGTGATTTGATAATGTCTACTTATCTACTCCATTTCTTAACTTTATTTCTTGACTAAATGGCCATCTTTTTCCAAATTAATACCACAAAAAATCACAAATAACAACACTCATGTCACATTTATTCAAAACTAATTTTCATATCATAAAAAGTTCTAAACTGGTATATTCATGCCGCATTTATCCAAAACTAATTTCAGTATCACAAATAATTGCAAATCAATTAAATTTTATTGAAATCTCTAATTTTTTACCTAAGAGCTTGCTCATGTTTCAAAAATATGCTAAATTCTCTAAATTTATCTTGATTCGTCCTTAAGATTTTTGTGATTTAGGAAAGACAAGATAAGCAAATTCAATTTTGTCATAATTACCAATCTCAATTCATTTTCTTTAGATTTGGCTTCCCAAAAACGACGTGGTGTAAAAGATCCATTAATGTTGAATTTCTATGCCGGCTCCACACCACACACTTATTATCAAAGTTGTTTGACATGTCCAGTTTCATGTCTATAGTTCAATGGGGATATCGACAAAAATTAATCGAAGGTAGATTTGTCATGGATGAACTCATTTGACATTTTTTCAGAACACAAAAATTAGTTTGAGATCAATGTAACACAGGTATATATGTTCAGGATTTTTTATGATATCGATCCTTTATTTTATTGTGAAAAATTTTCTTTTGATTGTCAAAGGCATATTATTTTGACTCGTCACAACTATAAAGGATATAATTATTTCAAAAGAGAAACGTCTCTCCTGTTTTCAATAATAACACATAATTATTTTCAAAATGAAGATGATGGCATCGGTTGAATCAACACTAAAGATCGTAAAAAAAACAAACAACTGACCCACAATTTCACCAACCATGGCCTGCAAAATTTACCCATTATAGAACATACAAAATCAACATGTTCAAGTTGTTCTATGTTAGTTGGAGATTCCTCTCTTACTTGCAAGTCACATAATTTACTTAATACTAGATAGAGTGCTGCATTTGTTGGAGTGTTAGATCAGTCGTCGTTTAACTTGTACAAGCAAAAAATAAGCTTTTAATAGACGGCAAGTCATCGTTGGAGCTCTCTGCACCACTTCTGATTCCCCAATCAAGAAACAGTCAAACAAAACTGTGGGGAAAAAGAACCCCTAATATGAAAGCATTTCAAAACAGGGTGCATCAAGTCTCACCGCGGATCAGCACTAATCAATCTCTTCGGCGGTTTCACATTCCAACTTCATTTCAAGATCTGGGCCTGAATCATTACGCTCGCTCGCTCGCTCAATCTTTTAGGATCGTCCCTGAAGCACATATTCGAGAGTCTTGGATAATTACACGATATGTAATTCGAATAATAAAACTTCCATTTAATAAGAATTAATCGAGAGCTTGAAAAGTCTCAAACGATGATATTTACGTGCGCAAGAAAAAGAATGGTGAGCGAGGAGAGTTTCTAATCCTTGGCTCTGCTCTTTGCATGTGCTCATCTATCGACAACAAGTACGAACGTGGATTATATAATCCAACCGACCAATATAAAAGCTGACGACACAAGCCACGGCTTAACATAGCTTCATTAGGGGACAATGACTTACGAATGTCAAGTTTTCCCTTCCTTTCTTTATACGCCAGCAAATTTATCTATTTAAAGTTAAATTTTTTGTATTCGAGTTTAATCTTCTTTCATACCAAAATTTTTTATCTATTCTAGATTAGTAAAATTTGACTCGGGAGGATATTTGTACATGCGGGACTTAATTTTACCTTTGTGATTACCATGAGGCAAGTGATGTAGCCAATTTGCAATTGAGACACATCAACTTAATAATTTGTCATCTTCAAACTTCTATCATTTATTAAACTCTGGTTTCAAAATAAAGGAAAATTGTCTTATTATATATTTTTAAATATATCCGACCCATAAAATAGATAATGATATGAAGATAAAATATCCGGAGAAATTCTATCACTCTTCCAAAATGTTTACTGCTTTTGAATCTTCTCATTGATTGTAAATTTGAAAAACTACAAATAAAGATAATTCATTCATTTAAATTGAAATTAAGTCACAATGAGAAACACATCTTATTGCATTAATAATACTCATATTTTGAAGGGCGGTCTTATTTTATTATTTGGATAAGTTTCACCAGACATTCACTAGATTAAAAATTACAAAAAAAAATTACAACTTATTTGGAATATAAATTTCATTTAGTTTTATTTCCTTCTTTTAAAGTCCACCCCCTTTAAATTATAGTTGTCTTGAATATCTTTTGAAGCAAATTTGTTTAAGAAAATATCAAAATGAAAATTATTTAAAACAAAATCCACTTAGTTTGAAATTGAGGTATATTTGGATTAACATAAGTATTTAAAAATGAGAATGCTAATTGATGTGTGTAGAGATGATATTTGAAGTTTCCAGTTTCGTATCTATTCTCTCTCGTTATAGTGTCATCCTTGTTAGCACCACCAATGCGTTTACATTCTCTCACTCTCATTTTCCACCCCTTATCTTTCCAAACAAAGCATTAATTTCCTATCTAGCTTTGTTTATAATTCTTCACGTCAACTTTCATTTCCCATCCGTAATAAATAATAATACTTAGTATGACCATGCATTGTACGTCTCGGTGTGGGTATACATACTATCATGTACTCTTTTTTTCTTGCATAACAACGTTTAAAACACTATACGTGATCCTTCCACACTTGGTTAGGATGTCTTTTTTTTTATTACATAGGAGCATAAGCACAAAGCTCAACTATTTGGAGACCCATGAAACACTTTGTCAATCTCATGAACCCATTGAGTTAAGGTCTTTGGGCGACACTAACATCCCTAATACAAGATCGATTGCATGCAGTTAATGAAATTAAACACGAAAATGTTAATTTTTGAGCTGAAAATTCCACGAGTCTCAACCTATCGTGTCAACTCGAGGGAGTTTAAGGTTCCTTTTTTAAAAATACGTATGTTGACTAAAAATAGCAATGAACGTGAATTTAAGGCAAAACAAATATATTATGTGACCATTTGCAAAACTAGAATTTCGAGTGTTGATACTTCTTCAGATAATTTTACAAGGTTGAGACAATAATCAAGCGCAACAATCAACACTACTATTGAAATCAATGCTATTCATCGATAGGTCTATCTATCGAAACTTTTAGATCCGATGAAAATCTCAAGCTCAATTAGCATTTCGATACCCAATTGAAAATAACATTTAATTTTAAGTTTTACATTATGCGACCCACAAAAATTTTTAGAATCTATAAATATTGACAGATTGATTCGTGTATAATTCGCCATTATTTTGTAGAGTTCTAATTAGATTCTAGAAGTTCATACGAAAGCCAATGAGAACCTTTGTTTACTTGAAATGAACTAAAACAAATGCACCATTGTGACCTCGATAGTTGAAATTTGGTATTCAAAAGTGTTATCGAGTCCCGAGTTGAGTGATCCAGAAGTAGAAGCCAAATATTTTATATAAAAAAAGGTTGGAGAAAGTGTGGATAAGAAGGCTTTTCAATGCCTATCCCTTCTCCTTCTTCTTTTTTCTTGCATCACTTAACATTAAAGTGGTATGAAACATGCATTTTGAAGTTTCCTCCCATTATAAATCGGGTTTAGTGCCTATGAAGTTTCAACCACGAGAGATGCCAAATGGTTTTGTTACCATGAGCATCTTTTGGAAATTATTTCAATTCATATGCACCGTTGGAAGCTATGCGAAACTCATTTGATTTAAATCAATCCAGGCCGGTTCTGGACGAAAGCTTGAGTTCATTTTATTGTTGAAAGTTCAGAACATGTATCCATTAAATTTCTAAGATACAACTATAAAATGTGAAAAATAAATAAAAGAAAACCAGAGTCTTGTGTTTGAACTTCAACGGAGCATAATTTTTTTATTTTGGTGGAGCAACGAGATCCATCAGTATCTCCAGAAAGCTCATTTAGAGAATTTTTTCCATGGGGCTGAAGGCTGGAGGTGTTTGTGTGACACCCTCATATTATCTCTCTTGAGATACTGTTCGCTTTGACTAATTCTATACCAAGTCCCATGATTTTTTTGGCTTATATATAAGTATTTTCCCAACGGTCACACATGTTGGTAATGCGCTCCCCTCAAAGTTCCAATGCTAAACGGTGTCACTACATTGAAAAACAGTTTTTATGAGTTAATTTTAGTTTCACATATATAATTTAGGAACGCTCTCCTCCTGTTCAATATATAATTTAGTTCATTATTGCCTCATCTACCGACGTCAAAACCTAATAGGAATTGTGCTTTGTCCAAGCCCTCTTGACCTAACAATTACTTTTCGCCTTCGTCTAATCAGATTATCATTGGCCCACTAGCATTCCATGTGATTCATCGTCAAACCGCACACCAATTGAAGGAGTCTCACTCGTATATCACGTTATAACACTCTTCGGCTAACTAATTTAAGGCATTGTACCCTTTTTTGACATGTTTTGGACCATTGCTCCATATTCGACCCCTAGGACCACTATTTTTGTCCATTTAATGTTTAATCATTTAATTTTTTCCCCATACCACTATTTCCTAATTCAATAATTTAATCAATGAGGGGCTCAATTGAAGAATTACACGCTTTTTCTACTTTGTAATTAAAAATAGCATATACTTTTCATGTTCATTTTATTAAAAATATTAATAAAATTTGTTAAAAGTTAAACATTTGGAGCCGTGCAAGGCCATTTTGGAGCTTCATTCGGCCCCAAAAACATAACAATAAAACATGCCGAAGACGGGACTAGCCTATCGGGGCCTTGAAATTTTAGTCCGATCGGGGTTTTCTAGGCTTTGGATTTTTTATCCGAACCCCACGACACAATAAATTTAAACACCTTCTTGATGATAGCATTTGAAATGGTATCAATTGCCACCCGTCGTCAGCCCTACCTACTATTGTAAAAAGGAAAAAGTAAATACACATAATTAGGTATCCTCGAATGAAGCATCAATTTGCCTACCCCTAAAAATGGCAATATGTAAACTCTTCTTTTTCCTTTTTTGAACTCTAAGCAACATCTCAACTTTACTAGGAGAAATGAATCAAATTTTCACA
The DNA here is from genome assembly GCA_014182735.1 of Corymbia maculata. NCBI lineage: Eukaryota > Viridiplantae > Streptophyta > Magnoliopsida > Myrtales > Myrtaceae > Corymbia > Corymbia maculata. The sequence goes on from CM024689.1 coordinate 20,266,233, forward strand.
CCCCACTCTTGGTATAAACAACATTCCCCCTTTCTTCCACTTTTTTTTAAGAGGAAAAGTCAAACAAACACTGGCTGTCTGTTATCTTCCTTTCCCCTCACCACCACTTTCCACATCTTCTCTCTCTCTCTCTCTCTCTCTCTCTCTCTGGTTTTTTTTTCCCCACACACACCCATCTCTCTTTCTCTCTCCTCCTCGTCCTCTCACCCCACATTTGAGTGACACACAAGAACTCCAGCACTATCATTGCTTGTCCTTGTCACCCTTATATTTTCATTGCTTTCCTCCTATATGTCCCAGCACAATACAATACTCAATCCCCCATTCTCAATGGTCTTCTCCTCCTCCTTCCCCTCCAATCCTCCCCTTTAACTGATCCCATTCCTATTCCCACACAAGAAGAGCAAGGCTCCCCCCTCCCTTTCTCCAGGCTCAATAGCACATCCCAAAAGGAAAGATGGAAGGAAGCTCCACTCCATTGACTCAGAGTTCATCCACCTTTGGCATTGGCATTCACCCCAGCGACCAGTTCCCCAGCTGCTTCCCCGTCGCAGGCGGCTGGGACGACACGCTGGATCAGGGCGATCCCTTTGAGTCGGCCCTGAGCTCCATGGTGTCGTCCCCGGTCGCGCCCCGCGCCAGCGAGGGCGATGCCGGCATGATCCGGGAGCTGATCGGGAGGCTCGGCAGCATCTGCGATTCCAGCCAGGCCTCCCCGGGATCCTACAACAACAGCGCCACCAACACTTCCTGCTACAACACCCCTCTGAACTCGCCGCCCAAGCTCAGCCTCTCGATGGCGGATCAGCATGCCCGCGGCGGCAGGTTCCTGGCCCCCGGGAGCCATTTCCCGGGGCACCCGAGTTTCGTGCCGGTCATGGCCGATCCCGGGTTCGCCGAGAGGGCGGCGAGGTTCTCTTGCTTCGGCGGTAGGAATGCGAATGCTGCCAATCTAAATGGTGGCCTCGGGTTGAATGCATCGGAATTCCATGGGAAACAGGCCAATAAGCTCGATTCCGGGAGATTCTGCAGGGTCCCGAGCAGTCAGTCGCTGAAGGTTAATGTCGGATCTCAAATCTGTGCACAAGGGAATGAGAGAAGCTTCCTCCAGCCAGGAGTCTCTGCTTCGACCCATGAAAATGGAGAAATGGGGGATTCCCGCGAGGGCTCTTCTATCTCCGATCAGGTCACGCATGGAGAGATGCGTGCCAAGGGACAAATCGACGTGAATTCGAGGAAGAGGAAATCGATCCCGAAAGGTAAAGCGCGAGAGTCGGCTGCTTCTCCACAATCTGCTAAAGATTTAGAGGTAATGATCCTGTTCCTTGAAGCTGTGTACTCTCTCGGAGACGCATTCTCTTCACATGATACAGTGATGGAAAACTAAAGAGAGATTGCATTATGCAGGTTCCGACAGAGAATGAAGAACCGACAATGAAGAAAATCAAACCCGCCGAGGCCAGCGGCGACGAGAAAGATGTGGCGAACGGGAGTCAGAAACAGGGCAAGGAGAACTCGAAGCCGCCGGAGCCGCCTAAGGACTACATCCATGTGAGAGCAAGAAGGGGTCAAGCCACTGACAGCCATAGCCTTGCTGAGAGGGTACTGGCTCCATCTCTTTAGTTAATTTCCCCTTTACTAGTCCTATCAGGCTTTCAGCCAATGATTGCTGAATTCTACTTTGTTCCTCCTTTTCGTTTTCCGATAGGTCAGGAGAGAGAAGATAAGCCAGAGGATGAAGGCGCTCCAGGATCTCGTGCCTGGCTGCAACAAGGTGCGCATTGCTTTTATCCTGCTGATATGTTTTTCCTTAGGAATTGCAAAAAGGGAGAATGTGATGCAGAAGTTTTTTGACCTTGCGAATTTCAGGTGACTGGGAAAGCTACGATGCTTGATGAGATCATTAACTACGTGCAGTCGTTGCAACGTCAGGTCGAGGTACGTACATATTGGCGAATCGGGGCTCGACTCGTCGAGATTTGTATTGTAACTTTCCAAAAGTCGGGTGTTGATTCAGTTCGCTTCTTTCGCAGCTTCTATCCATGAAGCTGTCGACCCTGAACCCCAGGATGGATTTCAATCTGGAAGCTTTCCTGTCGAAAGAAGTAAGCTAAATGGGGCGGTCTCGCTACTAGTCTTATCAAAATTCAAACAAATCAACTTATGCCCATTTAACTTGCAGATCTTGCACCCTCGAGGACCAATACCGAATTCTGTTTATCCAGTTGATTCATCCGGGTCCATGTCGTATGGTTATCAGCCCCCGCAAGGACTAATGTCGATGCCAAGCGTCGTTTCCATCAACATGGATACCCAATTTCCAGTGAATCTTTTGAATGCCGGAATTTACAGAGATGCTGGCTTGAACTTGCCTCTTGTGGACAATTACGGCGAAGCCCCTGCTCCGGTAATTGAAACACGACATAAACATTGATTTTATGTTTTAAGGCTTGTAGGATCTCAGAATTAAAATGTGTTGCATACATCTGCAGGCCTCAGCTCTCTGGGAGGATGACCTCCAAAGCGTAGTCCAAATGGGTCTCGGCCAAAATGAGCCTCCGAGAATAGAACAAGGTACACGGATCTACAAATTTGATCCGAATCGAGCTTTCATATATCAAAAATGAAACCTGACTTTGTTATTGACACACGCTGCAAAATTGCAGGCTCCCTGGCCGCCGCTCAGATGAAAGTCGAGTTGTAGTTCCCGGCGCTAACGAAGAGTACGAGTTCGACAATTGACAAGGGGCCCTCGCAGACAAACAGAGAGAAATGAGAGAGACCTATGTATATAAAGACCGATTCTTGATTTCAGTAATTGCTTAGTCATTCTTTGCAGCATTCTTTCCAAGATTGTTGACAGTAGAACTAATTGGGAATCCTGTATCTGATATATAAGCATATTGTTTTCGGCCTCAAGTGTCGCCTCGACATTTCTAAAATGCTGCAATTCATCGATTCGGAGACTCGACCGGTAATTCTGTTGTCAAGCCTTCGCTTGCCCGGCTGCAGTACCGGCCATGAACAATGGTAAAATATTAAACAGATGCTGAACTTGAAAATGACTACACATCCCGTGGTTTGTGCCGTCCGAATCGAAGTTTTTGCTCGAGCGTTTGACAAAACGAGATCACGAACATTGTGGCGATGCATGCATCTTCCAACTCGAGGAAGAAAGAAAGCAATGTCCTTCGATAATTTCTCCGAAAGGACCACAGAGGGCATGCATCAACGGGTCAAAGTCCGATCGACAATTTAGGTACAATTTTTTCCACGCATTCTCATCGACCCGATCGAACCTCCCGGCTGCGCAACGATGGATGAATCTTTCACATGGTCTGCGCTCCTTGTCTCATCTGTCCTTTGAAAGACTCAACTCAACTCTGCTGGATCTCGATAGCGCGAAAGGCGGAGCAAATGAAGGAAGACAATCTAGCAAATCAAACTTTTTCCTTCTCCTCTCCACCCTCGCCACCGCCACTGCCACCGCCATCATCATCACCATGATCATGAAAAGGTCGGATAGACTGACTTCCGAATTCCCTCCCCATCATTTTCGCCTACCTTCTCAGCAACCAAACAAGAACAGTTCCGGCGAGAAATCCAGGGTGGGAGGGAGGGGAGGGGGGCGGCCCCCACTATCCGGATGACATAATAACGTGGAGAAACGAAATATCCCGTAACTCGTGGGGAAGATTAGATTCTGTTTAGGCTTGGAAACCAGCTGGGATTTAGTAGGGACAAAACGGGCGTGTTAAGTCCAATCCCCCCCATCCTGAGAATGACTGACGTGTGTGTGTCTCTCTCTCTCTTTCTCTACTCTTTTGTATTAGCTGGAATCCAAAGTGAGCTTTGGAGGAAAAGTTTTTCTGCAGTCTTTCGCGCTCTCTCTACCGCGTACCTAATGACAGCGAAGGGTGTGGCGCGTGCTTTATTCTTCCCTCTTTCCGCCAGTAACTTTTTGATGTTCTTCAGTCTGCCATGCAAAGGACAGGTATAAGTCATTTCATTACTATTTTCGACCATAAAAAATATAAAGAAATTAAGGGTTTTTTTCCTTTTGTCTTTTCGTTCTTGTAACGGTGTGTTTTTTCATTCGTGCAAATGCGTCCCGAATCTTGACTACGAGGTGTGGCCTTGTCCTCGTCCGTGGATGCGGTTTAAGGTCGTCGGCTATGGTGGGATTCGAGCGCCATAGAATGCAATCAGATGAAAACAGATAATCGTGCTGAAAATCCTCAGAAGGACATGGGAGAAGGAAAAGTTTGATTTGCCATATTGTCTTCCTTCATTTGCTCCGCCTTTTCTGCGATCAAGATCCAATGAAGTCGAGTCGAGTCGATTTGTCAATTTAGTCATAAGCATTTCACTTGTGTCTAATTTTAAACCTTTTAAAAATTTGCCTAATTAATTCTAAACCTATTGTTTGGATAATTCGTCTAAATGATTATATTGACAAATCATAAAAAAGTTAAGAACTAAATTAGCAAATTAAAAGATTTATGACTAAATTGGCCACCGTAAAATAAACTTAAAACTTTTTGGACAATTTTCTCATTAGATTTGTGAATGTCTTTTTGAGAGATGTGAGATTAATTCATGAGGAATTGTAAGAGTAAATATTATATGAGTTATTGGGTGTAACGAGGGCTAGAAATGAATAACTTGAGTGTGGTTGCAATCCTTGTCATATTGCTTGATATATTAATTAATTTTTTCCTTCTTGAGGACGTAGATCACACCGATCGAACCACATAAATTTGATATCCGATTTATTTTCTTGTTCTGTCTTTTATATTGTTCAATTGCTTGTTTCCACAACAATTGGTATTGGAGTTAGGCTCGGCTGAGTTTATATTAATCAAAGATGACATAAGAAGAAAAAGTGAAAATCAATAAATATGATGGGAAGAATATTGATTTTTAGAATATGTATATTGAGGATTACATGTACTAGAGGAATCTGCAATTTCCCCTATCTAGAAAGAAATTAGATTCAATGAAGTAAGCTAATTAAAAAATGCCACATAAATAGGCATTGGGTGTTATTTGGCTAACGTTAGCTTGTCATATCATGTTTAATATTGTGAAAAAGAAGACCATTATGGGTTTGATGAAGGCTTTGTCAGACATATACAAGAAGCTCTTTACCATCAACAAAATCTATTAATGTAATCTTTGTTTAAGTCAAAGGTGTGCGAAGGTGCGCCAATTGCTGACCATAATAATGAATAATTGAGTTCAATTTCAATTGACTTTGATGATGACATATGCACTTTGATTCTATTATCCTTATTGCTTAATAGTTGGAACACTGTTGTTATTGCTCTTAGTAATTCCTTTAGGTTAATAGGCTTGACGTTTGATGTGGTTTATGATTTGATTATGAGTGATGACATCCATGGGAGAGAATCTGGTGAACATATATATTTACTACTTTAGTAGTTGAAAATAGATGAAGAATTAGTACTTGTGTCATTAGAAGTAGCATAAACTTGAATAGATGTTCTCAGTTTAGGACTAATGGTGCCATCTGTTAGAATTGTGGCAAGAGGTGACATCATAGATGGGATTGCCTTATGTTGAAGAATGAGAAGCATAAAGGAAGTAAAGTTGAGTCTATTGATGATGTTGCGACTGTGAGGGAAGTAAAGTTGAGTCCATTGATGATGTTACAACTGTAACTGACTATAATTCACATAGTATTGAAAATCGATAAATTTGATGGGAACAATATTGATTTTTAGAATATGTATATTGAGGATTACTTGTACCAGAGGAATCTAAACTTACCCCTATCTAGAAAGAAGTTAGATTCGATGAAGTAAGCTTATTGAAAACTGCCAGATAAATATGCATTAGGTGTTATTTGGCTAACGTTGGCTTGTAATATCGCATTTAATATTGTAAAAAAGAAGACCATCGTGGGTTTGATGAAGACTCGGTTGGACCTATACAAGAAGCTCTTTACCATCAACAAAGTCTATTGATGTAAACTTTGATTAAGTCAAAGGTGGGCGAAGGTGTGCCAATTGCTAACCACAATAATGATTGAGTTCAATTTCAATTGACTTTGACGATGAGATACGCGTTTTGATTCTATTATTCTCATTGCTTAATAGTTGGAACACTGTTGTTATTGCTCTTAGTAATTCCTCTAGGTTAATAGGCTCAACGTTTGATGTGGTTTATGATTTGATTATGAGTGATGACATCCATGGGAGAGAATCTAGTAAACCTATATCTACTACTTTAGTAGTTGAAAATAGGTGAAGAATTAATACTTGTGTCATTAGAAGTAGCATAAACTTGAATAGATGTTCTCAGTGTAGGACTAATGGTGCCATCTATTAGAATTGTAGCAAGAGGTGACATCATAGATGGGATTGCCTTATGTTGAAGAACGAGAAGCATAAAGGAAGTAAAGTTGAGTCTATTGATGATATTGCGACTGTGAGGGAAGTAAAGTTGAGTCCATTGATGATGTTACAGCTGTAACTGACTATAATTCACATAGTGTTGAAAATCGATAAATTTGATGGGAACAATATTGATTCTTAGAATATTGTATATTGAGGATTACATGTACCAGAGGAATCTACACTTACCCCTGTCTAGAAAGAAGTTAGATTCGATAAGTAAACTGATTGGAAATTGCCAGATAAATAGGCATTGGGTGTTATTTGACTAACGTTGGCTTGTAATATCGCATTTAATATTGTGAAAAAAAAAGACCATTGTGGGTTTGATGAAGGCTCGGTTGGACATATACATGAAGCTCTTTACCATCAACAAAGTCCATTGATGTAATCTTTGTTTGAGTCAAAGGTGGGCGAAGGTGCTAGTTGCTTATCATAATAATGAATGAGTTCAATTTGAATTGACTTTGATGATGACATATGCGCTTTGATTCCATTACCCTCATTGCTTAATAGTTGGAACACTATTGTTATTGCTTTTAGTAATTCCTCTAGGTTAATAGGCTTGATGTTTGATGTGGTTTATGATTTGATTATGAGTGATGACATTCATGGGAGAGAATCTGGTGAACCTATATCTATTACTTTAGTAGGTGAAAATAGAGAAAGAACTAGTACTTGTATTATTAGAAGTAGCATAAACCTGAATAAATGTTGTCAGTTTAGGACTAATGGTACCATATGTTGGAATTGTGGCAAAAGGTGACATCATAGATGGGATTGCCTTATGTTGAAGAACAAGAAGTGTAAATGAAGTAAAGTTTAGTCTATTGATGATATTATAGCTGTAGCTAACTGTAATTCACATAGTGTTCATTATGTCTTGTTTATCACTAATGATCCATCATTTGATAGGTAGATTATGGATTCCTATTGCTCATTTTATTCTACACTAAATAAACCAATTTACTAATTATCAATGCGTGGATAAAAATAAGGTATACTTGGGGAATAACGCTAAGTACAATGTTATAGGTGTTGGCGATGTTAGAATTAAAATGCATGATGGTATCATAAGGACATTGAATGGAGTGAGGCACATTCCAAAATTGAAGAAGAGCCTAATTCTTAAATCCCATGGATTCGGCTAGGTGTCGGTATACTTCAGAAGGTAGAGCTCCGAAAGTTATTCAAGGTGCCCTAGTGATAATGGGAGGAATTAAGCACGATGCCCTACATGAGTTTCAAGGTGAGATAGTAATAAATTTTTCAGCAGAGAAATTGAATGCATCCATTTGAGAGTTTGAATTATAGCATATGCATTTGGGACACATTAGCGAGAGAAATCTAAAGGGTTCTTAGTGAAACGAATATGTTATGTGGTTATGCTGCTAATAAGCTGAATTTATGCAAGCGCTATGACTTAAATCAACAGCAGTAAATGCAATTCAATTTGATTGTTAGAGAAACCACGAAGATTGCAAGGTTGATTCACTTTTCACAAGCTGTAACTAATTCCTTTGAGGAAGAGTGGCAAATTTATGCTAATAGTTGTTGATAACTACTCAACAAAGACTCAGGTGTTTTTGCTAAGATGGAAGTTTGTTGTTGTCAAGATTGGGCAAACAAGAAATTTCTCAAAAAGGAGACTAGTAAGACGATGAAGCATGTGCAAACTCACGGTAGTATAGAATTATATTCAAAGCCGTTAAATAAATTTGCTTGAAAGAAGGCATAGTGAAACATCACATTAGTGCTACTGCATCACAATAGGTTGCAAAGGTGATGAACAGATCATTACTAGAGACGACCTCCGGTGTTGGTATAGTTAGGAGATTCCTAGCAAATGTGCTTAGTACAGCAAGCTATCTGATGAATAGATCTTCATCAACTATGATTGAATGTTAGATTTACAAAGAAACGTGGTCAAATGATGTTGTTGATTATTTTGTATTGGATTATTTTGTTGCCCATGTTATGTTCGAGTAAGTGATAATAAGCTCGAAGGTAGGGCAAAAAAGTGCATGTTCCTAGGCTATGCATAAAGTGAGCAAAGTTATAGATTGTGGTGCTCGAAATGAATTTCACCTCTCATCAGCAAAGAAATTACATTTGATGAGTCTCTAGTACTTTCGACTAATAGTGTTTGTGGCAGTTTTCATACAAACAAATATGGATGCAAAGGTTTTGCTTTTTCTATAGTTGAGGAGGTTGTGTCGGAAAATTTTGTGGATAAGTTAAAGGTGCAAATGAAATTGGTGTTTTGATGAGGTCCATAATTAAAACGAAATTTAAGCAAGACTTGCATTTAGAAGATGTCTGTAGTGGTTGAACCTTGAGGGGTTGTGGGAGAGAGCAATGATTAAGTTCCAATGAAGCAACAATGACTTGGCTTAAACATCGAGCCACAGTCAAGTGAATGTGGAGATTGTTGAGAATATGTCTCCAATTCAAGCTCAAAAAGGAAACTTTCTCAATTTGAACGAGTTTCCTAGTCATAGCTACTTTCCTAGTTAAATGGTTACCTAGTTTGAGTGGGTTTCCTTTGTATATAAAAAGTGTCCTCACTGTGAAGAGCATCCAAGAGGCAACTTCTTGTGAATTACACCCTGAAACAATCCAAGAGTGTTGACGAAAATAAATCATGTGGTAAGATTTATGTTTTGTGAGATTGAAAGATTATTTCATGAAAAATTTTAAGGATAAACATTATTTGGGTTATTGGGTAAAATTAGAATGTGAAAAACATTAAGAGTATTTAAGTAACCCAAGTGTGGTTGCGATTTATATTGTATCACTTGACTTGTAATAAAAAAATTTACTACTCTTTTTGTGGACTTAGGTCATACCATCCGAATCATGCAAATTCATTATCTAATTTATTTTTTTGTTCTATTTATTATAGTGTTCGATTGCTTGTTTTTGCAATAAATATCATGTATCAAATAATAGTCAATTAAATTTAAGTCTTAGTCAGAATAGGTATTTGAAAAATACTAGTCACAATCCTACTGACTTGTGGAGTGAGGACTAGTGTCATTGCAAAACCAATTGGAACGCTTCAAAAGTACAAGGACCACAGGCGAGTTGCCAATGTTGACTCTGCAATTTCGGCATATTTTGAATGGACATTTGACTGAAGTTTACTTAAATTATCGTTGGAGAATAGCAACGGGACAAGACGGGACAAGACTGTAACCAAACATACTGTCGGGACTAAAAGCGAAATCATTGAAAATAACAGAGATCAATAATGTAATTTCCTTTACCACCCACTTGGATGGCGCTGCTGGCTCGCGCTCTTTTCCTCTCGTAAAAGGTCGAGAGTTCGAATCACAGTTTCGTCATAAAGTGACTTAATTGGTTTCACGTGTGTGGTGGCTAGCACGTGTGGCCCCCAAGGTTTACTCCCCCGGCTGTCGGCGGGGTGCGGGGTTCTCTGGGTCATCAAAAAAAATAATATAATAATAATGTAATTTCCTCTCGGTCACCAAAAAAAAAAAATTAATGTAATTTCCTCTCAAATTTATTTTAACCAGCAAGGTGTTGGCTTAAATGCCAAGAGAGGTTACTCCTCTTCTTGTGATTTGGGTTGAAATCCTATTTAGAGATACTCTATACGTAAAATTCGAAACGTGCTAGATTGATCTACGAAAGTGCAACACTAAGATCGCTCATAAGTGTTTACTAGTCAACGTGCGCAAAAACTTGTTTTGACAACCCCTAACTGTTGTTCCAAAAGAAGAATCATACTTCATTTCTTTTCAAAAGTGATAAGAACTATTGATTTTCTTTATTCAGAGTCCAAATTCTCAAAGTACCATTAACACAGGTATATTACCTGTCAATAAGCATCCTCTTTTAAGGAGAATCGGGTGATTTCGTATTGTTTGTAGTTGGAATCCCTAACGTAATCATAATAATAACAATAGAGGTACTCCTTGGTTTGTCCATTAAGAGATGTGGGTTGGTTTTGTATAAACAAAGCAATCGTTCACTTTTAATGCATGCGGTATGGATCTCCTCATTCAATTTGGCAACTCATCATTTCATATTTAAGCCGTACTCTCTCTCAGAAAAAGAAAAAAATCCAAAGAAGTCGAAAGTGAAAAGAAACCACAATTTCAAAAGTTCATCTTTTTGTCTACGCCTAGAATTGGGCATGTTACTGCAGTTCGAATCATGCGCCATTCTAGTGTCGCCGCCAATCATTTCTACGTTGATTGGGAACCTAAAATCCTATGCACTAGAGGGAAGGCAACTAATTTACCTACGGTTCAATTAATCTGCGATGGGAGGATTTCCTAATTTATATAAAAGTTTGATCCGAGGGTCTGTACCGCATTCCTCAGTTAAGTTCTATCATGTAAAATCGCATCATTCCCTAATTTACATATACATGCAGGTTTCTTATATGGTCTTGAAAACATGAATATTTCGCTGCCCGCCCTCATGCGAAATTGCACAGGGTTTCTCTGGTTAAAACCTATAAGGTATCACTCTAACCTTGGAAACCATCGTTCAATATTTATAAGAAATCACGAATTGTTTCGCAAGACCAATTTGAAAATGACTAATGATGGAATTATCGTAAGTCCCAACAATCGCGAAGATAGTTAGAGTTATAATGTCTATTGAATTCAATGCTAATGAAAACCAGTCATCGAGTTTTGTGCATATATTTTTGCTTGCAAATGTGACATTACTATCTATTGGTAGCTGCGCACACATATGGATTGGACATGGAAAAAGGCATGTAAGGCAAGTTTAAGAATGGAAAAATTGTCCAGTTAGTCCTAAATATATTATATCGATACCAATTCCATTTTAAACTTTTCAATTTTATTAAGAGAGAGGATGGCTAACTAAAATATGACAAAAGAGATAAAAGAAAATTGACACACACTCTGTGGAGAAAAGTTTAACATCATTACACATTATTCACGAAGTGTGCTATTTCGACCAAAGGGGTAATGTGAGCGAAGACGCGTACAATTTAAAAAATAATCCCTTTGTCTACGCTAGGAGACTCTTGGAAAGCATAAAGTTTACATCTCTATTGTTGTCAACTCTGACCACAAGTCACCTCCTAGCACTAGCAGAAACTGATGCAAGAGCATTGAATCCTATCAATCAACCCACAAGCTCAACCCATATTTCGTGAATGGAACTGACCGATTTGGTATTCATGCAAACAAAAGCTAATTTCTACAGCCATTTAATTATGTAGGTTCAAGGATGAAGTATGGGCAGTGCTATTGATTTATGAGGCTTGTTATTGATTGCGAGACTGCCCAACAACAACCTAATGATTGAAGACTACTTTGGTCGACAACAACCTTCTAAAGTCGGTGCGCAAATTTAGAGTCTATCATGTTTCAATGCATCTAATAATTAGACATATGCATCTAAGTCTTTTTATTCGAAGCATTTATGAGTCTTCATCATGCTGTTGTTTTTTAAAAGTTATTGTTAGGTGAATTTCCCAAGAATCCGTTTGGTTTTCAATAATTCAAAGAGTCTTTGATTTTGTTTACTAGTGTTTCTATAAATAGAGGTGTAATCTTATTGTAAATAAAATAAATAAAAAGAGACAACAATTTGAGCATATGAATGAGATATTCCTTAGTGTGAGTAAATATCTTTGGAGAGTGGATCTCCTATCTTGATTTTTTTATTCTAGGAAAGTGGATTACTCCTTAGTGGCAAGCCAATAAGCCATTTATTCTTAATTGGTGATTCATCCTTTAGGCTTTAGTAGTGAACTTCTCTATCCCTAAGTCCTTTGTCATTAGCGGGTGATTCGTCCCATAAATTTTGGTGGTGAATTTCGTTAATCCTAATTATCTCCCTTGGCTAGCTATGCATCCTTTAAGCCTTGGCGGTAATCATATTCTGTCTTTTATTTACACTTGTCTATCAACATCTATCCCCACACTCTGATCTACTCATATTTTCCTTCAGCATAACTAAAAACACAATTGCTCGCCCTCCCAACTACATCAGAAACAAAGGATGGCAGAGGATCAGCTGCATAATCAATCATAAAAGATTGGATGCTTTCCAATCAAGTGAACGCATCCCGCGAGTCCAAGACACTAGCATTTGCGGAACAATCCCAGTTTCATGAGATATCAATGTGGCAATGATCTTGCTTCCTTTTCATCTAAACAACATTGTTAGATTTGTTTTTCCCCTTTTGAAAGAAAGGCGCAAAACCAAGCAAAGAGGACTCGTCATTCAATCTTTGTTCTCCCTTCCATTGATTGGCATTCAGCAACACTTTCTAAGGACAATCCCTGACTTCTTTGCAGATACATCTCCCCTACAGGCAGCAGATGAGACGCTTGGTGTTTCCGCATTTGTCACTTTCACACCCCATACCACCGCATTAAATTGCCCCTGGCCTCACTTGCTTTGGAGGGTACACAACAAGCACCACCTAACATCATTTAAAGACCATCCCCCTCTGAACACACACTGATAATGACAGAATGAGTGGCTAGGGTTTCGGGTGTGCTGCCTCTCCTCCTTCCTTCGGCTCCAAGCCTGAACAGAAACAGCATGAGAGAGAGGATTAGCATTGGCCCACAACGAGCTTAGACCAGAGATTTCATGTCACAGAGGAAGACAAACCGAGCAGCTTTTGTTGCGCGGTCTCCCATGGCTGGAGGGATTGCCAAGAAACAAGCGCTTGTGGAGCTGTCTGCTTCGGGCTCCAAGGTGAGCGCCCCAGTAGGGCCCTGGACATCCCGTTCGCCGACCCCACTTTGAGAGTTGCTTCTCAGCCACTCGACATCTCCGAGGCCAGGGAAATGAATGCATCTCTAACTCCATCGGAAATCGCCATGATTGCCATTTACTGCTAGGGTCCGCAGATGGGTCCTCCATATCCAGTCGAAAGATACTTCTCAAAATGCTCAGCGCTGATCCGGGTCTTGTCCATTGTATTTTGCCTCAACATTGCTCGAGAAGGCTAGAATCCTATCCAAGTTATCCAACCAGAGAACGATACGAAGACAAGAAAATAAACTGAAAAAAAGCCGAAGACCCTCGAAACTTTGCGTTGTATAATTCTAAAATGAGATAACGACACACACGGTCAATGAACTTTGGTCTAATTACGCAACCTGGTCTCTAGAATTTGTTTTATGTGATCCCTCAACTTTCTAAACTTTTAATTTGTTTAATATGGTTTCCGAACTTTCGATTCATATTCAATTCAATCCTTAAATTATTAAAAATCTTCAATGTTATTCCTAAACTTGAATTAATAAAATATTAAACATTTTCATACAATTCATTGAGTAAATTGAACATTTACAAAAAGTTCATAAGACGTTGCACATTAGACTAAAATTTAAGGACCACATTGCACATTTAATCAAAGCTTAGGATCACTTATGTCTTTACCTTACTAAAATCCATAATTTTTCATCTTGGGTCTTGGTATGTGATTTCAAATAGGATTTGTCACCATTTAATATAAGAAAAGTATTTAGTAAATTCTCTTTGCTTCTGAGACTACACTACTATCACTTGTCTTTCTACATGTTTGGAAGGCTGATGGAGTAGATCAATGATTTTTTCGGCTTTCTAGTTTTGCCCTCGCCATCATAGTTCCAATGTTTACCCTCATTATAATCTTACTGCCCATTAAGCACTTAGCTCAGCAGCGTACGTGGGCTTTGCCGACACCACCTCCGCCGCATCATATATGGTCGATGAACATCGCCGTCCCTATAGATCGCTTACGGATTTGTGTGATGTGCGCGCGAGAGAGATAGATAATTACTGATCGGGAGAGACAAGTAATGGCGGTAACGCCATTGAGATCTAGCCTAGAGTGGCGCGACCTCCGCCAAATCAGGGTTGAGAACGCACGACCGCGACCAAATCTAGCTGAGAGCCATCTAGCCCGGTAGCAACTCGCGTGAGAGTTCTGCAAGGACAACACCAGCTTCGCAAGGCGCTTGCCAACAACTTTCATGGCAGACAAGGACCACCAAGAGGCCCACTAGAAACAGAGTTTGAGAAACTTAAATATCTTAGCTTGTTCCAACATAGTTTGGAATTTCATTGAAAATTTCCCAGGTAGTATCCAAATTTCTAATATAAACAATCAAAGCTGTTTTCCCAGGATTTTTTCACTGAAAACTCATAATAAAACCAAGGTTTCTAGTATCAATTTCAATGTCTGGAAGTCAAAGCGTTTCCAACCCAGCCTCCCTTGTGTGTGCATGTCCCAAATATAACTTAGGGACCATATTCTAAGACCCCTATCAGATACTACTGAAGGCTCAAGCCTTAATCCCTACTAGACAGCTGGCCTGAAAGTATTCACCTAAACTTATCCGCAATTTCAGAAAACTGACTATTTTTTCACGAGATGGCCACTCTTGGACGAGTCTAAGCGGGTTTAATGGGCTATTAGACTCGTGATAAAACCTACTAGTACAACTTCCCTGAAAGATATCCTTTCAAAATATGGATCAAAAACTGCCGTGAGACTACTCGAATGTCATCCTCTTTTGTGCTTGGAACTTAGTAGGCTGTCTTTGTTAAGACATGAATTTTACGGCAGAATCGTATGAAATCAATTTTTTCTTGCCTATGCATTTCTCTCTCACCTTTCTCAAGACACGTTCAACCGGTTCATTGTAGGGATTGCACGATTTGTTGGCCCCAGCTCTTAGCATGCAAGTCCTCAAATCAAAACCGTATTTGAACCGATAAATCTTTCACATCCTTACCAACACCATCAATCGCAGAGCAAGATGAAAAGCAGCTCAAAATTACTGTGGCGGAATACTATCATGGAATTTTGATCTTCTCCACTAAAAGTAGCGCACAGATTTCAGATATGCTAGGGCATTTATGCTTAGCTGATGCATTGTCCAGAATACTGAAGTTTTAACCAGTATTTCTGCAGTGAAGTTCCTGTCACGAATTGCCTTGAAATAGAGACATGTTCCACATTAAACCAGTGTTCTACCCACATTGCCACGTCTCTTAAACTAGTGATCGAGGCTGGAGCACCTCGATCGCACTTTCCCTGGCATTGTTGCTGGAGTGTCACACGGCTGATCCACAGATTATCAGAACATTCTTTTTCCCGATATGACCAACATCCGTTTTGGTAATGGCTCCCTCAACCCCATAAATGTTTCTCTTTTGTCGGCCAAGAAGATATTATGGAAGTCAAATACAAAATACAGACATCATCGAGATGGTCATGTATTAGTGTAATTTTAGAAGTGCACACTAGCTGAGAGGGGGACATATTATCAAAAAGTTTCTAAATATAAATCACCATAAGCTATTCACAACATGCAGTTTAGATATTATTTTTAACAAAACGTGATTATATCAACTCCAAAATACATGCCAAGAGAGTTTCAAGTTGATGGACATGTTTTTAGTGTCGATCAAGGAATACAAAGCTAGCTGATGCGGCTACACATTACTAAAGCGCGCCTCCAAACATACATCACCATTAGCTATTCATGGGATACAATTTACGCTTTGCTATCTATTGTCATGGGTGCTTCCCCGTGCTTCGCCACCATGCCCTGCATCAGACCAAGAACCAGCAACACTAGCACCGCAAGAAGCAATAGAATCCGTCCAAATGCTGAGTTCAGAAGTGACAGAGGACGTACCACTGTTCTAGCATGCTCCAGTTTATTCATCTTGGCAAACATATTTCCATAAAACTGGGCATCTTTCTTGTTATACTCCCTCACTTTCTCCCTCAGTGTCTTGTACTCAAGTTTCACATCCCTAGCCCCAGTTAAAGCACAAGTTTTATTCACCATTACCACAAAATCTCCAATTATCAAACAAATGCAGCACCATTTATCCAGCAGAACTATCTAATAGGTTGGTACAGTTAGAATAAAGAACCAAACACCATGCTACAGTATTTTTCATCTCTAATTTCCATCATGCTATTCAACTGGAGCAAACTGTTATTTTCAAAGTGATTGCTCTGCAATGCAACCTATAGCTTGTATTCCAAAATTACATTGTGTTGTGCATGCAACATGAAGTGCAAGCTTAATCCTAGGACTAATGATATGATGAAAATTCCATGCCATCAACTACTGCTTTTAAATAGAGGAGCAATACCTGTTGTTAGGGTCAATCTCTAATGCCTTTTTGATGTCCTGTTCTGCAAGGTCCAAATCAACAAGTTGTATGTAAGCTTGGGCCCTCCGGTAGAGTGCCTTAACATTTCTACCGTCAGCTTCCAATACCTGTCAACATAAAAGGCATACCCACGACTTGTGAAGCAATTGACTAATAACACACTAGAGTACCAGAGAGTAAAGTTTGAAGAATTTCAAACGCCGAACCTTAGTGCACAGTTTCTCTGCCTCCTTGAAGTCTTTGAGTTTCAATTTGCAAGCTGCATTGTTAAGGTTGCAGGTGATCTTTAGGGTCTTTGCCTGCTGCTTCTCCTCGTCACTAAATGATGAATCATATTCGATAAACCTCACTGCCTGTATTTTAAAAAAACCAAAAGTTATTGAATCCACCTAAAATAATCAGAAATTTCTTAAACTTTCTCAGATACTAAATGTTTAATTCCCATCCATACCTTCTCATATCTCCTCGAAGCCCTTGCATATTTTCCAGCCTTAAATGCAGCATTCCCCTCTTCCTTCTTCCTTGCTGCAGCTTCAATCTTCTCCTGATTGTTCATCTCCCATGATTCTTTCTCCTGCAGAGAGAATCATGAATGTACAATTAGAGGTCTTCCCTCCTCAACAAGAAGCAATCATATTATCATATCATCAATAGAGTTTCACACCAACCTTAACAAATGATAGCAGCTCGACCTCATAATACACAGTGGAGTTGGCAGGAACAATGGCCAGATCTTGTTGAGATTCAGTCAGGCCAAAGGCATACTCTGGCTGGATTGTCACCACTGCCACCTCCCCCTTCTTCATGTTTTTGACAGCTCTGTCAAGTCCGTCGATCACTTGTTCTGAATTAAGAGACAATATCAGCTATATGAAGAAGAGAGACAAGGAAAACAATACTAAAAAATAAGATACAGAGCAGAGGAGAACAGTTTTCACAATCCAAAATGGCAACACCATACCCTCGTCTATTTTGAACTCGAAAGGCTCCTCATCTCCCTTCTTCACGAAGACCGTTCCATCATGGAGTTTACCACACAGTCTCACTGGCAATTACATTGGTAAGTTTAGAATTTACGTCCAACAAAGCCAGAAGGCTCGGAACTTCATAACATGACTAGTCTCGTGATTATTACCTTGAACAACTGCCCCATCATTCGGGTGCTCATACCCCTCTCCTTCCTTCAAAGTTTTCTTCAAGACCTTCTTGTCTTTGGTTACATCAGAAACAGTCTTCCAAGAGACTAGCTCAAGCATGATTTGGAGGCTAGCATTAGGGGGAACAGCGGCCTCATCCCCAGAAGCTGGCCAGCCAATCTCCCCAAATGCATCTGTATAAGTTGAAGGGTCAACATCATCCCCATATTCAAACAGACCATAAAAGCGGAAAAAGTAGAGGCTTTGAACTTACATTGTGGCATCACAGTCAGCAAAACCTTCTCTCCTTTCTTCATTGTCTTTACAGCCTTAGCCAAAGCAGGGCAGAAATATCCTACAAAACGCCCAAAGTCAACATAAAAGTCATGCCTCAAAGGATATCTTGGAAAAAATAATTTTGTGCAGACAGAAAACATACCATCTCCCACAGTGAACTCCACCCCATCTGATTTCGAAATAAGCGTCCCATTTTCAAGGCTTGCTTCATATTTGACTGATACAAATAGAACAGAAAATCAATACAGGCTATGTCACAAAACCACGTCTGCAATGGGAAAATTATGAGCTGACAAGGGGACATACCAAAAACCTCATCTAGGTCCTTGGGATTCCCCGACTTCTCTCCTTCCACAAGAACTTTCTTGAGGACCCCTCCATCCTTGCATATATCTTTCACACTAGTCCATGAGAGCAACTCCACATCAAATTGAAGAGTGGCATTAGGAGGAATGGTAGGAGGAGATCCCGATTCACCATAGGCAAGTTCAGGAGGGATGGTGAATATGGCATTCTCACCCTTCTTCATAGTCTTGATCCCTTCATCCCATCCCTTGATCACTTGACCTGCTCAAGCACAGGCAAAATCAGGTGTGTTAAAAATTCATATCAGAATATTATGCCACGTTATTCCTCAAACATTATAAGATAACATGAGTGTATAGAAGATCAGCATTAAGTTCAGTGAAAGGTTTAGAAGTTGTTTTCAGTTTCAGTAAACAACTGTACAAGTCGATTGAAGTTTGCTGAGGTGCAAACTGCAAAAAGGTACAAAATGGCCACAAGCCTAATCAATGATTAACTCTGTTGTGATGATAACTAATGCATTACCTTCAAAACTGCAAATGGATATTGACTTGATAATCATATAACCAACACAATCATGACAACCTCAATGGCCTTTTCAATTAAAAAAGCACCTTGTCTGCTTGTTTGCGCAGGCATAGATATATTAACTCAAATGGGAAGCAATTACCTTGTGAAGATCAAGTGCATAGCGGCTTAGATAAAACCAATTGTCTTTACAATGTTATTAAACACATTAGGACATTGACATTCACAGCAATCACACTTAGTAAAGAAGAAGGAAAACCTAGTCTTGTTCTAAGAGGCACCAAAATCCAATCACAGGCCGACAAATAGTGAGACCAGCATCATCAGCCTTTTCATTATTCATTTTATTCACTGTTGCTAGTCCACTCATACCGTTGACAAGAAACGATCACATATCTCAACACCACAATTTGCCTTACATAAAAATAATCTGAGCCCACCTTATCAATCATAAATTTCTTTGGCGTTTGGTATTTTTTTCTTTTCTCATTCTTTACAGACCATAATTGCTTCGTCCTCGTAGTTTCCAAATACATAGTGCTCTTCTTAAGTTAATAGTAAATTTATTTTCTTATTATAGTGAATTATCTAATGGATCGTAGCTTCTTTTGGCGTGCGTAATAGTATTTTAGTAATTTATTTGTAGAATATCCTTTCACAAATATTTTTCTTGGTTGTAAGCTCTTCAAATCCTAGAATTCATAAGATTCCACCAAAATAGAAATCTACCCAAAATGGTACTATCTTTCCTGTGTTACTGTCAGCAAAATATTTAATTGCTCGTAACTTACTTTTACCCGCCGTAAAGTTTTGCAACCCATGTTTCAGTAATTTTCCTTAATCGCCATAACTTTTCTTAATCAAACGTAAATTTAATCACCTTCGTGTTAAGGTCAGTAAGTTCCTCGATAAGTTTTGCAACGTATGTGTCAATAATTTGCCTTAATCACCGTAACTTCTCTTAATCAAATGTAAGTTAAATCACCTTGTGATAAGGTCAGTAAGTTCCGAGGTAAAACCAGTTTCATAAAACAGTTCTAACGGATCACGCCTTCTCCCTTTTCATCTAATGATTCGCATCGATTGGGGGACCGGTCTTGCCGAAAACACTTGCAGGACAGCAGAAATTACTGTAAGCATACATCACTACACACTGAACAGATCGCTAGTTGACGAAGGTGTGATGCGACTTTCTATTTGAACCCATTTGCCTAAATTGATATCAAAATCTTCTCATCAAGCAAGAATTCGAAATTCGTTTCTCGGAAGAACCCACATGTAGCGTACGTAAAAGGGAAAGACATAAAGTCCACATTTTTAGTCCTCCAACCAGTGTAATTTCAGCGATTCGATCCTCAAAACGGTCCTAAGAGAGTGCGCATTTCCATGATGTCACCAATTCCGTGCATTCATCCATCTCAATGGAAGTGATCACTCATCATTTCTGGGTAGAGAATGAAAATGCTGGAGAAGAGCGTACCTTGACCGAGCTTGAATTTGAACGGCGCCCCACGATCGCGGCTCGAGTCGAACTTGGTCCCATCGAGTAGAGTCCCCGTGTAATGCACTGCGCAGAGAGGGAGTCAGTCACCATCATCGTCAACGACCCCAAAAAGGACTAAACAATCCCAAAACCAAGCCACGCCCATCGACCATCGGTCAACCGAGGAGCGGGAGACGCACCTTCGACTTCGTCGCCGGAATTCGGGGTCTCCCACCCTTCGCCTTCCTTGACGAGCTTCTTCTTGAGCCCCGCCTTCCCGATCTCTTTCTCTTCGCCAGCCTTGAGGATGGGGCTCGCCGCGTCGTCCTCGGGGACGTCCCCGCCCATGTCCATGTCGTCGTCGTCGTCGTTCTCGACGTTGCTCGAAGCTGGGAACTCGAAGTCGTCGTCCATGGCGAGCGGCGTCAGCGTCGGATTGGCTCGGGAAACGGAGGAACGGTCCAAAGGGAAGCGAACGCAGGTTCTTGGAATGGAATGCAGGTTGTTCTTCGGCTTCTTGTGCTTCTTGATTAGCCATAAGTGCCCAGGGAGGAGGGGGATTTATGGAGAGAGTTGCAGGTGGGAGAGGAAGAGAGAGTCTAGAGAGTTCCTAACGTCCGGATTCGCGGGACGCTTCCAGAAGGATCTCTCTCCCGTGGAGAAGACGGATCCGAGTGGTGACCGACTCAGTGAGTCGAACCGTCCACGTTTTTCGCGGGAGTTCCGACCGGGTCTCCCGTGAGGAAAAACAAAAAAAAAAAAACAGAAAGGCGTTTTTGTCCATTTCGACGAAAGGAATTATAATGTTAAGCATTCTTCGTCAAGTAGGAATTAGGACTCTGGCCAAAAAATAAATAAAAAAGTTGAAAATTAGGATAGGGACCTAGAGTTAGGCGTAAATTCTATTATAAATTCTTTTTTCATATTTAACTATTTGACTTAAAAGTATCGATTTAATAAATTTTAAGACTTAATTACATTAACTTAATAAATTTTGAGACTTACTAATCACTTTTTAAAATACTTTCGTCCAAAATTGTAAAATTTCCAGCACACTTATCCCTTGATATATAAATCTGTGCTTAATTTTCCTTTTTATGTCAGTGACATGCATACGTGTCGCACGGTTATAACTGCTTTCAGTGGAAAGTGTTGTTTAGATAAATTATGATTTTTTTTTTTTTTTGGGGTAAGAAGTTGATTATGGAAAATTATTATTTATCTGCTTCAATCATTTTTGCCCTTATCCCTTTCTTGCTCATTCCAGGATTTTTTTTTTTTCTGCATGCCGGCCCCACCCGCCATTTCCACAGACTTTTCTATCTCTCCTACCTTTGCTAACGAAATGAACAGGAAAATCTTTCCCTAATTCCAATTAACAAAGGCACCCGATCATTTCGCAAAAAACGATGGTTTCAAAAATAATTTTTCTAAAAATTAAACATTTAAAATAATCGTCAATAAAAAATATCTTCATTATCAATAATAATTTATGTGTAAGGGATAATATTCTTTTAATCATTTTTATGAGCGATATTTTTAGGAAAATATTTTCTAAATCATCTATTTTTAACGAAACAAATCGGCTTAGCAAAGATGCCGTCAATAAAAAATATCTTCATTATCA
Source organism: Corymbia maculata (assembly GCA_014182735.1). Lineage (NCBI taxonomy): Eukaryota > Viridiplantae > Streptophyta > Magnoliopsida > Myrtales > Myrtaceae > Corymbia > Corymbia maculata. The sequence goes on from CM024689.1 coordinate 20,288,181, forward strand.
ATAATAATTTATGTGTAAGGGATAATATTCTTTTAATCATTTTTATGAGCGATATTTTTAGGAAAATATTTTCTAAATCATCTATTTTTAACGAAACAAATCGGCTTAGCAAAGATGCCGTCTCGATTTTTTTTTTTTTTTCCCTTATGAGGATCCTTCGATTCTTAACTTGAAGATGGAAAAAAGGTAGGAGAAAAAGTTAAAAGTGTACTAGAAACTTAGGCCTCAACTTGCATGATGAGCTCTTACCATGTTTTTTTACTGTTTATAACCAATGTTTTCCAAATTGTACCGTACCATTATTCTATGTGGATGATTTCTCTGATTTTCTTAAAATTTTTCCCATTATTTTCTAGTATTTTCTCTACACGCTCAATATAAAATCAATAATGACACGAAAATGACGACCACATCATCCCACCAATATGCAAGTTGCTCGATAATTTCTTTTATCTAATGGAATTGGCAATAACGATTGTTCTAATTTATCGAAAAATTCACATGAGGAGCACCGCCCATCCTTACTCAAATCAATATTGGAATAAAAAATTTAAAAAAGAAGAAGAAGAAATAAATAAATATATATATATTCTTTTATCAGAAAATAAATGAAAAACTATATAAGCTGCATCCTCGCGCCTAAATTCAAATTCTCTCTCTGTAAACGACGATGTACTTCGACGATTCGCAAGAACCAGATTCCGAGCTCGCCGACGAAGCCGAAGAAGAAGGAGCGGAGGATTCGTCGTCGTCGCCGCCGCGATCTTGCTCGCGAGGCCACCGGCCGTCCCTGAACCTCCGGACCCGGCAAGGCGGCGGCATCTGCTTGCTCTGCCTCTCCAACCTCCTCCACGCCGCCGACCCTCCCGCCCCCACCGTCCACGTCTCCTACGCCCTCTCCCAGCTCTCCCGCGCCCTCTCGGACCCTCCCTTCCTCCGGTCCCTCCTCGCCTTCCACGCCCGCCTCCTCGTCTCCCCTCTCGTCCACGCGCTCTCCGCCTCCGACGACGAGCCCATCGCCCGCCAGATCATCGACCTGGTCGTCCTCCTGTCGGGCTCCGGCGGGGAGTCGGGGTTGGCCGGCGAGTTCGCGGCTAGGGTTTCGGACCTGCTCTGTTCTCGTGCGCTGGGGTGGAGTCAGCGCCAGGTTTACATGGTAAGCACGGCTTCGAGGCTCCGATGTCGTTGCTGTTCAGTTCCTTTGGCGTGTGATGAGAAAACGACGAACAGGAGGATTGCTTGTCCGATTGAGCTCTGATTCGCGAAATTTCGGTTCCTTCTGTTCTCAAGAAGCCGTTCGCTTGTTTTCCTGTTCGCATCTCTCTCCTCTCCGTTTCCTCTGCGTTTGTGAAATTTTGATTTCTTCCGTCTTTGATGAACTGATTTTGCTCCTTTTCCCGAAGGATAAGGTCGTTTCAATTTAAGATGTTCTGCATTGGGCAATAGGGTAGCAACTGGACAGAAATTTCACGCATCGTAATGTTGCCATGTCCCTCAAATTGCAGCTCCACTGCTTTGGAATCATTCTAAACCATGGGACAACTGATATTTATGCCTCGATCAAAGATCAACATACCCTAGTTGTTCATCTTATGGATGGTCTTCAGCTGCCGAGGTAACAAGCAATGTATGATGAGAGATAGGGACTTTATACATACTCTTGCGCTTATGGTGTTCAGACATCTTGAGTATTGTGCTCATTTTGCGCAGCGATGATATCCAGGGGGAGATATTATTTGTGCTGTACAAGTTGTCAGTCCTCCAGTGGGAATATGGGGATGGCGACAAAAATGATCCTTTTGTTACTTGTAGTCCCACGCTCGTACATCTGTCATTGGATGTCCTGCTGAAGACCCAAAGTGATGATGTTCGCCTGAACTGTGTAGGTTTGTCAACTTCTGTATTACTTTTTTTTTTTTTTTGGTCGGAACTTCTTCTTCAACTTCTGTATTACTTGAAAGCATGTTAAAATTGCTGAGTTTCGAGTTATGCCTATTATGTGAGGTTTTGGCAACTGGCAGCGATGCTTATCTATCATTAGATTGACAGTTTATTTTTGATTGTTTGCCATCATATGAATTTAGCTATATCCATTTGAGACAATTCATCTGCATCATCATCTATTTTCGCAGAATCCCAATACATATGAACATTTATCACATACCGATAATTTCGTTTTTCTTGGTTAGCACTTTTGTCGATGCTGGTTCAGAGAGGGTTTCTCAGAGATCCATATGATGATTATACAAGCAACTTGAGTTCTGTTGAAGCTGATAGTCTCATACAATTTACAGAGGATTTGACAGATAACTCTTCCCTCTGCAACTTATTTTCAGAGGCCGTCAAAGGTCCATTGCTTTCATCAGATGGCCAAGTCCAAATGAGCACATTAGAGTTAATTGCCTACTACTTACGTGAACTAATTTCAGTCAAGCAGTTTCAACAATTGGTGGAAGCAAATGTTGCAGATTATGTATTCGAAATTCTCAGGTTATCAGGCAAGTAATTTTTTACTTGATGATTGCTGTGCCATTCGTCATACATGAGAAAAGGCATTAGCAATTAGCTTTCCTAATCATGAATTCGATGCCAATGGCTTTCTGGCAAGTTTGTGGGTGAAAGTAGCCATTTGTTCATTTCTTCTACTTTAAAAGTACTCCTGAACGATATATTGGGAGATCCTCCAGAAATCCAAGTAGATTGCATGGTTGTTTCTTCATGAGGAAACAGCACACGTGGTCTTTGGCATTTCCAGGTTCAAGAAAAGAAACATTTCAGAGTCTTGGGATGTTTGAGTGTCTTTTACCTTCTTTTAAGAATTAACTAAAGTATATTTCTTATATACCTTAACCTGCTATAATTGGAAATTCCCATTCTCATGACAAAGGATTGATTTTGTCCATTGATAAATAGAATGCAAGGATCCCGTGGTCAGCTCTTGCCTTCAAGTTCTTGATCTCCTGTCAAATGCTGGACAAGCTTTTACACAGAGACTTGCAATCGGCTTTGCCTCTCTAATTCCTGTCTTCGCTTATGTTGCTGATGTGCCTTTTCATCCCAGTCAGCTTCAGCTACTGAAGCTCATTTTTAGTAGCATTTCTAACTGCCCTGGAGTGGCATCAACTTCACAAAGTGAACAACTAGCTGCTATTTTGGCAAGGATGCTTAGAAGATATAATGATGGTGAAACTGGCATGCTTTCAGAATCATTCATGCTGGTATGCTCTATCTTGATGAGCATGATGAATTCCCCATCTTCTCATGATGTCTTAAATCTAATAACATGCATTCAAGAGTCATCAAAAGATGCCATTTTAGCTTGTCTAAGCACCACCGGAGAGCATACAGACCTGCTCCCACATGCCTTGCTTCTGCTAAAAGAGGCCTTTGCTTATGGTTATGGAGGTTACCCTGTCAACAACTCCAATAAGAATGGATTGCAACATTGTGTCATTGATATATGTAGAAGATGGCTATTGCCTTGGCTATGGACATCCATCAAAGGAGAAGAGGAGGAGACTGTCCTGGGCGTTCTTGATATTTTTCATGCAATACTTATTCACAGCTATGATTACCAAACCAGTGAATTCGCAGAGAACCTGATCTCTAGTTCTTGGTTCACCTTCTCATTCAGCTGTTTGGCTTTATATCCAACAGAGAGGATGAAAAGCCGAATTTATTTGATGATGAATTCACTCATTGAAGTTCTGCTTGGAGATGATTTTGGGCAGAACATTAGGGATGCTGTGTCTTACCTTCCATCTGATCCAAATGATTTGCTGTTTCTGCTAGGGCAACAGAGCTCCCATAATCTGGAGTTATCCTTTTGTCAATCTGCAGCCCTACGAATTTTGTATTGCAGTTCTTTGTTTGATGAAAGGTATTTAGCCTGCCTATCCTGAATTCACGTGTCTAGGCATATGATGTGTGGTTTCAATATGTCCAATGATTGTTCTAGTGTAGTTCAGAAATTCCAATACTGTACTTAACATAAGCATCTTTGGCAGGCTTGCAGCTGACAAAATAGTTTTGCTTCCATCGAACAATTTATCCTCGTCAATGGGTGTGATCCGACATGCCCATCTATGAGTTCATCGACTGTCATTCAACTAGTTGCTCTATATAGTCTGTATAGGGGTCTTGCCAAGATGAGCTACCAAATACCATATAGTCCAGAAGCTGAGAGGGTCTTCATACAACTAGTCACCAAAAGAGAATGGGATCTGCTGTCTGCTAGTATTCACCCTACATCGCTTAAATGGTTGTTTCAACAAGAGAAACTCTGTGAATCACTGTCTTGTCAGATCTTGAAGTTCTGCAGAATTAGTCCCACATCTGACTGCCCATTAATTGCCCATGGAAGAAAGGGTCGTGGTCTAAATGTGCAATTGATTGCAGAATTGGTGGCAGCAGAAGACAATTATGCCGCAAAACTTTTTGTATACATATTTGAAGAGGTTGTTACAGAAATTAACCAGGAGAATGACTTGACTTCAGTACTGAGTCTAACGGAAGATGTCATACGTACCTTTCCTGAGGCTTCTAACAAATTGTGCTTGAATGGAATAGCAAAGGCAATTCACATCTTCTATAATGATTCAAGCCCTTCCTCAGAGTTATACACAGCCATAGCAGTTTTCATTTTCAACATATTAAGTTCAGTTGACTCAGATGCTCTTGCTGATGATGAAGCTTGGGTTGCAGTTGCCATGAAGGTGACTGTCTAGATAGCTCCACCTAGTATAAATTCTCCCCCAGATCTCACTATTAACGCAGGGTAGCTGACTCCAATTTTTTTTTTTTTTTGTTATATATAGCTGATGGAACACTTGATTTACTCGGGTGACCTAGGAAAGTGCTCTACTTGTTGCTTGATTCTTGGCATTTTGTGCTTGGTTTTGCATCACTCAACAAATGGAGCACTAGTGGAGGCTTCAAAAACTGTTCTTCTCAACACTTCATTGGCATCAACCTTGTCCAGTGCTATTCCTGTGGCCTGTCCGAATGCACCAGCAATGCATAACATTGATGAGGGAACAAAGGCTGGAGAAACTTTGATACTTGTGCTATTATTGCACTATTTTGCTTTTAAAAGGTTAGCTATCTGAACTTTTCAGTTTATCAAAGAAAAAAGTAAGCCATTTGATTGGATGTCCCAAATTGGAACTCCTTAAGAAAAAGTACTGACATATGCCTTTCTTAGCATGCATGCTGTGTTACCGAATGCAGTGAACTGGGATAATCTGATTGGTCAATCAACGTGCACCGAGTCGCATCCTTTCTTAAGCATCAAGTGCCATGACTTGTGCAGGCTGATGCATTTCGGACCTCCCCTTGTCAAGCTCATTGCTTCATACTGTCTGTTGGAGTTGTTTGTCAGGTTATCTGAACAGAGAAACAGCGAGCATCAGGACCTAAAATGCACGAATAAATATTGGATGTCACTGATGGCTCTATTGGAAGGCTTGCTTTTGTACAATGATACCAGAGTGGCGATAAACAGTAGCCTTTGCCTTGCAATGATCTTGAAGTGGGAAATGCAGGAAGTAGCAGAAATATTCAACAGGAGAAGTATGTGGTGCAGATTGATTTTGGAAGAGTTGGTGATATCTCTGGCAGCCCCGTCTTTAGCATCTAAATCTTCCACTAATCATCACAAGGCTGCTGTCATTGTGGCTGTAGCACTGCTGAAGCTACCTAGAGTTCCAGAATGGATGCGGTCTGTGTTTAATGATACTTTCTTGACTGGTATACTTGGAAACCTCAAAGGCAGTAACTTGAGTGCAGAGATTTTCCTCCTATTGCGTGGGCTGTTGAACTCTCAGCTCCTAAGTGCTGATCATGTGGCTAACCTAAACAGGCTGCTTCAGGTACTTTATTTCCTTTTTATCTTACTCTGCCATTGGTGTTACTTTTCCCTTGGCATGTTTTCTATAAGCTTGTTACTAACCTGTGTCTGAGTAGCTTCCTCATTTCCAGTCTTCACATTTTCTCCTATCCTCTGGATTGCTAGATTTACACAACTTGGATAGTGAACGTTGATTTCAACTACTGTTTGAAGAATGCTAGGAAAGGTAATGCACTACCAATAAGTCGATAAATCTATGTTATGCAGGAATCCAGGACTCATGCGTATGGTGAAAACATGAAAGATAAAAGCAAAGAGAAATGTCCAAAAAAGGTTATAGCTGTTGACGATGACACGGGAGCAACTATCGATTTTCTCATTGATCTGATTGCATCTGATTCGCAACAAGCAGAGGTTTATGGAGGACTTCAAATCGGCAACAAGAGATTGCTGGATGAGATAGAAATGTTTTTCAGGTGAACAGCAGCAGATGTTACGAGAAACTCAGAGATCCAATTATACTGTGGTATCATATTTTCAATGTACAAAGATACTCAAAAGTTTCAAATGAAATCACACCAACATGTAAAGTCATTACACATCTAAACTAAAAGAACTCCTTGGAAATAAAACCTTAGGAGGAGATACATATACATCCAGTGACCGGAGGATAAGGATGAATATTCTCAATATAGGAATTGTTTATAATACTGATGCATTTTGTACTCAGTGATCTACAAAAGATTAAGTGAGAACTGGGAGTTCTCAGAGTAAAGTTTGTCGGTGTAGATATGAATTGTAATCCATTTTTAGGAAACACTGGATATGGTCCTCGACTGTCTGAAACTTGTGGCTGTCTCTAGCAAGAGGATAGATGATTCCACATCAGGAATTGGTGGTTGACACTTTATTAGGAGCATGTCAAATTCTGAACAGGATACATTGGTATGGTCTGTTCTGTTAGATCGACAATTTGCAACAGAAAACCAAAGCAAACCCCCATCTTGAATTCTTTGAAAAGTGTTCCCTAACCCTAGTGAGGCAGCTGCAAAACTTTTGTTCCTTATCCAACTGAGCATTACCATGACAGGAGATTGTACTGATGCAGTTGTGATTCCCATTCTTCCAACCTCCTTCTCCTGCTGTTTTCCGCTTCTCCTCCTACAGAAGCACGTGTACATCTTCCCTGGTGGTGCAGTCTCGACTTGACTTCGCGCTCCTCTCCTCTCCTTTTCAACTGCGAATTCATCTCTCTACTGACCATTTCTCCTCTGGCGCCTGCTATCGGCTTCTTCGTGTGCAACTTCAATGCCTTCAGAATCACGCCAATCTTCTTTCTCCAACTGGGCTTGCTTGATTTGACTTTGCCGCCATTGTGCAAAGAGAGTGCTTTGAGTTGAGGCTGCTCTGCACAATTTGAATGAGGCTCCTGGAATTCACATGCTACTCTGGGCTTGTCTGTGTTTCCTCGTTCTGATTCTGGGGTGGAAGGATCCATCCCTGCTTGTGGAATTACAGGAGAGTGAGGATAATGAGCATAAAATAATTGGAGAGATTTGGATGAGAAAGGATCAACTTTGTCCATAGTGGCCACCAAAATAATCCAGGAACTAGACAGACTTAATCAAACTTAGGCCTCGGATCCCCTAATGACCACGTTCTAGTGCCATTAATTACTAATGAATCCGATTGTTTAATCATGATTTCGAGCCTGACTTCACGTGCAAATCAAGCTCCTTGAGACTATCGTGACTACCAATCAAAGCTCGCACCAAACCTCAGACTCCTTTACCCGTCTGTAGCCACATTGCATCCATTGCCATTGACATTATGCTCCGGTCGGTCCATTGCTGTTGGCTACCAGTTTTAGCCAAGGTTCGAACAATTCAACCCCGCCAACGTTCCTGAATAAATCATTATTATCTTACATCTCATAATTGGAGCACTTTTTCATACACATGCTCTTCAACTTAAGAGCAAAAACCCGACTTTCCGTACTCTTATGTATCTGCATTCTGCATCGCCATTGCTCCTAAGCATTGCATTCGTTTCTCTAATTTGAACTGCACGAGGCGAACCGCGTGAAACAAAACACACAGCGAGCTCGACTCTCGTCCATCCCTCTCCTAACTCTACGCCCGGATCATATGAAGTTTGGCAAAAATAAGAAAATAAGAGTGATCAGAAGCTGGATGGTTTAGTGTTTTGATGATCCCAACCTTATTGACCGCAACTTCTGTAATGGCATTTGACACAACAGGCATGCAGACATCCAAAAGAGAAACTACATATTGAAACTCAATGTGTTCTCTCACCGCAGTGTGTGCACAACTCTACTCACTTACCTCAGGAACTGCTACCTCTGACGATTGCTACAATGGCGTGATCTGATGCTGATGATTCAATTGCCTCATCAACCTCAGGTGGAACTTATAAGTGTGCATTGTGGATTACTGGGCTTGTCGTTTCTTGGAAAATTTTAAAAAGCAGGAAAAGATACTTCGAGGTTGGAGGAAGGAAACGAAGAAGATTTTCTTTCCTATTTTGGAGAGAGAGCTCCCCCATTATCATAATAATTTGTACTTTCCCCGAGGAAGATCAACATGAGGGAGGACTTTTGCGTTTATTTTCTACAGCTATGAATATTCCCAAATATTGGAAATTAATGTTATCCTTATTTCGGTTAATTTCCTACAAATTTTTTAAAATTCAAATTAGCGGATTTGCCGCAGATCCCCAGCCAAAGCCACAGCGACCATACGGTTTATACGGTGTGGACTAAAAACATGAAAAATTTCTGATCGGTCGTGCACCATCGTACGGATTTTAATTTAGTCCTCAACTATTCAATTTTACCATTTTACTTGTAAACTTTTGCACAGAATCCTAATATAACACTTTTGACCAATTTTTGTCATGTATCACTAATGCGGCAGTATGCCACGCAAGACAGCCGACGATGACTGGATCACTACATTAGAAATCCTGAATGAAAACTGGACAAAAGGACTGCATTGGAATTTTGCATAAATATTTCGAAGTAAATTGTCAAGGTTGGAAAGTTTATGATGCAATTGAGGTATGTACAATATATTTAATCCTGATTAAGTAATTTTCCCGACCCAAAAAAATTCTACCAACCCAAGATACTTGTAAGGCCATCGCACATGACTTGATGATCTCACACGTTCGGATTGGCGACATGTTCATGCAACAACAAAAACATCTCCAATCGTTGGCCGGAAAGAGGAAAGACAAAAACATCAGCGACTACTGATACAACTAATCGAGTTCGTGCGGATTAGGAACCCGTACCGCGACGGTCAATCACCGAGGCGCGGTCTCGATATAATCAAGAGGACTTATGCAGCTGATTGTTTGGCCAATGCGAAATCAGAAATGAATCACAACTAGAAAGACCGTTTTTGCGCGCGCAAACAGCGACCACCAACACGACAACCATTGTCAATCGGGCGGTCTACATAGATTCCTGCATGAGAGAGATAGTATCTCATGCAATCGCGGTCGCGAGGGCGGTTGCCAGGAGAAACAAGACCACCTCGAACGTCACCATGATCATCGCCGCTGCTCATCATCATCTTTCTAGTCTAAATCTGGATTTATACTCAGTCCCATCCCAGGACTGCTCCTAGTCCCAACCATCCAACTTCAGAAACAGAGAGATCTCAATCTCATGGGAGAATCAAAAAGGAATTTTAGCCATAAATTGACAAACAAAGAGACATGAAAGCTCAGACAGATCACGAAAAGAGAAAATCGAAATGGGTAGTTCGAGTTACTACAGCTTTCGCACAATCAAGATCAAGCATCGATAATCCCATCAAGATCAAGCATCGATAATCCCGACATCATGCTACGCAAAGAAGAGAAACTACACGACCTCAAACTTTTAATGCACAAGCGTGAGGAAGAGTATATTGCCGCCGCACATTAAGCACCGTCAAGCTATCATGCTCCTCCAGTTCTCAGTCACCATACACACCGACTCGTGACATGTCTATCCATCAATGTCATCTACCAGGGGAACATATTTACGATCAAGATTGACCGGAATGCAATATACAGTGACCCAGAAACAAGCTATATTCAACCCTAGCGTGCAAATCCAATGAAGTTTAATATAGCACTACACTTTCCTAGGACGATAACACAAGAAGCGATGCCTCGTGAAGATACTTACTCGATGAGCTGACCTGTCGAGATGTCTAATTAACGGAAGAGCAGCACATAAACTGTGCCCAGTACGGCCTTCCCTTGACCTTCCTCTTTTCTCTTTTGATGTCAGTCGGATATCTTGCAGGAGAGTTCCATTCTTGGTCCATTTCTTTCGCGGCAGCCCCCAAATCGGCAGCTTCAGAAGAACCTAAAATTGAGCTCATTGTCGTCGCTGAAACGATATTCTTATCATTGTCTTTTGCTCCGTCATCATCTTTCACAGCTATGGGAGCTGAACTTTCTTTCGGGCTCGCTGACTTCAGCTTGCTCTCGCGGTTAGCTTCCACCAACAGGGTCTTAAGAGGGGAATGTTGCTTCCCTGCACTCCAGTTGGTGACTTTGGCAATGATCTCTTCATTCTTCTTCCTTCCTTCAGAGTCATTTGCTGCATGTGGGAGGGACGGGAACCAACCAGCTTGCTCCGAGGAAGATTTTGATTGGTCGATGTTTTGCATGGAAATTGCAGGATTCTGGCTATTGGTGTGTTCAACCAGTGTCATGAAGGATGGTGGCTCAAAGACATCCGTTTTTTCCGAATTTTTTCCACCTGATTCAGTTTTTTCCAACTTTAGGTTTGAATTTGCAGCATCTGTCGTTGATTGGGGCTCTTTTGGTGAAGAAACATCAGGCTCCATGGCAACTGGTGGATCTGACTGAGTAGAAAGCACTGATCCACAATTCAAATACAAGAATAACAATTAGGCAAGAACTAACTCGCAAAAGAAAAGATAGTATTCTTCAGAAAAAATTAAGCCGGTTGCATGACAAAGCTGAGCAACAACATTAGCCTTGGAATGTACCTTCTTTTGTTTTTTTTTTTTTTAAGAATTGGAAAAGCAATAATAACTTGGAAATATGCCAAAGTGAGCAATTCAAAAAGAACTATACAAAGTTGCATTACTCTGTCAAATCAATTGCCTAAGAGCTGTGCACACCTGTTCCGGCGAGATTGCCAGAACTGAAGCACATGCACATAGTTCCTGCTAGCATCTTTGCCAGGATTTCAATTATCAAGACAGCATTTGTTCCTAAAATGCCAAGCGAAATATAGATGTGTGACTGTAAATTGAGAAGGCTGATATGCTGCCTCTAAAGATCACGAGAAACTAATCGCTGATAACCAAATAGGGTAACTTGTTTACTGCAGAAACACAAGTACAAAGTTCGCCAAATATAGATCTCTAATTTGTACTGAAACATATGCAGTGTCAAATACTTCCTAGGCTGAAGAGGTTAAACACTCTCGCAGTCAAGCCATACCCACACATAACTGAAGCATTAGTGAAAAGCTTTTATAAGGCTTGCTCATCGCATTTTAAAGATGTAGTAAGTACCTGAAACAGATCCCCAGTTGCATTCTAAGCTATCCCTTGAATCTACCAACGCATCACGTACAGATCCAGCAAGCTGCTGTTCAACAATTTTCTCGTCACTTTCATCTTGCAATGGATGACTAAGTCCAGGAACACTGATATCACTGGTGACTGTATTTGCTGTGGCAGCAGAAAGCAGATTCTCTTTCTTGAAATGCTTTTCAGATGGTAGTTCCTTGATTCCGGTATCCCCATCATGAGATAATTCATGCACTGATGTGCTGACTTCTGCATCACATGCTCCTTGTATTTCGACCTCGCCACTTTTTTCACCTTCCTTCACACCTTCTTGGGTAGTCAATGCTCCGTTCATGATTTCTGACTTGGTTTCCGGGTTATGTATGATATTCTCTGTTGTGTCCTCACATCCCTGAAGGCTACCTATGGAAGTGGATTCAGCTGCATTTTCATTCTTTGTGTTATTTCCCAGAACATGTCCTTCTGCAACATCCGTCCTGGCAACATCAAAGTTTTCCTCCACACAGTTCCTCTGATCATGAGGAACATCGCCTTCGCTGTTATTTATGTCACCTTGGACAATACTCTGCATCCCAGTTGATTCAGGAATTATCTGGCTCTCAAAAAAGCTCTCATCCATATTTCTTTTTCTCTCAGCATCTCCAATGGTACGTGGTGTCTCAATTATAGGGATAACATTGTTAGTACTGTCGATTTCACCTGTTAGGCCACTTGTTTCATGAACTTCAGTATCCACCAGAGCAACCACTGTATTCAGGTCAGATGATGATTTCACATCATCTACAGGAACTTCAATTTGTGATGAACTATCAACTACGTCCTTTGATTCCATCTTTTCAGTTTTCATAGCCACATTGCTTTCCTCCACTGCAGTTGTTAATGCTTCTTTGGCAGTCTTTACTTCATTGAGCCCTTGACTTTCATGAGTGTTGACACTATCTTGAGATAAAATCACATCGCTCGGAAGAGGCACATCATCGTCCACAGGCTTAAGAATCTCAAGTTCCTGTGCTGAACTGGTCTCTGAAATATATACATCTGAAGAAACCCCTGCAACTACCTCCTGTACTTTTAACTTTGGACTGGAAGATTCCTCTGAAACAGGAACTGCGTCATCTTCCTTCCGACCAATTGTTAGAAATGAACCCAAATCATCAGTTTGCAGAACTTTGATTCCTTCATGATCCTTGAAGTCTTCAATGAACTTCTCAGCATGTTCTATTATAGGGATATCCTTCGGTACAGTCAGCACGTGAAAGTCTCCAGTCTCTCCCAAAGTTTTAGCATGGCTATGGACAGGATCTACGGGAATACTTATCTCTAATTCTCGTGCTTTGTCCACTGTTTCCTGGGGCATATCAGCAGAAACATCCAGTTGCTCAGAAGACAAGTCTGGGGCAAGACCACTTGGAGATACCTCAGAGAACAAAATGTCACCTGACTTCCCCAATTGAAAGCCACCATCACTTGGCATTACACCAGCTATTTCTTTCTCATCTATACATGGTACTTGAGAGCCTGTTATTCCCTTATCTAACTTAACATCAGTCTCCTGTGAAATCCTGTCTTCATGTAATGCTTTTACCGTCTCCCTATCAGTCGTTGTTTTAACTTCGACTGATGACTCCACAGAAGCTTCAGGTTGTAGAAGTGAGGAATCAGGTACAGATCCATTTTGTTTATCATTCAGCAAATCAGAGAATTTCTCAGCAGGTTGCTCCTGCTCAGATATGGCAGGACCAGCAAACAAATCTTGAATGTTATTTTCACTGCTTAACTTCTCATTAGTAACCCCAGAAGCTGCAACTTTGTCCGCAGTGCTACTGCTCACCAATTGGGGATCTTTTGGAATAACTTCTGTCCATTGAAAATAACAAATGAGATTATGAACACAATTCCTTTAATATTAGAGAAACAGAGCAGAAAAGTAAAGCATGGTCAGGAGGAATCATTTGTATAACAGTTGAACCACCATATAAAGCTCCTAAAGGAACAAGAGAAAATTCAAAAAGCACCAGAAAAACACAGAAGGATAAGTACTAAAAAACAAGGACTCTCAGCAAATTATACATATGCATAGTGCATACAGAGATAGCTTCAATTCTGACCATATGCTGTTTGGCATCAACATAATACTAAAAGAAGAGAATCTATCGCAAGATCAGAAATTCAGGAACCATAATAAATTTAATACAGAAGACAACCATCTAAAATCCTTCCTCCAACTAAATTCATCTACTCCAAGCACTTCATCGATCAGCAGTGATGGAGCCTTAGAGGCACAAACAGCAAATCTACGTTTCTTTATTCTTCAAGAAGACAAAACTACCTATAAGGGAAAGTGTATACTCAGAGGAAGGCAGAAGTATTAGCCTTCCTACAAAGATCCCTCATAACCCATTAATTAATGTTTGCAAAACTCATAAACTCCAAAATGAAGTCTCTAATATTAATCAAAAATCCCCTAAAGCACAACTACCAAGCTATCAAAAAGCAGAAATTCCTGATTTTATAAAAAATCAACATATCAGCTCATATCAACTACAATTCCTCCCACCTGCAGTTGTACTTTCACCAGAAACTTCCACAGTAGGATCATTGTCAGATATCTTTCTTGAAATGCAAACTGACTCATCATCATGCAATAGACTTTCACTCTGTGCACTGGGTCCACGACCATCTGGAAAGTTTGTAACTGCATCTGAAAACACATCCTCGTCCATGGAAATCGATCTTTCAGTGGTTGCACTTTTACCCAGTTGGACTTGACTTCCCTCTTCAACTTTAGGGCCTGGAGGAAAAATTCATGTTCGAACGTTGGTGCCATAACTAAGAAAAGGGTGTTCAAAAATTAGAATCTGCCCAGCACATTTATTCCTTCGAAATTCCAAAACAGCTTTTCTTCTCAACGCTGTCCATTAACGTCGGTGCCTTTACCAAGGAAGGGTGTTCAAAAATTAAAATCTGCCCAGCACATTTATTCCTTTGAAATTCCAAAACAGTTTTTCTTCTCACCACTGACCATTTACTGGCAAAACAACACTTCTAATTAGCTTTAACAGAGCAACACCTCCAGTACAAAGACTTGGCAATTGAAGAAACAATTTCTACTACAAACTTAAGTGTTATTGTTTCCTGTAGTGAGCACTCTGGCTTCACGATATTGTAATCGTTTCGTCTAGTCACATATTTTCTGACCAAACATACACAACCTCGAATCCCACGAAAAGGGGAGGAAAAAACACAAGGAAAACACACACCCGACCTCAAATAAGTCACGTCACCGAAGCCCAAAAGACACAGCAAACGAGAATAAAAGAGGCTCACCTGGGGTTTTGTGCTCGTCATCAGAATGCTCATCATCCGAAACATTCAGATGGGGGCTCTCCTCAGAACCCACCACCTTATACCCTTCAACCTTCCCACAGACCCTCTTGTGAGCGCGCCTGTGCCTGGCACTCGGGTGAGGGTTCGGGAACGGCCATCCGCATTTGCGGCACTGATACACGCCGTGGCTGTCGTGTCCTGCGCCCACAAAACATGAAACCAAACGAAAAAATAGAATATGAGAACAGCAAGAACCCACAACAGCCAAGAACCCAAAAGAGAAGAGAAAGAGAAAAAAGTACAGACGGCCGCAGCCTCATCTAGAGAAGAAAAAGAAGAAATGGGTACGAAAAATAGTGCACAAGCACGAAGCCGGGATGCCTAAAGATCGAAACTTGACGAGCGGGGGGGACACGGGAGAGAGGAGCAAATTATAAGCGGGGGAAGCAGAAGCAGAAGCAGGGGGAGACCTGAGGAAGAGTGATCCTTTCCATGATCTTGACCCTCCATCTCTGGCTTCGCAATGAAGATGCAGCAAGAGAGAGAGAGAGAGAGAGAGAGAGAGAGATGGACTGAGGAAGAGAGAGAGAGAGAGTGGGAGAGGGGGTGGAGAAGGTAATCAAAGGGAGACTTCGCGGAAAAGACAAAGCAAGAGTCTTCCGTTCCGTTCCGGTTGGTGCCGGAGGAAAGTGGGGTCAGAGGGGGCGTGAGATGGCGAGAGTGCGGGCGAAGAACGGTCCGACACATCGTTTCGGTTTGGTAGGGCGCAGAATAAAATAGAGAGAGAGACGGGGACTGTAACGGAATTTCATATCGAGTTTCCGCAACCAGAACGCCCCCTGCTACCCCCCGGCGCACTTTAGCCACCATCCCGAGCGGCTCCACGTAGACCAAACGGATATATTTTTATTTTTTTTGGTAAGGTAGACCAAACGGATTTGTTGCCTCTAAAGGCACTCTTATCTTTTCTTTTTTTTGGTTGAAAAAAAATAGAGAAAATTACCCGCACAATCTCTGAATTTTGATTTAATAGGTAATTTAATTCCTGAATTTTTAATTTGTTAAAGGTGATACCTGAACTTTAACCTAATGTACAGTATGGTTCCTGAATTTTTTAATTTGTTTAATGTAATTTATGAACTTTCAACACACGTTCAGTATAGTCCATGAACAAAAGTTTGAGGACTATATTGAATAAATTAAGAGTTTAGGGACTGCATTGCATATTGGACTAAAGTTTATGGACCACGTTGAATAAATTAAAACTTCAAATACCAAACTATTTATATCATTATCCCTAAAAGTACCATTTTAATAAGTACATGAGTTAGGTATTTTTGGCTTAAGCCTTTACAATCCAATCCACGAACTTATTCTATGTACGTGCACAATAGGCTAATTGGAGGCCCTTTACTTTGGTAAGCAAGTGTTTGCATTCTCTGTTAAGCGAGTGGAACTTTCTTGAGATGTTTGTTCTGCATAAGTTGTCCAGCTCAAACCCGACTCTTTTACCCCTTCATAAACTACTCCATTTCAACGCTTCAAGCAAAGCTAGGGTTTTGACATGGAGGGTAGGTCTCATCTTCATTGAGCTTGCAAATTCATCTATAAGCTTCCTAGAGGAGTCTCAACATGCCCGGGAGATGGTGCCGGCAACTTCTTTCTATGGATTCAAGTTGTCGACATTAATTTTCAGAGCACCTAATCGCTGTGGAGTCCAAGACCCCGATGAGTTCTCCTTTTCTTTCCCTTTTCCAGTGGGTTTTGAGCTCCAATGAGTAACATTGCCGTTCATAGCACGTGTTTGTGACTATTTTTCTCAAGTCTAGTTTAATGCCTGTGAAGATGTAATTGTTTTGAGATTTTCAGATTTGCCACATAAGTATAGTGATGAACTCCAAGTTCAGCTCCTCCCTTTTTTTCACTTTTGTAATTCAATAGCTAGTGTTCAATTCAGTCAAGCTAGTGACTCGGAATCTAGACTTATAGTCACAAATCCAATTACACTTCTGTGGTTCATGGATAGAGAAGGAACGTGTGCACCTCCGAGCCAATCTCAACCATTGCATTTTGAACTATCACTATATCAGCACCAAGTCTACATGAGAGTATTTGTCAACCCCAAACTCAAAGTTTGGGTCCCATTTTGAAATAGTTAATGGTCCAAAACATGCCATGACAAGACTCTTAACTTGCAAGACACATCCAAGGAATGTCTAACAAGTTTGTTGGCACATGTAGACCATAATAATACTTGATTCACAAGGCACATTAATAAAACACCTAATAAAACTCATTGATCATGAGCTTCCAATGGCCAGATTTAAGTGAAGTACATGACATGTGACGACGACTAAGTAAGCATAAGGAGTACCCATCAAGCACAAAATAATTGTCGCCCGGTTTCTCATGAGACTTCAAGGGATATTGGAATCTATTTACTTTTAATTCGAAATCAAATTTAACAATTTAATTTGCCACGAGCCTTCTTCGACGGGACTTTAGTTGGTAATCAAAACCATTGAGTTTTGGATGACTGCAATCTTATAAACCCTAACGTAATATGGGTCCCCACTAATACTATGAAACTTGCCATATTATATATTTTCCACAAGCCGCACTTTCCTACATGGGGGAGTGGGGCGACCTAAGAGGGTACATTTAATTCTATTTTGAAAAGTAAACCTTACATGACATTGTGACCGGTGAGAAATATAAAAATTAAAATTAATCCGGGACCTTTCGTGGTTACTTAAGAAAGCGACCCTCGTCGTCTCACATCATAATCGAAGCTGTAATTCTTAAAGAAGATACTACATCGTACTATACTTTTCGTATGGAAATTACGACAAGAAATCAACTGGGACAAATTTGGGATTGTCCTCCGGATTTTAGGGAGAGTTTGGCCGGTAACTTTCTCCCGCTCTAGGGCTTGCGAGACAGCTTTTTTGGCAATCTTGCGGTCTGTACCATAAGATCACAACCACGTATCATCATGGCGTTGGTAACCCCCTACTTTTTACGCTGGGGACCATGTTGGGAGCCCAGCTTTGATTTTTCAGGACAAGACACCAACGCCCGTAGCCCCGTCATGTAAAACTGCATCGCATCGTTCTCGGATGAATGTCTTTAGGTACGTACGAACGAGATCCGCCAGAGATTCGTTCTCGTCACATGTAGGGCTGTGCAAAATTACCGGATGACCCGAAAAGCAGGACCCGCCCAATAGTTTTTGGGTGGTCTAATTGTCATGGGTCGGGCCGCTGTGCTTCTAAAATGAACTTTCGGTCCGGGCCAACTCCAGTCTTTGGAGGTTTAGGTGTTTGAAGGTCGATTGGTCAAAACATGACACAATTATATAAAATGGGATATATATATTAGAAGTCCTAATATTTGTTACGAAAATATAATTTAGTCTTAAAGACTTGTAAAATTTTCAAATTGATATAATTAAGTCATTTTGTTAATTCCGTCTAATTGAACTCATGGAAAAGGCTGATATGACTCTTTTATTATTTTCTTAATATATGTGGCAATGGTGTCGTGCTCACCAAGAGCCTTGTTAGAAAAAATATTAAATAAATAAATAAAATACAAACAAAATTAGATTAAAAAATAAAAAAAAACTCACCAATAACTTTGCCAAGCTCTCATCGCCATAGCCACTAGGAAGGGCTGGCAGAGGTCGCCTAGGCTTTCTCGAAACTCAGCAACCTTGTCGGTCCTAGAAGAGGCATTGGCGGCCCTGACCACAAGTTGCCAAGGCCTCAATTAGGACTAAGGAGGGTCACCGAGCTTCAAGAAGGCAAAAGCCGCCTTCACTAGTCGTTCCTGGCGGTGACCACTAATAAGGCTTGGCCACAGCCAGAGTTTTTTTAATATATATAATTTTTAGCTTTTTATATTATTCTAATTTTATATGTATCTTATTTATTTTTTAATATTTTGCCGACGTGGCGCCTAGTGGGCGCCATGTCATCGAACATGTCTTAAGAAAATAATAAAATAAGGCATGTCTACATTTTTTGTGAGCTCAATTAGATAGAGTGAACGAAAGGGGTCAATTTTAATCCATTTTATTAGTGTTAGGACTTTAGTAAATTTATCCCTAAAAAAGTTTTTAAAAAAAATGAATAGCTTAACTCTAGAAGCCTTGCGAGCAAAACGTCCCATCGCACGCGTCGAGCACCACCAGCACGCGGACTGTTCACTCTTGGATTTTGTTCGTTTTAATTAGGGGATTTCTGTCTTATTTCTTGTTTAATAAGCAAACCGTTGCTTAAAACAATCATGATTTAATTGTCGTTAACTCCATAAATATTATCTTTGCAAATCTCATTGTATTTCAAGTCACATCTCTGACCCGCAGATAATTTACCTAATGGTCGCCATTTTCCTTTTCCGAATTTCCAATCCTGGACATTGGGTTCATTTTTCTGAGGGTAAAATTCTGGTGTTCATAAGGGCAAAAAGGTCTTTTTGAGTCGGGGATGTGCAAAATGTAGGCTTTGAAACTGGAACAGAGAGTATTTGAGACGGGAGAGGATGGTCGATATCACCAAATGGAAAGTAAACTATTGGGCCTATTTGGGCCCAATAATACAAGGCCCAAATAGAATGGAGGAGAGAGAGAGAGAGAGAGAGAGAGAGAGAGAGAGAGAGATAGAGCTCTTTCTTAACGATCCGTTCTCGCTTGTTACTCCATCAAATTTTCCTCCTTTCAACAAGTCTCATGTCTAGTCCCACTTTATTTTTGGATTAGTACCTTGAAAAATCTCGAACTAATACACTTGTGATAAATTTACTTCAAATGATCACAAAAAACCCAAAATTGATATACTTGCGATAAATTTATCATAAACTAATCTTTTTAATTACCAAAAATCACAAATTAGTACATTTATGACAAATATACCTTCTGTTAAATTGGATTAATACAATAAAAAAAACTACAGACTAGTATAATTGTAACAAATGAAGAGTATAATCCAAAACTGGTACATTATCCAACTATCACGTGTCATCTAACTCAGCAATATGTTAATAAAATTTAACGGAAATTAACAAAAGTGAATTGGTCACAAGTTTACCAATTTGGGATAAATTTGTCAAAAGTATATTAGTTTGGAGTTTTTAGTTGTCAAAAGATTAGTTTATGGTAAATTTGTCATAAGTATACAAATTTTGAATTTTTCAAAGTAATAACCCTTATTTTTCATAGTGCATGTTGCGCCATGAAGACTGCTGGAGTTTGGACTCCAGCTCCTATTGTCTTCTTCTTTTTAAATTCCTAGGTTAATGTATTTAGTGGGGGCATTGGGATTTTCAATTCAAGAACCGCATGCTTCATATTCAAATCCCACTAATTATGTGTAAACTGCTCTAGGTCAATGCCACTACATAAGTCAAGAGTTTTGACTTGATTAATTCATTAGGGGTAGTAGGGTATTTCATGAGCTTCTAGATAGAATCTTCATGCGATGTGCCCTTGGATTACAAAAAAAATAAGTGAAATGTGAAATCATAGTTGTCAAATTGAGATGCAAATCTTGAATGAAAATCACACAAATTGATAAATTGTGAATTAGAATCGATTCGAATCCAATCGTAACTTATAGTAAAACAACCGACACTTGTTTTTCTTTTATGGAACAAGTAAGTAAATGATTCAAAATAACAAGTTTTGAGTTGCATGTCCAAACTAGTGATAACCTAACTTCAAGCACATATTAAGCAGCACATAAATTATTGTAGAATACTATTTAAATAAGTGAAATGTGAAATCATAGTTGTCAAATTGAGATAAAATCTTGAATGAAAATCACATAGATAAAAAAAATGTGAATTAGAATCAATTCGAATCTAAACTTAACTTATAGTAAAACAACTTACATTTGTTTTTCTTCTCTTGAACAAGTAAGTAAATAATCCAAAGTAACAAGTTTTGAGTTACATATCCGAACTAGCGATAACTTAACTTTGAGCATGTATTAAGCACGGCATACGTTATTGTAGAATACTATTGAAACTTAGTAGAAAGTGTATGTGTCGTATCTTTAACCGTTTGTTTACAGTTCACAAGTTTTTAATAACATTATATGGAAACAAAAATGAATATAGTATAGCTCATGAAATTGGGTAAAAACTACATTTGTTAGGTAAAACAATAAACTGTGAATAGATAAAATCTATGGAAACCCATTTGGCATTGAATCAATATACTCACTCGCTATTCAGTATTTTATTTGTTGCCTATGTAGGTACCTAGTTATTTATTGGGATTTGACCAAATTTTTATAGAAAAATGAACAATGATAAAATCATGATTGAATGGTATAATTAGCTTTTGCTTTGCAAGAGACTTCTATAGACACCTAATTTATCTAAGTCGAATGGTAAGATGACAAGATATCATGACTTTTAATCATAATTACCCGATCTCGATGATGTCGGTAAGATTGCACACTTCCCAAATCAAGTGATTAGCATCATGTAAATCTACTCGCAAGCTTTCGAACACCTCAAGAAGAGTGTCGATTGGAATTTGGAGCTTTTCATCAAGTGAGATATCGCAACTTTTCACCATGGCCATCCGTTCGGCCTGATTTGCGGAATCGCCGATCTCGACCCGCTTTCGGAAGTCACACCGCATTTCTCAAAAGTTTGGGCCACCACCATCCTACGGAAGTGAAGATCGGGTAGATTGAGCGTCGGACGAGAGACAAACAAAAAGTCCTGGCAGCGCCAACGCCACTCTAGCATCGGGCCGCGTGCCCCTTAGCCCAATTCATTGGGCCGGCCCAAAGTCTATTTCAAGCGGGCCCGTGGCCCGGGCGCAATGAACAACGCTCGATGGGCCCATCCAGCCTTCTTTGCCCCCATTTTACAAACCATTTTTGGCCCACTTTGAGCATACCTAGGCCCATGGCCCCTTCTTGACGAGGGAGGGAGCTCGTCGCGTGCTCTCTTTCTCTCAGCGTTCAGAGGTCCTCGTTTCGGTTCTTCTTACAATAAACGAGACTAAATCAAGCACGCGCAACATCGGTGCGCGGTTTTTCCCGATGATGGTCTCAATTTTTACATTGTAAAAAGTAATTCTTTATATATATATATATATATATTATCGGTAAAAGTAGTTCTTGATTTAATGAGTTATCTTTTTGAGTTGTTAGCATAAGTAATAACCTAATTCTTTAATACGGAAATTTTAAAAAAAATGGAATATTTGATCTTTATGATTTTCACAATAAGAAGGATGAGGACATACCTTTATCCATAGCAAAATCTCAAAAATATTTGTAGCAAAAAATTGAAGAAATATGATTTCTCTCTTAATTCACATTTTTTCTTAGTATTTTATTTGATGGAGGATAGAATATGATGCTTGTTTTGTTATTAGAGGCTTAGAGAGGATTATATTCTATTTATATAAACTATCAATAAGTGTTTTTGGTCAAAGCACATTTTACTTTTGTAACTTTTTCGTAAGAATGAACTATAATTTCCTCGTAAGGAGTACATTTTCATTTCATGAGAGTTACAACTTCTCATAGCTTAATATTTCTTTTATTTATCATTTAAATAATTATTAAACTTTTAATTAATAATATTACGTGAGTCACAATAATTCTTACAATCAAATGATGTATAGTCATCTTTTCCAGTGCAGAAAGTAGGTAATTTTAGTTGGGCGACCTACTTCTATCCTAGAGAGCTTTAATTCGCACATTTCTTATCGAATTGACAAACGCATCTCTATTTTAAACCAAACCCTTTTTTCAAAACCACATGTTTATTTATTTATTTTGTAGAGGGCAAACGCATCCACATTCTCACCGTTTTCTTTATTTTGTTCCCTTTAGTTAAGGAGATCTAATATGCGCTGAAGCTCAATGCAGGAAAAAAAAAAAACCTATGAGAAATTTTATGATACCAAATTCTAAAACCGGTTAAAAGTCCTTTTTTTCAATTGGGTAAGCAAAAAATGGAATGGGCATACAAAATTATAATTAAGCCTTGTTTGCTTTAGCTTTGGGTAAATTAGGCCCCAGTAGTCATTGACCTCCGTTCATTTTTCCGGATAAGATGAACAGTACCCTACATGAATAGTATAACTTATATTTTGATAGTGCAATATCTCAAAGTAGCTTTGGACCTACCTTTGGTTAAAAACTATTAGAACCCTTTAGAGATGCAATAGCTTTGCAAAATCAAACCAAACATGGCCTTAACCAAACAATCACGAAAGTACGGTGTGTCATTTATAAACAACTAAAGTACAACTCCCAATCCATGCTTCATTGCAAAGATAAGTTTACTCTTTTCTCTAATTAGTTCTTTATTGATAATAAGTACAACATTTGATGATTAGTCATCATTTTCCAAATCTAAAATAAGGAAATATTTTGGAATTTCGCGTTTCTCTATCAACCAAGTGAAATTTTCCCATTATGAGTTTGTTTATATTCTGATATGCCATGAAAGATGACGCACGCAATATGCAAACATAGGCAATTTCACCTGCGAGTTTTAACAATAGAGATGGAGGGATGATGGTTGTGTTTCTTTCTCGTAATGTGCATATTTAGTAAATTGGACGAATATCATTACCAAATGTCAGAAAAAAAAATAGTTTAGCCTGCTAAAATGTTCACGAGCAATTAGTGAAATAGCTTTCACCATCGAAATGGAAGCACTTTGAGTTATCATCATCATCATCATCATGCCCATTTTTCCTTAGGCGTCAAAATTGTAATATTCCTCAAATCAAAAAATAAAGCTATGAAAAGAATCGTAAGTGAACATACGTTTACATATTTGCCTATCTCTAAAGCCTCACGGTGTTCCGAATAAAAATAAATAAATGTCAATATTATAAAAAATCTCAAATTAATATATTTGTGAGTTGTGATAAATTTATCAAAAGCTAATTTTTAATATTACAAATTTATCCTATGTTAATTTTGGATTAAATTGGATAAATACAATAAAAGATATAAATTAATTACACTTGTGACAATTAGAAGGTAAAATCTTAAATTGATATATTCATTAACTGTCACATGTAATTCAAATTAGTAATTTGATAATAAAATTTAATGAAAATTAATTAAGAATAAATTTATTGTGGCAATTTGGGATTTGTCTGGATGTTAACCTAAAAAATTAAAACCAATCATTGAATCGCAAAATTCAGAAAAAGTAAAGAGAGCAAAAGAAAGAAAAACAAAAACAAAAAGCAAACCCCAATAAAAAAAGAAGAAGGAGCAATCAGCGAAATTACCAACCTTCGACACAAAAGATAAAAAAAATAAAAAAAAAAAAATTACGAGAACCGAAAAGCAACCGCCTCAATTCAAAATTCAAACTCTCTCTCTCTCTCTCTCTCTCTAAAGCCACCATTTCTCACTTCGCTCGCCTGCGCCCCGATTCGAGACCCTCATTCGCCGCCGCATCACACCCACCATGGCCCAGACGCTCCCCCTCCAGACCAGCAACATCGTCAACACCGCCGCCGCCGCTCCGGCGGCGCGCAAGGGCAAGACCGTCGAGGAGACCTACCAGAAGAAGTCCCAGCTCGAGCACATCCTCCTCCGCCCCGACACCTACATCGGCTCCGTCGAGAAGCACACCCAGACCCTCTGGGTCTACGAGGGCGACGAGATGGTCCACCGCCCCATCACCTACGTCCCCGGCCTCTACAAGATCTTCGACGAGATCCTCGTCAACGCCGCCGACAACAAGCAGCGCGACCCCCGGATGGACTCCCTCAAGGTGACCATCGACGCCGAGAGGAACCTCGTCAGCGTCTACAACAACGGGGACGGCGTGCCCGTCGAGATGCACCGGGAGGAGAACGTCTACGTGCCGGAGCTGATCTTCGGCCACCTGCTGACCAGCAGCAACTACAACGACAACGAGAAGAAGACGACCGGAGGGAGAAATGGGTATGGCGCTAAGCTCACGAATATATTCTCGACGGAGTTTGTCATCGAGACAGCTGATGGCAAGAATGGCCTGAAGTACAAGCAGGTAAAAACGATATGATGAAGTATTATGAAGTAGAAGAACCTGCGTTGTTTAGACCAGTTTGTTTGTGTCTTGGATGCCCCTCTGTTACCATTTTCTCTAGATTTTATGATTTGGGATTCCTTCAGGTTTATTTCTTGATGTTAGTCATGTACATTGCTCTGATGGGAAGGTTACTGTCTCTGTTTGAGCTGCTCTTTTTTGTATTGGAGTTCAGCTGTTAGACTAGTTAGGCTTCAGTTTATTTGTGTCTTGGATGCGCCTATGTTACCATTTCCTCTAGCTTTCTTGATTTGGGTTTCCTTCAAGTTTATTTCTTGATGGTAGTTATGTACATTGCTCTGATGAGAAGGTTACTGTCTCTGTTTAAGCTGCCCATTTTGTTGTATTGAGTTCACCTGCCCTTGTTTGGACAGAATGGTGCTGTTTCTTTTTTTTCTTTTTTCTTTCAGGATGTCATGTAGTAGTTTCTGCTGAAGGTTGTTGCTACTTTTTTAAGGATAGTAAACATACTCATTTTGGTCTTCAGTGGAATGTTCTCACCATTTTCTTTGGGTTAGTGGAATCAATTTGGTCGAACTCCAATAATGATCTGTTTCAATGATTTAAAGGTTTTCTCAAAGAACATGGGAGTGAAAGGCGCACCTGAGATCAAGGCTTGCAAGGCGGGTGAAAACTGGACCAAGGTCTCATTCAAACCGGACTTGGCAAAGTTTAACATGACCCACCTTGAAGATGATGTGGTTGCTTTGATAAAAAAGCGCGTCATTGACATGGCTGGGTGTCTCGGGAAGACAGTGAAGGTTGAGCTGAACGGGAAAAGGGTTCCTGTCAAAACATTTGCTGAATATGTTGGCCTCTACTTGAAATCTGCCTCAAAAAATATATCAGAAATCTCCCTCCCAAGGTTCCATCCCTTTCTCTTTGTTTGATTATAATCATTTTGTAGTTTTGGATGGTATCTGAATGTGAAATTTACCTGATTGGATCAGGATTGAGGAGACTGTGAATGAGAGGTGGGAAGTCTGTGTAAGCCTAAGCGAAGGACAGTTTCAACAGGTACTTTAGATACTTTCTTCTGGTAACAGGCAAAAATAGAGCTAATACTACTGAACGAATTTAACATTGAGGATTCTACAACAGGTCAGCTTTGTGAATGGGATAGCTACTATTAAGGGAGGGACACATGTTGATTATGTGACCAATCAGATTGCCAACCATGTTATGAGTGTTGTGAACAAGAAGAATAAGAATGCCAACCTCAAAGCCCATAACGTGAAGAGTCATTTATGGGTTTTTGTCAATGCCCTCATTGACAATCCTGCATTTGACTCTCAAACTAAGGAAACTTTGACACTTCGTCAGAGCAGCTTTGGATCCAAGTGTGAACTGTCTGAGAAGTTCCTACAAAAAGGTTGGACACTCTTTAGTGAATTTAATGAAGTTAATCGATTGATTTTTGGGCGACTTTTGCTTATGCTTGCTATAATGCAGTGGCAAAGTCTGGAATTGTTGAGTCTCTCCTCTCATGGGCAAATTTCAAGCAGAGCAAAGACCTAAAGAAAACTGATGGTTCGAAGAGAGAGAACCTCCGTGGGATTCCCAAGCTTGAGGATGCTAATGACGCTGGAGGTAGAAACTCTGATAAGTGCACCCTGATCTTGACAGAAGGAGATTCTGCAAAGGCCCTTGCGGTAAGTGTTGGTACCTTTTGGATGCGTAAGATGGAAAACTTCTTAATTTTGTGGCTGAACTTTCTCAAAGAGTCAGCTAACCAAACTAAGTTGATGCAGATGGCTGGGCTTTCTGTTGTTGGTCGAGATCGTTATGGTGTGTTTCCTTTGAGAGGCAAACTACTCAATGTGAGGGAAGCCAGCCATAGTCAAATATTGGAAAACAAAGAGATACAATACATAAAGCAGATTCTTGGGCTGCAGCAAAATAAGGATTATGACAGTGTCAAATCTTTAAGATATGGTCACTTGATGATAATGACAGATCAGGTTTGACTATTATATAGGTTTTGTTTTGTATAATTTTCAAGCATTTCCCACTACTGTCGATGCTTCTCATAGTATAGTCTCAAGAGTATATATTGTTTTCTGGATGTGCATTTGCAGGATCATGATGGCTCCCACATTAAAGGCCTTTTAATTAATTTCATTCATTCATTCTGGCCATCCTTGCTTAAAGTTCCATCTTTCCTAGTTGAATTCATCACTCCAATTGTCAAGGTAGGGATGATTTAACTAAGTCGATCATCTAAACTGTTTTTGTTATATGGGAAAAAAAGCTTTAAGCCTTCTCTAATTGTGACTACAGGCCACTCATAAAAATGGAAGAGAATTAAGTTTTTATACAATGCCGGAATACGAGTCCTGGAAGGAAAGTTTGAGCAGCAATGCAAGTGGGTGGTCAATCAAGTACTATAAGGTTTGTCTACATTGTTTAAGTATAACTCAGTTACTGTCTGTAATGGGTAACGAAGTTGAATGATTCCTGCAGGGGTTGGGAACAAGCACCTCAAAAGAGGGGAAGCAATATTTCCAAAATCTTGAAATGCACAAGAAGGATTTCGTATGGGCTAATGACCAAGACGGAGAGGCGATTGAGTTGGCTTTTAGCAAGAAGAAGATCGAAGCAAGGAAGACTTGGCTTCGTCAGTTTGAGGTTGGAAATGCTGTCCAACTTTTAAGAACACAAATTACTTGTTGCATTTTTAGATCTGACTTAATGGAATTATGAATTTGTCTGCTGCAGCCTGGTACTTATCTTGATCAGAAGGAGAAGCTCATCAAGTACAGTGACTTTGTTAATAAGGAGCTAATATTGTTTTCTATGGCTGATCTTCAAAGATCAATTCCGTCCATGGTCGATGGACTCAAGCCAGGTCAAAGGAAAATTCTTTTCTGCTCATTCAAAAGGAATTTCGTCAAAGAAGCAAAGATTGCCCAGTTTTCTGGTTATGTATCTGAGCATTCAGCATATCATCATGGTGAGCAAAGTCTTGCTAGTACCATAATCGGAATGGCACAGGATTATGTAGGCAGTAACAACATAAACCTTCTCATGCCGAATGGCCAATTTGGGACCCGCAACATGGTGAGAGTATTTCATATTTCACTGAAGACAATCAGTTTGTCTACAATTTTTTTTTTCACTTACATGGAACATTTCACTTTGGCAGGGAGGAAAAGATCATGCTAGCCCTAGGTACATTTACACGAAGCTTTCACCAATTACACGGTTCCTCTTCCCAAAGGATGACGACAACCTCCTGAACTACTTAAATGAAGATGGGCAATCTATTGAACCTACTTGGTAATTACTCATTATAGGACCCTTATTATTCATTTTACCCAATATGAAAGGGTTAACTAAACTAGTACTGGTCATGTAATGCAGGTACATGCCTATCTTACCTACGGTTCTTGTCAACGGAAGTGAAGGAATTGGAACTGGATGGAGTTCTTACATCCCCAACTACAATCCAAGAGATATTATTGCCAACTTGAGACGTTTGTTGAATGGTGAAATGATGGAGCCCATGGATCCCTGGTATCGTGGATTTAGAGGGACCATCGAGAAAACAGCCACTAAGGAAGCCGGCGTCAGCTACACTGTTTGCGGGATAATTGAGGAAGTTGATGATACCACACTGAGGATAACAGAGCTTCCAATTCGTCGATGGACGCAGGATTACAGGGAATTTTTGGAATCATTATCAACTGGAGAAAAAGATAAAATGAAGGATCCTTTTGTAAAGGTAATGAGCTTTAAAAACCTTGTGCATCACAACTTGTCTTTGATGATCATCGCTAAAATGTATTGGCCAATTGCAGGAATTTAGGCAGTACAGTGATGATGTAACTGTACATTTTGAAGTTATGTTGACAGAGGAGAACATGATGATAGCAAAGCAAGAGGGTTTAATGAAGAAATTTAAGCTGACCTCAACAATCAGCACGAGTAACATGCACCTGTTTGACTCAAACGGAGTGATCAAGAAATATGACAGCCCTGAACAAAGTATGCTAATTTTATTGCTTAACTCACAATCAGCCATATTTTAGTAGGATTATAACTTATATACGTATTCTAATCCATGTCTCATTTTTATCATCTTTCTTTCTGCAGTTCTAGAGGAGTTTTTCCACCTAAGGCTTGAGTGTTATGAGAAAAGAAAGGTAACCCCAGCGAAAGCGAGGAAATGGTTTCAGCTATTCACTTGTGCTCTGAGGCTTTTCATACGTGACTTGGTTGCAAATAGCATATTATGAGTACTTTTCTATTTCTCGCTTGCAGAAAATTTTGCTGGAAAATTTGGAGTTAAAGTTAGCGATGTTGGACAATAAGGTCAGGTTTATTCTTGGTGTTGTCCATGGAGAGATTATTGTGAGCAACAGAAAGAGAGCAGATTTGTTCCAAGAGCTGCAAGCAAAAGGCTTTGCTCCCTTCAGGAAGGAGGCTAAAACAATTGAACCAGCAGTGGCTGGGTCAACAGATGATTCAGAAGAAACAGAAGAGAACTCAGAGGCCACCGCCAAAGGAGTGAGAGCCAGTGATTATGAGTATCTGCTCTCCATGGCAATTGGCACACTGACTCTCGAGAAAGTTCAGGAGTTATGTGCTGATAAGGATAAGCTTGTTAATGAGGTTGATGAGTTGAGAAAAGCAACTCCAGAGAATTTGTGGTTGAAAGATCTTGCTGCTCTAGAGGAAAAACTTGATGTATGATTTTCGATGCCCTCTGTTTGATGCCCTCTTGGCATTACTCCATTAACTTCTGTTTTGATTAATGCTTTCTGCTGTGCTATGCAGGAACAAGAAAAAATTGATGCCCAAGCAGAGGAAACGAGAAAGGCAAGAAACAAAACAAATGGAGCTGGCACAAAAGTCTCTAGACAAGCACCGAAAAAGCCTCGGCAGAATAACACTAAAGCTAAGAATTCAGAAGCTCAAACAGAAGTCACTCAAGGATCAACAATTACATCGGAAGCAGGTTAATATGGGAGTTTTGTTATAACTTAACTGCTTGCATTATTATTATTTATATCGAATCACTGACAGTAGATGTGTTTCTCTTTCAGAAAATGCCGCTGATGTTGCGAAACCAAAACGTGGTGCTGGTGCTAGGAAAGCTCCAGCTCCAAAGGTGTGTTTGGTTTCTTCCTTTCAATTAAAATCAAGGCAACTGTCTTTGACAATGATCAAATTTCTGTTTTCATTTGTACAGCCTAGAAAGAGTACCTCAGTTTCAGATGACGATGAGGACTTTGAGTTGCTTGACTTAAAAGAACGACTTGCTGCATATAACCTTGAATCTTCACCAGATAATTCATCAGGTGAGAGCTTTTTGCCAGAGTGACTTCAATTTGTTCAAATTAAAAGCCAATTCCATCTATAAAGATACTGTGGCTACACAAGATAGTGAATAAGGAACACCTGATGTGTTGAGGAACAGGTGCCATATTTGCTCAAAATTTACTTGAGACTTGTATCATTTTTCTGTAGCCTGTAGTCACTTGGTGATAATGATTCTAGCGTAACGCATTTTCCGTGCAACGCAGCTCTAGAGGATAAAATGCCTGAAATACCAGTCAAGGCGAAAGAACCTAGCAAAAGGGCTGCCTCGAAGAAGAAGGCCACGGTCACCCTTTTGGACACTTCAGAGGAAGAAAATAGTAATGATAGTGGAGGCGATGACTACGAGATAGTGGACTCTGAAGCAGAGGTGGCAAAGAAGAAAGGAGGCAGAAAACCAGCTGCTGCTGCGAAGACATCCAAACCACCTGCAGCAGCAAAGAAAGGTAAAGCCAACAAGCAGCAAGCTCAGGGAACGACACAACGGCTCTTGACCGAGATGTTAAAGCCAGCTGAAAGCAGTGGAGTTTCGCCAGAAAAGAAGGTACGGAAGATGAGGGCATCTCCATTCAATAAGAAGAGCAGTTCCATGCTGGGAAGGGAAGGGAAGGCAGATAGTTCCAACAGTGATGATGCTGAAGAGGTGCTTGAAGTGGCCCCTCCGAAAGCAAGGCCTCAGAGGGTGAATCGCAAACAGACAAGATATGTGGTGAGCGATTCCGAGAGCGAGAAGCCGACTGATGATTCTGACTTTGATGAAGATGACGATTAGTTGATGGAAATGTCGTTTTTCCATAATGTCGTACGCTGTATTATTATGAAACTTGGAGCGTTGGATGCAAAGTCATTCATTAGTTTCTAGTCGTTTGTGTTCATCTATCTCTTTCTCAGAGGAGATGTTCCATGGGAACCCGTAGTTCTTCTTGCGTCAAAATCAACAAATTTCAGTTTGTTGGTGGTACAGCTCATGTGGTCACTTTAATTTTAACAACATCCTTATAAGAAATCATTTCACTTGGTCTTTATTTTTTGGGCTGATTAGAGTGCACTTGATAATTATTATTTTTTTGGCTAGAATTATTTTTTTGTTTATGGGAATGAATTTGAAACAAAAATCTATTCGGTAATGCAATTTTATTATTTAATTTCTGGAACCAACTTTTAATTTAAAAATAG
This sequence comes from Corymbia maculata, assembly GCA_014182735.1. NCBI lineage: Eukaryota > Viridiplantae > Streptophyta > Magnoliopsida > Myrtales > Myrtaceae > Corymbia > Corymbia maculata. The sequence continues at coordinate 20,319,513 of CM024689.1, forward strand.
TTGTGGAATAGAAATGAGAAATAAAATATTTTTATCTTTATATTTTTGGAATAGAAATAAGAAATGCAAATTCTTTTCATCACTTGTTCTCGCTATTAGTTGGTTGTCCATTTGTTGTCACTTGTCATTGTTAGAGATGAGGAAATTTTGTTTCGTTATTAAATGAAGTTTTATTCTGAGAACAAAAATTTTGTTTCATTATTAAATACATATTTTTTCTCAAAAACTCATATAAAAAATAAAAATAAAAAGTATATTTTTGAAACAGAATCGTTATCATTTATGCCTTTAGCTTGCTTCATTCACTCTCTTCATTTAGTTGTCTGTACATGGATGAGGCTCCCCAATTCCACAAGCTTTAGGCTTTGTGAAAAATACTATATATATAGATAGGCTTCAATTGTTATCTTCAATCATTTACAACAAATTAAACTTATATACAATAACACGAGGATAATGTTTAAATATTTTAACTCAAACCTAAGAAGTTCTTATTATTATTAATATTTTTTCAAAATACAAGCTTCTATTTACAAAAAATTTGGAATGAAATCATAAAGATCATATTCTTAGAGGTGGGGATCGAACCCACTACCACCCCATTATGAAACGAAAGGGTGGCTACTAGAGCATCACTCCAAGTAATCATGGTCAAGATTATAGATGAATTGTTGACATTTTTTTTTCTTTTAAAAAGGATTCTTTGACTACTAATTTATTCTATACCCATGCCAACAATGTTTGTACAAAATTCAATTGGGTGGAGCCAAGAAGTGGTTATACAGTTGTAATTAAGCATAGGTGATAGGGATGCGTCTCCTCCTATATGTTTCCCTAATTTAAGTTATAGTGATGAAGGACACGAAATTGCTCAAGAGGAATATATTCTCCTTACCTTTAAGGACTTCTCATCAACACATAGCTCAAGAAATTTTATTCTTTGTCATGCAATTATAAAATCGGTGGAGCCCATGAGTGGACCCTTTCACCAACCCTTCCGGATTCATCATCACGGGGACACTAGAATCGACCCCTATGGTCTAAGAAGCGCCATGCATTCATGGTATTTGAATCAATCATAACTTTTGGCAGAGCCATGCACTATATCTTTCTGTCCATCAAACCCACGAATAGACAAGCATATTCAATTACTTTATTTCATTTGAAGATGTATCTTGTGGTCGGATGATATCTCTGAGTCGATTTTCATGAACATGACAACTTGTCTATTCAATTTTGAAAATAGACCATTCATGTCGGCATAGGAGGATTCGTATGGAAGTAATTATTTTATGGCTCGGAACTCAAAAAGCTGCATTTAATTAAATTTAAAACTGTTATGAGCACAATTTTGTATAGGTTTTTAGTAAATGAATAGGTCGGTGAAGTGTGGGTCTACTCAGGACATGTGACGCTTATACAGACGATAGGCCCTGGTGAGGCTCATTAGTCGAGTCCCCGGTATCATTCTACATATACAATTAGGAGCCATGGTTTAGTATGTTCAATGCACCCTATGAAATGCTAAATCTCTGATTAGGTTTTTGTCCGTGACGTGCAGAATAGAGGGCATGAAGACCGCCCGTGAGCCCTAGGGATGCGAAATCCGTGTGTTAACGAAACCTAAAACCTCTCATTTCTTGGTGCACATTATGCTAATCAATCCACCCACAGAAAACAAAAGTTCATGCCCAAGTGGAGGAATTCCAAGGCATGGGCAATGAGCGGTTTTCGTTCTCTGTTTCATCCACCTTTGCCTGAAATTTAGAAATGAAGACGTGGGTGTGTTAAAAAGAGCATGTGTTCCTTGCATTCCTAGTCTTACATCGCTTAAAAAGGTCTTTCTTTTTACCTTCGCTGTTAATGCATCCACCTTTCCCCTAGCACATCTGATAAGGCCCCACTCATAATCTGGCCGACGAGACCTGGAATGTTGCTTTGAGTGGGAAACGTAGGGATTCCAAATCCGTCACATCCTAGTCACTCTCTGAAGAAATTACCCATTCTAAAACCCTCAAGTGCAATCCCGCGCGGTTCACGGATTTGGCGGCCCACGGGGTTCAAAGACCAATTTGGGCGAACCTGGACAAGGTTTTTCTTAGTTATGTATCCTGTGCCCACCCGACCCGACGAAATACTGAATATATATTATTAGTTGATGGGAGATGGAGACGATAAACTTAGGCTCTGGAGCCAGCCCTACCCAATGATCACCGCTCAACCCCACCGGCTGGCCGAATACCTCCGACCCCGGTTGCGAAGGAGTTTCCAATCATTGGCTGGAATCCGTTTGTGATAATTCCAATTGGAAAATGGATTCCCCTCCCAACAAGCCAACCCACAAAAACAAATCCGGGCGGGTCCACTCAGAAGTAGGGCGGTCTTCCATGTCATTGGTCACCTGCGCAAGTCACGCACGCGCTCGAAACATGTGAGCTCGTTTCATTTCAAACATAAGATGTTATTGATCTTGCGTTGAAGCTTAGATGATCTGATGATTGAAGTTGAGCAGGGCTATGTTGCAACCGGCGCGTGCTTAGGATTTCTCCGGCCACGCATCGTCAATCATTGTTCAGTCGATGTAATCTGGATGGTGGTGATCCTGATCCTCTTTCGGCCTTCACAGTCCCATCCACTCACTCCTGCTGGCCCATCCCTCCTACCACAAAAGAACCTTTGCATCGCATGCTGGCTTTTAGGCAGCTACGAAGGATTTATTATAAGCTTTACACAACCACCTTTGATGTACTTTTTCTATATAATCCCAGGAATATATTCTACTTGAGGAAGCCACTTTAATTTTTTTAGACACCACAAGATCATATTATATAAAAAGCTCATGATTAAAGAATTTATAGGCATCGATGCTTGAACTCGTATGATTAACTATCACACGGAGAGATGGCGAAAGCTATGATTACAACAAGGTCGAGAGAGACCTCAAGCTGGCTACATGCTCGTTTCTCCAATCTTGATTGCTGTGCTGAACGAGTCTCCAGGATGCTTAGAAAGTAATTCGAGAAACTTACTAACGATAGCTAATTTCCATTGTGCGCTTATTTAGGGTATCGAAATTCCCGGCATTTATTTGTTAACCATGCCACTTTACCATCTTAAGATTGCAGGTGTTGTCGGTGAGCCCTTCAAGCCATTCATGTTTCTACATATGGATTCTAGAAATTGGTTTATTATCGTGTGGATGGGGTTGGTGCAGGTCTTGAGCATCAATTCTGTATCCCAATATAGCCCACTTAAAATATTAAAAAAGAGAAAAAGAAAGCATGGCTAACAACAAAATTTTCTTTTATGTCCATGATAGATATCCGATCCTTTGTCTTTTTACTTTTTTTTTCCCATGATGATGGGAAAGTCTACCTTATATATATTTAAAATTAAGTATCATAAAGTACCTGATTGATTTCTTAAATCCTGTTGAAATATTTTTTCAAATTGCTTGACAATCTTTAATTATTATGGTCTCTCCACTTATTGATTTAAGTTTTTGCATTGAACATTTTAACATGATTATTACTTATCTTGTATGGGTGTCCACTCTGATTTGCGCGTAAAAGAAGTGTAAAATAACGGGTTCTTCGTGTTCTTTCGTTTAAACTTTGGGATTGAATTTTCTGACAAAAATCATAAAATAACATCTATTTTCTTGACCATCTCTTAAGTTAATTATAGTTCCTGTCCAAGTCATCTCTCGGTGGATAACAGTGGATGCGGTCGGTGCAAATTTTCGAACGCTAATTCGATTGTCGGAATCCTCATTTAAATAAAGAAAGAACTTTCTATGATGGGGGGATATCATAATGACCGGAGAGAGAGAAAGAGAGAGATAGAGGGCGATAGTGATAAATGATAATTGGAGAAAATGGCCCATTTCTCGAGTGCTTCACGGGTTTCATCTGTTCGTTCTGCTGTCGCGTAGCTTTGATTATGATATCTGCTTTGGCCCTTGACGTGCGTATTTCCACACGAAATTGGTCAATGACGCCGCTGCTCTTCCTTTTCTTCCCTTCTCGTTTACGAGTTTCTCAGACCACTTGCAAAACATGTCTAATCGAGATTATTTAGTTGTGATTACACAGGAACTGAAGAAAACATTGTGGGTGAAACTACATCGATCGAGCGAGATTTTCGGTTCATGTATACCGAGTGAGATTCGAAAATATTTCTTCCATGTTAATAGCTACTTCCCATCCATTTTATCTCTGTTTTTATAGGTTTAATTTGTTTTGTAGTAAAAAATGATTTTGAAAATATTTTCCTAAATTTGTTGCATTTATTGCTTAAAATAACTAATCAATGGAAAGTGTTTTTTTATTATTGACAACAAATTTTTTGATAAATATTATCGTGAAAGATGAAAATATATTTTGTTCATTCTTTTTTATATGCAATAAAGATAGTCATTTTTAGAAATATATTTTTCAAATTATTCAATTGTTGAGAAATCTACGTGGCCTTAATTGAAAAATCGAGATTTTCTTTCAATAATTTTGTTTGTAAGATCTCAATTTCTAAGTGAGGGTTATCATGGTAGTTAAATATTGTCTTCATTGCCCACCTTTTCCTCTGCACTCTCTCAACCACTCTCTTTCCTATCTCTTTCTCTCTCAACTCTGATTCTTTTCTTTTTAAACACAGTTACTTGTCTCATACTGGTTTTTGCTCAAGAGGACGAAGGCAAAAGAGGCTCTTTTACAAATGCGAAACCTTTTTTTCTCACAACTACATATAGTTGCAAATGAGCATATGATACACTTGGTCCGTATCGTCCCGCCAATATATCTTTCCTTTTTATAGGCCATTGGCATGCCGAGATATTAAATAACAGGATGTTTTTGGTGTGAACATGTGAGTTTTTATCAAAGAAGTTTTAAAACAATTAATATATCATAGTTTGTTGATAGATCATCGACTTAATTTTTTGATTAAAGACGAGTGCTATTAGACATAAACAGGCTCGGATTGAACTTTCTTATGGCGATTTTCCTATTGAATTTTCGTTGTGTTTTTCTCATAGTACTGAAATATCTCGATTATTTTAAGATTTCTATACTTGCTTTTCGGAATATAGAAAGCAAAAAAAATGCAAACCCTAGTCACATACCTAGGGCAAATAATAGAGCTAGGGGACAAGGCATACGAGATCTAGGAAACAGTAGAGAGAGCCTCCTCATTGACATTTTGATGGAGAGCAGGAATTGCTTCTTCTCATCCGAGGTCACCTTAGACAAGACGTCGCGTCTGTAGCGATAAGTTTCTGAATGCAACCAAAGGCGAAGGAGGAAAGTGGATAGGAAGGGGGAATCCATTCCCTGTGCTCGACGACAAAGGACATCATCATGGACTCTTCTTGTTTCTCTCTCGTGACTCTTGTTAATGGGGGCACGTCGTTGCCCATCTCTCCTCTTAATTCTCCTCCAATTGCTCTCGCAAGCTTCGTGTGAAATCTCTGTCGAGTGAGGGAATCATCTTGCTTCCGTGTTGAGCTAACTGAGTTATTGTCTTTTCCCTCTCTCACGGGGGGGTTGGAAACTCGACGCGCATCTTTACGGGTTGTGTCCAGTGAAATCGCAAGAAGCGTGGCGACCGGGTGATTATTACTACATATGCAAACTTCCTTGAAAAACCCTAATGTGAGATTCACACGCATTAGCGACTTTCGAGAAGGAAACAAGGTCTAAGCCTTTCGGTGTTAGGGGTTTTTAAAACGGGTCCATGGAGATGAGGCTGAGCAGCGTCCTTTTGTGGGAGAGTGACTTGGATATTATCCTGCCATGTGGCGCGTCGCGAATGGACGAGACCACATATGATTGGTGGTCCAATGCAACAGGAGAAATTGAAGCTTTCTGTGCATTTGTTTCATTCCATACCTTACCCAGTTGTCATCCACCTCTTATTTTTTGAATCAGGGGAAGAGGGGGACCCTACATGGGACCGTTGGGAACAAAATCATGGGACAACAGGTTTCTATTTAAACCAAGGAATAGAACCCACCAAAACTAAAGGTTCCATCAAATAATGCACCCTCCTTAGGTCGATCTAAAAAGACTAAACTCAATTATTTGTGGAAATGATTCCTCCAAGTTAAATTAAAATCCACTTAAATGATGTGAATTGCCTCCAACGTTTACTAATGTACCGCTAGGAAAGGGATTTTTCTTGATAGCTAATAAAATATGATCTCGAAGTGATGAGATGAACAAATGGCAATAGGGGAACAAAATTGAATATCTTATCGAAATCTGCAACTCTTTCTCGAGGTTGGTCGTTCAAGTCTTTTAATAGGCTGGTGACTTGTGTCATGTCGTGTCATGTCATGTCGTATTTTGTTTTATCATCACATTCGTTATGATTAGGTGAATGATAAGTTATATCATGAAAAATATATGTTTATTCATGTCACATTCAAGTTAGCATATGGTATCGAGTTCCTCTTAGTAAATTTGCATCGTGCTGAAATTTTGTTGGCATATTACATGTCAAATATTATTAGACCTTTGTCTTATCGAATACAATTGATTTCTCAAGCCACGATAGTGCTCTCTTGTTGCGTCGTTCCAGAGCAAACTTGCTTTCATTGGGACTCGAATCTATGCCCGCATTTCTTGAGGTGAGATTCGATGTGGATGCTTAACTAACTAGGGTACCCTTTCATGTTCAATTCACCCACATCCACAGCTTGTGAGCATTCAAATGTGACACACCTTGTGTTTTCCCTTTTGCTTTTCCTAGGAATCAAGAAACCAGGAAGAAATCATGAGGGAAGGCCACCCAAACCCATCACCACCCCAAAACAAAAGTTTCCAGCTTTGATGGTATTGGCTCGGCTGGCACCAGCCTTTTTTTTTTTTTTAAATTTTTGGCTCTCCAACTAAATGCCTCACGCGTCTCTTTTGATCTCTCTCTCTCTCAAGCATCATTCCCATTCCTTTCCTTTTTGCTTTATTATATTTCACATCAACCCCCCCATTCTTTGCATTTATATACCCCCATAAACCCTACCAAAGACCTCACAACATCAACCATCTCTCTCTCTCTCTCTCTCTCTCTCTCTCAAGCCAAAGTATAGAGCAATTATGGCCCATGGAAGTGGAGGTCCTCGTGCTTCCTACATGGCGGTGCTCGTGAGCTTGCTGCTCATGGCGGCTGCCTCATCAGCAGCAGCCGGGAACTTCTACCAGGACTTCGACCTGACGTGGGGTGGCAACGACCGAGCCAAGATCTTCAACCGGGGTCAGCTCCTGTCGCTGTCCCTCGACAGGGTGTCTGGGTCGGGCTTCCGGTCCAAGAAGGAGTATCTGTTTGGCCGGATTGACATGCAGCTCAAGCTCGTCGCCGGGAACTCTGCTGGCACCGTTACTGCTTACTACGTACGTATCTTTATCGTCTTGCATCGTATCATGCTAATTTTTATGCAGGAAACAAAGTTCACGTACGAGCAAAGCTCGTTTTATCTGAAAAAAATGACTAGTTCTTGTCTTTCGATTTCGGTTTGTGATTGGTTTAGTTGTGATTGGTTTAGATTACCATGATCACCCACGACTTCTCTCTCTTGTGCATATCTTTTTGAGTGGAAGAAACAGTTTTCTTTGACTGTGTATATTGGTGTTTTGACATCATTAAGGTTGGCTCACATGAGACGTCTTTAGAAGGCAAAAAGCAGCTGGTGATAGAGAAAGCTTCGGGAACATCATTGGGTAGTATAATACCAACTCGCATTAAAAACTACAACCAATTTGAAACGTACAATTCTTGCGTCCTGGTGACGAAATTTTATCAGATGAAACATCGGACCATGTCCGTGTCTCCATCTATTGCAGTGAAAAAGAAAAAAGAAAATCTCTTAAACATTCCCTAACAATTCCAATCCATGCAAATTCAATGACTTGGTGAAATATATTTTAAAGCAAGTCATCCTTTAATATCTGCCTACATATCTTACGGTGACTTGTCGATAGCTCATGGATCTTCTTACTTTCCGATCATGATGGGGCGCGAATTGACACGAGCTAACTCCGATCGTTGTTGCTTTTGCAGTTGTCTTCGCAAGGACCGACTCACGATGAGATCGACTTCGAGTTCCTCGGGAACCTGAGCGGCGACCCTTACATCCTCCACACCAACGTCTTCACTCAAGGGAAGGGCAACAGGGAGCAGCAGTTCTACCTGTGGTTTGACCCCACCAGAAATTTCCACACATACTCCGTCATCTGGAAGCCCCAGCACATCATGTGAGTGTCGAGAAAGTGAACATCGATCACGTCTCGATATAAGTTTAAAAGCATTGGATCATTAGGCAAAATCGATCCGATCGCTATTGATCTTGTGACAAACTGAATGTTTCTGACATGCCCTTTTTCTGGTTTTCAGCTTCTTGGTGGACAACATTCCTATCAGAGTGTTCAAGAATGCAGAGTCAATTGGCGTGCCCTTCCCCAAGAGCCAGCCCATGAAGATATACTCGAGCCTTTGGAATGCCGATGATTGGGCCACGAGAGGCGGCCTGATTAAGACAGACTGGTCCAAAGCTCCCTTCACGGCATACTACAGGAACTTCCAGGCCACTGCCTGCACCTGGTCCTCAGGCTCCTCATCCTGCGAGATCAGGCGGCCCTCCTCCAACTCCGGAGCCACATGGCAGACCAATGAGCTTGATGCCAACAGCCGGAGGCGGCTCAGGTGGGTCCAGAAGTACTTCATGATCTACAACTACTGCGCAGACTCCAAGAGGTTCCCTCAAGGTTCCCCAGCTGAATGCAGGCGCTCGCGATTCTAGAAAAGAAACAGGGTAATCAACTTGTTCGAATGGAAGGTCGTTCAGCAGTATACAGTTAATGGATTCTTTCGTTTTGTTTCACATGTTCAAGTCATGACTCGCTTGTATTGTCTTGATTCCGGGGGAAAATAATAAAAAATGGCCTTTGTACATTGTTTCTTGTTGAAGGTCGGGGGAGGGGGGTGGGAATGAATATTGCTCTGTAAAGCCACGGTTGTGACATAAAGATGTGTTTGTAGCAGTTGTTCTACTTTGTAATAAAACTTAGCATTCTCTTTTCTAGTTCAGTATTCCATATAATGTGGTCACATTGATCAAGAAGTTGGCAAAATCATTGGTTTGCGAAACATTTTTTATGCTTTTGACGGTGGCATCGAGATGAATCAAGTAGGTAGCCATTGCAAACATGCATTCCTCAAAATCAATTAGCTCTCAACTCTGGAAAATAATCCATGCGATTGCGATATTCAGAGCAAATTTCAGAAGAAAGACATAATCCTTGATGCAAAGTGGCTTCCGGTGCAATCCGACACTTGATTGCATGAAATGACTAAGAACCAGAACATCATTTCTGTTTTCCTTTTCATTTAAAGCCGTTTGGTGGGCAAGAGTCAAGAACAGTTCGTGACAGCTCTTATAAAGATGCTTTCTATTGAGTGTTTGTGTTAAAAAATTCAGATTAAAGTTCGACAGGATTTAACACAGCAGGCTAAAAAGTGCTGCCTTTGTTCGAGTACCGCTTCTTAATTAGTAGAGTAGACAAAGAACTTATTATATAGAGGGCCACAGAAAGGATTGATAGTCATTGATTCTTTTTAACTTGTAGTAGGATGAAGCTTGAGCAATAGCAGAAAATTTGGGAAATATTGTGTGGCAAGGGGTTGCAAATGGGATCCATGCTTTGAATTAAAAGCAGAAAAAAACCAAATTGGAATCAGGATATAGCTAGACAGGACAAATTTTGAATGAAAGCAAGATCTGAACTCCATACGATCCTTGCCAGTGGGCTTGTAAAAGGTGGTCCTAATGCGACTCCCTCTTCAATGTCGATTGCAGCTGTGCCTCCAGCTGTGATAGTAATTTGTTTTCTTGTCCATTTTACTTTGACTCTCAACTCATTCTCAAATTTAGACTTCGCCTTCACACATTTGAAACTAATTCCCCACTTTCCACTTTCTATGCAGGAAGAATGGCCAACGGAGCAAAACCCAAAGGTTAAAAAAAAACTGATGGTACTTGAATTAGTTAAAGAATCGTTTAAATTGGTACTCTAGGAAGAAGTGTACGGTGTTACTGGCTAAGAGGGAACAGGGCAGAAAAACAAGAATGGCGATATGTGAACTCAAATGGAACAATGTTATAATCATATCCTATAAGTTAATGCCGTGAAGGCGTGGCAACAAAATATACACTGGAGTGGATCTCTCTACTTACAGGATTCTCGTCATTTTTGAAACTCTGCCTAATAGCCAGCATCGCAGTAAGTTTCTGACTTCAACATACTTTAAATCAAAGACTCATTCCCTTGAACCATATATTGTGCTTTCGCCAATTAAGACTGCATAACTTGCACCTCAATGCTCCGGCCATATTCTATGGGACATCTTTTCATCCGGCCAAGTCAAAGACAGTATCATCCCTCATCTCCAGGTTCCATAAGGCGTGCCCAACTCATGTTGACCCGATCAGATCTCTGAACTTGCTACTTGAAATAATTCCTAATATCTTTAAAAGATACTAGCGTTGCACAAATAGAACAGAATCAACAAGGACATAACTCAAGACCCTTTGCTTTGCAGTTCTTCATGTAAAGTGCTGTTTTTTGCGCTGTCATTGAATGTTACCCTTGGGCGATGCAAGTGCTGTCACCATTGATACTTGGTCAGTTTCATAAATAGTCAGAACTAGGCAGTTTAAAGAATCATGTGACAACAAGAGTATGGTTTATACTACTTACAACAACTCTACAGTGGATATTGAGTTCATCATTCATTTGAGAAAGGTGGTGTTTTGCTAGTTCTTCAGCTTCTGATGCTCTTCTACAAGCTTCTCTTACCTGAAATTCCTAGAATGATATTCACACATTAGAGGGATATTGGGCAAAGAAACCAGAAGCTTAATACCTTCGGAAAATCATCTGATCGAGCAAAAAAGTACAATGAAATGACAAGCCACCAAGCTTCCTATCCCTTGAACATAATGATGTCTCTCCCATCTTAAAAACAAGCAGAAAGATACTTCTGGCACTGTCAATGTGCATTTCAGATGCAACTGCTGTGAGCAAAGGCATAATTCTTGGTGCTTCTAAAAAGTTACAAGGCTTCCTCAATGACTCATTCAGCAAAATGTACAATCCAGACATATTTATCATATGAATGAGGTTTGAGTAGCATATGCAAAAAACCATAATTGCTCATATTACATTCGAGGATCTACACAGAAACAAGCAATACAACCAGCTTCAGGCCTTTCTGTTGCACCTGAGATGACTGAGAAGGGAGCTTCATTTACATGATTCAAGACTACTAAGTGCTTGCGAGATATCAATGATTGTACGTTGTTTAGTGATTGTTCTTCTGGCAAGTACTTTAGTAAAACAAAATAAATGTAATGAAAGAACTAAATTGATTGCACCCACAGCAGAATTATAAAAAACTGGACAGAAACTACTCCACAAACGTTTTGCCATGAAACAATGCATAGTTACATGGCTGGGGGGACACATGAGTGTGCACACAAGCATCGTGGAGGGGATCATAAGAACATTCTATATGATGATACAACCCTGAACAATCAAACATCAAGCTACACCAGATAATACATCTTAAATGCGGCTGTAAGACATAATAGGATGAATATAGACTTGGCATTTCAGTTTGGTGATGTACCTGCAGCACAGCAAGTTGGCTAACACTACAATCGATTTTTTCCACTATGCTCCTTAATTGAGATAGTTGATTTATCAAATTAGAAGTCATTTCTTCTGCATCCTTCATCTGGTTCCTTGAGAACTCAAATGCCCTTTCTGCATTGAGACGGAAGGAAGCACAGGTCAAACAACTACACAGCCCACGGCATCCTCGCGGATTTCTTTTCAAAATTCCCTTTCTTGGAGCTTCATCAGCAAACCCGGACAGATCCGAAGCCCCAATTTGAGAAAGATTTTGCATTGGTCCCTCTGCTCCTATTTCTTTTGCATCAGAAGAAAGTTCTGGTGTTGAATTTGCATATAACTCCCCAACATGTTCAGATGACTGACATAACATAGTGTGGGAATCCTCTTTCGATTGATGAACAGTAATAGAATATGATGATGCTGCCTGCAGATGTCGTTCATCTCTAGCATTTACAATACCATGAGAAGATTCATGCGTGCTATCTGTACTTTGTATGACATGTTCAGCAAGAATATCTTCATCCTTTTGCAAACAAGTACCATGCGCCACTGATTCTGGAGAACTTATGTCAAGATCAGCTGAACCATGATCGCCATTACTCTTATCAGTTGGAAAGCCTTGGGAGTCAGAGAGCACAGGTGGTGAGGAAGACTCCTCTTTAGACCTAGTCAGAAGTTTCAAGCACTGACCATTTCCTGGGGTACCTAATGAACATCCAGAGGGAATTATATTTTGACGTAAATAAAGTAATAAGGAAGAAAAACACTAGCAGAGGTCGTGTGATTACAAGAGTCATCTTTTGCAATTTCCATTAGATAGGGCAGCATCCTCTTGTAACTGAATGAATTTGGATTTTTGAATACCTTCAGTCTCGAGCATGGATTTAGCACCTGTCCCAATTTCACAATAACTGATATTAGCCTGGAAGCAAGAGATACAAAAAAAAAGAAACAAGAGAAAAGAATTGCAAAGAATATCATATCCTTTCAAATTTTAGTTTAATGCAAACTTTCCTCTCCTGTGAAATAGAGAATCTAAAGTGTCTGTTAAAGATGGTGCCTTACCACTTTATTCTTCATAGGATTTCCACTATTTTTGTCAGAAATGGAGTTGCCCACCTTGCTGATATTGCTAGGAGAATTCTGTGGCATCCCATTTGCAATAGACGTGACATATTTAATTTTGTTACCTTCAATTTCATTTACTCCTGGTTCTTGAAAAATCCCTGAATCTGATGGGGGGGTTAATAATCTTGCTTCATTTGTATCAATCATCTGATTCAAAACCCCACCACAATCACTACCTCTGGTTCCAGCGAAAAAGCCATTTTCTTCGCTGCTGGAATTGTGCGGAGCAATGAGCTGAAACCTTTTCATTCCTCCATCCATTGGATGCTTTTGTTCATGGAAGCAGTTCTCAGCTACATTCTCCTCCTCAGACAAAGATAAGACTGATTTCACATTGTTCAAATCATCAGCTTTGCCAGAAAGCCTACCATCTATTACCTCAGCCTCTTCTTTTTCTTTTGTCTTTACATCATCAGTATAAGTTCCGGCTGAGATATCACCGCCAAGAGCAGAGCCTTGCATGATTGATTCGGGCCTTCCACTATCTATCTGGCCATCAATAGCTCGATCACCCAAGTCTTTGTTCACCATAGCAGGGGGTTCAAGACAGGTTCTATCCTTCTCGACAGTCGGAATGACCAGGGGAACAGTTGTGGATGCAATGTTGTCAAATCCATGCTTACTAGATTCATTCATGGGAATATCTCTGTACTTTTCTTCCATACCCATTTCACGCTTTTGACTTCCAGAAACTCTAGTATTGCCTACCCATAAAATACAATGTGGAGATTCAGTGTCCCTGCCTGGTGAATTTAAATCAAAAAGCAAATCAGAGGAGGAGAGGGAAGAGAGATTACCCGAATCTTCTATTGCCATGTCTGTCAAGTAAGGAAGCAGTCGCCTGTAGCTGATCGAGCCCGGCCTCTTGTATATTCTTCTTCCTAATTTTAAATGCGGATTAAGACCCTGTGAAAGGCCCCCATTCACTTAATCTCCATAATTAATAAGACGCAAGAACAATCATCTAAAAATCTCAGGTTCTCTGCATAGTCAACATCTCGCGTTGGATGATAAAGCTTTGGCATGAACAAAACAAACCCAGTGGACAACCTACACTGAACGACAAAAAGATTCAGAAAATGTTAGAATCTCACCGGTTCGCCCTTCGAATAGTAGCCGTTTCTTTTCCCAATTTCAGCTCCAGAACCTTCATCCTGGGAGGACCCCTGCAGCGGCTCGGCCGAAAGCGGACCTGCCCTCTGGAGACCGCAATTGCTTCCATTTTCTTCTACCTCCGGGCTCAGAATCACATCCGTTGCTTCTGGGGGAGTGGTCTGAACACAATCGTCGCCGGAATCGTCCGACCTCTTCGCCGTCTCAGCAGCAGCGACATCCTTATCGGGCGAATGGGGAGGCATCCGATTGATTTCCTCGTCGTTCGCTCCGTCGCGCTCAGCCTTAAAATCCACCTTTTCGTGCCCTTCGTCCTCCTCCGACGTCTTATCACCACCACCACCACCATCATCATCATCATCCTTGTACAAGTTCCTCCCGCCGTCCTCCTCAGAGCAGTACTCCCTCACAATCGAAGACAAAGTAGCGCCTAAACCATCCTTATTGGCCCCACCTTCCTCTCCGCGCGGCGAATCGGGCTCCTCGAGCTTCCCCTCCCGGCGATCCGGACCGAGCCCGCTCGACTTCGGCTCCGGGCTGAGCGAGAAGACGCGCCGGCTGCGGAGATCCTTGATGGAGACGGGAGAAGAGCCGTCACCGTCGCCGGCGTCGGGGAGGATGTTCCGCCGGGGGAGCTTCCGGCGGCGGGGATCGGCGGCGGGAGATTCATAGCGGGTGAAGAGGCTGAAGAGGGGAGCGAGCAGCGACGAGGACGGGCGCTTCCGCTTCGTCGAGTCGCCGGGCGTCTCCATCTCTGCAGGTAGAGAGAGAAAGTAGAGAGAGAATGAGAGAAAGTAGAGAGAGAAACGGAGGGAAGGGAGGGGAAGCGAGGAGAGAGAGTAGAAGAGGAGAGATTTTGGCGGGAAGGGGAGGGGGATTTGGCGGGAACTGGTGGGGCCCGCCTCTTCGTTTTTGGCGGGGGCTTGGCCCGGGAGGATTTCTATATTGCGTTGGCAGTTTCGTAATTTGATTGAAGGTCGGTGGCAATTAGTTTCCTCTTCGAACGCCCGTTTTCTCTAGGTAATTCCATAGACCAAATCGTGTTAGAATTAATAGATTAATCTCGCGAATTTAGTTAAAAAGATAATTAATTCACGGTCTTTGCGAAGAATTAAAACTTAAACTCCTTGAAAAAGATCTTGAGAGACCTCTAGATGAAAACGAGAGAAATTCTTCAATTAATTGCATCAATAACCTCTACTTTGTCTTACTAATTTTGTCGAGTATTTTGATTCATGATATAGTGTGCATGAAATTTGTTTTATGAATCGTTTACAACGAATGCTATCTTGTGTTGCGTTAAGCACAAATCATGCACATGATTAGCATGTAAAAACTATGAAAATGAAGTATAACATTAAAGTAACTAAAAATAAATAAAAAAAGAAGGAGAAGAAGGAGGGGTGGTGTCGAGTTGTGATGATGAAAATTCCTAATCAATCTAAATTGTACTTATTCATCCTCTGGAAATGCACTATTCTTGGGAAAACTAAACAACAGTAGAGTTTTTATGTGTAGAAGAAGATCGAGAGTAATGAGAACACACCGAAGTTACTGTACTGGAAATTTTAAAAGAGTAAATGAATGTCTTGCTATTATTGAAAAAGATGACACCATGCAAGTACAAGCATTATATGGAGATAAGTGTATTGAAAATTTTAAAATTTTCAAGAAATACAATCAATCAAATTCTGAAATTTATCAAATTAGTCCAATTAAAATTTTCATTTAATTGTAATTTTTGAAAGTTTTATAACTCGATTTTTACTATTGTGATTAGTGCACTTTCTTGCAAAGTTTTGGGGATTCCATTACACTTATCACAAGCATATATAATAAGAGATATGAAAAATAACAAAGGAAAAGAACTAGCCAAGAATTTTCTATAGTCCTGAATTTTGCGACAATGAATAAGCAATATGTGAAGGCGATAAATTGATGGTAACTCTTTGTAGACATAAAAGAATTCTACAGCACCAGAGACAATTTCCTTAAAATAGTCGATATGCTTCTACCTCATCACCCATCAATGTTATGATCTTCTTTAGTTCGCTTTTTATATTGTCCAACACTCAAAACCAATATTTTGTAAGATTACTGTTAATTGTTCTAAAAATTTAAGATAAAATCACGATTTAATATTTAAATATTCTAATATTTAAAATACCAATTTAAATTAAAACAAAATTGACAAAGAGATTGGGTCTTCACTCCAACATAAGATGCTCATCGTAGAACCACCACTTTCTTAGAGATCATTAGCTTAGAAGGGACAACTTCATGTTTCCCTTCTAAACCTTGTTTCAGACTCGGGTGGTTGCCCACCTGTGAGGAGTGCCTATGGTAATCTTCTAATGGGATGCCATTGCCAGGCTGCATTCCTTATTTTTATATACCGATGTCCGCACACATTGCACTTATCGTTGGTAGGTGAATATTTTTCTTTCCCACTAATCTGGGAGTATAAGAAGTGACACAGTGGGGTTCTAACCCTAGAGTGGATCTTCCATCTGTTTCTTTTCCCTTGAGTCTTTTAAGGACCCACTTAAGTTTGTAATCTTCAAACAGTAGTAAGAACAAATTCTATCATGCAGTACCCCCAACTTTCAATGATAACACATTCTTCGATATCTTTGCCTTCACTACTTCATACTTCAAAGCCTATTGATATTCTTGAGTTCTCCTGATCGTTCACCTTCTATTGGTCCATCATAACTTCTACTATGTTACTTTGTTGGTCCAACATAAATTCTCCATGTTCTTGTTCTACAAAGCGTTTACAATTCTTAGAGACGCTTCTCATCTAATGAGTTATTTACCTTCCAAAGCAACATGGCTCTTCTACAATAGTAGAAGTTTTGTCGCTAATATCATACCTTTATATGGACCCTTGCTGTATGTAGAGTCGAACTTCCTAGTGCACTCTCATTTCATATATTAGCATATTTAGGCTTCATTCATTTTATAGAAAATATCACGTTTCTAAAAAATATTTTCTAGGAAATAATTTTCTCAGAAAGTGACAATATTTTCTGATATTTGATTGAAACTTGAAAATGAAGTGAAATATATTTTCCACCATTCAGTATCTAATTTGACTTTTTGAAAAAATTACCAATGTAATTTTATTTTTTATAAAAATTGATTTTTTTTTTTTTTTTTTTTTTTTTATTTGTCCTTTTCTTTTCCTTCCTCCTTCCTCCTTCTTCTTCGAGCTCCTTCCTCTGTGGCTTCCTCCTCCTCCTCCTTCTTCCTCTTCTTGTTCATTGAGCGTCGCGTGCCTTGACAATGGCAGATTGCCTGATGACCAATCTAGATGTGGGTCGACGAGCTTGAGGCTCAACCGATCCATGTGAGCTCGAGCTCCGTCGAGGTTGGGGAGTTCGAGTTCACCGGTCACTAGATTGGTCACCCAATGGCAAGTGCGAGCCTCTAGCTCATCGATTTGGTGAGGCCTGAGGTTAGCATTGTCAAGCTTTGAGCTTGCCAACTTTGGTAGAGCTTGAGCTTGCATGGATCAGTCGAGACTTGAGCTCACTAACCCACGTCTAGACTTGTTATTGGGTAGCTTGCCATTGCTGAGGCATGTGGTGGTGGATGAAGGAGTAGGAAGAGGAAGAAGAAGGAGGAAGCCGCAAAGGAAGGAGCACGGAGAAGGAGGAAGCGATGAGAGTGAGTCTCTGGCTCGCTGATTTGGCAAAGCCCAAGGCCGTCGTCGGTGAGCTCGAGGCTCGGCTGTGGCTAGTCACCGGTTGTCATTGTGGCTAGACTGGCCAAAGAAGAATGTGAAAAAAGTAAAAGGGAAAAAATAAAAAAAATAAAAAATAAAAAACTCAAATTTTTTAAAGAAGAAAAAAGAGAAAGAAGAGAGGCTAGTTGTGTATAAGATAAGGGATAGTGAGTGAGGAGAATGTTTTCCCCAACTTGAAAAGTGAAAAACATTTTCCCTTATTTTGGAAAGCTTTTTTCCCACACAAAGCCCTTCCACAGTGTGACATCCTGAAATTCAAGCCCTTTGAGGGATGTATGAATGTGAATTTATCAATGCATTGTTGGTTAATCTTACTCGGAATTGATCACTCTCGAGATACTAACCTTGAGGGGAAAGCCTATTGAGGATGGAACTCGTGCGACTAAAGAACTTGACCTGAGAAAACGACTCGACCGTGAGACTTGCATAAGGACATCTTGTGGTTATACAAGCTGGTTTCAGGAATGACTAGAAGTCAATTCGCAGGTAGGGTATAACGGGACGATGGATGAATCCATTTACTATTATCGAAACTGCGATCGGCCCTCTGTCAATTCTCGATAATCGTGTACTTTGAAATAAGAATTGATCCTTTGTAATTTCATGTTAGTCAAGGACGTCTATGTGTCGAGAAAAACTTGAACGTGGTTTGATACTAAGTTAAGCACGGGTCGGTTACGTGTAAATCCTCGGAGTCGTTTGTTAGTCCGAGACGTACCAAAATAGCGTTTGATTGAAATTAACGATGCATGAAAATCCAATATTGGAAAACAAATTTTTGGGAACATACAAGACGAACTTTTGGATAATGCTTCTTTAACCTTTGATATTGTTGGTGAGACTGAATTGTTGGAAAAGGAACTAACGGGCCGAGAAATCGGGCCCACGAGGAAGTGGGCTGGGCAAGACCCAAGTGGGCTTCACGCCCAAGGAGGGGCGGCCACCTTGGTGGGCCCAAGTCAGCCATTGAGTTCATTGGACCTGATTAGCCCACTTGACTATTTCTAGCCCATTGTCTAACCTTATGCCATTTAAGCCCAACTAATGGCCAAGTCCGTTCCTATTTATTTCTTAGCTCATTTCTTATGCCCGCTCATCATCTTAGCCTAAGGACAAAGTGATAATTGTGCAAAGGTGGAAAAGACCAATTTGCCCCTCTAGAAATTATTGAGAAGAAGACAGAAGATGAGAGAGAAGATGAGGTCATTGCATGGGGAAGGGGCATGCATTGATGAGCTTTGATGAGAGTAGATCACCATATCCTCCATCTCTCTTTGTCTCTTCTCCCCAATTTAGCTGCCCATCTTCCTTTTTCCTTTTCTTCTTCTTCATTTCCTTCCTTCCCTTGTTTTGTCATTGTTTGTTCAGCCTTGTTACTATCTGCATCGCCTGCAGCTACGACCAGAAGCCTCCATTCATATCTCCTGTCGCCGCTACTCACCGGTCTTGGCTGCCGGTCAGCCCGCCGACTACTGGTTTCCCCTGTCTCTTCTAGCCGCTTGCTGTTCCAGCTTTTGCCCTTGCTGGAAAAGCTGGCCCACCTTTGTTTTGACCTTGCCACCGTCCAGACCAGCTGCTAGCTTGTTCCCCTAGACCCCTTGAAGCCGTTGGACGCTGGCCAGTAGATCGCTGAAGTGCTGGTTGATTTGGCCAACAGCCTTTCTCCTGGTGCAGTTCGGTTTCCAGCTTTGTAGAGAGTGAATAGACCTAGTTGTTGTTTTTTTTGTCCCAAGGCTGCCTTGGATCATCGTAGTTGAGGTTCCCGTGTGTAGCCTTCACTACCACTGCCGCACCCGTGTTTCTAGCCCGCTTAACAGGTGAGTTTTCATCCTTATCCATTGATTAATGCACAAACTTACTTAGGGTTGGTTTAATTAGAGTTAATCTTAGTTAGGGGGATTAACTAAGGTGTGTTAGAGCTAAGATATGTGGTTAGTTAGATGACTAGGATTAGCTTAGATTGATCTTGCTTAGTGCTTATTAATTGAGGTTTAATGGCTTGATCCTAGATTAATGGGGTTATGCTTGTTTAGTCTTAATTTATTAAAATGAATTGATTTCTTTTAATAAATTATTTTTTATTGAATTTTGAATTTTTTTTTTATTAATTATTAAATTTTGGAATTTCACTGTTCATGCGGTATTGTTCACATGCATTGTTCATGTGGTATTGTTCATGCAGAAGCGAAATCTTGTCTAAATGAACATGTTTTGATCATGTGATGTGCATTGCTAGTTGTTGAATACATGGACATTTGTATGGATTTCGTGGGGTTATAAAAATGGGGAAACCCGATGTGTTGGGCATATGTTTTTGTCCCACGTTGTCTTGAAATTTAAAGGGGACATGCTTTGGTTGTTAGACATGGGAATTGAATGTTTTTTGAGTTGAAATTGTGATTGCATGTGTTTAATTGATTGTTTCTGCAAGCACGTATTATGTATGCATTGGCTAATGTTTAAAGATAAAAATGAGTTGTGATGATATGCTTGCGTGGTCACTAAATTGAACCCATCACCTTGGTGGGAGTTTGGGGGACGAAGTCCGACTCGTTCAAAATCTTGGTGGGAGTTCGGATGCGGAGTTGCGGTAGAGGCCGGGCCTATACTCTTTTGGGAATGCCATTTTGGAAGAAAACCCTTGACGTAGCTGCGCCACATGGGATAGGGCAATGCCTGGCTATGCCAGTAGACATCAATGGAGTTTGGTTGTTGCCTTGAGGGGCATTAATAATCGGAACACGTGTCGATGTAAGAATGCATGAGAAACATGGCATCATTGATTTTGACTATGCATGTGCTAGTTGTACTACTTGTGGCATGCTTGAATTGATAACGTGCATGGTGTAGCAATGTTCAGGTGAGATTGCTTGCGATGCGACTTGTATGTGATTGATCAAATGTATTACTTAATTGTAGGATGCATTGGTTACATTGTGTATGTGTATATCGTGCAGGGTATGGCATAATCGGGTAAGATTGTATGCGAGTCCATTGTTTGTCTATTTGTTATCCCTAGATGTGTGGATTAGTTATGTCTTGGCTATAGTAAATAATATTGTTGTTGTTGGTCTGCTTGATGGGTGGTTTTGGAGAAATACCTTAGGTTGAGTTGGTGTCCTAATCGGGGCTTAGGGCAAGGACTCGCTGAGATTATATCTCATTGTTGTATTAACCATTTTAGGTCCTTAGAATGGCGCACCTTCTGGTGTGATTAGGGGTCCCCAAGGATTGGGAGACCATTGTGACGCACTACCATTTTCCGGGCTAGGTGCATTTGTACGAAAAGTACATCTCTACCATCTAGGTGGATGAGAGATCGGGGCAATGGATATCCTATCGGTTCTTGGCATGGTATATTAGAGAGGACGATCTCCTAATTGGTCCTTTGCGCGGTTTTGATGGGCCGCCTAGTAGGGGCCCCGAAGACGCCAATTGGGATCCTATGGAGCTGGACCGTCCTAATGGCGCTGTGGTGAATCCTGCTCTTGCTCCACCTATGGTTGACTCGTATGTCTCCGACTACGACCCGACGGAGCCTGAGTTTGATGCGTCCCTGCACTTTGGTAGTCCTTGATGGACGTACCGAACCTGAGGGTTCTTTTTGAAAAGATTGGATTGACCTAGCCTTAATATCTTTTTGTCTGGCTTAGAGAAAGGAACCGACCCACTAGTGGGCTTATATATTGGAAACGTTCCTTAGTGGTTAATCTAGTAAATAAATAAATGAGTAGTTTGTTGTTACTCTATTGTTCATCCCTTTATCTCTTTTTGATTGATTGATTGATTGATTGTTTGGTTGACTAGGGGATATCTCGTTTCCGCTTGTGCATAATGAAAGAATAAAATGAGTGGTCGGCGACGAGTCTTGGGAAGTCGCATTCTATTGACCAAGGTGAAGGCGTTGTTGCGTGCTCGGAGTTCGTGGCATGACATGCGGCCTCAGAATAGGGACTATCCATTAGCTACCAAATTTATTTATGTTCTTTAGCTCATATCATAGAAATTTGTTAGGTAGCAGAATTCTGATGTGCAGGTTTCATTGTGGCAAGTGTAGAGCATACTCGTAGGATTGATCGGAACATTCCTAGCTTTGGAGAATCATATCGAGCATGAAGGAAGAGAAAGGAGAGCTTTAGGGATTCATAGCAAACTACACAATATTATTATTCAAGGAGGGTGCGTTCTCTGCCCCTTACCATTATACACCTTGCCTTTTTTATAGGCATAAACCATGCATAAGAAAAAATTTCATAAGACAATTGTTGGTGATAGTTTTGGAGATCACCAATAATTTTTATAGACCCCTTCTTGGTGGATAGTGGCTAATTATTTGTACATATTAGATTTCACACTAATAGGCTAGGCTTTCTACTTTTCAGCAGACGCGATTTCAACTTTGGCTATATTACATGAATAGTACCAAATAGTGTCAGATAGTGCTAAATAGTGCCAAGGAGTCAAAATTTTCTTCTTCCTTCACATGGCATTTTTAGACTTCTTTGACTCTTTTGTTTGCTTTTCGCCAACCGTCTTTTATTTGTTATGCCTATGGATAGGCTCTTCAAAGTTTTCGTCTTAGTATTCTAAGTCTTCTCCATCCTTTTGCCTCCTATATTCATGAATGAGTCTTTCAGCTTCTAGGTCTTTGAGGTCTTCAGTGCTCGTGTCATTGATAGGTTGATAACAACTGGATGGGACATTAATCACGATGCCTTGCTGTTGTCTGAACATTTCTTTGAAGAGTAAGCAATTATTTCAGATGACCTTTACCTCTTGGCTGATTGATGAGAGCTTATCGGGACATCAATGGAACTTAATGGAATGCCATATTGGGGTAAATATCCAAGTTGGAGTGATGGGCTTTCTTTATTAAGGTTGAGACTTAATGCAATTTGTAGTTCACTATAATCATAAGGATCTTGTGATAATGGGCCTCCCCATGGATCTTGAGATGATAGACTCATATCTTGTGAAGATAAAGGCATTTGTGTCATGGAATTGTCTTCACTTGCTTGTGTACCAATTCCATAGTATGTCCTTAAGCAAGCATCAATTGTTGGTCGGGTTGTCCAATATTTATCATAATAATCCCAAGAGACAGAATCATTGTCATATTTTGGCCATGTTTTCAGTGGGATGACCCGATTATTTTGACACAAAATCCTCTGTAATTCTCAATACTTACAAGGGTGAGCTAGGATTTTACAAGGAAGAGTTGCAAAAATCTCATTTGGAGCAGGTTGGGGTTTATATGTGGATACCCAACATCTGTTGGGGTTTTGTACATGTCTTTGCTGGGTCGTACAAATAACTATGGCCTGAAGAATAAAATTACTGTATATAGTTTTGGGTCAGGCTTGCATGTTCGAAATCGTGCTTGGAAAATATTTTTTCATGCTCCTAATGGCTTAAACCAACTAAGGATGTCCCCAAAATATTTGTACTTGCTTTCTCCCTTGATAATCGTACTAATGATGAGAGGCATTTTCGCTATTAGAAACTAAATGGCAATGGTATAAAGATTAAATAAATACCAATAAAACCATTTAAGTGTTTCTGGGAATTTCTCATCCGAGGAGAAAGACAAAGAATGGATGAATGAATATTTTGAATGCAAACCATTTAGGCAAGGAATAAGGCCACCATGCTCGTTGAAGATGCGAAAATGGTATTACCACATAAGTTTTCCAAGATTTTAGAGAGGACATTATCTTGTAAAAGCTTGTGGATTTTTGGTGGGTATAAATATGAAAGCCATTTGGGTCGTATTTCCTGCGCTTTGAAGCCACCTCGCGGAGTTCTCACCACATACATATTTATGGATATTGTAGCCGCAAATTCTTTCAATCAAGAAAAGAAATTAGCAAGTATATTCTTTTTTCCCGTAATATGTTTGGTTTCAAAGGAATATTTCAAAAACCATTATGCTTACTTGAGAAGCTGAGGATGAGGGATTTGCTTCTGTTTAAAAATCAGCATTTGAATAAATGAGGACATATCCATCTTCATAAGGAAATGGTGTCCTATGAGATGAAACTCGATTTTTTTGATGCCATATTTTACTGCTAGAATCTCCTTGGACATAGAGTGGTAATGCATTTCAACTTTTGTGAATTTCCCACTCTTGTGGCCACAAACTTTTTGCTTTCCATCAATTTCTTCAAAAAAAAAAAAGCAGCAGCTCAATATTCATCTTTGGCATATGTTTGGAGGATTCTTTTTCCCATAGAAGGAATTTGCAATGGAGCGAGATGCTGCAAAATTTCTTTAAGTCTGCATACAGACTTAGTTTGCCGTGGTCCCCATGGAGGAGTGTTCTTTCTTAAGCATTTTCTGGGCTCATAAACCCTATGATTTTTGGGACAAAGTCTTGAGATAAGTAACTATTCCAAGAAATTGTTGAACCTACTTATAGGAAAGGTGTTCATCTGAGAATTTCTGCAATTCTTTAGTAATATGAGGTCCAGGATAATATGTACCATCTTTGAGATGTATCTCAAGAAATTCAATTTCTTTCTGGGCAATAATCATCTTTTTTTGGGATAACATAATTCCATGTTTTCTTACCAACTTTGCAAATTGGGTTAGTAATTTATAGTGAAAATCTTCATCTAGATTGTAGAGGAGGATAGTACCAATGCAAATTTGAGCATTGGCCAACATGGGCTAGAAAATTCTACACATGGCTTTCTGGAACAATGAATGGGCTATCATGAGGCCAAAGGGGAGGACTATCCATTGGAAATATTGGTTTGGGATACAAACTCCAGTTTTATACCTATCTTTAGGATGAATTCCCAATCGCCAAAATTTAGTTTTAATATCAAATTTGAAATAGACTTTGGCTTGGGCAAGACTAGAAAATAGAGAGTTTCGATGTGGTAGAGGAAATTTATCATATTGTAGAAATTGATTGAGAGGCTGATAATTAACCAGTCTCATTTTTTCTTTGTTATGCTCAAAAAGCTTATTCACACAGAATGCCTCGCAAGCTTATTGTGAATCGAAGGCTCAATTAGTCCTTGATGGAGCAAATCTTAGCATTTTTTCTATGCCAGGACTAAATGTTCTGGATTCATACTTGAGTGATTGGTTTTGATGGGATTAACATCCTCATTTTTCTAGAATGGAAGATGGATGAAAAAGTCGGGGTTTTTCTAAAGAGGATGGGGACATTTTTGAACAAAATCTGAGTGAGATTCAATGCATGCTTCAAGAAGAGCTCGCAAAATAGGGTCTAAAATGTTCATTTAGATAGTGAAAAATTATGTCTGCAAATTCCTTGAATTATCCATTGAACCATAGTCCATTGGGCAAAATTTGAAGTGTAGGAATTTGTGTGAGGATATTCCAACCAATAATAATATCTTCATCTGGTGAACTGGAAATAAGGATTTTGGTAGTGAAAGAACACTAGGCAAAGAACTAGATAATAATAGGTTTGCTTCGAACTCTTGTCACAAAGGTATCTCTAGAAGCAGAATTGAAGTACTGGGTGTATGAAGTCCAGTACTTTTCTGAAAGTATCTTGGTATCAACAATAGAAGCACTAGCTCTAGTATCAACAAGGGCAGTGATAGAGATGGGTTTGTCACATTTGGATGGGTATATTAGAAAACATGGGAATAGAAGATGTGTACACACAAAATTTTTGGATAGTGGGTGGGTTGGATTCTTTAGAGGAACAGAAGAAAATTCCCTTTGATTCTTCAAGTGGGCTTTCAATATCACTAGTTTGTGACCATGTCTGGATGGCACACAAAGTACAATTGGTGGGTTCATCTTCAAGGGAAAATACCAACTCAACATGATCATCTTGGAATGATACTCCCGTCTCCTTATTTATCTTCTAGATCAAATGGGAATTTTCCCCTCGGCCTTTGAACAGTTCTTTGCAAAATGACCTTTTTTGTTGCAGATATAGCACCTGTCAAATTTCTTACGCTTCCCAGAAGAACTTCGTCTAGAGTGCCTCTTCCATAGGAATCACCATTTGTGCCTTCTTCTTTTGTGTCCCAAGAGAGTCTTTTGAAGTGTCTTCGTTTCTTGCACCGATCTACACACAAAGGATCATCACAAGAGCTTTTCTTTGAGCATTTGATTCTCAATTCTGGTTTTTGGTAAGCCCAAACAAGTTCTTTGTCGCTTTGGAGATAACTCCTGAAGGCCTTTCTTCGAATCCAGAGATCATCAAGGGTAAGATGGATCTTCTATTAGAGTTCCCCAATAAGAACATCAGCAATTATTCTTTGCTTATTTTGAATGGGTTTCTCCACAAATTGTCCAATTTCAAAGTTGGATTAGCTTTAAGGACATATAATAGCTTAAGCATTTATTGGAAATGCCTATTCAAATGCTTTTTTCAGACGGAGCAACATTTTCTCTCAAAAAATCCTCTTCTTCTGAGCTCAAAAAGATCTTTTGGTTTGCTAATAAAGAAATGGTGGATCACATGGACTGTTTGGTGAAAATTTGTTTGGAGCAAAAACATCATTTGATCCTGATCAAAACGTTCTCCACCAGTCCATTAGGCTTCTAGTAAATATACTGATCAACTTAGTCAGTATATCATACCAACTTTTAACAGTAAGAGCTCTGGTGTTTAGCCAAGCATGGAACTCCTGGAGTCTTTTTGGCCATTGGAATATGGGATATCATCGAGCGTGAAGTAATATTTTGAGGTCAAAGACTTATGATCTGAATTTGAATTACGAAGATCCACTATCTTTGGCTTAGATGAATCTGACTGCATTTCTACCTCATGGGGGTCTTCCACAAAGATAGCAAGCTTAAAGGATTTTGGTATCTCAGGCTTAGAGGTTGAAATGTCTTCAAAAGAAAAGAAGTTTGTTTTTGAGGTTGATTCAGAGTGTGAATAAGTGTTTTGGTTGATGGGATCAATTGCAGCAATGGTTTGTATTTTTTGTCGAGTTTGTTCCCCCAAAAAGGCTTCAATTGGATTTGAAACCGTATGAGTAGGGAGAGGAGGCTCTTGGAAAGGTTTAAAAGTTGGCTTTTTTCCTTCTCTAAGCTTCTTTTGCCTTTCCATTTCTCTAATATGGTTTTAAAGGGTAACAAAATTGTTTCATTCTATCTTTAAGGCTTCTTCAAAGATTGAAGCAATTGATGTGGCCTTGGGAGAAATTGCATCCATATGAGCTAGGTGTTGTGGCTGAGAGAATGGACTAAGGGATGCACAAATTTTCCTTCTTATAGGAGCTTAATATGTCTCCTCAATTTTTCCATTTTAGCTGTTTAGTCTTCTAGTTAGTGAGGAGGAACGAATCTCCCAAATTCCATCTGTTGCAATCTCTTTTGGAACGTATCAAGCAATTTGTTTGTGACCAAAGAGTTTGGTCAACCTTTTGGTCAATATGTCTAGGTGAGTTTGGATTGTCTTGAGAATATTATTTTGGGTCAAAGCATTTTCAGATTGCCAATTTAGAAGAGCTTCAGCAAATGTGACTTTCTTTTGTCTCCCCTGATCACCAACATCTATGGGATTCAGAATTTTGGGCGTATGACAGAACCGATGTTGTGCATTTGTAAATTCCTCTAATGTCGGAAACAGAGCATTAGAATTAGATCTTTCCAAAGGTGGAAAGTTTGAGGTTGGAACATGCACACTGATGGGAGAACAGGTGGTGGCTTGGGTGTTGGGGAACATGAGGTTGTGGTGCTTTGAGTAGTTCCAAGAGAAAAGTGTTTTTCTTAACCCATTTGTGAACATGTTTGTAGAAAGGTGAAACAACTAGTTTGTATGATGGGGGTCTCTTTTTGGATGGGAATTGAGGTGGTGGAGGAGGTTCACATAGTTCGCAGACTAATGGAAAAGACCATGGACGTGATGGTCCATGGTCCTACAGTGGGGTCACCATTAAGGTACCTTTGATAAAGTTTGTCTTTTGATTGTTTCTTTCGCCTAAACAGTTTGTCATCTTCCTTGTCGTCGGGAGGGTTGGTGCAAAGAGAGCATTGAAGCAGTGTTGTACAGGGATCCTTGTAGTAATGAATAGGTTGTCCCTCCTGATCAAAGGACTAAATCATGGGTTTTGAGTCTAAATGGCCTTCTCCAACTCGGGTGTCTGTTGTACAAGGTTGCGTCATAAAAATAGTAGGAAAAATAGAGGAGGTAGTCTCTTCTTTTTACCTACTAAATTTGATGACAACCGTGCTATCTTTCTTATTGGTAAACTGGGACTTTGTTGATCGGATTGGCTTGGAGTTCCAGTGAATTTTTTCATAATTAGTTACCCATGTGTTTGGAAGTAACTTAACTAAATCATATCGTGGAATTTATCTAGGCACATGAATACGAGAGGTCTGGTCATTATCCATCGAGATAAACAAAGGCTCTTTAGCATTAGAGAAGTTGAGATCAATGGCCTGATTTTAGGTCTAATAGACCATATGATAATTGAAGGTGGCAGTAATAGAATCTGGAGTTTGAGGGCCTCCAGTAATTTGTAGCTGAACCTTGAGGGCTGGAATAAGTCGTGGCTCCAAAAGGGTCATATTGAAATTTGGAAACAATGTAACAAACACTATTCCTACATTAAGGGTGTTTTGGATAGTATCAATACAAATATGTTGGTAATTCCAAAATCGGGTATCTGAAAGAGCCATTCGAGCTACAATGGGTAAGCTTTTCCTTTCATGAAAGGATAAAGCAAGTGTAATAGCACCAAATTGGAGGTGCGCATGCCCTTGCCATATCCACTACGTGGAAGATCAGAAGGAATTTGAAGTGTGACAAAGTGCTCTTGCTGAGTTGTCGTGATGGGATGTTGGTCAAATTTTGAGGACTGAACATATTCTTTAACCTCTCAAGGGGTGTGCTGGATGAGCTGTTTGATAGACTGGATAGGAGAAAAAGAAGAAGGTTTAGCAAAGGTAGAGTATGGATTTATAAGTGGAAGGTGAGTTTCTTAGATTTTACTATATTCATCAAGGTAAGAAACCTCATAAATATAGTCAATTTTAGAGATGTTAGAAGTGCGGAGTTCTATAGGAGGGCTAAGAGAAACTAGGGCATTCATAGTAATAGGAAAGTTTTCGGAGGAGGATTCTGTCACAGTGTGAAATTCCCTCTTTTTGCTCATTTTTCATGAAACGAATATTGGAAAATCTGAAAACTATTTTCTTGAATGTTATTTTCCATGAAATGAATGGAGCCTTAGAATATTTTGTCATCTTCAAATCATCACAGTTTTTCTTTCATCTTTTTCAAAACACCAATTGGTTCCTGCAACCTCATTAGCCTAGCTCTATTGCCATATCAACCTATCCTCCATATGTCTTGTCGGCCTATCCGTCATTGACCTCATTATCCATGCTACTTGGGCAAGAATTTGTGACTTGTGCAGGAGCTTGCTACATCAAAACCACCATTTTCGATAGTCTAGATTTTCTTTAGTGCATATACTACACTCATATAATAATTTCTATGATGAAACATTTTTTGAAGGGAAAACGACACTCATTATTTTTAAATTTTGCTCAAATATGTAATGTGATCCATGAACTATAGCTCAATGTGCAACATAACTCTTGAACTTTTAATTTGTCAAATTTGAATTTTTGGTTCATGTTCAATTTAATTCTCGAACTATATGAAAATGTTCATAGTTGTTTCTGATTTTGAACTAGTAAAAGGATAATATGGAATATTTTTATATAGTTCATTGACTGCATTAAAACATATAATAAAATTTCAAGAACTACTTTGAATTGATTAAAAGTTCATGGACTGCATTACACATTGAATTAAAGTTCAGAAAACACATCGAATAAATTAAAAATTAGAAGTGATATTGCACATCCCTTTCGTGAAAGCCCGCGATCCGCATGCCTGAAACCCTGGGACAGGCTGCGATGCAACTTGCTCCGACAAAACTCAAGTTGAGCGGAGAGCCACCAGACTATGGAGATCGATCCAAGCATACTTTTAAAGAAAACGACAACATAGACAACTAGTAAAGGGCGAAAGCGATCGCGGGAGAAAATGTACCCTTAAAATGCAAGAGTTTCAAGGTGGTCCTCGCTCGAGAGCCAGGGATTTTCCTGTCACTGGTCACTACAGAGCATTCTTCCCACCACATGTATAAAAGAGGCTCTAGTTGTAACCACCACAATCATTTATGTAGATAGAAAGACCTTAGATCTTGACATGTTTAGTTGTAATAAGTATGAGGCGCTAAATTAATATTTTGTTATGATTTTACGAGTGATTGTGAAAAATTGATAAATAGAACTGAATAGAATTAAATAATAAAATCTAATTCCAGATCGACTTATGAGATTGGCCGGGCTTCGTGTTCACTTCTTCCTTTTTTTGCTAGGTTTCACTCGTGGTCCAATAGAAGAATCTCAGGGAAAAGGTTTTCACCCTAAAGCATTGTAAACATAGGATAAAAGCCCA